>CM046878.1:458112211-458807211 GCA_025667525.1 Glebionis coronaria | reverse complement strand
GACAACGAATCAGATGACATCTTTCTAGGTGGTAACGTTTTGTCAAACTCCACTCTATAAGAAAAGATCGTCATGACATCTATATCAGTGTTAATCTCGCCAATTCTTCTTCAATATCACAATCAACTAATATCTACATTTCTACGAATATCAACCATTTGTTGGGATCATAAATATCCACAACTTGGTTCAGATCTAGGATAGCTAGAATTCCTACGAGAATAGCTTTGATTAATTTACTAGGGGATTTAGGGTTCCTTGTGACAATATACGTCGTATAAATACCTCGTATAAATATCAAAATAATCATCAAACAATCATGTAATCAAATTACATCATATGTATATATATAATCCAAGTTATATATATATATATTAAAAAAACACTTCTCAGTCTGGCCTTGTCGGTAACTCGGGAATTCTTCGGCACCGTTATAGTCAAAAGATTTTTAGACATTTTTAGAAAAATGTTTATAGTTAAAAGATTTTGAAATGTTTTATTCAAAACCTTGATTTTAAAAATCTTTCGTTCTCCATAACGAGAGCTCTGGTACCAAACTGTAACACCCCCAAATTTATACAACTCAATACAGCGGAAGACTAGTTGGTGTTACGGGATAGCACATTACTCACATCATAGACAACGCTTAAAATTCGCGTCGTTTAATAACAAAACATTTCCATTCATAAATTTCAAAGTTACATAGGTCCCAAGTATTTCATACAATTTTACAAAGCATTTGAATGGAAATTTGTTAATTAAGTGTGGGCCATGAATTCTTGTTGTCTTCCCGAGAATTACCTTCAAGTACCTGAGACAAAACATGTTAAAAGAAAAGGTCAGCGATAACGCCGAGTGAATTCATAGAGTTTAATAAAATCCATCAATATAACATCGGTATAAAATTATTACCGAAAAATCATTTTGTACAAATCCTTGTAGTAGGCCATGAAATAGCCAAAGTCATTTTATACAAATCCTTATCAAAATCATAATATAGGCATTTGCCTTAAAAATCATTATACGATTCAATGTCGTAAAAACATCATACAATACGTCTTATGACGTTGTATAAGTTAAATAAAAACCGTTATATGAATATGGTTATGAAAACCAAAACACGAACATAATATCAATAGTATGACCCCGTATTGCTAGTCCGGAAATACATCGTAATTCGGTGCTTATAGTAGTATTTCATTAACTGGATTATTATAAGCCGCATGACATTGTTACCTTACTAAACCAAACAACGGGTAGCTAGCCTGAAACTCAATTTGCCCATCTAAATTAGCGTGTCGTCACAAAGGTCACGCTATGGAAATCTTCTCATACATAAATTCGCTTACCAATCAATGTGGCATGACGGGGATCAACCGTCAAGGCGCGAACTGTGGTGATCGTCCCCAAATAGTACTATTATATGCATAAGCGTCTACCAAATCCCGGTAGTTCACAATTCATGCTAATGGGACTTTTAGTGACATAACCTAACTTTAATAATCCATTTTATTTCATCTATCGGGTCCTTTAATCATTTATCGGGTCATACAATCGGGTCATACAATCATTCGGGTCCAAATCAATAAACAAACAATCGGGACAAATGGTGTCCTATTTTATAAAAACTAACATGTTATATCCCTCGTAGGTTTATAAAACATTTCATAAAAACATTTAAAAGAGTGCGAGGCTATGAACTCACGTTGATGTGGTAAAGCGGGTTATCGGCAACTCGGACGTACGGTACGTGCTTCAATCACGGAAACCTAGACAAATAATACTCGTCTTAGACTCTTGTCCAATGACTTTATAAAAATAACAATTATGTATACATATGATGATTTTGTATATATGATGATCAAGTGGGTTTACATATTCTCTTTTACTCATTTTAGTGTTTATGTATTGGTAACTTCTTACTAGTTTACTAGTTTTACCTATTTACGTGTTTTAGGTCCAATAAGCCTATTATAAGTTCATTAACTTGTATTAATCCATTTCATACTTGTATTATCAGTATTTATACTTTACATGTTGGGCCCAAATGGGTTAAGCCCAATAAATAAGTTTATAAGTGTTTTAGCCCATTTTGTTGTATTATTAGTCCAATAACGTTAAATTAGTCCGTTAATGTCCGTATGTTATTTAGTTCGGGTTTTATTGGTTATTACTTGTTATATATGTTTATATATCAGTATATGAGTTTATAAAAGTTTACATTAGACGGGTCCAACCGTCTAAGTTTTATTTAACAAAAACGTTAATTTTTACGGTAATAGCCGAAAAAGTCGTAAAAATCATGTTTATAGTTTTTATAACTTATAAAACTTAACAAGTTACCATTTTTATAAAATGTCCACTAATTTATCATTGTAAATATTCATATAAATGTATTATATGAGTTAGTGGGTTTTAAATTCACATTTTATACTATTTTTATTTGAGTGCTTATATAATACTATTATACTTTAATTTCCAAAAATCTGATTTTTACTTTCATGTTCACCAAAACTGCCATATCTAGAGTTCTATATGGAGATAGAAGCTCAAATTTTTATGACATAAACTACATGACATGTTCTCCATTTAACTCTTCTATAGCTACTATTGAATCAGCTTCTAAGTATTTTCTAAAAATCGTCCAAAACAGTGAACTCAGATTTGTACTCTAAACTTGTTTTGATCATATCTCACTCATTACAATGATTCCATTGCATGGCCAACTCTCACATGTGTACAAGACATATTACTTACTGTATATCTATTAATCTATGCCATTTTTATCAGTTCATCATATGATTCTTTACTGTTTTATACAGCCAACAATTTAAACAAGATTTTAGCCTTGTTTCTTATAGTTTTTCATATTTTTAAGCATGTTTATCAACACCAAATCCCCACACAATATTTTTAATCATCATTCATCATCATATATATACATAAGTAAAAGAAATACAAGATTACATAATCAAAAATAACAAGAGGATGAGGAGGACAATCTTTATACCACCAAGTTGATGTAGGTTGCGATTTGGACATGGATTTTGATGGAGAAACTTGTGAATAACCAAGACCATCTTCAAGACCACCATTCTTCATGAACACCTTGTGAAAAATCAGCCCCAAGACTCCATAGAAACTCCTCCTTGGATGTTATAATCACCACCAATCTATAGAGCTTCAAAAGGGCTTCAACATGTGTGTAAATAACATAAGATTTTATGGTAGAATCAAGATCAAATTGGGTGTTTAGGTGGTAAAGTGGACGGTACATTTGAGAGAGATGAGAGAATTTTGGTTGTTTTGCATGTGTGAAATGAAAATTAGTGGTATGGTGGAAATGGTTTAGTGTTGAGGTGGTGTAGCTTTTAAGCTAAGCTAACAAGTGTTAGCTTAGTTGCTACAAATTGGACACATCATGGGATGTGTTGCTAGTTAGGCCGGTTTTGAGTGGGGGTGGGACAAGTGTCCCACTTGTCTCATCCCCATTTATTTACGGGTACTCCTCGATTCTAGTTTCCTCGATTTGCGTGCCCTCGGGTCGTTTTACGAAAAACGTTTTTATAAATTATGAATCAACGGCACAAAACGAATCTAATAAAAATTGTCTCATCAAAAACGGAGTTCGAAAACATAAATACGTAATCCTAAGGTTTCCGGTTTAGTCGTAAAGGATGTTAAATTAAAATCGTAAGTCCTAATCTCTTCTCGTAAATTTGTGAGTTTATGAACCAACTCAAAATTAAAATTCCAAAATAATATTCACGGATAAATTTATTTTCTGAAATGTCGGACTGTCACCAAAGACGGTGCATGTAAACGTAAGCACGTAACGTTGAATCCTCCGGTTTGGACGTAGTCGACGCTACTTCAAGACGTAAATCCAAATTACTTCCCAAAAATAAGTGAGTTCATATTATAACATTAAAATAATGTTTTTAAATAATATTTGAGAATAAAATATCAACCATAAATTGACGGATTGTCACAGACGCCATTTGTCGCTCACGTTGACAACCTTTTGTGACTTGAGAAATTCTTGCAATCTTGACTTGGCCTCTTCCACACTTCATCGATAGTCTTGAAAATGTTTGAAAACACCCTAAACCCTCCCAAATGCTCATAGGATATGTTTGGCAAGAGCTTTTTCGAAGCTTTTTTAGAGCTGTCAGCTTTTTTTCAAAAATAATCTCTTCTAAAATAAGTAGCTCCGTTTGGCCCAACAATTTTTGGGGTTGTTAGCTTCTTATCTTTAACAAGTAGCTCTTAAATAAAAAGCTGATTCATAAAGCTTTAAAATTTTTAAGAGCTGCTAAAGTTGTATATATTCCCTCTAACCATGTTATAATTTATTTAAATATGTCCTTTAAAGAAATTTTGCATCTTAATTTACAGTCAACGACTAATTTACCAAATATTTTTATTGAAAAACAATACATATTATAGATTGTAACACCCCATTTTGATAAATGGAATATCACAGGATAATTATGGCGTGTCATCAAAGCATGTAAGGTAAATGTCTAAAACATTAAATGATCATAAAAGAATCCGGAAACAAACATCGGATCCAACATAAGCTCCACACACGAAATGCATAAGTAGAATGTAAAGGATGAAAGAATGAAAGAAGACCGACGCCTCATTCCATGCATGTACTCTTGAAATCATATCTTTGCCCTTTAGTACCTGTCGTATTGGGATATGGAAAGAGAAATACGCTCAGTGTACGGATATGTATAACATAGAATGTAAAGCATAAACATAAGCAAGTAATGAAATGAAATGAATAGCAGTGGAATAAATGTATGTCCTGGAAAACCTGGTTTAAGTTCATAAGACTGGTTTATATTTCTGAAAAGACTTATGTTTAGTTTATCTTGAAAATCTTTATTTTAAATATGCATGGATCCCATATAGGTCATGTTATATCAACGTGCATGAATACTTAGAGGGGTGACCTCATCATGCATTTAGAGGGGCTGCCTCTAATTAATATATAAAATGAGTGGAGGGATCAGATCTTGTAACGGATGCAACGCACACACCGTAGTTACCTTGAAATCATACTACGTGTCCTAGGATGCACCCATTCGCCCCACATGATGACAATAACAAAGGCCAAAATACTGTAAGGAACGCTGCAAGCAATCACTCTCACCGCAGAAGAGTCATAACACCGGTGCCTCCAGTGCTATGGTTATGGAACCCCATAACTAGGTGAAACGGGCATGCATGTATATATCTCAGGCAATCTAAAATAATCATACATACCGATGTGTTTAAGACACTTAACTACTGGGGAAAACAGATGGCTGCAAACGGGGAAATCCTAAGTATAGGAAAGAATGTCTTTACTGAAGGACGAAATATCTGTACCTTATTTCCTGTAAATGAAGACGAAAACGAACGTAGACGATCGCTCCGACTTCACAATAGCTACATAATGAAGGGACATGAGTAAGAATCGGTTTACTTATACATACTTGTTAATTTGTTTACTTGACGTGTTCATACTTATTATATGTGTACTTGTCTTGTTTTATTATTCCATGTTTAACATGTCAATCTTAGTGTTTCATGTGTTTTAGATTCATGTATTTCGTGTTTAAAGTGTTATAGTACTTGTTATAACATAATTAGTAACTTTCTAAAAATAGCAGGTTTCTATATATCGTAACTTTACAAAAATAGCAGATTTCTATATATAGTAACTTTCCAAAAATAGCAAGTTTCCTTAAATAATAAGTTTCTAAAAATAGAAAGTTTCCATAATTAGTAAGTTTACAAAAATAGAAAGTTTCCATATTTAGCATGTTTTTATAATTAGCATGTTACCATATTTAGTGTATTTTCGTATATAGCATGTTACCATATTTAGGGTATTTCCATATTTATCATGTTGCCATAAATAGTGTAATTCCATAATCAACATGTTTCCATAATTATACATATGCTTATTTTATATCATGTATAATTATATTATAAAGTTTAATAAATAATAAATACTTAGCTTAACTTATTATTATTAATTAATGATGTCATGTCATGTTACTATAAGTTAATATTAGTTAATAATATTACATACTCCATGTTATTAAACTTTACCATAAAAGATATTAATTAATTAACCTAAGTTTTAATTAATTAAATCTATGTTCATGAATAATTAAATTATTAATTATTAAAGCATAAGTTTATTTAAATAAATGTAAATACATGTTATATCATGATTTTATTTAAATAAACATAACCTAAGTTTTATTTTAATTAAACCAACATTAATTAATACAATTAATTAATTAAAACATAACATAAACTATTTTTACATGTCGGTTTAATTACGTGTTCTTGAAGAATGTCAAGTTCTCGAGCCCCATCCCGAGACCCGACAACCGAGCACTACAGCCCGACGGCTGCGGCCTCTCGCTGTCGTAACTCGTCCGAGCCACAAACACCTTACTGAGAGCCAAAAGCTCTCGGTTGGCTTCTGTGCCCGAACCAAACAACCCCCAGTCACCGCTGGGGTTCCCCCTGCTTGCGTCTAATACCCACCAAGCCCCCATAGTGGGCCTCGGTTCCCACTGCTGGGCCAAGTTCCCCGCTGTGGGGTTCTTGGTCCTTGCGGCTGCCAACCCAACACCACCACCGCAAACCATGGGTTACGGCTGGTGGTTTAAATCCAACGCCGACCCCCAAGCGTTGCAGCTGTTGGTCACGCGACACCACCGAGACCCTAGTGGTCTCGGTTGGGCTACGATTGAGGCAAACCAAAACCCCCAACCTTTGTTTTTATTTAATCTTGATAAATCTATGATTTTAGATATTCTTGATTGATCTTAATAATCATACCTAAATTAAATAAAAACAAAGAAGGATTTGAGTGATACCAAATGTGTGTTACAAACGGGAATGAACACGAACACGTTACCGTTGTAAAAACAAAGATCAAAACAAATTGTCCTTGTGGTTTTGTTAATCTCCGCGGCCAAAGAGAGAGGAAAGAGAAAAAAGTGTTTAGGGTTTTTTGCAATTTCCTGTGTTTTATGTTTTATGATTCCTAGTTTAATCACATGAGGCTAAATATTGGATTGGGCCATTGGGCCCCCTCTTTCTTTCTTGTTTGGCCGCGGACACACACACACATACTAACACTTTCTTTATTTTTTAATGACTAAATTATATTTGTATGTGTTCGTTAAATGAATGTGTTTTATAACTTGTATTTATTAAGTATTTTACATGAATACTTATCATGCATTTACATGCATGTTTACATACGTGATACTTACGATGATTAATTAATATACATATAATTCGTATTAAATATTCATGATTCATGGCGTATATTAATTAATTAGAAAGTTTATATTAACCGTAAATTCGTGCATTTAATGATCTTAGGTTTTGTAAAGCGGGTTTTATAACTCTTCCCATCTACAAGAATAATTCATCCTCAAATTAGAGATACGATAAGCTGACGAGATAATAAACGCTTAAATGACATAAAAGCTTGAAAGACATGTAAGCTGAAATGACATACCCGAGTCAGAACTGGAAATGAGGGTAAGAAACCCGGATAGACTCCTTCGTTTCCCAAGTGGCTTCCCGCTCGGAATGGTCCCTCCAAAGGATTTTAACGAATGGAATCGTCTTTCTCCTCATGACTCGTTCTTGACAGTCGAGAACTCTTTCGGGTTCCTCGATATATGATAGATCCTCTTTAATCTGCTCGAATGGATACGTAACCTTATGCAATGGATGGTAGTTGTAACTGAAAGTGTATGGACTTATATTTAATAGTCGTGTGATAGGATTGAACTCGAGATTACGGGGTTGCACTCAATACGTAAAGAGTTAATTTATTTAATAAATATATTTATTAATTTATTAATTTATTTAAAATATATATATTTATGTATTTATTAAATTAAACCGAGACATAACTTTAACGATCGTTAAATAATTAAGAGTTAAGTATTGACGAGTGTTAAATAAATTTATAGAAAGTAAAATAGAAAGAAGGTTGGAAGATTCCGGAACACCCCATAATGGGTGTTTAGCCATTGGTTATGGAGGAGAAAAGGAAGGGGAAAAACTTTCTTTTTATTTGTTTTTTTGTTACAAGTTTAGGCCTATATAAATAAACCCTCTCCTCATAATTCAATACACACAAATCTCTCCCTCCTCTCTCTTGTTGCAATCGCAAGACATACCCACAAAGGGTGTTTTGGTTGGTTTTCTTGTTTGATTAATTTTACTTATAATCTAGTCCTAACCCCTCTCTAGGGTTGTTGGGTAGATTTTATAAAAGCATAGAAGCTCGGTTTACACGTGCTAGAATCACGGTTAGCTCGTTGTATTACGTGTGTACAAGATTGTAATATAGTCTTATTTTATACTATATCTTGGTGGTGTTCGTTATTAACCCAAATTGGTGATTCGTTCTTCGTCTTGTGGATTTGCTTTAGCGTAAAGGTATGTAACCCTAATTAGATTAATTATAATTGTGTTATTATTATGATCTTGTTAAATTGCTTCGGCTATGTGTGCTTTGATCTCATTTAGGGTTTTGTGTAATTGTTATGAACTTTATAAACCTTCAGTGTTATTGAGAGTTGTTTTAACATGTTATAATTATCGAAAATCTAAAGTTTTTTTAACTAATAATTGTTTTGAGTTAAAACTACATGTTTTTAGGTTTTTTTAATTTAAATTAGGGTTTTGTTTTTTAAAATTAGGTTTTTTTGCCGAATTTTATAAAAAAATTGTTTTGAAACCCTAAATTACATGTTGTATAATTTTATATTAAATTTCATGATTAATTGTTATGTCATGTAGATTAGAGGTTAGATCCGTAGAGATTTAATTGTTAAGAGATTTTGGGTGGATCCGTGAACATTCATGTTTTTCATGGATCATAAAATTATATATTTATACGATTTTATGTGCTACTTGTTTAATTTGATTCAATAAATCTAGAATTAGGGAAGACTTTTATATGAATATAAAAACCTAGATTTGAAGATTATTGAATAAATCGTATGCATGTGACTATTTGATTTATTTATCGCACATATAAATTGTTAGTATGTGTTTATGATTTAGTGTTTTTTTACTTGTTTATGTTAAACTGTATGAATTGTTGTAAACAAAGTTTTTTTATAAGAAAAATAATATGGACTAAATCATATTAAAATTAAGATTTGTTTTGAGATCTAAATTACATAGAATTTTGTTGATTGGTATTCGCAATAATAATTCAACGGCCTACTCTTTTTGACAAACTATAAAGTGGGTATAACGCACCGCTAGTCATGTACCCGGTTAAGGAAGGAGGTGTTACGCCATTAGTCGCTGACCAAATTCCCGGCTCGCTTGTGCGTCAAATTGAAATTACCTACGATTATTATTTGCATCATACCTTAAGGTTGATTTTCCGCAAATTCACATCCAAAACACAATGAATAAGGTTATTGCTTTGTACTTTAGCCGAGTTCTAGAAAAAGTACATTGTGAATAGTTGTGGGTAATTCTTTAATTGGTTTTACCAATACCTCAACATAATATATGCAAAAATTTAGACTCATGAAAAAGTTTACTAAATGTTTTATTAAACTTATGCTATGGAGTTGTATGCATGCCTCTCCATACATTGATTTTGACATCAAAATTTATACCCATAAAATTTAAGTCGAATGCTATCTAATTGACGAACACTTGAAATTACTATGTCGTCATATGAGATTTTTGGACGATGTTGTAATGGAAAAAAAACTTTCATTGAATGAGAATTCGCGTGCTAGTTTTACGTTCTTTAGATTAGACGACTTAATTAAGTTACTCAGTGAGATCTGGAAACTTAAGGCATTCAGAAGGGATGAAACATGTTTACAATGCAAAACGTTCTTTTGGCAATGCAAATCCCTTAAAAAATCTTGAAATTGCAAATTGTTTTTCAATTAAAGTTGTTAGACAAGTCACTATGTTGAATACATCCATTGCTAGCAGATCAACTGATGGGATGGATTTATATCAATACAGATTCTAGCTTCAAGGAAAATCTTATGGTTAATTTAGCGGGGTAATTTTATTTTCTTGAAAGTATTTTATTATCAAAAATACTAATATTTGAACTTATTTCTGTAGAAATGGCTCAACCCGACAATAACATGATAAGTTCTACGTTCAAAACTTTCTTTGATCGTCCTGAACTTACTGGCCTAAACTTTAATGATTGGTATCACTCCCTAAGAATTGTTCTGAGAGTAGCGGGTACTATTGAAATCTTGACCACTCCCTATCTAGAGGATCTTGTTGAAGGAGCTTTTGACGCCGAAAGGCTTGAACACGCTGCTACTATTTAGAAGCACTCGGATGTAGCTTGCTTAATGCTAGGTAAAATATCCCCTCGCTTCAAAAGAAGTATGAGTTATTTTCGCCTAAGCGTATGCTTGATGAACTCAAGGCTATGTTCGAGAAGCCACAAGCTGTGGAGATCTACGACTTAGTAGATGCTTTGCATAGCTGAAAGCAAACTCCTGGAAAGTCTGTTAGTGCCCATTACAAGGAAATGAGGGGTTATATGGAACAGCTCATTGCACTAGGACAACCCTATGATCATAATATGGTTATCAACTTGATCAATAGGTCCCTTAACAAGGACTTCAATGATTTTGTTCAAAACTATAATATGCATTGCACGGGGAAGACAATTAATGATTTGCATGCAATGCTCATTGACTATGTAAAGGGGTTAAAGGACAAGGAGTCTACCTCTACTCCTCAAGTACTAACCATACAAAAGGGTAGAGTGACTAAGCCAAAACCGCAAGCGAACAAAAAGATGAAAGGCAAAGGCAAAGTTGATCAGGGCAAGCAAGTTGCGACATATCAGAAACCTAAGCAGAACTTTGCTAAGAAGAATCAATCTCAAAAGGATGATACTTGTCACCATTGCAAAGGAATCGGTCACTGGAGGAGGAATTGCCCTCTTTTCCTCAGTGAGTTGTGAGAAATAAAGAAGAAGGCTGAGTAGGGCGCTGCAGCTTCAGGTACTTTATTTATGATTGAATTATTTAATTTGACATACACGTTAAATTCCTGGATATATGATACGGGATGCGGTATTAACCTTTGTAATATGCTGCAGGGATTTAAGCTGGAAAGGAAGCTATCCTATAGGGAACAATATCTGCAAGTGGGCAATGGAGCACAAGTAGCTGTTGAAGCTATAGGAACGTTTAAATTACTTTAACCTTCGGGTTTAGTACTACTTTTGAACGATTGTCATTATGCACCTTCAGTTGTTAGGGGTGTTATTTCCTTTTCTTGTTTGTTGAATCTTGGATTTATTCACACTAATGATAATAATGGAATTTTTGTTTTCAAAGATGGTATATTCTATTTTAATGCAATTTCTGTGAATGGTGTTTGAAATTGACATGCATGATAATTCCAAGTATAATAATAATTTTGTATTTAGCTGTGAGTAAGAAGAGAAAGTTTGACAAGAACTCTTCTTATCTTTGGCATTGTAGACTTTCCCATATTGGAAAGACTCGTATACAAAAGCTTCAACGTGAAGGTCTTTTGGAAAATATCAATGATGAATCATTTGATAAATGTGAGTCATTTATCTCTGGAAAGATGACCAAGAAACCTTTTAATAGCAATATTGAAGGAGCTACTAGTCTACTTGGTTTAATTCACACTGATGTGTGTGGACCACTTAGACATGTGTCAAGGAAAGGTGCTAGCTACTTCTTAACATTTACGGATGATTATAGCCGTTATGGATATGTTTATTTCTTAAGCATAAACATGAGGTATTTGAAACATTCAAAGTGGTTAAAGCAGAAGTAGAATTACAATTAGGAAAGAAAATTAAAGCTCTTCGTTCTGATATAGGTGGTGAATATTTAAGTCAAGCGTTTAAAGATTCTTTAAGTGAGAAAGAAAGTGTTCAGAATCTCACATCTCCCTATACTCCACAACAAATGGTGTATCCGAAAGGAGAAATCGTACACTATTAGATATGGTGCGATCTATGTTTAATCTTACAACTTTACCATTATCCTTTTGGGATTATGCCTTAGAATCTGTGGTTCGTATTTTAAATATGGTTCCCACGAAGAAGGTTAATATGACACCATATGAACTATGGCATGGCAAGAACCCATATTTGTCTTAGTTAAAGGTCTGGGGTTGCGAGGCGTATGTGAAACGTGACTCGGGTGACAAACCCCACCAACGATCTGTGAAATGTATCTTTGTAGGATACCCTAAGGAAACTATGGGTTACTACTTTTATTATCCACTTGAGAACAAGGTTATTGTTGCTAGGTATGAAGACTTCCTTGAAAGTGATCTTGTAAATCAAGAATTTAGTGGGAGAAATTATGATCTTGAAGAGAGTCATATAGATACATTACCTTCTGAAAACACTAGCGAAATAGTTCCTATAGAACCAGAAAGTCTGGCGGTTCCACCGGAGTTAGTTCCTCTGCGTAGATCCGAAAGGATTAAAAATGGAAATAGCAATATATGACTTAATATAGAGGATGATGATGAAGTAGGGGATCTTGGAGAACCTGCAAATTATAAATCCGCCATGCTTGATCCTGGGAGGGATAAGTGGATGGTTGTTATGGATGAGGAAATGAAATCGATGAAAGTTAATAATGTTTGGATTCTTGTAGATCCACCACCAAATGCTAAAGTAGTGAGACATAAGTGGATATACAAGAAGAAAACTGACATGGACGGAAAAATACAATCCTATAAAGCTCGTTTAGTAGCTAAAGGTTTTACTCAAACTTTTGGTGTAGACTATAAGGAGACATTTTCTCCTGTAGCAGACCTAGGAGCTATTAGGATTCTCATAGCTATAGCAGCATACTATGACTATGAGATATGGCAAATGGATGTTAAAACTGCCTTCTTGAACGGTCGCTTAGATGAAGATGTCTATATGCAACAACCAGAAGGGTATGTTGATCCTAAGAATCCAAAACATGTATGCAAACTTCAAAGATCTATTTATGGTTTGAAGGAAGCATCACGTCAATGGAATAAACGATTTGATGAAGAAATCAAAAAGTTCGGATTTATTCAAAATCGTGATGAGCCATGTGTATATCGCAAAGCTAGTGGGAGTGATGTAGTATTTCTAGTTCTATATGTTGATGACATATTAATCATGGGAAGTAACATTCCAAGACTTAAAGTTGTTAAGGATTATCTTGGTAAATGTTTTTCTATGAAGGATCTAGGTGATGTTGCATACATTATGGGAATTAAAATCTATCGAGATATGAAAAGACGGTTAATTGGTCTAAGTCAAGATGCTTATATAGATAAGATATTGAAGAAGTATAATGCATAATTCCAAGAAATGTTTTCAACCTATGGAAGTTAAGCACAATCTGAGTCATGAGATGGATGCGTCAAATCCTGAAGAGGAGGCATACATGCAGAAGGTACCTTATGCTTCGAATGTAGGATCTATTATGATTGTTGTAAGATGCACAAGGCCGGATTTGGTGTTTACTCAGAACTTGGTCAGTTGTTACCAACAGAATCCAGAGAAGCTCCAATGGACTGCTGTTAAAGATATTCTAAAGTATTTAAGGAGTACAAAAGACATGTTTTTGGTATTTGGAGGGAAACTGGACACAGAACTGAATGTGACAGGATTCTGTGATGCGTCATGACAATGTGATAAAGACGATATGAAGTCTCAGACGGGTTATGTGTTTGTGATCAATGGAGGAGAAGTTGACTGAAAGAGCAAGAAGCAGACTACGATTGCCATGCATGCTACTCAATCTGAGTACATGGCTGCTTCAGAAGCTGCAATGGAAGCTGTTTAGATTAGGAAGTTTATTGGAGATCTTGGAGTGATGCCTTCAGTTAAAGAACCTATTGATATATATTGTGACAATTCTGCTGCAATAACATTCGCCAATGATTCTGGAGTCATGAAAGGCGCCAGAAACTTTAAGCGTAGACATCACTACGTCCGAGAACAAGTGGAAGCTCGTGAAATCAAATTAATAAAAGTTCACACAGATGATAACGTAGTTGATCCTTTTACTAAAGCTTTGCCTAGACCAAAGCTAGTTAAGCATGCCAAGGCTATTGGGCTGCAACTAGCTAGCGATTTCATGCAATAAAGCTGTTATTAGTATTTGGATAAAGGATGTTAAGACATTATTATTTAATGAAATAAAGATTGGGTTTCGTTTATTCTTGTTATTTAATTTTGTGTCCTATTTTACATGTTTTAACCCATGAATAATTTTGTTATGCTAAATATCCGTTGTCGATTAATAATATGGGAATATTATTAAATTAAGACAAAAAATTGCGATAGAGTATACTTGAAAGTATATTGATCGGTTTTAGATGATATTCGATGAATCGAGTATTGGACTTATCCCAACTATATGATTATACTTTATGGATATTTGACATTAAGTATATCATAAAATAGTTATCCTTTGACCTAGGATACCAGGGAACTGTCGTGAATCTAGTACACTTTTCTAGAATAATCTAACGCTAAACGTAACTAGTAGCAATAAGGGTTATTTTCAGAAGTGTTGCAAAATTCATAAGTTTTGCTTGTAGTCAATAAGGAATTTATTTCCTCCTATTTTGTTTTGGAGTTATAATACAACTGGGCCTCTCGTGAGATTAGTAAGATGTTTGTGTGGCCGCACCCAAATTTGTTTTGGTAATCCTGCTGAATCTGTGAACGAGAAACATAATGGTTATTGAAAGGAATGACTGAGATCTATATCCTATTAACGTTGTATTTATAATAAAAGGATAATAATAATGATGAGTCATTAAAAGGTTTTATCCAGGAGACCTTACTCGAGTTGTACTAGTGACATTGCTAGTGTAACTAGACGCTAGTCAATGTAATCACGATATTCGAAATATGTCCAAGTGGGAGCTGAAAGTTTATGGACTTATATTTAATAGTCGTGTGATAGGATCGAACTCGAGATTACGGGATTGCACTCAATACGTAAAGAGTTAATTTATTTAATAAATATATTTATTGTATTTATTAATTTATTTAATAAATATATTTATGTATTTATTAAATCAAACCGAGACATAACTTTAACGATCTTTAAATAATTAAGAGTTAAGTATTAACGAGTGTTAAATAAATTTATAGTAAGTAAAATAGAAAGAAGGTTGGAAGATTCTGGAACACCCCATAAGGGTTCTTTAGCCGTCGGTTATGGAGGAGAAAAGGAAGGGGAAAAATTTCCTTTTATTTATTTTTTGGTTACAAGTTTAGACCTATATAAACAAACCCTCTCCTCATAATTCAATACACACAAATCTCTCCTCCTCTCTCTTGTTGCGATCGCAAGACATACCCACAAAGGGTATTTTAGTTGGATTTCTTGTTTCATCAATTTTACTTATAATCTAATCATAGCCCCTCTCTAAGGTTGTTGGGTAGATTTTCTACAAGCATAGAAGCTCGGTTTACACGTGCTAGAATCATGGTTAGCTTGTTGTATTATGTGTGTACAAGATCATAATATAGTCTTACTTTAGACTATATCGTGGTGGTGTTCGTTATTAACCCTAATTGGTGATTTGTTCTTCGTCTTGTGGATTTGCTTTACCGTAAAGGTATGTAACCCTAATTCGATTAATTATAATTTTTTTTATTATTATGATCCTATTAAATCGCTTCCGCTATGTGTGCTTTGATCTTGTTTTGGGTTTTGTGTAATTGTTATGAACTTTATAAACCTTCAGTGGCATCGAGAGCCGTTTTAACATGTTATAATTATCGAAAATCTAAAGTTTTTTAACTAATAATTGTTTTGAGTTAAAAATACATGTTTTTAGGTTTCTTTTTAAAAATTAGGGTATTGTTTTTTAAAATTAGGTTTTTTTGCCGAATTTTATAAAAAAAATTGTTTTGAAACCCTAAATTACATGTTTTATAATTTTAGATTAAATTACATGATTAATTGTTATGTCATGTAGATTAGAGGTTACGATCCGTAGAGATTTAATTGTTAAGAGATTTTGGGTGGATCCGTGATGAACATGCATGTTTTTCACGGATCATAAAATTATATGTTTATATGATTTTATGTGCTACTTGTTTAATTTGATTCAATAAATCTAGAATTAGGAAAGACTTTTATATGAATACATAAACCTAGATTTGAAGATTATTGAATAAATCGTATGCATGTGGCTATTTGATTTATTTATCCCACATATAAATTATTATGTGTTTATGATTTAGTGTTTTTACTTGTTTAGGTTAAATTGTATGAATTGTTGTAAACAAGGTTTTTTTAAGAAAAATAATATGGACTAAGTCATATTAAAATTAAGATTTGTTTTGAGATCTAAATTACATAGATTTTTTTTGATTGGTATTCGCAATAATAATTCAACGGCCTACTCTTTTTGACAACTATAAAGTGGGTATAACGCACCGCTGGTCATGTACCCGGTTAAGGAATGAGGTGTTACGCCATTAGTCGTTGACCAAATTCTTGGCTCGCCTGTGCGTCAAATTGAAATTACCTATGATTATTATTTGCATCATACCTTAAGGTTGATTTACCGCAAATTCACATCCGAAACACAATGAATAAGGTTATTGCTTTATGCTTTAGCCGAGTTCTAGAAAAAGTACATTGTGAATAGTTGTGGGTAATTCTTTAATTGGTTTTACCAATACCTCAACATAATATATGTAGAAATTTAGACTCATGAAAAAGTTTACTAAATGTTTATACCCTTAAAATTTAAGTCGAATGCTATCTAATTGACGAACACTTGAAATTACTATCTCGTCATATGAGATATTTGGACGGTGTTGTAATGGAAAGAAAACTTTCATTGAATGAGAATTCGCGTGATAGTTTTACGTTCTTTAGATTAGACGACTTAATTAAGTTACTTAGTGAGATCTAGAAACTTAAGGCATTCATAAGGGATGAAACATGTTTACAATGCAAAACGTTCTTTTGGCAATGCAAATCCCTTAAAAACTCAAGAAATTGCAAATTGTTTGTCAATTGAAATTGTTCGACAAGTCACTATGTTGAATACCTCCATTGCTAGCAGATCAACTAATGTGATTGAGATTCTAGCTTCAAGGAAAATACTAAGGTTAATTTACCGGGGTAATTTTATTTTCTTGAAAGTATTTTATTATCGAAAATACTAAATTTGAACTTATTTCTATAGAAATGGCTCAACCCGACAATAACACAATAAGTTCTGCGTTTAAAACTTTCTTTGATCGTCCTGAACTTATTGGCCTAAACTTCAATGATTTGTATCACTCCCTAAAAATTTTTCTGAGAGTAGTGGGTACTATTGAAATCTTGACAACTCCCTATCTAGAGGATCTTGCTAAAGGAGCTTCTGACGCTGAAAGGCTTGAACACGCTGCTACTATTAAGAAGCACTCGGATGTGGCTTGCTTAATGCTAGGGAAAATGTCCCCTCCGCTTCAAAAGAAGTATGAGTTATTTTCGCCTAAGCGTATGCTTGATGAACTCAAGGCTATGTTCGAGAAGCCACAAGCTGTGGAGATCTACGACCTAGTAGATGCTTTGCATAGCTACAAGCAAACTCTTAGAAAGTCTGTTAGTGCCCATTACATGGAAATGAGGGGTTATATGGAACAACTCATTGCACTAGGACAACCCTATGATCATAATATGGCTATCAACTTGATCAATAGGTCCCTTAACAAGGACTTCAATGATTTTGTTCGAAACTATAATATGCATTACACGGGGAAGATAGTTAATGAATTGCATGCAATGCTCATTGACTATGAAAAGGGGTTAAAGGACAAGGAGTATACCTCTATTCCTCAAGTACTAACCAGACAAAAGGGTAAAGTGACTAAGCCAAAACCGCAAGCGAACAAAAAGATGAAAGGCAAAGGCAAAGTTGATAAGGGTAAGTGGGCATGGAGCACAAGCAGCTGTTGAAGCTATAGGAACGTTTAAATTAGTTTTACCTTCTGGTTTAGTACTGATTTTGAACGATTTTCATTATGCACCTTCAATTGTTAGGGGTGTTATTTCCTTTTCTTGTTTGTTAAATCTTGGATTTATTCAGACTATTAATAATAATGGAATTTTAGTTTTCAAAGATGGTATATTCTATTTTAATGCAACTTCTGTGAATGGTGTGTTTGAAATTAACATGCATGATAATTCCAAGTATAATAATAATTTTGTATTTAGCATGAGGAAGAAGAGAAAGTTTGACAAGAACTCTTCTTATCTTTGACATTATAGACTTGCCCATATTGGGAAGACTCGTATACAAAAGCTTCAACGTGAAGGTCTTTTGGAAAATATCAATGATGAATAATTTGATAAATGTGAGTCTTGTATCTCAAGAAAGATGACCAAGAAACCTTTTAATAGCAATATTGAAAGAGCTACTGATCTACTTGGTTTAATTCACACTGATGTGTGTGGACCACTTAGACATGTGTTAAGGAAAGGTGCTAGCTACTTCTTAACATTTACGGATTATTATAGTCGTTATGGATATGTTTATTTCTTAAGCATAAACATGAGCTATTTGAAATATTCAAAGTGTTTAAAGCAGAAGTAGAATTGCAATTATGAAAGAAGATTAAAGCTCTTCGTTCTTATATAGGTGGTGAATATCTAAGTCAAGAGTTTAAAGATTATTTAAGTGAGAACGAAATTGTTCAAAGTCTCACATCTCCCTATACTCCACAAAAGATGGTGTATCCGAAAGGAGAAATCGTACACTATTAGATATGGTGCGATCTATGTTTAATCTTACAACTTTACCATTATCCTTTTGGGATTATGCCTTAGAATTTGTGGTTCGTATTTTAAATATGGTTCCCACGAAGAAGGTTAATAAGACACCATATGAACTATGGCATGGCAAGAAGCCATATTTGTCTTATTTAAAGGTCTATGCTTGCGAGGCGTATGTGAAACGTGACTCGGGTGACAAACCCCACCAACGATCTGTGAAATGTATCTTTGTAGGATACCCTAAGGAAACTATGGGTTACTACTTTTATTATCCACCTGAGAACAAGGTTATTGTTGCTAGGTATGGAGACTTCCTTGAAAGTGATCTTGTAAATCAAGAATTCAGTGGGAGAAATTATGATCTTGAAGAGAGTCATATAGATACATTACCTTCTGAAAACACTAGCAAAATAGCTTCTATAGAACCAGAAAGTTTGGCGGTTCCATCGGAATTAGTTCCTCTGCGTAGATCCGAAAGGATTAAAAACACAAATAGAAATATATGTCTTAATATAGAGGATGATGATGAAGTAGGGGATCTTGGAGAACCTTCTAATTATAAATCCGTCATGCTTGATCCAGAGAGGGATAAGTGGATGGTTGCTATGGACGAGGAAATGAAATCGATGAAAGTTAATAATGTTTGGATTCTTGTAGATGCACCACCAAATGCTAAAGTAGTGAGACATAAGTGGATATACAAGAATAAAACCGACATGGACGGAAAAATACAATCCTAGAAAGCTCGTTTAGTAGCTAAAGATTTTACTCA
This sequence comes from Glebionis coronaria, assembly GCA_025667525.1. Classification (NCBI taxonomy): domain Eukaryota; kingdom Viridiplantae; phylum Streptophyta; class Magnoliopsida; order Asterales; family Asteraceae; genus Glebionis; species Glebionis coronaria. The sequence goes on along the minus strand of CM046878.1, from coordinate 458,787,609 downwards.
AACTTTTGGTGTAGACTACGAGGAGACATTTTCTCCTGTAGCAGACTTAGGAGCTATTAGGATTCTCATAGCTACAGCAACATACTATGACTATGAGATATGGCAAATGGATGTTAAAACTGCCTTCTTGAATGGTCGCTTAGATGAAGATATCTATATGCAACAACCAGAAGGTATGTTGATCCTAAGAATACAAACCACGTATCCAAACTTCAAAGATCTATTTATGGTTTGAAGCAAGCATCATGTCAATGGAATAAACGATTTGATGAAGAAATCAAAAAGTTCGGATTTATTGAAAATCATGATGAGCCATGTGTATATCGCAAAGCTAGTGGGAGTGATGTAGTATTTCTAGTTCTATATGTTGATAACATATTAATCAGGGAAGTAACATTCTAAGACTTAAAGCTGTTAAGGATTATCTTGGTAAATGTTTTTCTATGAAGGATCTAGGTGACGCTACATACATTCTGGGAATTAAGATCTATCGAGATATGAAAAGACGGTTAATTGGTCTAAGTCAAGATGCTTATATAGATAAGATATTGAAGAAGTATAATATGCATAATTCCAAGAAAGGTTTTCAAGCTATGGAAGTTAAGCACAATATAAGTCATGAGATGGATGCATTAAATCCTGAAGAGGAGGCATACATGCAGAAGGTACCTTATGCTTCAGATGTAGGATCTATTATGATTGTTGTAAGATGCACAAGGCCGGATGTGGTGTTTGCTCAGAACTTGGTCAGTCGTTACCAACAGAATCCAGGGAAACTCCATTGGACTGCTGTTAAACATATTCTAAAGTATTTGAGGAGTACGAAGGAAATGTTTCTGGTATTTGGAGGGAAACCAAACACATAACTGAATGTGACAGGATTCTGTGATGCGTCCTGACAATGTGATAAAGATGATACGGAGTCTCAGACGGGTTACGTGTTTGTGATCAATGGAGGAGCAGTTGACTAAAAGAGCAAGAAGCAGACTACGATTGCAATGCATGCTACTCAATCTGAGTACATGGCTGCTTCAGAAGCTGCAATGGAAGCTGTTTGGATTAGGAAGTTTATTGGAGATCTTGGAGTGATGCCTTCAAATAAAGAACCTATTGATATATATTGTAACAATTCTGCTCCAATAATATTCGCCAATGATTCTAGAGTCATAAAAGGCAGCAGACACTTTAAGCGTAGACATCACTACGTCCGAGAACAAGTGGAAGCTCGTGAAATCAAATTAATAAAAGTTCACACAGATGATAATGTAGTTGATGCTTTTACTAAGGCTTTGCCTAAACCAAAGGTAGTTAAGCATGTCAAGGCTATTGGGCTGCAACTAGCTAGGGATTTCATGCAATAAATCTGTGATTAGTATTTGGATAAAGGATGTTAAGACATTATTATTTAAAGAAATAAAGATTAGGTTTCGTTTATTCTTGTTATTTAATTTTGTGTCCTATTTTACATGTTTTAATCCATGAATAATTTTGTTATGCTAAATGTCCGCTGACGATTAATAATATGGGAATATTATTAAATTAAGACAATTCAAAATTGCGATAGAGTATACTTGAAAGTATATTGATCGATTTTAGATGATATTAGATGAATCGAGTATTGGACTTACCCAACTATATGATTATACTTTATGGATCTTTGTCATTAAGTATATCATAAAATAGTTATCCTCTGACCTAGGATACCAGGAAACTGCCGTGAATCTAGTACATTTTTGTGGAATAATCTAATGCTAAACGTAACTGGTATCTATAAGGGTTATTTTCATAAGTGTTGCAAAATTCATAAGTTTTGCTTGTAGTCAACAAGGAATTTATTTCCTCCGATTTTGTTTGGAGTTATAATACAACTGGGCCCCTCGTGAGATTAGTAAGATGTTTGTGTGGCCACACCCAAATTTGTTTTGGTAATCTTGCTGAATCTGTGAACGAGAAACAGAATGGTTAATGAAAGGAATGACTGAGATCCATATCCTATTAACGTTGTATTTAAAATAAAAGAATAATAATAACGATGAGTCATTAAAAGGTTTTATCCAGGAGACCTTACTCGAGTTGTTTTAGTGACATTGCTAGTGTAACTAGACGCTAGTCAATGTAATCATGATATTCAAATATGTCCAAGTGGGAGCTGAAAGTTTATGGACTTATATTTAATAGTCGTGTGATAGGATCGAACTCGAGATTATGGGATTGCACTCAATACGTAAAGAGTTACTTTATTTAATAAATATATTTATTGTATTTATTAATTTATTTAAAAAATACATATTTATGTATTTATTAAATTAAACCGAGACATAACTTTAACGATCGTTAAATAATTAAGAGTTAAGTATTAACGTGTGTTATATAAATTTATAGTAAGTAAAATAGAAAGAAGGTTGGAAGATTCCGGAACACCCCATAAGGGGTGTTTAGCCGTCGGTTATGGAGGAGAAAAAGGAAGGGAGAAAACTTTCAATTTTAAGAGCCTACAGGTCGAAGCCTTGGCTCTGATATCATAATTGTAACACCTCATTTTGATATATGGAATATCATATGATAATTATGGCGTGTCATCAAAGCATGCAAGGTAAATGTCTAAAACATTAAATGACCATAAAAGAATCTGGAAACAATCATCGGATCCAACATAAGCTCCACACGAAATGCATAAGTAGAATGTAAAGGAAAGGACTAAATAATCTCCAGCAAAGCAAAAGTATGTGAATGCATTAAAGAATGAAAGAAGACCAGCGCCTCATCTCTTGAAATCCTAGCTTTTCCCTTTAGTACCTGTCGTATTGGGACATGGAAAGAGAAATACGGCTGACCAATACACTCAGTGTGCGGATATGTATAACATAGAATGTAAAGCATAAACATAAGCAAGTAATGAAATGAAATGAATATCAGCGGAATAAATGTATGTCCTGGAAAACCTGGTTTAAGTTCATAAGACTGGTTTATATTTCTGAAAAGAAATATGTTTAGTTTATCTTGAAAATCTGTATTTTAGATATGCCTGTAGCTCATATAAGTCATGTTATATCAACGTGCATGAATACTTAGAGGGGTGACCTCATCATGCAATTAGAAGGGCTGCCTCTAATTAATATATAAAATGAATGGAGGGATCAACTCTTGTAACGGATGCAAGGCACGCACCGCAGTTACCATGAAATCATACTACGTGTCCTAGGATGCACCCATTTGCCCCACGTGATAACAATAACAAAGCCCAAAATACTATAAGGGACGCTGCGAGTAATCACTTTCATCGCAGAAGAGTAATAACACTGGTGCCTACAGTGTTATGGTTATGGAAACCGCATAACTAGGTGAAACTGGCATGCATGTATTTAGCTCAGGCAATCTAAAATAATCATACATATACTAATGTGTTCAGCACACTTAAAATACTGGGAAAAACAGATGACTGCAAACAGGGAAATCCTGAGTATATGAAAGAATGTCCTTACTGAAGGACGGAATATCCGTACCTTATGTCCAGTAAATGAAGACGAAAACGAACGTAGACGATCACTCCGACTTCACAATAGCTACATAATTAAGAGACATGAATAAGAGTCAGTTTACTTATACATACTTGTTAATTAGTTTACTTGATGTGTTCATAATTATTATACTTGTCCTTGTCTTACTTTATTATTCCATGTTTAATCATGTAACTCTTAGTGTTTCATTTGTTTTAGATTCATGTATTTCGTGTTTAAAGTGTTATAGTACTTGTTATAACATAATGAGTAACTTTCTAAAAATAGCAGGTTTCTATATATAGTAACTTTCCAAAAATAACAGGTTTCCATATATGGTAACTTTCCAAAAATAACAAGTTTCCTTAATTGTAAGTTTCTAAAAATAGAGAGTTTCCATATTAGTAAGTTTCCAAATATAAAAATTTTCCTTATTTAGTATGTTTCTATAATTAGCATGTTACCATATTTAGTGTATTTCCATATATAGCATATTACCATATTTAGGGTATTTCCATATTTATCATGTTGCCATAAATAGAGTAATTCCATAATTAACATGTTTCCATAATTAATCATATGCTTATTTGATATCATGTATAATTATATTATAAAGTTTAATAAATAATAAATACTTAGCTTAACTTATTAATATTAATTAATGATGTCTTGTCATGTTACTATAAGTTAACATTAATTAATAATATTACATACTTCATGTTATTAAACTTTACCATAAAAGATATTAATTAATTAACCTAATTTTTAATTAATTAAATATATGTTCATGAATAATTAAATTATTAATTATTAAAGCATAAGTTTATTTAAATAAATGTACATACATGTTATATCATGATATTATTTAAATAAACATACCCTAAGTTTTATTTTAATTAAACCAACATTAATTAATACAATTAATTAAAACATAACATAAACTATTTTTACATGTCGGTTTAATTACGTGTTCTTGAAAAATGTCAAGTTCCCGAGACCCATCCCGAGACCCGACAACCGAGCACCACAGCCCGAAGGCTGCGACCTCACGCTGTCGTGACTTGTCGGAGCCACAAACACCTCACTGAAAGCCAAAGGCTCTCGACTCGCTGTTGTGCCCGAACCAAACAACCCCTGGCCACCATTGGGGTTCCCCCTGCTTACGTCTAATACCCACCGAGCCCCCATAGTGGGCCTCGGTTCCCACTGTTGGGCCAAGTTCCCTGTTGTGGGGTTCTTGGCCCTTGCGGCTGCCAACCCAACACCACCACCGCCAACCATGGGTTGCGGCTAGTGGCTTAAATCCAACGCTGACCCCCATGGGGTTGCGACTGTTGGTCACGCGACACCATCGAGACCCTAGTGGTCTCAGTTGGGCTGCGATCGAGACAAACCAAAACCCCCAACCTTTGTTTTTATTTAATCTTGATAAATCTATGATTTTACATGTTCTTGATTGATATTAATAATCATATAAAATAAAAATAAAGAAGGATTTGAGTGATACCAAATGCGTGTGACAAACGGGAATGAACACGAACACGTTACCGTTGTAAAAACAAAGATCAAAACGGATCGTCCTTGTGGTTTTGTTGATCGCCACGGCCAAAGAGAGAGGAAAGAGAAAAAAGTGTTTAGGGTTTTTGCAATTTCTTGTGTTTTATGTTTTATGATTGCCAGTTTAATCACATGAGGCTAAATATTGGATTGGGCCATTGGGCCCCCTCTTTCTTTCTTATTTGGCCGTGGACACTCACACACATACTAACACTTTCTTTATTTTTTTGTGACTAAATTATATTCGTATGTGTTCGTTAAATGATCGTGTTTTATAACTTGTATTTATTAAGTATTTTACATGAATACTTATCGTGCATTTACATGCATGTTTACATACGTAATACTTACGATAATTAATTAATATACATATAATTCGTATTAAATATTCATGATTCATGGCGTATATTAATTAATTAGAAAGTTTAAACTTAACCGTAAATTTGTGCATTTAATGATCTTAGGATTTTTAAAGTGGTTTTTACATAAATCAATATTAACAACTTTATAATTAACATCTTACAGCTTATAGTTAACAGCTTATAGTAACTTTTACCAAACATAGTGCTTCCAATTTTCTAAAATGATAAAAAGAAAGAAATTAAGACATGTGTAGGGCATCTTGTGACAAATATGGGGTGAATGACCCCGAAAAACGTATAAAATTACACCTCATCAAATATCCCTACACTTGGGATTTGATTGTCCTCAAGTAGATAAGCTTTTCCACTTATGATAGTTGTACAAGAGGACATTTCACTTAATAATAAAAACAATTAGAACATAGATAGACATACTTTTTTTAGTAGTGCACATAAATTACACATGCTAACACCTCACATAAGTTTTTAATCTCACATCGCTCTAGTGTATGATTTAGGTAATACAATGGGAAACGAAAATAGAAATTAATCACTCATTACCTGGTGCAGCATATAGATTACCATAGGTTTGATAAAGGATTAAACCTCCACCACTATGGCATAAGCACCTAGCCTTTGCTATCAAAGAGGACTTTACAAAAGGTTTATAATGTTGGGTTTAAGGGTATGGAATCACGGGTATGGAATCACGGGTATGGATAAACATAAGAGTTTGGAGGTGGTAAGTCAACCGTATGCATGATATTCACAATGTTGCTCAAGACGGCATGTGACTTCCATCTTCTACAATATACAACACCTTTCTACATACAATACTTTACAATGGAGCTATTTTTTTCTTTTTTATTTTTCTCTTTTTTAAAATGATAAAAATAAATATACAAATGGGATGTGTGGTATCCCTACATTTGAATTTTACTAAAACTAAATACTATTCCTATGGCCCGAAGTAGCAGGATCAACTTACACGGAGTTATTCAATAAGCACATATGGGGGTAATAATGACTCTTCCCTATTCTTCTTCAAAATTATAACTACATTGTCCATCAATCATTCCAAAACTGTATACGATGACTTGGCAGCGCGATTAACTTGGGGTTTTTTTTTGCAAGGGTTATCACAATAATGCACTAAAAAAGAGTGCATACAAGGAAGGCTAGGCAATTTGGTTGTAATTTAGTGAGGTGTGAATATTTCTCGTCATTAACAATTTAGATTAACCAGAAAGTTAAAGAGAACCGCCAAAAGATTAGGATTGGAAGGGTGTACTAGGAGCGACTTACACTAAAAATGAGTGCTAAGTATGGGTGTTGGGTGAGCTATGTGACTGACGTGATCATTATAACATACACATAAATCTGAAGGCTTGTCCAAAAGGGTTATCCTAATGACCCTTTCACTTAGTAAAATACCAATTACACGAATGCAATCTGACTTGCGGTCTTGGAAAGTATCAACTAAACTAAGTTCTAGAATAAGATACACTACCAGCACACTCATATTTTCTCAAATCGCTTTCAGACTCTAGAAAAGGCGGTGAGAAACAAACATGATACAATCATAACAACGAAAGAGACATGATGAATAGCCGGACCCTTAACTCGAGAAAGCTAAAGATTATTTTCAATATCTTGGACCATGAAAAATGGATGTTTGAAATTCCTAAAGATCTAAAGGTTTAACCTCATATTTATGTATGAAATTTCTTGGTTGTGGGGGTATGTGTTAGCAATGCAAATCCTATCAATGAGACGTACTAAAAACTATATTTTTCTCTAAAATATGTCAAAAAAATTAATTTGGGTGAATTTGCCTTTTTAACTATGTTTTGGATGTTATTCATCATTTTAAGGAATAAGAAAATAACGAGAGATAATATAATCTAAGGCTCTTATGTACCTTCCATTTACTTTGGACGATCATTGTCCTTAATGTTCTAAAAGTTATTTAAAAAGAAAGACAAGTAAAGAGATGAGAGAAACTAATACTCCCCTGGTTTGGAAATGTACGGATGAAAGCTTGATAATCTGTTGAATCGTCATCCAAGAGTCGTCACTATGCTTTCATCGCCTGGGACGATATTCAATGGGACGCTCTTATCAAATATAACATGAAAATCAAAGACAAGAAACACTATCCCGCGGAAAATCTATGCATATACTACAATAAAACCCTTAAAGTAAACTAACATGTAAGTGTAAGAAATATTGAAGATAAGATGTGTGGTTTATCAATAAGACTTTTTGTTCAAATCTAGAAAAAATAAACATTTTAGATAGGTATGGAAAAAAACTTTTAAAATCAAAAATAAAAAAAGAGAAAATAGACAAATAAGTTACTAAATTTTGGGTAAATGTTCACCTAAGTTACTAAAGTATTTTTGGTTACAAATAAGTTACTTATGTATACGAGTTTGTTAAATGGGTTATTGAACCTTTAAAAGCCTACAATCGCGTTACTCCCAGGAAGGGTTACCGGTTGCTACCCAGTTTCCCTTGCCACGTTAGACTTATGTGGGCCTAACCTTAATAAAATGGTTCCATTAGATTTTTTCTATATTATATGAACCCACTTCACTCACCCCTAAATCAAAACATATCTCTTAAAAATAAATAAGGTTTCTAAACCTAACCATTCCAAATTATTTTCACACAATGTCAAATTCAATACTTTGTGGTCGTGGGCAAGTAACACGATGTCGTACTTCTTTGACACAAGATAAACAAAATAGAAGATTTATTGACTGCCCTAATTACATGGATCCTATGTTGAACTGTAATTTCTTTAGGTAGCTTGATATCCCATTACCAAATCGTTGGTATAAAGCTTAGATGTACCACAACCATGTTAACTTAGTGGATGCACAACAAATCATTATTCAACTGAAAAATCAAAGGGCTCGAGTGTGCTTCTACAACATGGCGTTGATGATTGTGCTTGTTGGGATGTTTGTTATTAGGTTTGTGTAACTTTTCAATTCTTGTAATGGTTTTTGTATCTTTTGAAGTAGTTATGGGGTTTTATGTAGCTTTTTAGGTGTTGTAATGGTAGATGAAGTGGTCTGTTGTAGTGCTTATGAAGCAATGCAGTTAAATTTCTATATGTTTGTCTTTTTAAAATATTTTGGTTGATCATTGGTATAACTATAACGAGTAATCCAATTAAAAGGCAAGAACCATGGACATTCATTCAAAAGGTGCAACTATTATCATTATCTTACGGTTACAAAGTTTTTGACTTGCATCATCATCCTATAGATCAGTTACCATGTTCTAACATTGTAAAATGGTTGGTATACAAAAGTGACAGGCATTTGGCTTGCTATTTTAGTGCTTTATACTAAAATCTACTTAATAGAAATATCACCATCTTCTATCAATCCAGGTCATGCTTTTTGTTTCCTATTATAATTCTTAAGCATTAACCTTTGTGAAGTCCTTCTCCCTACTGGTTCTTCTTCATGCAATGATTCTTCATCCTAAAGTTGTTCCTGAGATGGCAATGGTTGTGATGCAGGAAATGTAATTACCGCTTGAGCATGAGTCTACTGAGCATGTGTCCTTATATCTTCAGGTGTGGTTCCAGCTGGCCATGCTGCTCTAGGAAGACCTGTACTATTATGTTGCAAAAAAACAATAATGTTAGTGAAATGCGTAGAAGAACTAAAAAGGCTAACTGAAATGTGTATACTCATCTCTAGACAACCCATTGAAAACACTAGTAAAAAATTCTCATCAAACATCTTACTAGCTTTTTTCCTATGTGCAGTGTCTTTTTTCTTTGTCCTAACAGCTAAGACTTCATCTTCACAATCAAATAGATGGTCAATTGATGGAGTGTCACTCTCTTCCTCACTAAAATAAGCATAAACATTATACTCATCCTCCTTTAAGTCACGTCCACTATCATTATTTCCTACTTTCTTTCGCTTAGCAGTAGTTTCATTTAGTTCAAACTTTGAATGGGAAGCATATAAATGTAATATATGGTCATTCTTAACGCTACATTGTACAATGTTAGCATAGTCAATATCACTTTTTAGGGGTTTTGATCCTAAGTCAAAATCTAAGCCAGATACCAAATAAAATAAACACTTAACATAACTACTAAACTCAGTTTACATATGGTCTAAAAAATCAGCTACATCAAAGGTATCAAGATCACAATTAGGTAGTTCTGAAAGGATTTCATAATCATAAGAGGATCTCTTACAAATAACCCTCCCCGATGATACCTTATTAAGAAGGTGGATGATTGAGAGCCCAATTCCATCTGTGATAATATCAAACAACAAAGATAGTTAGATTTAATAAAAACCCTATTTTTCAAAACCTTAATTATAATTAAAGATTACACAATGACTGGAAACAAAGATTAATAATAATTAAAGACCCATACATACCTTTTCTAGGAAGATGAACCCTGTTCGTTTATTTAATTATGTGTTTTAATGTTTTTGAGAGATGAAATCAAAATATTTTGGGGAAATGGAAATGAAGTCAACTGTGTTGGGGAGGAGGAGTTATATTGTGTTTTTGTAGTTGTATAAAAATGAAATTAATAAATGCCACATCACGTAATAACCGGTAACAAAAGTTTAAATCAAGAGAGTGACTTATATAATGGGTAAACCAAACATAACTAACTTATTGTAACCAAAAAATACTTTAGTAACTTAGGTGAACATTTACCAAAACTTTAGTAACTTATTTGTCCATTATCCCTTTTAAAAATCGAATTTTTCCTGTAGCTCAGGCGAGAAGGCCTTGCGGCTAAAGCCCGGTGTCATCTATAGCCAATGTGAAGAATCTTGATTTCATTTTTGATAAAAAAAAATGTTGTAGTTTATCCATGAGTGTATCCTATAGAGATTGTTTACTGCACAGGTCAAGAAAATATCAAAAACACACATGACACAAACAAACAAATAATTAAAACATATAAAACATGTGATAACAACGAATTAACAAGCCTCCCGATACTTAGTTTCTTACGTGAAATACCTTTACATGTAATTAGGAACAAAATAAAGTACGATCACATTACAAAAAAATGATTAGCATTCAAGAAACAAGTTCATTACATTGAAACTGTAACAATCGGTAATTTTCCAAACCCAAACTAGGCTCTGAAGCACAAAAATTAGAAAAATGCTTTGATATGGTTTTTGACCCAAAAATCCTAACCTAAACTCGGCTGTGAAATAACAATTTTAATAACGAACCTTGTAAAATTATGTGAATGTCTTCCCAACCTCAACAACACTTCTAACATATGCCGTTAGAAAGTAGACTCTCTGAAACTCAATTTTTATATGGAAGGTGATCTAACTCATCTCCATCATGGAGATATCATCAAAACAAGATGACCTAAATTCTGGAAGAACCCTAATTACGATTTTCAGCATTAAAACCTTAACTAATTAACCCAAAACTCATGTAATTGACCCCTAATCATGTCTAATTAGTTTAATTATAATTAACTATATAAAATTTTATGAACCCTAACTCCATCATGTTAATTGTTACATTAAATCGGTAATTAAAAAGCTTGAAACAATAGATATGTTGAGAATTAAACTAAAAACATATATTGGATTGATTAAATAAATTTTTGATGAAAACCTTATTTTTATTTTAGGAATTTTGTATTTATAATTTATCTACAAAGGTTTTCCAATTAAATACGATATGTATTTTCTTTTGTTCTTATAGCCAGCCCATATAGTTCTTCTATCAAAAACTATATTTTTAATTATATTTATTATTATTATTATTTACTTAATTATTATCTTTATTTTACATTATATAAAAACCTTTAACAATTTATTAAACTGGTTAACCTAAATCTAGTCGATAAATTGCTAAACCAAAAATGCATAAATATTTCATTTCTAAACATTTTCTAAATTTAGAAACTACTCCAAAACTACTAAAATACTAACTTAACACCCGTCCAATATTTTATAATACATAAATACGTGCACAAAATATGAGATACACAATAACTATGACTACGCATAATAATTCATGATTTCACTTCCAAACGTTCAATTCCTCATTTACCATGATTGTAAAACCCGCATTCTTTTACCATGAATAGTACCCTTAAGATCGTACGTACATGATTAGAACTTTCCTTTTATAGCAAGCTTACGTTTCAGGAACAAGAATTACTAGTATTACGTACGTGTTATAACACGATAAGTATTTATTACGTATTAACACACGATAATGATTCCATGAATAATTATAATCACGAATATACGAACGTGAAATCATGAACGTAAATTAATCACGAACTAATATTACGTATGTATATATATTTATTACGAACACGAATAAATATATTAAGTCACGATCGATAACTAATTAGAACACGTAATTTATGAACACGAGAACACACTATTATTTTAGACACGAGAAAGGTTTGGGTTACCCCCATGTGGGTCCCATGCCTCGGCTACACCAAGAGAAAAGGGCCTAGCCCATTAATTTTTACTAAACAAGGGGTTAAGGGAAAAACATGTTTCATTATTTGCAAATCTTAGAAAAAATTAAAACCCTAAAAGTTTTTCCTCCTCTTCCTTTGTTCTTGGCCGCCGGGTTTAGCATCACCAAGAGGTGATTCGGGTTGATTTTGGTGTTAGATAAATTACAAGGATCGTTGTGTGTTCGTCCTTCTTGATTTCACGTAATTGGTATAACTTTTAACCTTTTTCTTTTTATTTTTTGATTTATTTTATCACATGAAATCATGATGTTTTTAATAAACTAATTAAAAACAAGTAAATAACCATGTTCTAATCAGGGGGTTTAAATCAAATCAAGGGTTTAGGGGTGTTTGTTATCTAGCCGACGCCTAACCGAGCCCCAAGGGGGTCTCGGCTTGGCTTATGTTGCACCACCGAGACCATGGTCTCGGTATGGTGGTGATGGTGTCACGGCAGCAGCAAGGGCAAGGGAAACCCCGACCTTGGTTGGGGTATGGTGATGGTTACGGATCCGGTTCATGGGTTTTAATCACGGGTCCGGTTCATGAATCATTTTTCAAGGTTTATGATTTTTACAAGTTATGTTATTTTTTAACACTTAAATTAAATTAATTAAAAGCATGAACATAATTAATTTAATTTACATGACTTAGGTTATTAATTTAATTATTAATTCATGAATTTTAACCTAGGTATTTATCTTTAATTAGACTATATAATTAATTAATTATTAAAAACCATGACTTATAATTAATTAATTTACATGACTTAGGTTATATTATAAATAGATAATAATACATGTTTTAACCTAAGTATTTACATTTATTTAATTAAAATCATGTTATATTTAATTAAATACTTTAACCTATAGTTTATTTAATTCACATGAAATAATTAATAAACTATACTATATAATATCATGACTTAGAATATTAATCAGAAAACACTTAAGCTTATGTAATTAGCTTAATTAACCAGCTTATATCTATTTATGGAAACTTTCTATTTTTAGAAACTTATTTATTTAAGGCAGCTAATCTATTTATGGAAACTTTCTATTTTTAGAAACTTATCTATTTTAAGCAGTAATTATATTTTTGGAAAATTTCTATTTTTGGAAACTTTCTATTTTTGGAAACTTTCTATTTTTGGAAACTTTCTATTTTTGGTAACTTTCTATTTTTGGAAACTTTCTATTTTAGGAAACCTACTATTTTTAGAAAGTTACTTATTATTACATAACAAGTATAAAAATACATGAAATACAAGTAATACTTAATCAGAATAGGCAGAATATACGATCAGTAAAACATGACATGAACATATAAAACAAGCTAAGACATTATATAAAATCAATTACGTACTTAGTAATCAGATACTTATACACGTATGTATTTATGTAGGATTACTGATACCGAAGTAGGACTCTCTTCCGTTCGTCTTCTTAGTTCACTGGACATAAGGTACGGATTCTCCGTCCTTTCAGTATGGACATTCTTTCCTTATTAGGATTCCCCGTATGCAGCCAACTGTTTTCCCTGGTATATGTTTTATATGTTTTGATTGCTTATGTTTAATTAGAATACCTAAAGCCATATACATGTATGACCAGTTTCACCTAGTTATGGAGGTACCATAACCATAACACTAGAGGAACTGGTGTTATGACTTCCCCACCGCGGAGTGATTGCTCGTGGCGTCCCTTTTAGCTTTTAGCCATTTATTATATTATCAGATGGGGCGTATGGGTGCATCCTAGTTACATGTTTTCAGCAGATTACTCAGTGTGAATGTGGTGTGTGCCTTGCATCCTTCACAAGGAGTTGATCCCTCCTACCCAAAACCAGTATATTAAATTAGAGGTAGCCCCTCTAATTTGCATGACGAGGTCACCCCTCCAAGTATTCATGCACGTTGATATTTCATGACCTATATTGGCTAACGGTAAAATATGTTAAACAGTTTTCACAAGATAAACATAAGGCTTTTCAAACTATAAAACCAGTTTTACTAAGATATAACCGAGTTATCCAGGACCTAGTTTCTTCCGCTGTTTCATGCTTATATGCTTATATTATTCATGCTTTACTTGTACATCCGTGCACTGAGCGTATTGCTCAACCGTTTTCCTTTTCATGTTCCCAAAACGGGAGGTACTCAGGGACGCTCGTAGACTTTAAGCGTACGTGCATATGGACTAGAAGCTTTCTAGCCTTCTTTACTTTATGCATTTATCTATACTTTGATACTCTTTCCATGGACATTGTTTAGTCCTTTCATTTACAGTACTTATGTTTGTGTGTGATGAGTTCTACTTTCGGACTACCGATGTTTGATTCTGGTATTTCCTTTATGGTCATGTAATGTTTAGACATTTATCCTTGTATGCTTTGATGACACACCATAATCACGCGTGACATTCCATTTATCAAAATGGGGTGTTACAATTATGGTATCAGAGCCTGGTTTCGACCTGTAGGCTCTCAAAACATGACATGTGATTAGTGGGTAGTCACTATGGTCTTCCTAGAACTAACAGTCGGTTTTCATGCATTCATCATTTTCATGCATACATATATATGTCATTGTCGCAAGTTTATGACTAAGTAATGGTTGGTACAGGACTGGTCCTATTTAGTCGCATGTGTTTTATCGGAACTTTTAAATTTGGGATCGACCCATAGGCGTCCCCTCGCCATGTCTTTTATTTTGGGTGAACTGACCATAGGCGTTCACTCTCGAGCATACAAAAGTTTTCATAAAACTGCATCATGCATTCATGTACTAGTTTTCCTGAATAAAATTTTTCTCATGATTTATTGGTATAAATTTTTTCATGTATATATTTTATGTTTTGATCAGTTTAATCATGTATTTTATGTTATACTGTCAGATGGTTCTCACACGCGAGCAGGAACAACTCAATGCAGCAATCCAAGCTGCAATGCAAGCTTTGCTTCCTCAGTTGAGGAACGACATCAGGGCTGAGGTTCAGGCTGCCAACAATCAGCAGCATCACCCAGCACCTCTTCCTCCTCCAGTGACATTAGCTACATGGCTGGAGAGATTCAACAAGCTTCGTCCTCGAGCTTTCGAGAGAACAGATAGCCCCAGTGAAGCTGAAAGCTGGCTGGCTCACATCGAGAAGATCTTCGATGCTATGGGTTGTGACCCCGTCTTCAAGTCGAGGTTGGCATGTTACCGGTTCGAAGGCGATGTGTTAAAATGGTGGTTAGCATTGAAGCAGTCAGAGGGAGGTGATAATTGGGTGGCTGGTTTGACATGGGCTCAGTTCAGAGATAGGGTGATGGAGCAGTTCTTTCCCAAGGCTGAGCAAGACAAGCTGAAGAGGGAGTACCATGGGATCCGACAGAGAGTTGGGGAGAATAGCAACGAGTTCATGCAGCGTTTTCTTCGCTTAGCTGGTTTCCTTGGTGCAACGGCAGGTACTCCTGAAGAGCAGGCACACCACTTTAGGTGGGCTCTTCGCACATCGGTCGCAAACAACTTGGTGTGTGCTACGTTCAACACGGTAGCACAAGTGGCCGATGCAGCACGTAAGCTGGAGATGCTGCAGGAGAGAGATGAGTTCAGGGAAGCAAAGAGACCCGATAAGAGATAAACATTCGTATTCAAGCGGTGACCAGTCCGTATTCTTTCAGTATATGTCAATTTTCATCTCTTTAAATTGTATCTTCCAGGCAGAAGACTGGGGACCGGTCTCAGGCGGCTACTCAGCAGCAGCCTAATCAGCCCAAGGGAAACGGTCGGACTAATGATCGTTCTGCTACGGATAAGCGTGGCGGTAATGATATTTACCGTAACAGCGCTGGACACTCCAACAGCAGCAGGTCCTTATACTTACGCATTTTCTTATGATTACATGTTATAACTCTTAATTCTGACTCATTAGCAAATCTTCTACCAGGAACCATGGAAATGGTAGGGACCAGAACCAGAGAGGTTCACAGCCTAGCCGCCCAGCTATTACTGGTATTCAATCTTACGATTATCTGCATTGTCATTTGTACCCTATTATCATGTCTCATGTATAATGTTTTATCAGGTTCTCAGCCAGCCAGAGCACCTGCTGGAGGATATACTCATCCTCTTTGCTCTACTTGCCAACGTAGGCACCCAGGGCCATGTCGCCGTGACAGTGACGCATGCTTCAAGTGTGGTCTTCCTGGCCATCGCATGAAGGACTGCCGTAAGGGCGAGATGGAGGGCACATCAGGACATGCTGATACCAAGCCGCCTCCTACCATTGGACGCGTCTACACAACATCTCGCGATTAGGCCAACAAGTCTACAGGTACCATCACTGGAATCTTGTATATGTATGGTCAAGCTGCATGTGTTCTATTTGATACGGGTGCTACTCACTCGGTCGTTTCTACTACTTATGCCAAGAATGCTAGGATACTCCCCATGCCACTAGATAATAGACTCAGTATTTCCACGCCTTTGAGAGACTCTGTACTTATAACCCATGTGTACAAGAGCCTTCCCCTAGAGTTTGACGATAAGGTTCATCCCGTTGACGCACTTCCGCTGGACATGAATGACTTTAACATGATTTTGGGCATGGATTGGCTATCCAAGCATCATGCTACCATAGACTGCCATTCATATCGAGTCATCTTCGGTGATGTTAATGCGCCAGAGTACATTCATAATGGGTTCGTACCCGGCAGGTTTGTATAAATCATATCTACCCTGCAAGCACGTGCACTACTGTCACATGGCTGCGAGGGTTATCTAGCTACGGTTCATGACACGCATGCTGAATCCCCATCAATTCAGGATCAGCCGATAGTGTCAGAATTTCAAGATGTATTTCCAGAAGAACTTCCGGGTATACCACCTGCACGTGAAGTGAAATTCAATATCGAGCTCATTCCAGGAGCTGAGCCGATTTATAAGGCTCCTTATCGCATGGCTCCCATAGAGTTAAAGGAGATGAAGGATCAACTGCAAGAACTTCTAGAAAGAGGTTTCATTCGATCGAGCGTATCTCCATGGGGCGCATCGGTCTTATTTGTTAAGAAGAAGGACGGCAGTATGCGTCTTTGCATAGACTATCGCGAGCTCAACAAGATTACCATCAGGAATAGGTATCCACTGCCACGTATAGATGATTTGTTTGACCAACTCCAAGGGGCCAAACACTTCTCCAAGATTGATCTTAGGTCAGGCTATCATCAGCTACGGGTTAAGGAGCAGGACATCGCCAAGACTGCCTTCCGTACACGCTATGGCCACTACGAATTTGTAGTCATGCCATTCGGCCTGACCAATGCTCCAGCATTGTTCATGGATTTGATGAACAGAATCTTCCATGAATTTCTGGACAAGTTCGTCATTGTCTTCATCAGTTACATCCTGATTTTCTCATAGTCCAAGGAGGAACA
The DNA here is from genome assembly GCA_025667525.1 of Glebionis coronaria. Classification (NCBI taxonomy): domain Eukaryota; kingdom Viridiplantae; phylum Streptophyta; class Magnoliopsida; order Asterales; family Asteraceae; genus Glebionis; species Glebionis coronaria. Next base: position 458,770,264 of record CM046878.1, on the reverse strand, counting down.
CGAAGACCATCTTCGTACAGTACTATAGATTCTTCGCCAGAAGCAGTTGTATGCTAAATTCTCCAAGTGTGAGTTCTGGTTAGACAAGGTGGATTTTTAGGCCACATTGTATCAGCAGAAGGAATCACTATGGATCCAGCGAAGGTTGAGGCTATTACTAAATGGCCAAGGCCGACATCAGCGACTGAAGTCTGCAGTTTCCTAGGCTTAGCTGGCTTTTATCGTAGGCTCGTGGAGAACTTTTCCCGCCTAGCACTACCATTTACCAAACTGATGCGGAAAGGAGAGAAATTCGTCTGGACTGAAGAACGAGAGAAGAGCTTTGAAGACCTGAAGCAGAAGTTAGTATCTGCACCTATTCTTACTCTCCCATCTGGTACGGTGGATTTCAAATCTACAGTGATGCATCGGGGAAAGGACTTGGCTGTGTTCTCATGCAACATGGGAAAGTGATCGCGTACGCTTCACGACAGCTTAAGCCTTATGAGGAAAATTACCCTACGCATGACTTAGAACTTGCTGCAGTCGTGTTTGCATTGAAGATATGGAGGCACTACTTATATGGAGAATCATGTGACATTTTCACGGACCACAAGAGTTTGAAGTATATCTTCACTCAGCGTGAATTGAACATGAGACATAGGAGATGGTTAGAGCTGTTGAAGGATTATTACATTAATCTGCAGTATCATCCCGGCAAGGCAAAGGTAGTAGTAGATGCACTTAGCAGAAAGTCTGGAATGATCAACGGCATTGAGATTGAAGAAGAAATCATAAGAGACTTGGAGCGACTAGACATAGATATCATGGTACGTGGACAACACGGTTACTGTGCTAATCTTAGAGTAGAACCCGAGTTGCTCTCTAAGATGAAGGAAGCTCAGAAAGATGATGGAGAAATCTGGGCGATAATTCAGAATTTGGAGAAGCAGACAGAATTCAGAGTAGATGCAGATGGTATCTTATGGCAGGGCACGAGACTTTGTGTTCCTGATGATCTAGAACTCCGGGAAGCCTTGTTAGCTGAAGCTCATAGTTCCCCATTCTCTATACATCCTGGTTCAACCAAGATGTACCATGACATCAAGCAGTACTTTTGGTAGAGTGGTATGAAACAGGATGTTGCCACTTACGTCTCCAAATGTCTTACTTGCCAGCAAGTTAAGATCGAGCATCAGCGATCTGGCGGTCTCCTTCAACCGTTAGATATTCCAGAGTGGCAGTGGGACAAAATCACCATGGATTTTGTTACTGGTCTTCCGCCAACCAAGAGGAAGCACGATGCAATTTGGGTTATCGTAGATCGACTTACCAAATCAGCTCATTTCTTACCGATCCGCAAGGAAGATTCGGTTAGTAAACTCGCCGATACGTATAGAAGAGAGATCATGAGACTCCACGGTACTCCATCCAGCATCGTCTCAGACAGAGATCCTTGATTCACTTCGCGATTTTGGAAGAGTCTGCAGAAAGCTTGGGGTACACAACTTAAGCTTAGCACGGCTTTTCATCCTCAAACAGACGGGCAGTCGGAGCGAACGATTCAGACATTGGAAGACATGTTGAGGTCATGTACGTTGGAATGGACGGGTGATTGGGACGATTATATCTGTTTGGTAGAGTTTGCATACAACAACAGTTGGCACGCAAGTATCAAGTGTGCTTCTTTCGAGATGTTGTATGGCAGAAAGTGTCGCGCCCCAATCTGCTAGGATCAGGTTGGTGAGCGAACACTTGAAGGACCAGAGATCATAGAGTTGACTAATGAGAGGGTCGCAGTAGCTAAGCAGAAACTTCAAGAAGCACGGTCACGTCAGAAGAGCTACACAGATAAGCATCGTAGGGATATACATTTTAACGTAGGAGATCACGTTTTCCTTAAGGTTTCGCCGGCACGTGGTGTTAGACGCTTTGGAGTTAAAAGGAAGCTCAGTCCTTGTTTCATCGGACCGTTTGATATCATTGAACGAGTCGGTGAAGTATCTTACCGTTTAGCGTTACCTCCACAGCTTTCTCATGTACACAATGTGCTTCATGTGTCCTTACTCAGAGGGTACCAGTATCATCCCCTTCACATGGTTCAGTATCCACTGGAACAGATTCGTGAAGATCTCACTTTCATAGAAGAACCCGAACGAGTTCTTGACAGACAAGAACGAGTCATGAGAAGGAAGACGATTCCATTCGTCAAAATCCTTTGGAGGGATCATACCGAGCGGGAAGCAACTTGGGAAACAGAGGAGTCTATCCGGGCTTCTTACCCTCATTTCATATTTTGAATTCGGGTATGTTCTTCTTTTCTAGTTTACTTTATCTATAATTCAGGGACGAATTATTCTTTTTAGGGGGAAGATTTGTAAAACCCGCATGCTTTTACCATGAATAGTACCCATAAGATCATACGTACATGATTAGAACTTTCATTTTATAGCACGCTTACGTTTCACGAACAAGAATTACTAGTATTACGTACGTGTTATAACACGATAAGTATTTATTACGTATTAACACACGATAAGGATTCCATGAATAATTATAATCACGAACATACGAACATGAAATCATGAACGTAAATTAATCACGAACTAATATTACGTATGTATATATATATTTATTACGAACACGAATAAATATATTAAGTCACGATCGATAACTAATTAGAACACATAATTTACGAACACGAGAACACACTATTATTTTAGACACGAGAAAGGTTCGGGTTACCCCCATGCGAGCCCCATGCCACGGCTACACCAAGAGAAAAGGGCCTAGCCCATTAATTTTTACTAAACAAGGGGTTAAGGGAAAAACATGTTTCATTATTTGCAAATCTTAGAAAATAATTAAAACCCTAAAAGTTTTTCCTCCTCCTCCTTTGTTCTTGGCCGCCGGGTTTAGCATCACCAAGAGGTGATTTGGGTTGATTTTGGTGTTTGACAAATTACAAGGATCGTTGTGTGTTCATCCTTCTTGATTTCACGTAATTGGTATAACTTTTAACCTTTTTCTTTTTATGTTTTGATTTATTTTATCACATGAAATCATGATGTTTTTAATAAACTAATTAAAAACAAGTAAATAACCATGTTATAATCAGGGGTTTAAATCAAATCAAGGGTTTAGGGGTGTTTGTTGTCTAGCCGACGCCTAACCGAGCCCCAAGGGGGTCTCGGCTTGGCTTATGTTGCACCACCGAGACCATATGGTCTCGGTATGGTGGTGATGGTGTCACGGCAGCAGCAAGAGCAAGGGAAACCCCGACCTTGGTCGGGGTATGGTGATGGTTACGGGTTCGGTTCATGGGTTTTAATCACGGGTCCGGTTCATGAATCATTTTTCAAGGTTTATGATTTTTACAAGTTATGTTATTTTTTTTAAGACTTAAATTAAATTAATTAAAAGCATGAACATGATTAATTTAATTTACATGACTTAGGTTATTAATTTAATTAATGAATTTTAACCTAAGTATTTATCTTTAATTAGACTATATAATTAATTAATTATTAAAAACCATGACTTATAATTAATTAAGTTACATGACTTAGGTTATATTATTAATAGATAGTAATACATGTTTTAACCTAAGTATTTACCTTTATTTAATTAAAATCATGTTATATTTAATTAAATACTTTAACCTATAGTTTATTTAATTCACATGAAATAATTAATAAACTATACTATATAATATCATGACTTAGAATATTAATCAGAAAACACTTAAGCTTATGTAATTAGCTTAATTAACCAGCTTATATTTATTTATGGAAACTTTCTTTTTTAGAAACTTATTTATTTAAGGCAGCTAATCTATTTATGGAAACTTTCTATTTTTAGAAACTTATCTATTTTAAGAAGTAATTCCATTTTTGGAAACTTTCTATTTTTGGAAACTTTCTACTTTTGGAAACTTTCTATTTTTGGAAACTTTCTATTTTTGGTAACTTTCTGTTCTTGGAAACTTTCTATTTTAGGAAACCTGCTATTTTTTAGAAAGTTACTTATTATTACATAACAAGTATAATAATACATGAAATACAAGTAATATTTAATCAGAATAGGCAGAATATATAATAAACACAGTATAAAGCTTAAATCAGTAAAACATGACATGAACATATAAAACAAGCTAAGACATGATATAAAATCAGTTACGTACTCAGTAATCAGATACTTATACACGTATGTATTTATGTAGCATTAGTGATACCGAAGTAGGACTCTCTTCCGTTCGTCTTCTTCGTTCACTGGACATAAGGTACGGATTCTCCTCCTTTCAGTATGGACATTCTTTCCTTATTAGGATTCCCCGTATGCGGCCAACTGTTTTCCCTAGTATATGTTTTATATGTTTTGATTGCTTATGTTTAATTAGAATACCTAAAGCCATATACATGCATGACCAGTTTCACCTAGTTATGGATGTACCATAACCATAACACTAGAGGCACTGGTGTTATGACTTCCCCACGGCGGAGTGATTGCTCGTGGCGTCCCTTTTAGCTTTTGGCCATTTATTATATTATCATGTGGGGCGAATGGGTGCATCCTAGTTACATGTTTTCAACAGATTACTCAGTGTGAATGTGGTGTGTGCCTTGCATCCTTCACAAGGAGTTGATCCCTCCTACCCAAAACCAGTATATTAAATTAGAGGCAGCCCCTCTAATTTGCATGACGAGGTCACCCCTCCAAGTATTCATGCACGTTGATATTTCATGACCTATATTGGCTAACGGTAAAATATGTTAAACAGATTTCACAAGATAAACATAAGGCTTTTCAAACTATAAAACCAGCTTTACTAAGATATAACCGGGTTATCCAGGACTTAGTTTCTTCTGCTGTTTCATGCTTATATGCTTATATTATTCATGCTTTACTTGTACATCAGTGCACTGAGCGTATTGCTTAGCCGTTTTCCTTTTCATGTTCCCAAAACGGCAGGTACTCAGGGACGCTCGTAGACTTTAAGCGTACGTGCATATGGACTGGAAGCTTTCTAGCCTTCTTTACTTTATGCATTTATCTATACTTTGATACTCTTTCCATTGACATTATTTAGTCCTTTCATTTACAGTGCTTATGTTTGTGTGTGATGAGTTCTACTTTCGGACTACCGTGTTTGATTCCGGTATTTCCTTTATGGTCATGTAATGTTTAGACATATATCCTTGTATGCTTTGATGACACGCCATAATCACGCGTGGCATTTCATTTATCAAAATGGGGTGTTACAATGATAATAATCATGTAAATTCACTTCATTCTCATCCAACATCATGATTACAATGATGCATGTTTCTCATACATCACATACACACGTAAGATTTATATAAACACATAATTAAAACACATAAAGACACTTCACACTAAGTTCAAACAAACTTACCAACCCGCTCAAACGAGGCAACGTCTCTTCGACAGGGGACTGTCATCTTCTTCGTCAAGGTTAACTACACCGTGATAGGATCCATAACCCGAACCTTAGCCCATAAATTGATCTTGACATGCACCTTGACCCCTTGACCCGCAAAGTACTCTTGGCTATACTTCATTGGCTCAAAATCAATATCAAGGTTACAATGATTAATCGGCGAATACAACGGATTCATGTGCGAAGACGTCGATGAACCGTAGTAGGACGATACAACCCAACTGGAGATTGGAAGAAAGTTTGTTGGTTGTTATTTGATGAGACTGCTTTTATACATAGTCTCATCGTCCAAATTGGGCTTAAAATGCATTAAATATCATCAAAATACCCAAATATATGCTTGTGTTTGTTGCTTGTGTATTTTAGGTACGGATATTGAGAAAATGACAAAAGATCACAAAAATCAAGCAAAAACGAACACGGGAAACGAAGCCGCACGATGAACCAAGCCCTAATGAAGAATTTTCCAAAGAAAATCATTGAAGATTTGAAGAATCATGAAGATTGGTCCTCCATGTTTGAAGAATTGACACTTTATACCCTTGTATCTTCATAATTACAAGTTTGGTCCCTAAAGTTTGTCAAAATTACAAAAAGGACCCTTAACTTTGAAGAATTGGCAAATTTAGTCCCTCAACAAAACTAAATTGTCAATAATGGTCCTCCAAGAAGTCAACAAACAAGTCAAAGCCTTGGAGTATGAAGACATGTCAAAATCAGTTCTTGGAATATGAAGAAATTGCACTTGTAGTCCTTGTTTCAAGTTTATAAACAATATGTGCCAAAATTGCCAAAAGCCCAAACTTAAATACAAAGGGAATGGAAGTTTATTGCATTTAATACAAAATGAAAGAGTGAAGAAACATGAGGGGTCAAATCTGCCAAGACAACCTAAGACAATCCCCCACTCACAGCTTGACACATCACCAACCTTAAACAATCACCCAATCAGAATCAACCCTCCCTCCACGTCACTCTCCACTCACTTAAACTGAATAATTAATTCAGATTAACCCTTCCCTCCAAACACCAAGTTTAAATAATTAACCCCCCAAACCAGATTAAACCTGTCCCTAATCCACCCTTAATTCCTAATTTTTCCCAGGAAGAACACTAATTAAAACAAAGGGTTTTTGGGTGATTATTTCCAGATCATTGATTAAACACCATTTAAACCCAAAACCACCCTTAAACTCCCATCACCATCACCTCACATGTCTCTCCAACCCTCCCCTGCCCCACTATTCACTCTCAAACAAAAAACTTGGCAGCAAATCAACATCCCACAACAATTTCTTGTTCTCAAAGACTAAATGGACGTCCAAGATTTCTTTTTCATCACTGGCATCTCAGCTACAAGCCAAAGATCTTCACATGGCTTAGTTTTGACTGAAAATTCAAATATTCTCTAAGGGCAAAGCTGGAAGTTCACTTGTTAGGGTTTTCAGCTTCTATTCACTTCTAGAATCACAATGTAAGCCTCTATATAAAGGCACTTAGGACGTAGCATTAAGCTGTTCTTGATTTTTCTCCTTTTTTCAAAAACCTTGTAAATCCAGTTTATGAATTAATATAAATGGTATTGAGTTTGTTGATGAGAAATATTGAGTTCCCTTCACATTTCAGTTGATTTAAAGTTCATTGTTTGAGTTTGGTTTAATTTCAGCAAAAGTTTTAAAGTTTTCAAAAGTTTCTGTTTCTTTTTCAAAGTTTTCTTTTATCAAAAATTTTCATATAATTCTGATAGAATGGTGATGAAAGGTGTTACTTTGATGGAATTTGAGTTTGGGTATGTCCAAGACACCATGGCTTGTTCTGGTGTAGTGGGTACCCAAGCTTGAAAAGTCCATTTGGTTGGTCATTTTTAGTTTATCATAACCTTACCCACAAGCTAAGGCTCTCTTCTAGCTTAATCTATAAGCTAGAAGCAAGCTCTTAAGCTTTTACACAATCCCTTTTGATTTCTTTCTTAGCATGTTCTAAACAAGGATCATATTTCATCCTTTTTGTTAAGAAAAATTCCATCAACATCTCAACAAAGTTCAGCACAAGCCCGGGCTTGTTTGGAGGTGGTTTTTCAACCACTAAGGGTCCTGGATGTGGGACCCTTAAGGTAGTTCCTTGCTTCTTATTCCAATTTATAGTTTACTGAAAAATATTGTGTTTTATATGATTCTGCATGTTGAGTTGTTAAATGTTGGTTCAAGTGTTTGGTTGTGCTCTATTTATGATTATATGCATGTTAGGATTGTTTAAATTCAGTTTGAATTAGATTTGAGTTGATTTGCTTTGCTAAATTTTGATTTCAGTCAGTTTAAGGAGTGTTTGGGATAAGTGTTCAACTTGCATCTTTGCTATTAATCTTGCCTGCAAGCTGGTTAAATTCACTTATTAGGATAGGATAAGGTGTATGCTAGTTGTTTATTGCAGTTTGGTAAAGTTTTAGAGCATTTGCATGTGAAAATTGTTGAAAACTTAGCTATAATCAGTCACTGCTTGATTTCTGCTTATTTGTGTGAAATTGGTGCTTCCAAGTTGTTAAATCTGCTAGAAGTAGGCTTGTTCTAGGTTTGTGCATTGTCTATTTGCTTGTTGATTGACTTGTATGCATAATTTGAGCCTTTGAAACTCACTTGTGTGCACACTAAACCAGCAAACACCTTTAAACTTGTGCATGCTATATCAGCAACCTTAATCTGCTTGCTTTGTGTGATTTGATTATTGTACTTGCTTGTTTCTGCTTGTGATTTGACTCCTTATACTCCAAAGAGTATAAGGGTGCCCTTTGTATCCAATCAAACATCCACAATCACAAGATCAAGCCCTCTTGATCATAACTGCACAAGTGAATAAACACTTGTGTGTTCATCAGAAAGTTCATCAGACCTGGGCACATTTTTGATTCAATCTTGCTATAATCTTGTTATTTTGGGTTTGTGTTTACGTTTTAGTAGTTAATTAAGTACTTGGTTTGAGTTTTAAAAGTAAAAAAAAAGAAAAAAATTTCAAAAAGCTCACCCTGCCTGGACTCGAACACGCGACCTTGCTTTCCAAGGGCTAGCGTGTTTACCAGTGATCTAGATGGCTTTTTACGTTTACCTTTCATTTCATTACTTATTTAAGTAGGTTTTGTTTTATAGCTTATTTGGCCAGCAGCTTTTAAATAAGCAGTTTCCAGCTTATTTCTTTTAGCTTTTTCAAGTTTAGCATTTTTCCTAGGTTTTTATTAGGGTTATTGATTTTTCTGAGCAAAAAGTTTGTTTTTCTCATTATTATTTTATTTATTAGGATTATTTTAAGATTAATTTTTAGAAAGTCATTTAAAAATAGTAAAAAGTAATTTAAAAATCTGGAAAAATAATTTTTAGGTTTTTAATCATACTTTTGAGGTTTACAGCTAATTAGGTTTTCAATTTAGCTTATTTTTAATTTTATAGGATTTTAGGGTTTTTAAGCAACTTTAAAATTTAATATAAAATTATTAAATAGGTTTCTGAAAATTTGGATTGCATTTTTGTTTTAGTTACATTATTTAGGATTTTTGGTAATTTTTTAGAATTTATTTACAAACTTTTTATTTTTTGAATATTTTAATATTATTTTATTATTTAAAATTGAAATTTTATTTTTTATTGTTTTTACATTTTTCCTAGGTTAAGGACTCTTAATTAGGAGTTTTGTCACTTTCCAAATATTTTTTAGACTTTTCAATTAATTTCTAGAATTAATTTAAGATTTAATAGATTTTAATAGTTTTTAAGTGTTTAGAAATAGTTTAATTTGGTTTTAAAATTTTTAAAATAGTTTTTAGCTTAATTAGGATATTTTTGAGGTTTACAAACTATTAGATCTTGTTTAAGGCTTTTTAATATTTAATTGTGATTTTTAGGGCTTTAATTAGCATTAAAAAGTCATTATTAAATTAATTAAAAGGTTTTAGCAAGTTTGGATTTTTTGTAAACTCTTAGAATATTATTGGGGATTTTTTGTAATTTTTAGGAATTTTTAGGTTAAAATTTTAATTTTGGCACTATTTACGGTTTTACGTTTTCGCCTTTTTCGTCATAATTTAATTCGTTTTCGTAACCGTCTTTCTCTCTTAATCCCATTTCTTTCTCAATCAATATAATCACAAACATTAATCAACTCTTAACACAACGCACTAGCCTCCTCGAGAAAGAACTCACTTAGGGTCATTCACACACGGTTTTCCTAAATCGCCGTGCTCACTTGCCCTATTTTTACGCTCTTTTTCCTAAAAGACGTAATTTTACAACAATCATTTTGGCGCCGCTGCCGGGGAGGCGTGTTGTGTTTTGGTTGAACCATTGTTGTTTTTTTATATTAGCCATAATAGTATTTGTATTAGTAGCACTCTACTAATACGTATTATCGTTTTTCGTTTTTTTTTGTGAATACTATTACTATATTGTATACGTAGAACAATAAATTTACAAGTACTCCAAATACGTGAGAAATCACAACCTTGACTTGGGAGGTCATTACCCAATCATTGTATACGAATCTCAAACCAAAGAAAAAGGCAAAAATAGATAAATACTTTCGTGAAGCTCGATTTTGAGAAATACAAACTATAAGGTGGGTATAAGGCGGTTGTATTTCACGACCTAAAGGAAAAAGGCTCTTAAGTGCTTCGCGCCGCCTCGTTTCCTCCGCTTGCTTGTGCGTATTTTGATTTTGAAAGCTAATCGAGGGTATTGCCGCCCAAAGTATTACGAAGTATCATATATATTTTCTTGGTTTCTATTGATTAAACCCTCTTGAACGATTTGGTGTTCCACCATCGTTCTAAAGTCATCGAAGGCGTTCACTTCACGTGATCGTTTTCATTCCTTGAGGCTTCTTTAATCGAGAGATTTGATTAAGGAGGAGATTTGTAGATTTGTGTCTACCTAATACATTCCAAAAATCCAAAAAAGTTAAAAACAATCAAAAACAACAAAAAAATTGAAAAAGTAAAAACACCAAAAAGAATCTTCTTTGCTCACCTTCTCGTTGTACGTGACGTTTATGCAAACTCGCTCTAAAGCAAGACGTGCTCGTAAACGAAGAAACAAATCAATCACTCCTACTAGTGAGGAGTCTCCTATTGACGAACCCATTGTAGTGAAAGAAGCACCCATGGCTAATCGAACTATGATGGAGTTGCTTCAAGCACCCACCGAGGGTTATGGAGAAGCGATTGTGATTCCCGCTATCCTTGCGGAGAATTTTGAGGTTAAGACGGGTTTATTGTCCATGATTCAAAACAACAAGTTTCGAGGTGACGAAAAGGACAACCCTCATAACCACATTCGCCAATTTAATCGTCTCACCGCCACTTGCAAGTTTAAGGACGTTTCAAACGACTCGATTAAGATGATGCTTTTTCCGTATTCCTTAGCGGGGCCCGCAAAAATTTGGTTAGAGAAAGAGCCACCCAATTCTATATTGACGTGGAAGGATCTCGTTTCAAAATTCGTGAACCAATTTTTTCCGCCCTCTAAGACTACGCACTTGAAAAACGAGATTTCAAAGTTTTCACAAGAGTATAATGAGAGTTTTTCAACGACTTGGAATAGGTTTAAGGAAATGTTGCACGAATGTCCTCATCATGGTTTTTCCGACTTGCATCAAATTGACACGTTTTACAATGGCTTGAACGATCATGAGCGTGATTATCTTAATGCCGCCGCGGGTGGTAATTTTTTGTGTAAGACGGTCGAGGAAGCATTGTTAATCATTGAGAATAGGTCTAAGGTGTATAGTCCTCGTAGCACGTCGAGTGTTCGTAAGACTTCGTCTTCGTCTTCGCCTTCATTGTCACACACCGTTGATGCTTGTCAAATCGAGGCTAATTTGGAGAACAAAATTTTTGATATAGTGAAAGGATTGTTAGTTGAGTTTAAAGTTGGTGAACAACCCGCTCCCGCTACGATTAAAGCGGTTGAGGTTTCTTGTATGTATTGTGGTGGAGCTCACGATTATTCCGAGTGCATTACCAACGGTGGTAACACTTCGAGTGCCTTCGCGGCCGCGAGAACTTATAACCAAAACGGTCAAGTTCCTCGCACTAATCAATTGACTCCACCGGGTTTTCCACCAAATCAAAATGCTAACAATTATCGAAACAATCAAGTTGGTTACCAAAGCAATCAAAGGAACAATTACAAGGGTAATAACAACTATGGGAATCAAGGGAGTAGTAGTAGCCAATTGCAAAACCAAAACCAAAACCGTAATTTTCAAAACACGAGTCAAGGTCTTCAAAATGTTTACACTAAAGAACTTCCAATAGACTTTGTGAATTACGCCACGGCAAATGATAAGATTTTGGAAAACATTCAAGAGCAATTGGCTAATCAAGCTAGGGACACGGCTAAGAACACCAAGGAGTTAGCTAATTTTGTTAAAGAAAATCTTAGCATGAGGAATGAATTGAAAAATGATTTTGCTAACCAAATTCGAGGTCAAAACAACAAGATAGAGCAAAGTCATGCTAGGCTTGAACAAAGAATTGACCAAAAAGCCGCTAGTCAAGATTTGAAGTTTAATAGTTTTGATGCTAAGCTTAATGCCATTTTAGAAGCCGTCATGGGGAACAAAGCCTCTACTTCGAGTGGTCTACCTAGTAACACCGTTTCAAACCCGAAGGGAGAGATGAAAGTGATTACCACACGTAGTGGTAAGACACTTAAAGAACCGACTCCTCAACCAATTACTCCAACGGTGGAGGAAATTGAGGAAGAACCCGAGGTGGTGGTCGAAAAGGAGCATATTTCAATCCCACAAAGTATCGCTCATGCCACACCTACGGTTGACCCATTACCAACATTGGAACCCGAGATTCCAAAGGCTATGCCTATGCCCCAACCCACACCACCCTTGCCTTACCCATCGAGACTTAGGAAGGAGAAACGACAAGAGCGCGATAATTACCAATTTGAGCTTTTTATGAAAATGTTTCGTGATTTGCACTTTAATGTGAGTTTCGTCGATGCTTTGATCATGATGCCTCGATTTGCCGCTAACTTTAAGAGTATGTTGAAAAACAAGGAAAAATTGCACCAAATGTCTAGTTGTTCGTCGGTTTATCTTAATCGCATACCTCAAAAAGTCGGTGATCCCGGTAAATTTTTGATCCCTTGTGCAATTCAAGATATGGAAGAATGCTATGCCTTGGCCGATCTTGGTGCTAGCATTAACTTGATGCCACTTGCAATCTTCAAGTCGCTCAATCTTCCTAATCTTACTCCTTCACGAATGTCTATTGAGTTGGCCGACCATTCCACGATTCTTGCATGTGGTTTGGCGGAAGACGTTTTTGTGAAAGTGGGGAAGTTCTACTATCCCGTAGACTTTATCGTTGTTGATATCCCCACGGATCCTCAAGTTCCTCTTATTTTAGGTCGTTCGTTTTTAGATACGTCTATGGCTTTAATTGATGTGCATGCTAGAAAGATCACCTTACGTTTCAACGACGAGGAACTTGTTATAAACGCAACTCAAAATTCTCAACTTTCTCATGTTTATTCCGTTGCTACCATAAACCTCGTTGATATGATCGACGTGGTTTGCGAGGAATTTTCACAAGAAGTTTTAGGGTTTGGTGATGAAGAAACTAGTGGCAATCCCACTATGTTAGATCCAATTCTTGATAATTCGACACCAACCTTCACTCCTTTTGAAGGGGGTGGTTTTACGTTGGAAGAATTCGATGTTCCACGTACTTGTGACGAAGACCTCGACAACGATGAGGACTTCTCGATTATCAAGGATTTTCTCAACGATTTCCCATTTCCTCCACCCGAGGAGGTTATGAGTATCGAGCCCAAATCTTCACTTGAGGAACCACCTATCCTTGAGTTGAAAGATTTACCTCCTCACCTCGAGTATGTCTATTTGGAGGAGGACGACAAGTTGCCGGTTATTATTGCGAAGGATCTTTCGAATGATGAAAAAACCGCACTCGTCGATGTTCTTAAGGACCACAAAGGGGCGATTGCGTGGAAGTTATCCGACATTAAGGGAATCGATCCCAAGTTTTGTACCCACAAAATCTTAATGGAGGAGGATTTCAAGCCAACAATCCAAAGTCAAAGGAGGGTGAACCCTAAAATTCACGACGTCATCAAAAAGGAGGTCCTTAAACTCCTTGACGCGGGAATGATTTACCCTATTTCTGATAGCCCTTGGGTGAGTCCTATTCATTGTGTCCCTAAAAAGGGAGGGATGACCGTTGTGCCAAACGATGCCAACGAGTTGATTCCCACTAGACTCGTGACCGGATGGAGAGTGTGCATTGACTATCGTAAGTTGAATGAAGCCACTCGAAAAGACCATTTTCCCTTGCCCTTCATGGACCAAATGTTAGAGCGTCTTGCGGGAAACGATTTCTATTGCTTTTTAGATGGTTTTTCCGGTTACTTCCAAATTCCCATCGATCCTCGTGATCAAGAAAAAACTACGTTTACGTGTCCATATGGAACGTTTGCCTATTGTAGAATGCCATTCGGACTTTGTAATGCACCGGGAACTTTTCAACGATGCATGATGGCTATTTTTCATGATATGATCGAGAAGACGATGGAAGTCTTCATGGATGACTTTTCCGTGTTTGGTGATTCTTTCACTTCGTGTTTGTCGAATCTAGAGAGAATGTTAAAACGTTGTGAGGAAACCAACCTTGTGCTCAATTGGGAAAAATGTCATTTTATGGTTAAGAGTGGAATCGTCTTAGGGCACAAGGTCTCGAAAGCGGGGATTGAGGTAGATCAAGCTAAGGTAGACGTCATCGCCAAATTACCTCATCCCAAAACCGTCAAGGGAGTTAGAAGTTTCCTAGGCCACGCGGGCTTTTATCGTCGATTCATCAAGGACTTTTCAAAGATTTCTCGACCTATTACACATCTTCTTGAAAAAGAGGCACGTTTTGTCTTTGACGAAGATTGTGTACGAGCCTTTGAGATCCTTAAGAGGAAACTTACCGAAGCTCCCATTCTTGTTGCTCCCAATTGGAACCTCCCCTTCGAACTTATGTGTGATGCAAGTGATTACGCTATTGGGGCCGTTTTGGGGCAACGTCATGATAAGCACTTCTTGCCTATTCACTATGCTAGCAAGACGATGACCGAGGCTCAACTTAAATACACTACAACGGAAAAGGAGTTCCTTTCCGTGGTGTATGCATTTGAGAAATTCCGACCTTATCTCGTCTTGACGAAATGCATAGTGTATACGGACCATTCGGCTATTAAGTATCTCATGGCGAAGCAAGATGCTAAGCCGAGATTACTTCGTTGGATTCTCCTCCTTCAAGAATTTGATCACAAAATCGTTGACAAAAAAGGAGCCGAGAATCTAGCGGCCGATCATCTCTCTCGTTTGGAAGATCCTCACCAAAGTGTTTACGAGCCCAAGGAAATCACCGAAACATTTCCGCTCGAGACACTTGGTGTAGTGAATTCTAAGCTTGATTCTTCTACCCCATGGTTTGCGGATTTTGCAAATTACCATGCGGGTAACTTCATCATTAAGGGTATGACGACTCAACAAAAACGAAAATTCTTTCGTGACGTCAAGTTCTACTTTTGGAACGACCCTTACTTGTTTCGAACTTGTGCGGATCAAATCATCCGACGTTGTGTATTTGGCACCGAAGCTTCTAACATCCTTAGAGCTTGCCATGAGGGACCCACGGGTGGTCACCACGGTGCTAATCTCACGGCTAAAAAGGTGTTTGATGCCGGCTTCTTTTGGCCTACTATTTACCGAGATGCACAAGATCTTGTGAAGTCTTGTGATTCATGCCAACGACAAGGAAAAGCCTCACAAAAAGATGAAATGCCACAAAATATCATTCAAGTATGTGAGATCTTTGACGTTTGGGGTATAGACTTTATGGGGTCGTTCCCATCATCTCGTGGTAATAAGTACATTCTCGTTGCGGTTGACTACCTTTCTAAGTGGGTGGAGGCAAAGGCCTTGCCCACCAATGATGCTCGTGTGGTAGTCAAGTTTTTGAAGCAATTGTTCTCTCGGTTTGGAACCCCTCGTGCTATCATAAGCGATCGTGGAACCCATTTTTGTAATGACCAATTTGAAAGGGTTCTAAGGAAATATGGGGTTACACATCGTCTTTCTACGGCTTATCACCCACAAACGAGTGGGCAAGTCGAGGTTTCAAACCGAGCTTTGAAGAGGATCTTGGAGAGATCCGTAGGGGAAAACCGACAATCTTGGTCGGATAAATTGACGATGCTTTATGGGCCTTTAGGACCGCTCATAAGACGCCCATTGGGTGCACTCCCTATAAGCTTGTGTATGGAAAGAATTGTCATTTGCCTATCGAGTTAGAACACAAGGCTTATTGGGCCCTAAAGCATTGTAATGATGATATGGAGACCGCGGGAAAACACCGGAAAATGCAATTGAATGAATTAGATGAATTGAGGGATATTACTTATGAAAATTCATTGATTTATAAAGAGAAAACTAAAAAGTTTCATGATTCAAAAATTAAAAACCGGGTTTTTAACATTGGGGATCAAGTTTTGCTTTTTAATTCAAGATTGAAAATCTTTTCCGGTAAATTGAAATCCCGTTGGTCCGGTCCATTCACCGTGACTCAAGTGTTTCCATATGGGACCGGGACCATCGAGCTAGCTCAAAATGATGGTCCTAACTTCAAGGTGAATGGACATAGATTGAAGCACTACTTTGGCGGGGAAGTTCCATCCTTGAACTACCTCGACCAAGTCACCTTCCCCAATGATAATTAGTATTGAGGGGATCGAGTCGAGCTCATGACTCGGTAATCAAAAACGAGGTGCCTCGTGGGGGAGTCCCATGCTTATCCTATGTACATATTATCGCTTTCTAATGTAGCTTACGTGTGGGGATTTGTGCCCTTCCAACCTTTGTTCCGTGGTTGTTTGTGAATTGTGGTTTTTAGATCATGATCTTCACGATTGGAGCCTCTCGTGTTCGTTTTATGGGAGCACTCGATCGTTTGCTTTGGAGACATTTCTCAATATCCATGATATATCCTTTTGATGTTCTAACCTTAGGTTTTTAGCACACTTCATAAACGGCTATTACTTATTGGTTACACCCTTTCCATGCTAGATTAGGCATTCGACTACGTCTCTAGTATGGGGGTATATGCACCCCTAGACTCGAAACATTGAGGACAATGTTTAACTTTAGTATGGGGGTGAATAGATACTTGCCTTGCCAAACCTTCACGCTTTCCAAAGTTTGTCTTTTTGTTTATCGTTTTGTTGCAAAATAAGGCTAAAAATGGCCAAATTTTAAAATTTTTCTCATGTTTTATAAGTGTTTGAAGACACGAATGTAGGTTTTCCGATGGCGAGAATAAGAGTAATTTTTGACTCGACCGTGCGTGTTGAGCACTTAGCTTTGATTCCTTAACTACACATTAGGCTAAGTCTCTTAAATGAGGACGAGAAATGATAGAGTTAATTATAAGTTACTATGCTAAACGTAGAGTACTCGTATTCTTTCAAAAACTCATGTGTTCTCGTTATTTGCTTATTCTCCCTTCGCATGTAAATATTTTTTGCTTAATAAATATTGACTTAGCGGTTTAGTTAGGATTGTTGGGTTTCTAGTCTTTTCTAGTAGCTTCCGTGTAATTAAATTGGGAAGACATTAAGATATCACCAGCGTCACGGTTTTGAAGTATTGGCACCCAAATAATTGAAAGCTTCACCCAATAATAAGATTTCAAGTGCTCACCTAAATCAAGCAAACAATTTGAAGCCCCACAAGGCCGAAAAATCTATGCAAAAATTGAAAGTGAATCAAGCCTTAATCTTCGAAGCTTTAAAGATCCAAAATTCGCCTTAGCGTGAGGATATACGTCTTTGGCTAATAAAACCACCGATGAGGCGGATAATAAAAGGCAAGGCAAGACCGAAGTCATAATAAAAGCTTCATGGCGAAGTTGAATAAAAGATGGAGGTAAACCAAAGATAATAAGGCCCTTCCGTTAGGGGGCATATAAAAGTCTTGGTAATAAGTCTCATGTTCAAAACCGTTATAAAACCGTGTTTATCGATTCTTCTTGTCAACTTAATTTTTTGACATCGTTGTCTATTAGGAGGGGTTATTGATTTAATGGTCTTAGTTACACCGTTAGGACTCTATTTTTAGACCTAAATCTCTATTATCGCATAAGTCAACAATGTATCCTCGTGAAACATTTAAGACATCATAAAATATAAGAGATACAACTTAGGAATAATGGGAGGATAAGTACGTGATTAGGGCACATGAGTAGTGTTAGCATTACTAACTTATAATGACAATGATCTCGTTGCACGCTTGGCATGGAATTGGAGTGAAAATCGAGGATGATGAAATTATTTCTAACGAAGCATTCACGTGTTCTTATTCTATGAACCTAAACGTCCCATTTTGCGATGAAAATCATACATTATGTCTAAAACACAAGTAGTAGTAATAGTAATAGCATAGCTAGTTTATCATTTCAATAAAGTGAATAAAAATGAATTTTGGAGGTGCTATGATACTTTATTCTAGCATTGCGTGAGGGCACGGCAATGGTTTAGTATGGGGGAGTGATGAGACTGCTTTTATACATAGTCTCATCGTCCAAATTGGGCTTAAAATGCATTAAATATCATCAAAATACCCAAATATATGCTTGTGTTTGTTGCTTGTGTATTTTAGGTACGGATATTGAGAAAATGACAAAAGATCACAAAAATCAAGCAAAAACGAACACGGGAAACGAAGCCGCACGATGAACCAAGCCCTAATGAAGAATTTTCCAAAGAAAACCCTTGAAGATTTGAAGAATCATGAAGATTGGTCCTCCATGTTTGAAGAATTGACACTTTATACCCTTGTATCTTCATAATTACAAGTTTGGTCCCTAAAGTTTGTCAAAATTACAAAAAGGACCCTTAACTTTGAAGAATTGGCAAATTTAGTCCCTCAACAAAACTAAATTATCAATAATGGTCCTCCAAGAAGTCAACAAACAAGTCAAATCCTTGGAGTATGAAGACATGTCAAAATCAGTCCTTGGAATATGAAGAAATTGCACTTGTAGTCCTTGTTTCAAGTTTATAAACAATATGTGCCAAAATTGCCAAAAGCCCAAACTTAAATACAAAGGGAATGGAAGTTTATTGCATTTAATACAAAATGAAAGAGTGAAGAAACATGAGGGGTCAAATCTGCCAAGACAACCTAAGACAATCCCCCACTCACAGCTTGACACATCACCAACCTTAAACAATCACCCAATCAGAATCAACCCTCCCTCCACATCACTCTCCACTCACTTAAACTGAATAATTAATTCAGATTAACCCTTCCCTCCAAACACCAAGTTTAAATAATTAACCCCCCAAACCAGATTAAACCCGTCCCTAATCCACCCTTAAACCCTAATTTTTCCCAGGAAGAACACTAATTAAAACAAAGGGTTTTTGGGTGATTATTTCCAGATCATTGATTAAACACCATTTAAACCCAAAACCACCCTTAAACTCCCATCACCATCACCTCACATGTCTCTCCAACCCTCCCCTGCCCCACTATTCACTCTCAAACAAAAAACTTGGCAGCAAATCAACATCCCATAACAATTTCTTGTTCTCAAAGACTAAATGGACGTCCAAGATTTCTTTTTCATCACTGGCATCTCAGCTACAAGCCAAAGATCTTCACATGGCTTAGTTTTGACTGAAAATTCAAATATTCTCCAAGGGCAAAGCTGGAAGTTCACTTGTTAGGGTTTTCAGCTTCTATTCACTTCTAGAATCACAATGTAAGCCTCTATATAAAGGCACTTAGGACGTAGCATTAAGCTGTTCTTGATTTTTCTCCTTTTTTCAAAAACCTTGTAAATCCAGTTTATGAATTAATATAAATGGTATTGAGTTTGTTGATGAGAAATATTGAGTTCCCTTTACATTTTAGTTGATTTAAAGTTCATTGTTTGAGTTTGGTTTAATTTCAGCAAAAGTTTTAAAGTTTTCAAAAGTTTCTGTTTCTTTTTCAAAGTTTTCTTTTATCAAAAATTTTCATATAATTCTGATAGAATGGTGATGAAAGGTGTTACTTTGATGGAATTTGAGTTTGGGTATGTCCAAGACACCATGGCTTGTTCTGGTGTAGTGGGTACCCAAGCTTGAAAAGTCCATTTGGTTGGTCATTTTTAGTTTATCATAACCTTACCCACAAGCTAAGGCTCTCTTCTAGCTTAATCTATAAGCTAGAAGCAAGCTCTTAAGCTTTTACACAATCCCTTTTGATTTCTTTCTTAGCAGGTTCTAAACAAGGATCATATTTCATCCTTTTTGTTAAGAAAAATTCCATCAACATCTCAACAAAGTTCAGCACAAGCTTGGGCTTGTTTGGAGGTGGTTTTTCAACCACTAAGGGTCCTGGATGTGGGACCCTTAAGGTAGTTCCTTGCTTCTTATTCCAATTTATAGTTTACTGAAAAATATTGTGTTTTATATGATTCTGCATGTTGAGTTGTTAAATGTTGGTTCAAGTGTTTGGTTGTGCTCTATTTATGATTATATGCATGTTAGGATTGTTTAAATTCAGTTTGAATTAGATTTGAGTTGATTTGCTTTGCTAAATTTTGATTTCAGTCAGTTTAAGGAGTGTTTGGGATAAGTGTTCAACTTGCATCTTTGTTATTAATCTTGCCTGCAAGCTGGTTAAATTCACTTATTAGGATAGGATAAGGTGTATGCTAGTTGTTTATTGCAGTTTGGTAAGGTTTTAGAGCATTTGCATGTGAAAATTGTTGAAAACTTAGCTATAATCAGTCACTGCTTGATTTCTGCTTATTTGTGTGAAATTGGTGCTTCCAAGTTGTTAAATCTGCTAGAAGTAGGCTTGTTCTAAGTTTGTGCATTGTCTATTTGCTTGTTGATTGACTTGTATGCATAATTTGAGCCTTTGAAACTCACTTGTGTGCACACTAAACCAGCAAACACCTTTAAATTGTGCATGCTATATCAGCAACCTTAATCTGCTTGCTTTGTGTGATTTGATTATTGTACTTGCTTGTTTCTGCTTGTGATTTGACTCCTTATACTCCAAAGAGTATAAGGGTGCCCTTTGTATCCAATCAAACATCCACAATCACAAGATCAAGCCCTCTTGATCATAACTGCACAAGTGAATAAACACTTGTGTGTTCATCAGAAAGTTCATCAGACCTGGGCACATTTTTTATTCAATCTTTCTATAATCTTGTTATTTTGGGTTTGTGTTTGCGTTTTAGTAGTTAATTAAGTACTTGGTTTGAGTTTTAAAAGTAAAAAAAAAAGAAAAAAATTTCAAAAAGCTCACCCTGCCTGGACTCGAACACGCGACCTTTCTTTCCAAGGGCTAGCGTGTTTACCAGTGATCTAGATGGCTTTTTACGTTTACCTTTCATTTCATTACTTATTTAAGTAGGTTTTGTTTTATAGCTTATTTGGCCAGCAGCTTTTAAATAAGCAGTTTCCAGCTTATTTCTTTTAGCTTTTTCAAGTTTAGCATTTTTCCTAGGTTTTTATTAGGGTTATTGATTTTTCTGAGCAAAAAGTTTGTTTTTCTCATTATTATTTTATTTATTAGGATTATTTTAAGATTAATTTTTAGAAAGTCATTTAAAAATAGTAAAAAGTAATTTAAAAATCTGGAAAAATAATTTTTAGGTTTTTAATCATACTTTTGAGGTTTACAGCTAATTAGGTTTTCAATTTAGCTTATTTTTAATTTTATAGGATTTTAGGGTTTTTAAGCAACTTTAAAATTTAATATAAAATTATTAAATAGGTTTCTGAAAATTTGGATTGCATTTTTGTTTTAGTTACATTATTTAGGATTTTTGGTAATGTTTTAGAATTTATTTACAAACTTTTTATTTTTTTGAATATTTTAATATTATTTTATTATTTAAAATTGAAGTTTTATTTTTTATTGTTTTTACATTTTTCCTAGGTTAAGGACACTTAATTAGGAGTTTTGTCACTTTCCAAATATTTTTTAGACTTTTCAATTAAATTCTAGAATTAATTTAAGATTTAATAGATTTTAATAGTTTTTAAGTGTTTAAAAATAGTTTAATTTGGTTTTAAAATTTTTAAAAATAGTTTTTAGCTTAATTAGGATATTTTTGAGGTTTACAAACTATTAGATCTTGTTTAAGGCTTTTTAATATTTAATTGTGATTTTTAGGGCTTTAATTAGCATTAAAAAGTCATTATTAAATTAATTAAAAGGTTTTAGCAAGTTTGGATATTTTGTAAACTCTTAGAATATTATTGGGGATTTTTAGTAATTTTTAGAAATTTTTAGGTTAAAATTTTAATTTTGGCACTATTTACGGTTTTACGTTTTCGCCTTTTTCGTCATAGTTTAATTCGTTTTCGTAACCGTCTTTCTCTCTTAATCCCATTTCTTTCTCAATCAATATAATCACAAACATTAATCAACTCTTAACACAACGCACTAGCCTCCTCGAGAACGAACTCACTTATGGTCATTCACACACGGTTTTCCTAAATCGTCGTGCTCACTTGCCCTATTTTTACGCTCTTTTTCCTAAAAGACGTAATTTTACAACAATCATTATTATAGGGAGGAGCGAACAGATGATTCTGATAAAACATGATCGAATTTTATGGTTGGTGTTATTCAAAATTGACGGGTCGAAATCACATGTTTGGTGACACAAGATAATCGAAATTCGAATTCGGCGTTAAATGTTGAACACTTTCTTGAGGACCTTGGGATTTGGGGATTTTTTGTTTTGGGACTTTTGTTAAACATGGTGAAATGGGTAATTTGTTATTTGCAAATTGGATGTGTGAGAAAAATAGTTAAATGGATTATGTATTTATAGGAGTAAAGTATATAAATTTTAAAAATTAAAAAACAATGTTTTCCTTAAATATTTAAATTTTAAATTCTAAAAAAAAGGTTTTTTTAATGGGCTAATGACTTAAAAATGTATCTAACTTGTCACTTTTTACCGTTCTGTGTAGCCATCTTTTTTTTTTCCTATATTATTATTAAACTTTGTGATTTCATTCATTGTGTGTACTGGTGACTTGTTTGACTTGCTTTAGCAGGTTAACTTAACGACAGTTACAATTTTTATTACAATGTTAGTCCTTGTATTAATGGTTGTTCATATAAACACTCAAACTTTGATTTTCTAAAAAATAATATTTATCAAAATATGTATAACTTCAAAAAAATATTATTTTTTACAATAATATTTTGTAAGAGTTTTTTTACAATTTTTTTATAAAACGTATAATTTTTTTTCACAAATATTTTGCAATCTTTTTACAAAAATCGTACTTTTTAGAGAAATTTGAATTTTGGAATGTAAAATTCGTACTTTTTTAGAATTTTAAAACATTTTACTTTAAAAATGTAAATATTTTTAATTTTAAAAAATTAGTAAAAGAAAGTACGATTTTTTAGAAACAAAATTTTCAAAGTTCTATTTTAAAAAAGTGCAATTTTGACTTTTGAAAATTTAAAATTTTCTACAAAAAAGTATGGTTATCTATATAAAAATTTTGAAGTTTTCAGAAAAAGTTATAAAAAAAGTTTTAAAAGTTTTAAAAAAAATTATTAAAAAGTGCAATTTTGACTTTTGGTTCAGTTTTAGATTTTTGTCAAAATGGAATGACTAAAATACTCTCATTTTTTATTTTATTTTTCTTTTTGAGTTGTTTTTTTATAAACAGAATAAAAACATTATAATCTTAAAAGTACATACAGTAGTATAAAATTATCACAAAAACAATATATATCAGGGTTCTAAATAGCGCGCTATAGCGCGCCTTATAGCGGGCTATAGCGTGAAGCGTGACCCCCACGTTACGAAACAGATTAAGGCGGCGTCTTAAGGCGTAGCGTGCTAAAAAGCGCCATAAAGCGTGATATAGCGCGCTATAGCGCGTAACGTGGCGCTTTTTTCGAATCTTTTTGTTGATTTACAAGAATTTTGCTCGTTTACTAATTTTTGACTATTTAGTTGACTTGGGCTTAATAATTTTACTATGGAAATAAATCCTTAAGTAACTAATAGCCGGTTTTGTTTTCAACAAAAATTAAAATATTGCTTCATTTTATTAACTCGCTATATAAATACTAATTTATAAATATTTTGTGCCGCTATGTATCACGCTTCAGGAAACGCCATAGCTTCGCTATAGCTTCTGTAGCTTGTAGCTTGGCAATAACGCTACGCCACGCTTCACGCTATTTACAACCTTGATATATATCATAAAATCACAAACCCACATCAATAACAAAAAAAAAACAAAAAAAAACTGTATCCATTAATTGAACCTTCATCCTAAAACATCAATACCATCTCTCAGATCCAAAGAAACATCATAGAAAATCATCACACTAAGTTCACTTGCAATCATAAAAAAATCTCCCAATGGAGTAATTCTTATCACTCCACAAATCCTTATCATTTCTCCATCCATATCACTCCTTTTTTTACAAACAAATTACAGCCACTAAACAATATTATAACCCACAAAACTTGTATGGTTTTTGTCGCTACAACCATTATACATGAAAATTTATTAAATAAATTGTTTTGTTTTATGAAATAGATCTATGATAAGTTTGGTTCTAACTTGTAACTGTATAATGATCTTTGTTGAAACCGAACAATCTATGATCTAGTTTTTTTCCCAAAAAAAAACCATAACTCCACCGGAGGGACAGCGAGGCGCTGGTGGGAAAAGTGGTCTGAGGGGTAAGGGTGTTAAGCTAATGTATTGTACGGAGACTTTTGGAGATTGAGTTGAATTTTTTTGTTTGAATGTTAAGAAGATAACTAGGGCGATAGCTAGGGTTAGGAGGATGAATTAATAACAGCAGCCGCCGTGGAGGGTGGTGGTGTTGGCGGTGTTAGGTTGTTGCTAAATGATAAATGGCTGTTGTGGTGGGTGTTAGGGTTATTGATCAGGTTGCAGGGTTGATTTTATGAAAATGATGGATGAAGAAAGGTTGAATGATGAGAAGTGATGTAGATTTATTGTTATTGATAGGCTGTATTATTTGTTTAAATATGTAAATTAAATTTTAATTGTTTATATTAACGGTCGTTGATATAAAGGACTAACGTTGTAATAAAAAATTAAACTGTCGTTAAGGCAACCTGTTAACCACTCAAGCAGGTCACCGGGTACACATAATGTACGAAATCATAAAGTTTAATGATAATATAGGGGAAAAAGATGGTTACGCAGAACGGTAAAAAGTGACAAGTTAGATGTTTTTTTAAGTCATTAACCTTTTTTTAATTTAATTCAACGGTCGATTTTTTGAAGAAAAGGAAAGTTTCAAATCGGTCGTATAAGCGAACGCTTTACGTTATGCGACCGAGTGAACTCGATCGCCGCATCAAAGACGACCAGGTTCGACACGACACTCGGTGGACCGATTGTAAAGTCGTCCGAAGCGAGTAGCCTTACAAAAAGTTTGGAAAAAATATTCGATATAATTCACACAAATAAGAAGAATAACTGCCCAATAGAACTCGGATACAATTCCAAGGACTACTCATGCAATCACCTTATATGAAACAACCAAAAGCTTTTAATACTAAAATGAAAAAAATGTCAGTTAACATTTGAAGCAATCAAAACTGCCAAATTTAGCAACGTTTGTGATTCACTCTTTAATTAGTCGTTTGATTTATTCCACTATGAACAAGAATCGGATCTCACATCATCTCAGACTCATCATCTATCTTTCAGATCATTATTCAATTTGCAAACATTTTTTTGATAGTTTAGATTATTTGAAATGGCGGGATGTGCTGCCGGAGGGTTTCTTACGCGAGCATTTGAGTCGATGCTTAAAGAATGTTCAGGGAAGAAGTATAGTACCATTCAGACCGCAATCCGTTCTTATTTAGGTTTGTTATTTCTTTTTTGTTAATGATCGTTGTATGTGTTTCATTTGATTTTTTAAATAAAGGGCCAGGCGCTAATTTAAAAATGTGATTTGTTGGTATTTCGTAAAATACCAAGGTAGTTAGGTTGTTGGTCATACTCTGTATGTAGTTATTGAAGGTTTATGTAGTTTATAACGATTACAATAACATAAGCAAAGATCAAAGCATGTAATAGCGGAAGCCATTTAAAAGATCATAATAACACATTCATAATTAATCAAATTAGGGTTACATACCTTTTTAGCTAATGCAATTCCACCAAGCAAGAACAATTTGCCAATTAAGGTTTATGGCGGATCAATGATTAACCTCTTACCGTAACGTTAATCGATCCAAGATATATTCTAATGTGAGAATATATTACGTTCTTGTACACACGTATAATAACGAGTTAACCATAATACTAGTACGTATAAAACGAGCTTAAAGGTTTAGTGGAAAATCAATCCAACAACCCTAGAGAGGGTTAGGACTTGATTCAAAATATCAAACAAACTAAAAGCCTAAAAGGAACCCTATAAGGGTGTTTTGTTTGCCGATCGCAAGAGAGGAGAAAGAGAAAGAAAGTGGGGTGAAGAATTATGAAGCACCCTATGTGTTTATATAGTGTACTAAAACTTGGAAGTCAAGGCAAAACGCAAATTAGGAAAGAAATCTCTTTCCTCCCTTTTTCCTTGCCACGGCCGGTCAAACAACCCCCAAAGGGTGTTCTGGACTCTTCTTTTCCTCTCGTTAAATATTCCACGTTAACCGTTAGTCCTTAACTCTTAAACTTAACGATGGTTAAATATTTAAAGCTCGATTTAATTAAAAAATATATTAATACATTTGTTAATAAATTAACTCTTTACGTATTGTGTGCAATCCCCGTAATCACGAGTTCGATCCTAACCCACGACTATTAATTTTACGTCCATAAAACTTACAATTATGCTCTTCTTTTTAAATTGGCTAGTTTGGAACGAAAGATGAAGTGGCCACTGGCCACCTTATGAGAGAACATTAGCTAAATTAGTGGACATGAAATTTGAATAGAAGATGATGTAACAAGTTAAGTTATTCGTCGCCAGTTATAGTACTTATTAAAATAGGGGATTCTTCACTCCAAACCTTACAGCAATTTTGGGTCTAGTCTTTGGGCGCCTATTCCCCATTACAAACATCCTTGTGGGGGCGGGAAATTGATGGCTTTTATGAACTTGTTAGAAAAGGGGATAGGCTTGTAACTCTAGGTTTTGGTAATGGACTAAGGTAGGTGATATAGTGATAAGCCACATTATAAAAAAACTGTAACCTAAGGAGAAAGTTCGAGGCTTGCATAGTGCCCAATTGGATGTCACTGTAAGCTCGAATCACTAACTACTAACTCGCCGTTCAAAAAAAAAAGTAGGTTGTATTCAATGACATTAGCCAGTAGAAATTAAACCATCTTGATTCCATATTATAAGTTATAGTACATGTTAATGTCATGTAGATTAGTGTGGCCAACATACGGTTCTTTATATATTGTATTTTATATGTAGTTTAAAAAATGTTATACTGTAGCTTAAAATGTAATGGTTCTCACAATAAGGCGACGGAAAAAAAAAAACCTCGATTGAGAATGTAAATGCAAAACTATTCTATAAGCACTCTTTGGTATTTTGGACTTTTAGTTTGTAGACAGTGTTGGTTAATGTGATTTAAAGGCTTTTCATAGTGGTTTTTGTGTTACTCTTTGTACATAATTGGAACTTTGAACACTTCCATGCTCTGACTTTCATTTACTGAGAAGATACTAATCGAGTTCCTCCTCATTTTTCAGATAGTTCAAAAGGGACCAAACCAGAGGCGTCATCAAATAATAGCAGCAGAAAGACGTCTATAAGTAAAGATGAGAGGTGCTTCCTCGGATAATATAACTTTTAATGACACTTTCCAGAAATGAACTAATATAAAAGGATAAATTTGGTGGATTAGTCGATCTATACACAAAGTTAGAAGGGCGATAGGGATTAACATACCTTTTCTTATAAGGATTAGATACTGTAATCTGAACTTTATTAACATTGCTTTAATTCATCGTAATGGAGTATTTTCACAGTGATGATTGGAGTTCAAGAATTGACGAGGAATCAGATGCTCTCGAATCAGGTGGAAGTATCACAAAGACCTTGGCAAATGCTGGCCATTCTTTAGAAGGAGCTGAGCTGGAGCTCGTTCTTATTCCCCTTCGACTTGCATTTGAATCAAAGAATCCGAAAGTCATTGAACTCGCATTGGATTGTATTCATGTATTGGATTCTCTAATTTATTCTTGTATTTCTGAGTACAAAATACTAGATATGTGCGGTTAACAATTGTAACCAATTTTGTGTTCATATTGAGAAAATAGTAAAATGTTCTCTAACTGCAGAAACTCGTAGCTTATGATCATCTCGAGGGTGATGCTGGATTGGAAAACAGTAAAAACGCTCCACTATTCACAAACATATTAAACATGGTCTGTGGTTGTGTTGATAATAACTCGCCAGACAGGTACATTTTTTAATATATGTTTCTTTTAAATTACCTGAATGTTTGTTTTGCTATTCACATATATGGTAACTTCTGAGGGCATCAATGCAGTACAATTCTTCAAGTTCTGAAAGTGCTGCTTACTGCAGTTTCATCCACCAAGTTCAGAGGTAATCTAAATGCTTAAAGCGGATTTTATTTATTTTTGTTCTTTTAGGCACTCCGTATTATTTATTACTTCTTAGGTATTCTCTAATTGTCATATATGCAGTTCATGGAGAACCATTGCTGAGTGTAATCAGAGTGTGCTATAATATTGCTCTCAACAGGTAAATATTACGGAGTAGTTTATTTCTTATCTAATTGTTTACTCCACTTTGGTATATTTTATTTATAACTTTTTTTTTTATTGATTAGTAAAAGTCCTGTCAACCAAGCTACATCCAAGGCTATGTTGACTCAAATGATTAACATAGTATTTAGGCGAATGGACACCAACTCGGTTTGTAGGCTAAAACTTTTTGCTCGTTATTATGCATCTTCTTCCACTATATATTAGTTTTTCAACAGTGTATCTTGCAATTTTAGGTGTCTTCAGATGGTAAACCTATAAACACATCGAGTGATTCATCCATGAAGGCTGAAGAAGCTTCACCACCTGAGGAAGATGGTCAAATGTTGACTCCCACTGCCGTCAATACTTCCATTGTACCTTTTGAGGAACTTCAAAATCTTTCTGGTGGGAATGACATAAAGGTTCTCAATTTTTACTCTTCTAATGTCTTTTTTCTGAAAGTGAGTTTCTTTATGCTACACGATCAGCCAACACGAAAATGGTTGACTTTTTATGTTTTGAAGGGATTAGAGGCAGTTCTTGACAAGGCAGTGAAACTAGAAGATGATGGGAAGACTAGGTAATATATAGGTCTACTTGAGAACTTTCATATATATTCATTTAAGTAGTAAATATATTTATTTCTTCTTTATTCTGAAGCGGAGTTAATCGTGAAAGCATGAGCATAGTAGACCGTGATGCATTGCTTGTTTTTCGCACCCTTTGCAAGGTTTGTGTTTCTTTGTATCTGCTATTTTCTAGTTCTTGGTTTAAAGTTTGATTCGTGATTTGATTAGTGGTATTGCAGATGGGCATGAAAGAAGATAAGGATGCAGTCACCACCAAGACTCGACTTTTATCTCTTGAACTATTACAGGTTATCTATATGTATACCAGTCGATAACTTAACCTTCTATGTATAAATTTAAAAGGCCCGCTTATTCTCATATGTTGCTAAAATATTAACTTTTCAGCGCCTGTTAGAGGAAGTTAGTCACGCGTTTACTAAGAACTTCACTTTTATAGACTCTGTGAAAGCTTACCTTTCATATGCTTTGTTACGGGCATCAGTATCTAAATCCGCAACAATCTTTCAGGCAAGTTTGAATCTTATTTTGGCTCATTTAGAATTACAATTGAATTCTGGAAATGATACTATATTTTCCTTACAGTATGCAACTGGAATCTTTGCAGTACTTCTGATGCGATTTAGGGAAGGCCTTAAGGCAAGTTATGACGGTTCTATGTTCGACATGTTTTCTTTCATGTCTGGAATCTTTCTCTGTTTGAAAAAAAACTTGAGCAATGTTATATATATTTACAGATTGAAATTGGCATTTTCTTCCCTCTGATTGTTTTGCGATCTTTGGACAGCTCAGAATGTTCCCTGAACCTCAAACTAATGGTGATCGGGTACAACTCCTTCCTTACTATATTCATTCCAGTGATCTTTTTCTAAAACTAATACACCTTAGTTTAAACTACGGGACCATAAACTGATATATTTTCACTGCTTTCTTAAATTTAAACTTTTAATCTGACTCAAATAAAAAGTCTTTAAGGCTTTAAGGCGAACCGTATGGCGGCTGGAAAAGTAAAGTTCAGTAAGAAATTGGATAGATAGAAAGTACGGGCTGTTCTTTTGTTTTGTTTGTCGTGTTTAACGCGTCGACTCGATAATAGGATGCTGGATAAAATATGCAAGGATCCTCAGATGCTTATTGATCTATATGTGAACTATGATTGTGATCTTGAGGGTCCTAATTCGTTCGAACGAATGGTATGATTTTTCAGTTTTTTTGTTAAATTGAAAATTTTGTTTTTATTTTCTTAAATTCGTATGTGATTCTTGTGCCTTTTCTTTGCACATTCAGGTAACAACTCTTTCCAAAATAGCCCAAGGAACGCAAAATTTAGATCCTAACTCTGCTAATTCTAACCAAACGGGAACACTTAAGGGATCCTCACTTCAGGTTTGTACATCAATATATTCCCTCCTTTCATGAAAATGGCAATATTTAGTGTTACATGCTTATTACTATAAGTACAGATAGTATTCAAACATTTAGTACAGATATATTTAATTTGTGGGATCTCGGTCATACTATGTGAAGATGTGTTAACTTCTGTGCTTAATCTTTATAGTGCCTTGTGAATGTATTAAAGTCACTTGTTGACTGGGAGAAATTGCGTAGGGAGGCAAAGTTAAATAAAGACAAAGAATCTATTCATGAAGATGTTCCATTGGAGGATTCAGAAGAAACGAATAGCAACGACGAAGCAAATAACTTTGAGAAAGTGAAGGCTCAAAAATCGACTATGGAAGCAGCCATCTCCGAGGTATTTGGTGCTCCATTTTTATAACAAAATAGATTGATGTTTTTCTTGAGGTCAAAAGGCAGTTTTGGTCAAAAGTGATTCTATGTCTGCCTGGTAAAAAAATTTGATACCCGTTAAGCTTTAAAGTGCTATGCGCTCGGAGAATTGTTGGTTAGAAAGTCAAAGCAGAACGTGCATGGAGTATAAGTTTCACCTCAGGCGTCAAAGAAAAAATCGGGCTGGGTTGGGTTAAGTTGAAACACTTATGTCCACAATTCTTATTCTTTTCATAAATATCTAGTGTTTCTAATATGATCTTTGAAAACTATAGTATCTCAATTCGAATATAACTCTTGAATAAACCTATTTAGGAGGGTAGACACTACATATACATGTTAGAAATTTTTTACCCACTTGACATTATTATTATCTGTAAGGGTTTTTCTTAATTTACTCATTTAGCCCGTTAGAGATAAACTAATCTGAACCGACCCATTCATATGTAATGGGTCAAATGTGCCACCTCTAGTTGAAAACATACAAGAAACACAAGTATAAGATGATATAAAGATTCTGCATATAAATTGTGGAACTTTAACTTTGTAAGGAACTAATTTCATAGCATCAACAAACACAGTTCAATCGTCATCCTGAAAGGGGTATCGGATTCCTAACAGCAAATAGATTGGTGGATAATACACCAACCTCGGTAGCACAATTTCTTAGGAATACATCCACTCTGGACAAGGTACAACATCTAATATAGTACTGTGATATATTTTTATATACACAAATATGCTAAATACCTTTTTGTGTCTGTACCGTCAGGCTATGGTTGGTGATTATTTGGGACAACATGCTGAGTTCTCTATTGCTGTAATGCATGCGTATGTTGATTCTATGAATTTTTCCGGAATGAAATTTCATACTGCCATTCGTGAATTTCTCAAAGGTTTCAGACTTCCGGGCGAAGCACAAAAGATAGATCGTATAATGGAAAAGTTTGCAGAGCGGTAAGTCAAGGGTTTTCCTAGATACATCATACTGCACTATTGGGTTGCTTGTATTTAAATTTGCGTGTTGGTAACTTAAGCGTGTTGCCACATTTTGCAGTTACTGTTCTGATAATCCAGGCCTCTTTCAGAGTGCAGATACTGCTTATGTTCTTGCATATGCAGTTATAATGTTAAACACTGATGCTCATAATCCAATGGTCTGGCCTAAAATGTCAAAATCTGATTTTGTGAGAATCAATGGCACAAATGATCCAGAAGAATGTGCACCAAAAGTACTTCTGGAGGAAATATATGATTCGATAGTTAAGGAAGAGATAAAATTGAAGGATGAGAATGTTAATATGAGTAAGAATGGTAGGAAAAAACCAGGAAATGGAGAAAAAGGGGGCATTGATGGTATACTCAATTTGGCTCTTCCAAAACTCAGAAGTCAAAACGATGCAAAGTCAGAGAGTGAAGCTATAATTAAACAAACACAAGAAATCTTTAGGAAACAAGGGGCGAAAAGGGGTACTTTCTATACGTCCCAACGAATTGAGATTATAAGACCAATGGTTGAAGCTGTAGGGTGGCCTTTGCTTGCTACATTTTCTGTTATGATGGAGGAAAGGGAGAATAAGGCTCGAGTGGTTCTCTGTATGGAAGGTTTCAAAGCAGGGATTTACATTACACATGTCCTTAGAATGGATACGACACGATATGCCTTTTTGACCTCGTTGATCAGGTAATTTATGGTTATAATATCTTCCATTATATGAGCTCCATCACAATTCTTACCAACTAAAGGGATCCACATTCACATTTTCCATTTCTTGTCACACCATTAAGGGTAGTGGATTCTTACAATCTTACCCACATGGACCGCCCAAACAAAAAATTTCGGCGTCTCCCATAGCAAGAAGTGGTCGATGCCAACATGGCATGGATATGTTATATGAGCATAGACTGGTTTCAAAGTTAAAAAAAAATGTATAAAAATCGTTCTTTATGTAAAAATTGGTTAAAAATGGTTACTTTTTGGTTATTTTAAGGATATTTAAAAAAAAAACAGCCGCTAGAGTTTTGAATGTTGTGTTCTATAATATTCATTGATATGATACAAACTGGCCATTGAAAATATTTGTATAGTATACAAAGATTGATGTACAGTTTTTGTTTCGGTGTGAAATAATCATAATCATTTTTACAGTTAATAATATTATTATTATATATACTAGTAATAGGGAAATAATTCTAACCCATATAAAATATTTGGAAGTTGCAGATTCAATTTCTTACATGCACCAAAAGATATGCATAGTAAGAATGCTGAAGCCTTACGGACTCTACTGAATCTATGTGACTCAGAGCCTGAATCGCTCCAAGATACCTGGAATGCAGTTCTGGAGTGCATATCCCGTCTAGAATATATTACATCTAATCCTGTTATGGCTGTTCAAGTAATGCATGGAGCGAATCAAATATCTAGGGATGCAGTTCTTCAATCTCTTAAGGAGTTGGCTGGGAAACCATCTGAGCAAGTCTTTTTAAACAGTGTTAAACTTCCAAGTGAATCTGTGGTGGAGTTTTTCACTGCTCTATGTAACATTTCGGTTGAAGAACTGAAGCAGAGGCCGGCTCGTGTTTATAGCTTGCAAAAACTAGTGGAAATCAGTTACCATAATATGGCTCGTATACGTATGGTAATAATCCTAAGCCCATTTCTGTGATCTTTTTTTATCTGTAGACACTTAAGCTGGAAAGATGGGTGGATCTGATATCGGTTAAAAGGCTTACTAGTTGAAACAGGTTGTGCATACCTGTTGGTTGACCCACTAATACTTTTTTGTCCCTTTGAAATATATACTATATTTAATTGAATTTACAAAAAAGATACACTTAAAAAGTGATCCAAATATTTGAATAAAACGATTTATGAGGTTCCTATAAGGACGGTAATGTTGCATCTATAATTTGTGGTTTCTGATGATTAAATATTACTTATCTCCAGGTATGGGCTAGAATATGGTGTGTCCTGTCTGATCACTTTATCTGTGCTGGGAGCCATTCTGATACAAAAATTGCAATGTATGCCATAGATGCACTAAGACAACTAAGCGTTAAATACCTGGAGCGATCAGAACTTGCCAGTTTCACATTCCAGAATGATATCTTAAGACCATTTGTTATTTTAATGCGGAATTGTCGCAGTGAAATAATTCGGAAACAGATTGTTGATTGCATCGTACTGGTATGCTTAAACTATTTGAGATCCAATGAAGTGATGAGCAATTAATTTTGTATGCTCTTTACATGAAAATAAGTGCTCCTTTATAACCAAAGTGGCGATTCGATTTTGCATGTTAACTCTTTTATTGGTTTTTGAAAGCAGATGATAAGATCAAAAGTTGGAAGCATTAAGTCTGGCTGGCGAAGTGTATTTATGGTTTTTACAGCTGCTGCTGATGACGATATGGAATCAATTGTTGAAAGTGCTTTTGAGAATGTGGAACAAGGTATCGTTATTGTTTTATATCCTTGAAGTTGCAACAACATCACATAGCTTTACGGTAGTAAAAGACTATCCATAAAATATCTAAAATAGCATTCAGTATTTATACAAGATAAGAGAATCTTGTGGACCAATGGAAATCATCAGTTTTTGCGATGGTGACATTGGTCAATAAGTTACTATAACTTGAGTACTCTCAAGAATAGAAAAGTTGGAATTTTCATGGGACTTTCCAAAATCAAAGTTTGTGGCGCTTTTTATGGTTTAGGGGAAGCATTTCATGTACTAGTTTGTGTTTTTAAGATGCTATAGTTTTAAGGGAATTCAAACTTTCCTTGCACCCTAAAATTGCCTCAAACCTTTCATTTTAAGGCAATTCATACGGTTTATGACGTGTTGATACCTCTGACCATGTTTACTTTGAATAAATTCTTTTAAGAGTTTTAGGGTTCTTTTTCAGTGCAAACAAATTTGATTTGCTCCCAATATACGTCAATTAGACAAATAGTTATTTTGATGTACTGTGTCTAACTTAAAGAAACTGACAGTTATACTTGAGCACTTTGATCAAGTTGTTGGCGACTGTTTCATGGACTGTGTCAACTGCCTAATTGGTTTTGCCAACAGCAAAAGTTCGCATGGAATTAGTTTGAAAGCCATTGCACTTCTCCGCATATGTGAGGATCGACTTGCTGAGGTTTGTAATTTCAGAGGTGGCAATTTTGACCCATTTATCAATGAACTGGTTAAATTGGGTTGTGTTTTGTCTCAGATGGATCAAATCATAAAGTTTAGCTAAAAGTTGCAGAATGTTAATTTTATTTTATTTCACTGTAATACTACTGTTTTCGTAATTATAAGTTTATAACTAACAGATTTTTTATTTAAATTTGAAGTGGTCAAAATGCAGTCAAGTGTCAACCCAACCCGACCTAGCTCGTTTCAATCCGTACTAATAATATCCCGTTTTCCCGTCTGCCCCCTCTAGTATATATATATATATGTGATCTCCTTGTTTCTCCGTTTAGGGATTCATACCAGGTGGTAGATTGAAACCAATAATCTCCAATATTGATACAACTTATGATGTTACTGAGCATTATTGGTTCCCGATGCTGGCTGGTTTATCTGACATGACATCTGATACACGACATGAGGTCAGCAAATGTGCACTTGAGGTTTTGTTTGATTTGTTGAACGAGAGAGGAAGCCACTTCTCACTCACATTCTGGGAAAGTATTTTCCACCGAGTTCTATTTCCAATATTTGATCATGTGAGACATGCTGGAAAAGAAACTACAACTTCTCGAGATGGTTGGATTCGGGAAACTACTGTTCATGCCCTACAGTTGCTTTGCAACCTTTTTAACACATTTTACAAGGTACCGTGTCTTCTTCTATTTACGTATGCAAGTAAATACATACATTATTAATAATTATATGTATCTATCTGTCTATCTATATACGTGAAGGGCAAACTACAAGATTTAGCATCGTGCTATTCAGCTAAAATGATACTGTATTAAACAATGTACTAATTTCAAACGATATTAAACAATGTTTGTCGCATCTTTGTCTGCTAACCGGGTCGGATCGTTCAAAATCGAGTTTCTTTTTCCAAGTTAAATCATTTTTTCTGAAGCTTTATGGTCTTTACTGGACTATAAAAAACTCACATAAAATGACCATAGTTGGTTACCCGTTTATATTTTGTGAGCTACTAAGGTATAGAAGTTAGGTTATATGCCATGCAGGAGGTTTCTTTCATGCTGTCTCCACTGCTAAATCTACTAGTAGACTGTGCTCAAAAGACCGATCAGGCAGTGGTGTCAATATCACTTGGTGCACTTGTCCATCTTATAGAAATTGGTGGGAACCAATTCGTAGCTGCTGACTGGGATATGCTGTTAAAGAGCATAAGGTGCTTATAATTCCATTTTTCTTATTGAGTGATTCAGCTTCTTGCAAACAAACTAGGGGTGAAAACATTACTAATTTATATCAGAAAGAGTCAATTTTGGTTCTACTTTTTTATGACAAGTCAAACGCATAAATTATATATATAATAAATGTATTTTATGTTGAGACGGGTAAAATAGGTTGAGTGGGTCATTTTTTTATAAATTCCATAAAATTTTGCCTGGCGGCCAATCCAACCAACCTGTTTCACCCGCAAACAAAAATGACTCGTTTTAGACTGAAACCCATTTTGATACCCAACCTATTTTATGACAAGATTTTTCTGTGTAGTGCTGAAAACCCACTATAGTTTGGAAGAATGAGCAATTCCAGACAAGAAACGCCATGCGCGATGGTCATTTTGTATTCATATTTTTAAAGTATATCCAAAAATGTTCGGATTAGTTTTTGATTTGTGGTAAATACTAAATACACTAATATTACAGGGATGCTTCTTACACCACTCAACCACTTGAATTACTCAACACCTTGAGTCTTGAAAGTACCAAGACTCATTCGAATATGGACGGAGGTTTGAAAGTTCAAGAGGAGCATAGTCTCTCTGTAATGAATGCTGGAGGTGAGTGAGTCAATAGTCACACGTGTTATATATATACTCCTTTTGTTCTATTGGGAAAGAGTTTACCTTTTGTGGAAAAATAAGTTTATCATTACTTCAAGTTTGACTCGTTTTTTTTAAATGGTGGGACTGTGGGAGTATCAAATCTTAATGCTGTATCTAATGAGTTCTCTTTGACAGACCAAAATTTATTAATGACGGCGAAAGACAACCAAGAAGATGAGCCATCGATGGATCCACATGAATCGGAAGGTTATAACTTAAAACTTTTATTTGAATTGCTAACAATATTGCCTGGTTTTTTCCTTACATATTACATTGTTCGCATGCACAATTTTCCTAAAAACACCATCTTATAAAAATGGATCATTTCATGTTGTATGAAATCTTGCAGGTCAAAGTCCTTCATCAGAAAATACTGACAAATCTCCAGGTCAAAGTCCATCATCAGAAAATGCTGACAAATCTCCCAGTGGACGGAGTTTGCAACGGAGTCAAACAATAGGTCAAAGACTCATGGGAAACGTGATGCATAACGTGCTTGTTAGAAGTTTTACCTCTAAACCTAAGAACCTTACTTCAGATGCTATAATACCTGCTTCCGAGGCTAAGGTACCACGCTCCTAACTTACTTTATTTTCGTTACTTTCTCATTATATGCTAATCGTAAGACTTTTCATCTTAAGTGATCTGAATTCGTTTTCATTCTATAGACATAGGTATTTCCTGAGTCCTAGAAAAAAGAGCCATCTTTTTTACTTTTACCACATATGAATTTTTGATTATATCATGAGTATCAGAATGGGTGAAGTTTAACAATGAGAGCATAAAGAAACTTTACTTCGTATTAAATTACTATGTTTTTTTAATGGTGAGAGCACTAATTTATGCAAGAAATGAATCAACATTCTTTCTTTCTTGTTTGACAAGTATATTCTAAATTTCAAAAAAGTAAATGGTTAAAAGCTCAATAAATATAGTAAACAACCAACATAAATTTAAAAGTCACATAAATCTTATACCAATTGATCTTGTAGATATCCTGTTTGACTTTGAAAGCTAAAGAAAAATGTTTTCGGAAGCGAGAGAATTTGGTATATTGATTTAAAATGTCCAATATTAAATGCATATCTTCTTTCTATAGTCTCCTGATGAAGAGCGTGCATCTGAAGAGGCAGGAGAAAGTCTGTATATGGGAACAATAAGGAGCAAATGCATCACTCAATTGCTGCTACTTGGTGCCCTTGATATCATCCAGGTATTCTTGTTACTAGAAGTACTCAAATAGGCGGTCAAAACGGGCTTTTTGTCTTGTTGGCTCAGATAGAGGCTCATTAAGCTATAATTAAAATTTGCATATGTGTGTGTTAAACATGCAGAAAAAGTATTGGGGCAAGTTAAAGGGTCATCAAAAGATTGCCATTCTGGAGATTTTGTTCTCAATGTTAGAATTTGCAGCATCATATAACTCGTACACTAATCTCAGGTTACGGATGCAACACATTTCTCCTGAAAGGTTAGCTACATGCATATGCTATTTTTATACTCCCACCTAACATGAAAGATGCCCCCGTTCCAGTTATAATGTCACAGACAGATTACAACATTTTCTGTTTATGAAAATAACCATCGTTACAAAATGTTCCTTTTGAAATTTGGAAGTAGATCATTACTGCACTAATATGTGTTGTATATTTTACATATAATATAGCAATTTTAATAAGATACGGAGTAGAATTGTTTAGTGCCAACTCAACTCAACCACTACAATATCAGTATATCAACACTTTCCAGTGCAATTTCCCACTTCTGGTATTTAATGCAATCATGGAAGAATATGTTAGACATTCGACTAATGGTCAAACCCTTTTCTTAAACTAGAGTCAAACATTGCTATATTCATGGGACGGATTCAGATGCTATACAGAAGACAATCGACCTTATCCTTCTGACTCAAACTAGTTTATCTTCATTCAGGCCGCCATTAAATCTTCTTCGTCAGGAATTTACTGGAACTTGCATTTACTTAGAAGCATTACACAAGACAACTTCTGAAATTAAATTAAACCCAAATGGAGAGCTTAAGACAACAATTGATTATTCATTTGACAACGAAGAAGATGACCACAGAGTTAAAACTAATGCTGAAGAAAAGCTTGCATCTTTTTGTGGTCAAGTACTCAAAGAAGCATCCGATTTCCAAACGAGTATTGGAGATAATACTAATATGGAGATTCATCAAGTTCTTGAACTACGTTCGCCAATTGTTGTTAAGGTATAAACTCTTTTTTTTTCTTTCATATGGGATGATTGCATGCACATACTGAAATTGATTGTGTGGTTTGAATGCTCAGAATAAGAATGCTTTAATAAAAAAAATTGGTCATGGGTGATAAGGTTTTGATAGCCGTTTTATAATCAGTTCCAGTTTTGCACAAATTTTGACTATCTTTAAAATATGGAGGTGATTTGTACACCATAAAATTTACTTAAACACCATATTGTACGATGTGGTGTGCGAACTAATGACTCAAGTGTAGGAGATATGTGTTGTGACATGATGAGAGCAACGTCTGCCGAATAAAGTTAAAAAAAAATGGTAATAGGTGATAGTCAGGTTTAAGACACAAATTCCATAGTCCTGCTATTCCAAAAAAAGGCCATATCTGACTTAAGTTGTTCAGATTAAGGATTTCTTGTTTAAATTTTAAAATTAACAAGTAATGCTTTTGTGGTATGTGGATTATAGGTGCTGAAAGGTATGTGCTCAATGGACAACCAGATATTCAGGAAAAACCTTAGAAGTTTCTATCCTTTGATCACAAAGCTCGTATGCTGTGACCAGGTAATCTTTCGCCTCATGTGTTTTCATGGGTCCCGTTTTTCCTGACACAGTCAATGTCTGACATTGGTCCTCTACAGATGGATGTTCGTTGTGCTCTGGCTGATCTTTTCAGCATGCAGTTACGTGGATTGTTGCACTAGAAATGGTTACCATAGACTTGAATACCAAGAGTAGTTTTAGAGCGCCATTTGAGATACAATCTCTGAGCATTTATATGGGATAATTTTCAGTTTAATCTCCAATTTATGTATTTATTTTTATCTTTAAATCATAATAAGCTTATAAGAAAAAAAAATCCCCAACTTATAAAATATAAGCCAAATTGTATAAGTAGAACAAATGGATTTGTTTGTTTTTACAAAAGATCTCTTACTAGCCTTTGACCTTTTACTTAGGGTAAACTGCAAATTTTGTCCCTCGAATATGTGAAAATTGTCAAAAAAAAAAATCCCTGAGAACAAAGGTGGTGCAAATTTGCCATCGAACTTCTCGTTTTCCTGCGAAAAAAAACCCCTGAAATGTTTTTTTTACTAACTTTCTCCTGTTAACTCCCTCATGTTGTTAACTCCCTCATGTGAGGGATATTTTCGTAATTTTTGGTCGTCCAAATCATGTCAGCTCATCCCCTGCCTTTCATTTCGTGCAAAACTCGTCCCCAAAACCCTTTTTCTGCCATTAAAACCACAAGACCCGGTTTCCACAACATGGTACTGGTTAAGGTAGTTTCAAAATGAATTCACCACAATATGATGATCATGATTGGGTATTATCACTCAATATAGATTATTCCGATTTCTGACTAACTCTCTCATTTGTCCCTGTCCCTGCAACAGCCAACATAATGTAGCGAAAACCACCACCACCAAACTCATAGTTTCATCGCAAAACCCCAATGTTGATAATCTAATGTTGATGATTGTGATGAAAACCTGGTTAGGACAACCAACACCGCCCAAACCATAGTTTCATCACAAAACCCCGTTGTTGATAACCCCAATGTTGATAATTGTGATGAAAATCCGATGAGGACAACAACCACCACCGAAACCATAGTTTCATCGCAAAACCCATTGTTGATAATTCGGATGCAAAAACAATTAGGATAATACCAGGTTCCGCGTTTCGCTGGTATTGTTCAATCAGCCAAAATCCGTAAATTAGTGGATAGCCAAGAATGTGGCCAGGAGGTCGTGATGTCCACACAAGAGTATATTAGGAAGTTATTGAGGATGTTGGCGAGGATGAAGATTTTAGTCGCGGATCGTGGGTTAGCACGGTAGAGTTTGTGAATTTTAATGGGGGTATTGTGAGTGGGAATTTAGGCAATATCAAGAACTTTCTTAAGAATGAGAAACTTAAGCAAGTTATTGCGATAATCAAGTCTTATACTCCGAATTTTTTGGGTGATCTAACAATAACACTCAAAGACCTTTCACGGTCTCTTTCTGGTACAATTCATTATAAAGTCCTTGTCGTAGAGGGTTTTAAAAAAGATATTATTGTAGGAGGTGTTTTGATTCTTCATAATGTCTCGGTGTTTGCTCCTAAACCGTCCATCCATTATCTTAATATTACTAAAAAAACCTAATTAATGTTTTTAGGAATGATACATTTATTGGAAATGGTAGTGGTGTAGGTGGGATTGTAAGTTGAGTATCATCTATTGGTTGTTGTTTACTTGTTGTAGGTTGTATTGGTTGTTGTTTACTTATTTACAAACTCAATGTTTAGTATGAAAATCTTAAAATTTACCATATAAAAAAAGTTTTATGTTGTGTGCTTTGCTGCTACTTAAGGGTTGTTTGGATCCTTAGTTAACAACCAAGCTTGGAAAATTCAAAACTATCCCTATGATTTGTTTTTGTACTCCTCGTCATGTTGAGTAGTATCTAACTTAGATACCCCTTAAGACATTAGTTGCTATATGTATTTCTACTTGGTTGTCACAATCAGTTCAGCTGAACTTCTAGACACAAGACTTGGAATCTTTGATTTCCAGTATATAAGTGAATCTCCCAACAGTATATACACTATCACAAATAAGAAGCACAAGAAGTAGTGATCATTAGATATTATCAAGATAGACCAAAAGAAATGGTACAACTTTATAGAAAGTTGACTTGAAAAAGTCAAAGCCAAAAGGTGAACACAATACAACCCAAACATAACCAACATCCGAACTTGCTACAAAAGATGCCAAGACAACATATCCTTCGTTTTTACATTGACTGTTTAGGATTTCCCAAATTCTTTCTTCACAATTTTTTGCATGTGGTCACTAATGCAAGCCTTTAGATGCAATTCCTTATTGCGAGTGGCCTTTTTCTTGGAAGAACAACTTGTTCAACTTTCAAGTGGAACCTCAATTTAGCTTTATAACTGTTAAAAGTTGACCATGGCTTAATAGGGTCATTGATTTGATGCTTTTCACTGTCATAGTCTGAGTCAATTATTATTACTTATGCAATTAAGATATGATTCTAGGTTAAAAATCAAATGCAAAAAAGGTTGTTTGGAACAAACTCAATTTTTTTCCAAAAACATATTATCTAATGTGAATTTCTACGAAAATAACTTTACCTTTCTTCAATAGCATATGTTCTTGTGCTTGAAAAATATTTTCTAGGTTTTGTATCTTGATTTCAAGATCCCCGAAGCCATTAAATTCTAGATCTTCTGAATCTGCCATTGATGCAAAAACATTGGGGGGGGGGGGGGGGGGGGGTTGTTAGGCGTGATATGGTTGTGGTTAGTGGTGGTTGCATATATGTATAATAACCTAAATTTGATGGGCTGGACCAATATATCCCAAATGGATTTCTTCAACCCTGTACCAAACTTCACATTTCATAAAAGTTCATTGATATTTCATAACTGAAAAATATAGTACATTATATTATATCATACATTACAAAACATGTGATAAACACACGCAAACAAACAATACTTAATCACTAAGACGTGCAAGCATTCTAGTTATAAACAAAGTGTTGGCTGTTGCAGCACGGCAGACTGTTAGAACCATCTCATTCAACCTCGCTACCATTTCCACATTACGCTCACGGGCGTTCTTCAATTCCACGGTACCTTCAACAGCAGGAATACAACCAGTCAGGATCCCTACCTCATTAATCAAGAGGTTCATGTGGTTGATCCTCTCTTGAAGTTCATCAATTAGGACCTGAAGGTTCTGCACATCTTTAAGATTGTGACCCCTTTCCCTACCACAATAAACAAACAACTGTCTCTCCATGTGAGACGAGTTTGCAGCCCTTGCCTGTCTATCACACAAAACCAATCACCTATAACCATCATTTGGGTTGTCATTGAATTGTTAACTCTTTAACTATAAGTTTGGGTTTGAAATTTTGGTTAGGGTAAGTGATATATATAGAGTAGAGTTCAATTGAATATAATGTTCATGCAACGTCTTGAACGTAATACAAGTTTCCAATGTCGTGCAATTTCGATCCCTGAATCGAAGTGTCAGACGAAGATTGTGGAGTTAAGTCTTGTGGTTTTAATGGAGAAAAAAGGGTTTCGAGGACTAGTTTTGCAGAAGGAAAGGTGAATGTGGAAGTGGAAGTGCCTAGTGGAAAAAGGGTTTCGGGGATGAGTTTCGCACAAAGCGAAAGGTGGGCGATGGACTGGCATGATTTGAACGACCGAGAATGACGAAAATACCCGCATGTGTATGGCACGCGAGTTACACGTGAGGGAGTTAAGAGGTGTAAATTGGTGAAAGTAAGAAAATAACGTTTTAAGGGTTTTTCGCAAGAAAATAAAAAGTTCGATGGCAAATATGCAACACCTTTGCTCTCGGATATTTTTTTGACAATTTTCGCATATTCAAAACACAGTATTTGCAGTTTATCCTTTTACTTATTATCTCTTATGATGTGCAATAGTGTTTTATTATTATAAATTTATCCATTTATTTATACTGTATTGACTATGTAAAATGTAAGATAAAAAATTTTGCTTTATGTTGCAATGACTTTGTATATAAATTTTGTAAATTAAAATCATTTCACACAATTCAATAAGAAAAAAAATATTATTTAATTTATGTTTACTTTTTAATTACATCTTAATAGTAAAAAAAACATCTTAAATTAGAAATTGAGTAATAATATAGATACTTATAAAATCTCTACTACCTATAAAGGAGATTAGCCTAAACCTGAATGTTGAAAAACTCCATAATTATGAAAATGTTGAAAAAACCTATAATTATAGAAATGTTGAACCCATACACATTACTTAATAAGA
This sequence comes from Glebionis coronaria, assembly GCA_025667525.1. Taxonomy (NCBI): domain Eukaryota; kingdom Viridiplantae; phylum Streptophyta; class Magnoliopsida; order Asterales; family Asteraceae; genus Glebionis; species Glebionis coronaria. The sequence goes on along the minus strand of CM046878.1, from coordinate 458,726,507 downwards.
TGCAAAACCTGTGGTGGCCAACCCATAATTGTATTTTTAGAATGTCACATTACGTTTCAACTCATTCATTTTCAAGGCCAACACATATTTGTAATTTTGGAATGTCACATTACGTATCAATTCTTTCATTCTAATTTCAGCCCACAATACGTTTCAGTTTTTTCCTATGTTTCATTTTTCAACATCTGACTTTCTCTTAAACTTTGATATAACTGCACATCAAAAACAGACACACGAATATCTTCTTTTTCTCTCTAAACCCTAAAATAAAATACACAGCCGCCACAATCTTATTACCTCCTTGATCTGTCGAATACACCACCACCTCTCTCGGTGGTTTAAGTGGTTTCAGGTGGTTCCGGTTGAGGGTATTGTTTGTTAGTTTGGGTGCCTGTGAGCCTCTCTCTTTCTCTAAAAATCAATGCCACCACCACAGCAACCAGGTCCACCATTGCAACCATCTTCATCGTTAATGATGGTTGATTGATGTTTCTGGTTGATGATTTGAGATATCTAAGAGTTTTGGCATGCGATTGTTTCTATGGATAACTACAATGATGGTAGTCGAGTAACATGTGACTTTTTCTTTTGTATGTGATTCTTTTAATTTATTTACACTACTTGAAACTTTAACAACGCTTGAGGAGGCCAGGAACATTTAAATAAAAGACAACCCATAATTTATTGAAAATAACATAAGCGTGTTTAGATTTTCTTTTTAAAAACTAAATAATGAGACTGAAAAATGAATGAAGTTATTCTCACAATTGAAAATTTGTATACAGAGGCTTGACAAGTAAGAATTGGCGAATGTACAATAGGGTGTTGTCACTAAAACCATTACAACTTGTTAGACCTATATTTTATATAGTCGAACAAGAATGTAATAGGTCATCTTAGTCGTTAAAGGTCTTGTATTGTAATAGGTTAGTCGGGAAAACCAGGCTTGGACTTTAAGCTAATATTGTATAAGTTAGGGGCGTAAGCCCAAGACAAAGCCAAGCCCGACCCATGTCACTTAAACTCACGGCCCAAATGCCAAGGGTATATATACCCTCTTCCATGTGTGGAAGAGGGTGTTGGTTACCATTTTACTTTCTCTCTCTAAAGTGTTTAACCTTCCAAATTCTCTCTTGTCTCTCTCTCTACTTTTCTTCTCTTTCTCTCTCTAGACATCTCTTCTAAATGTTGTGTTATGGATTAATATGGGATTAACATTATCATCTAAATCTTGTGTTATGGATTAATATGGAATTAACATTTGGTATCAAGAGCCTATAGTGGATAGGTGATTGAAGATTCGTGTGTTGTGTTCTTGATTTTTCGTGGCTATTTTGATCTATATCTCATGTCCTAAAAATTTCTTTTGTGTTTTTATAGTCTATTCTTGATACAAATCATCTACATACTATTGGTAGTGATTTGGTATTGTTTCTTTGGTTAAAAACGCAAAATTTTTGGGTGTTTGGATCACTTTTTATCTCAAAATCTCGAATTGGTTGTGTTTTGTCCGAGATAGGTGCATATTCCGATCGCAATAACATTGGGGTTTTACATTGCGATACATCATTCAGACAGGTATTCCGATCGCAATAAACTTAGGGTTTTACTTTGCGATCACACATTGCGACAGTCCCTTATTCCGATCGTGAATTGCGATCGTACATTGCGATCGTGGATTCCGACGGAATTTAAGGCATATTGCGACGTTACTCTGCCAATATTGCGATAGCCATATTGCGATAGAAGCGCATTCCGACAGAACATTCCGACAGAACATTCCGACAGAACATTTCGACAAGACATTCCGACATAACATTCCGACAGAACATTCCGACAGAACATTCCAACAAAACATTCCGACAGAACATTCCGATGGCCATTCCGACATGTATTGCGATGGGTGACATTCCGATGGACAGATAAATTTTGTTTGAGCAATTTTTAGACTTAGCCACTATCTAGACTAGTTTCGGAACATAGTTTACACGAAGATTAAAAAAAAAGAAAAATAAAAAAAAGTTAAAAAATTTTAGGTCAAGTAAGTTCAAATTTTTTCTCTACTAGTTTTTTTTGGCTATTTCTAACTCAATTTCAAAATTTGACGATACAAAATTTTTCGGCTTACCGTTTTGTCGGACTGAAGAATTTATTGTCGGACTGAGAAATTTTTTTTGAATTTTCGAAATTTTAACCACACCTCATCACAACAAATCCACTAAGATCTGCAATTCATTCACAAGTATTCACCATGTCTACCAACAACATCAACATTGCAACTGCTAATCAAATTCGTTTGCAACAAGGTGGCAACGGTAATCCACATGTGCTCACTGCCGGTTGCTACGTTCAATGGAGATCTCGTTTTCTCAGATTTCTCGACGAAAAAGAAAACCGAACTGCTCTTCGTCACTGCCTTGAGAATCCACCTCCAGTTTTTGAATTCAGACCAATTACCACACAGGCAGAGGATGGTACTTCATCAACTATACGAGCTATGGAGGACTTTGACACATGTTCTGCTGAGAAAAAGAAACTCCTCCAAGCTGAAGTTGATGCTGTAAACTTCATACTCACTGGAATTGACAACGGTATCTATTCCACAGTTGATGCATGTCATAATGCTATAGAAATGTGGAATGCAATTCATCGATTGAAGCAAGGTGAGTCGATCAATGTTCAAGATCTCGAGACTACTCTACTTTGGGAGTTTGGAAAATTCACATCTGAAGATGGTGAATCCATTGACTCATATTACTCGAGATTCTACAAAATGATGAATGAGCTTGTCAGAAATCAGTGCACCATCTCCAATCATCGTGCCAATGTTGAGTTTCTACTTCAACTCAAACCGGAATGGCAAAGGTTTGTGACCTTGGTTAAACAAAGGGAAGATATCAAGACCATCTCCTATCACAAAATTTATGATATCTAGAAACAACATCAGAATGAAGTGAATGAACTAAGGGCTGAAAAGGCAGAACGGTCTGCAAATTCTATTGCTTTTGTGGCTGTTACTTCAACAAAACCCGTTCCCCGTCAACAACCACCAACTCATTCCTCAAAGTCATAAAGCTCATCCACCAAATCTCTAGCTACTGCTAAACACAAAGCAAAAGCAATTGTCCCCACTCCACCTCCAAAGTATGACACCGAGTCAGATGGAGACAGTGATGATGAACAAACTTCAAGGGACAAGAAGATTGAGGAACTCATGTCTTTACTCACCACAACTTATAAGAAGATCTACAAACCTACCAACAACAACCTCAGATCATCATCCAATGCTAGATATAAGGAAGTTGATCATGTACCTAGGTATGATCGTGATGCTAGGTATGATAATCAGAGGATGCTGAATCAAGTTGGGGCTAGAGATACTGTAGGCACTCCGGTGGTACAAAAGACTGGGATTCAATGCTTCAACTGCAAGGGATTTGGCCACATGGCTAGGGAATGTAAGAAGCCCAAAAGGGTTAAGGATTCGGGATATCACAAGGAAAAGATGTTGTTGTGCAAGAAAGAAGAAGCATGAATTCCACTCACAGCAGATGAAGTTGACTGGCGTGATGACACTGATGATGAAGCCGATGATCAAGAGTTAGAGGCACATTATGTATACATGGCAAAGATTCAAGAAGTGATTCCAGAGATTGCTGAAAATTCTGGACCAATCTTCGACACTGAGCCAATTGAAAAGGTACCATCAAATGATAACTATAATGTGTTTGCTAATGAACGACGGCATCCTGAGCAACCCGAAAGCATCAATGACACATATGTAATGGACACGGAGGATAGCAATATCTCTATGGATTCACAGCATATGTGTAATGATGACGGAAATGCTACTCAGGATACTGACTCGGAAGAGGACCGTGATTTGCTTGCGTCTATTATTGATTCTTTAAAACATGAAATTAATGAAAATAAAGAGGCTAATAAACGTCTGAAGCAAGCAAACACATTCTTAGCCGAGGAGATAGACAGGCTTAAAAAGTGTGATTATGTAAAAGAAGCTGATCGACGGGTTGCGATAGCTAATGGTTTGGTATATGAACGTAAGATGCTCAATGAACAATATTGTTCTGAAGTAACACACGAAATTCATATGTCAAAACAAAAGATATTGGACCTTGAAGAACAACTGATGCTACATAAACTCCAAATTACTGAATTAGAGTCGGTTAACAAAGAATAAACTGAGCTTTATAAAACTCGTGAAGAAAAGGATATTGAAAAAATTCTTGATTTGGAAAAGAGAGTCGAAACGTTAAACAACACTGTTTACAAAACGGGGCAGTCTATTCAAACTATGAATATGCTCAATAGGAATATGAAAACGAGTTTTGTTAAGCCTGAATATCTCAAGAACGTTCAAACAATCAAGCCTGGTCTTTATGATATCGGTTTCTATAATGATAATCTTGCCCTTATGCTTTCCCCCGACTCCGAAGAAATCCTTCGTCGTGACGCAGAACGTCAATCCAACCTAAATGACTTCATCGCACCTTATGATTATACCGCATGGAAAGAGAAACATGTCATTAACTTTGTCCCTCAAAAAGAGCGTTCATATGAACAAGACTATTTTCCAAATATTCCACCAACGGATAATCACACGGAAACGAAAAGTTCTTCAAAAAGGGGTTTCAAAAAGCAGACAATTTTGTTAGAAAAGCGAATTTTGGATGAAAACGTAAATGGGATGAAAAATGTAAAAGTGTTCAGCAATTTGAGTTTATAAAACAAGGGGTTTTAAGTTGATACAAAGGTGTTGTCGATTATGAAAAAGTTTCTAGAGATACCGTTTGGAATATTAAACCTCACCCACAAATAGAAGTCGTCATTCAACAATGTATTTTCCCAACCATCGATGACCTTTCAAACAATGTGGAAATGTTTTATAATGCTCTCACTGAAGAAATGACAACTGATTTAGGATATGTCAAATCTCTTGAAGATGAAATTGATTTTCCTCAAACTAAATTAAAGACACAAGAAACCCATCTAACTAACGAAATTGATCGACTATCGCGGGAATTCTATCGTATAGATCATCTGAATGTTTTAGTTGTTGATAAATGTCACAATCTTGAGGTTGAGCTTTCAAAAAATGTTGAGTCATACAAAGAACTTGAGAAAAGATTTTTTAATCTTAAGAAAAGTTTTCACACCCTTGAACTTGCTTCACAAAGTGATGATCAATCTCACAATCATCAAAAATGTCGCGAAATGGCAGCATCTTCGTTTCGTACCTTAAATGAAAAAGATTTTAAAATAAATGATTTGAAAGCTCAGCTAAAAGAAAGGGACATAGCCATTAGTGAGTTACAGAAACTCATTGCGAGAATGAAAGGAAAGTCTGTTTTGGGTAAACCATCCGCCGTTCTTCAACCGAATGCGATTAAATGCCCTAAATCATCTATTTTGGGACAATCGCCACAGACTTTGCCTAAAATAGGAAATGATAAGAGCACAAATGTGATAGCACCAGGAATGTATCAGATGAACACTAGGCCCACTCAAACTGGAACATCGCGGTTACCTCAGAATTCTAAGAAAACTAATCAACGCGTGTCTTCTTCTACATGAGTAACTCCCACTACTAGCGTTAGCGGACCACAGCTTAAGAGCACTAGAATGCAAGATAGAGTCATGCCTAACAATAGTCAAGGGAAGAAGATGGAAGTAGAAGACCACCGTAGGAATTTTAAGTTTTCTAAGAATAAAACGTCTGTAACTGCATGTAATGACAGTTTGAATATTAAGACTTCGAATGCTAAATTTGTCTGTGTTAAATGTGGAAAATGTGCTCGTACTTTTAATCATGCTGCTTGTGCTGTTAATCATAATGGCGTGAATGCTAGAACTAGGAATCCTATTCTTGTGCCCACTAGTACTAGAGAACCCACAAGAACTTTGAACCAATCCACTGATCAATCATTTAAGAAACTAAGTGCGTTAGAATCCACTACTCTACGTAATCAAAGCATGTTAAAGAAGCTTTATGAGAACATGATTAGGACATGTACACGGGGTTATTCAAGATTTACACCACCCGGATACAAATGGGTACCTAAGACAACCCCTATTCTAATTGGGTCTATGAATGTTAGCTTGCCTTTAGATTCTAGGTCCACTACTATTTGGAACCCGTTTCTATCAAGGGCTCCCATTTGTCAAATGCTACATTGTCTTCTAATTCTTCTACAGCTCGTCGAAATCATCCTATTCATAATGGACTCCGGGTGCACAAAGCACATGACGGGCAATCTCAAGCTTCTCATTAACTTCGTGGAGAAGTTTCTGGGTACGGTGCGGTTTGGAAATGATCAGTTTGCACCGATACTTGGATATGGCGATTTGGTTCAAGGAAATCTCACTATCAAACGGGTTTATTACGTTGAGGGACTGAATCACAATTTATTATCGGTTGGTCAATTTTGTGATGCGGATTTGGAAGTGGCTTTTCGGAAATCTACTTGCTATGTTAGAGACTACGATGGGAATGACCTTCTTACAGGTTCTCGTGGTTCTGATCTCTACACAGTAACTCTTCAAGACACATCTTCAACAAATCCAATTTGCTTAATGGCTAAAGCTTCATCCTCTCAAGCATGGTTATGGCATCAACGATTGTCACATCTCAACTTTGACACCATCAACTTGCTTTCGAAGAATGATATTGTGACCGGTCTTCCTAAATTAAAATTCGTCAAAGACCATCTTTGTTCTTCTTGTGAGTTGGGGAAAGCAAAACGAAAGTCTTTCAAAACAAAGACTACCCCAAGCTCAAAAGGACGATTAGAACTTCTACACATGGATTTATGTGGTCCCATGAGTGTAGAGAGTATTAATGGAAAAAAGTATATTCTCGTGATTGTTGATGATTACTCTAGATACACATGGACTTTCTTCTAAAGGTCCAAAGATGAAACACCAGAGGTTCTCGAAAACTTTCTCAAGATGATACAACGCAATCTTCAAGCTCAAGTCTTAACCGTAAGAACGGAAAGGGGTACTGAATTTTTGAACAAGAACTTGCAGTCTTACTTTCAAGAAGAATGCATCGAACATCAAACGTTTATTGCTCGAACTCCTGAACAAAATGGCGTTGTCGAAAGACGGAACCGCACTTTGGTAGAGGCAGCTCAAACAATGCTTTCTGCTTCAAAATTACCACTATTCTTTTGGGCTGAAGCTATTGCAACCGCTTGTTATACTCATAATTGTTCTCTCGTCATCCCTAGACATGAAAAGACACCTTACCACATCATCAATGGCAGGAAACCTACGGTTAAATTCTTTCACGTATTTGGATCTTTATGCTACATTCTTAAAGACGGTGAGAATCTCGACAAGATGAAAGAAAAAGGTGTTGCATGTATTTTTGTGGGGTATGATACATTGTCGAAAGGATATCGAGTTCACAACAAGAGAACAAAGATTATTGTCGAAACAATTCATGTGAACTTTGACGAATTACCACAAATGGTACTTGAACACATCAGCTCAAGTCCCGCACCTCATTGTCCAGCAATGGCACCTACACAAAACAGTGTACGTCCCGTGCAAGAATGTCAAGAAAGTACTTCTACAGCAGACTCGGCAGATATAACACAAATGAATGAGTTGGTTGATTTATATGATCCAATGTTTGAAGAATATTACTATGGAAACAATAAAGTTGTGTCAAATCCTTCCGCTGTCAATACTACTGATGCACCCGCACAAAGTCAACAAGACACAACTGCATCTACTTCAGCAACCGTTGCTCAAGAGACAATTCCATTGGATACTCAACAAACTGAAGAAACGGTCATACAACCAACCTCACCAACTGATGTACAGTTTTTGCTACCCTTTAGGAAAAGGATGACAAAATAGTGGTAAGCGTTAAGTGTTGGTTTAGAAAAACCAAGCACTAATGACCAAATAAGAGTGAGTTCGTTCTCGAGGAGGCTAGTGCGTTGTGTAATGAATTGATTTTGATTTGTAATTATATTAAGAAAAAGAAAATTAGAAATGGGGTGAGAAGAGAATGACGGTTACGAAGACGGATCGAGCTAAGACGAAAAGGTCGTTCACATAAAACCGTAAAAAGCTACAAATAAAAATTTTAACCCTAAAAACTAATTAAAAGTTAAAAGTAAGTCTAAAATAATATAAATAAGAATAAAAATCCAATAAAAATATTTTAAAACCTTTTATTAATTAAATATTCAATTTTAAATGCTAATTAAAGCCCTAAAATTAAATATAATTAATCAAAATGTCCAAAATATTATTTATTGAACTAATAAGTTACTTATATTATTAAAAGACTAAAAAGTATTTTTCCTAAATTTTAAAAACTAATTTTCTATTTATAAATCACTAAAACTATTTTTAAACTAAAATAATTATAAAAAATAATAAAATAATGACAAAAATAATTTAACAACTTTAAAAATCCTAATTTACTCTAGAGAACAGTAGAAAAATGAAAAAGTTTGAAAAATATAAAATTTTTTACTAAAAGACAAAAACAGTTTGAATTAAAACCCTAATTAAACTAAATTAATTCTAAAAATTAAATAAAAAGTGAACAGTAAAAACTTTTTAAACTAAAAATCTTAAAATGTTTTTCTAAATCCAAGAAAAATCTTAAAACTGAAAAATAGCAATTTTTGTCACTAAAAGACAAAAATCAGAAATTAAAAGTTAATTAAAATAGCTATTTAACCTAAAAAATACTAAATTAACAGTAATAAAAAATCTAATTAAACTGAAAAATCACAAATTAAATTAGAAAAATAACAAAACTTGTTTCAAGACCTAATTCCTATTTTCACCCACTAAAGACAAAAAATGTTGAAATCTGATAGTGACATGTGCCTGTTTTTGTCTGCTTGCTTAGCAGTACCAAGAGATACACTAGCAGGGGTAACTTTTTTCCCACTGCTAGTGTAAAAATATGGTCTGGTGGATTTTGAGCTTAGGAAAGCTTGTTTGCTTGGATTACTTTGGACAACAAGGCACCCCTACACTCAGTTGAGTGTAGGGAGTCAGAATATGCAAAAAAAACACAAGTTCTATCACAAAAATCACACACCAATGCCAATGAAAGTTAGTGATTAAGCAAGATGGTTTCTGATGAACAGTAACTATGGTTTACATGCACAAAAATGAATTTTGAAGCCTCAAATCTTGCACTCAATCCAAACAAATGACATAAAACTGATTACAAACCCTGCTTGGACCTATCTTCCAACAATTTACCAGATTTAAAGGCAAAATCTCAAAAAAAACAGGCCTGAAATGGGGCTTTGTTGATTTTAGCTACTTTTACCCAATTTTGAACATGCAAACTTGTATTTCCTCTACCAAACTGAAACCTAAATACTTATGTCACCTAATAATACCCTATTGAGTGATTAAAACAGGTTTCAAGCCAAATATCTTGTCACAAATCTTAGCTAAACCCGTATCCAAACACCCTTTTAAATCTGAAACTCAAGATTTATCAAAGCAAACTTGTTCACATCTACACAAAACTGATTGAAATAACTTATAACATGCATATAAGCCCTAAATTAGCATAATCAAACCATATAACAAACCTTCAACCAACTTGCACAAAAATCCACCATTTAACTAGAAAATAAGGGGTCAAGAACAATTTTACCTAGAGGGACCTACATCCAGGCCCCTCAATGGCTGCATAGCCATCTCCAAACAAGCTGGGGCTTGTGCAGAACCTTGGAAAAACAGTCAAAGCTCTCAAATTGATTCCTGCTAAGAACAATGAACAAACAATAACCAATAATCTGTATTTAAACCTTTTTCACAATCTTTTTAGATAATTCTTCTCAAATATTCTTCTTTCAAAACACTTAAACAATCCACCTTCACACTTGGAAAACACGTTTTTGGAACAAAATTCTACCAAATCATGCACTTTTTCAGAAACTTTTGAAATTGCTTTTTGAAAACTCAAAATCACTTCAACAAATTAATTTTGGAACTCAGATTTATACTCATCAAAACACCAACTTTTAACAAAGAAAAGGAATTACATTTGCTTAAAAATACCAACTTTCATTATATTAAAAAGGAATTACAAATTTGTGAGAAAAATCTGGAACATGTTATATGGGACACATACGTCCCATATTTATACTACTGAATAGAACAATGTAGAAACTAAAACCCTAGCTAGCTGAAAATCCAGAAATGCCCTTGGTCAATGAATTTGAACTTGGTCTTGAGGTCTTCACGTGATGAGAGTGATGGCTAGCTGTAAAGAATCATCTTGGAACGTTCATTGGGTGTGGAGGACAAGTAAACTCTTGTGGGACGTTGATCATGTCTGCTGTTGGGGTTTTGTGTGAAAGAGACAGGGCAGGGGAGGTCCCACAAGACACATGGGTGTGTTTGGGTCACGGTTTTTGTGTGGGTTTAGGTGAGGGTGATGGTAATTAGTGATCTGGAAAAGGGTTATCAAAAACCCTTTGATTTGCTCTTAGTTCATCCTGGGATTTTTTAGGGTTTATGGGTGCATTAAGGATGTGTTTAATCTGTTTTGGGGGGTTAAGATTTTAAATTGAGTGTTTAGTGGAAAAAAGGGGGGGGGGGTTTGACTCTTTGACCCAGGTTTATTTGAATAAACCTGTGAGTGGGAAGGTGACGTGGGAGGGAGGATGAGGTGGTGGGGTGTGATTGGGTGTAGGGTGTGATGTGGCAGTTTGATTGGTGGGGAGGAGTTTGTGTGTCTGGCCAAAATAGTCCCCCATCTCCTTTGTTTTGTTTACTTTGTATTAAATAGCCAACAACTTGAATTCCTTTGTTAACAACTTTAGGCAGCTTGTCAAATTTGGCACAATATTTTCTCAAACTTAAAACAAGGACTTTAAATGCATAACTTGCATTCTTCAAGGGCCATTCTTGTAATATCTCCAAACATGGAGGACCTTTCTTGCCAAATGATGATTTCTTCAAGGTCTTTCTTTGCCAAATCTTCAAAAATGAGGGACCAATGTTGACAATTCTTCAAACTTCAAGGTATTTTTGGAAATTCTTGATTCGGGTCCGGTTCATTGTGCGGCTTCGTTTCCCGTGTTCGTTTTTGATTGATTCTTGTGATCTTTTTGTCATTTCCTCAATATCTGTACCTACAATACACAAGCAACAAACACGAGAATATATTTGGCAGTTTTAATGATATTTAATGCATTTTAAGCCCGTTTTGGACGATGAGACTATGTATAAAAGCAGTCTCATCACTCCCCCATACTAAACCATTGTCGTGCCCTCACGCAATGCTAGAATAAAGTATCGTAGCACTTCCAAAATTCATTTTATTCACTTTATTTAAAGATAAACTAGCTACACTGCCACTATTACTACTACTTGTGTTTTAGACATAATGTATGATTTTCATCGCAAAATGGGACGTTTAGGTTCATAGAATAAGAACACGTGAATGCTTCGTTAGAAATAATTTCATCGTCCTCGATTTTCACCCCAATTCCATGCCAAGCGTGCAACGAGATCATTGTCATTATAAGTTAGTAATGCTAACACTACTCATATGCCCTAATCACGTACTTATCCTCCCATTATTCCTAAGTTGTATCTCTTATATTTTATTTTGTCTTGAATGTTTCACGAGGATACATTGTTTGACTTATGCGATAATAGAGATTTAGGTCTAAAAATAGAGTCCTAACGGTGTAACTAAGACCATCAAATCAATAACCCCTCCCAATAGACAACGATGTTAAAAAATTAAGTTGACAAGAAGAATCGATAAACACGGTTTTATAACGGTTTTGAACATGAGACTTATTACCAAGACTTTTATACGCCCCCTAACGGAAGGGCCTTATTATCTTTGGTTTACCTCCATCTTTTATTCAACTTCGCCATGAAGCTTTTATTATGACTTCGGTCTTGCCTTGCCTTTTATTATCCGCCTCATCGGTGGTTTTATTAGCCAAAGACGTATATCCTCACGCTAAGGCGAATTTTGGATCTTTAAAGCTTCGAAGATTAAAGCTTGATTCACTTTCAATTTTGCATAGATTTTAGGCCTTGTGGGGCTTCAAATTGTTTGCTAGATTTAGGTGAGCACTTGAAATCTTATTATTGGGTGAAGCTTTTGATTATTCGGGTGCCAATACTTCAAAACCGTGACGCTGCCGATACCTTAATGTCTTCCCAATTTAATTACACGGAAGCTACTAGAAAAGACTAGAAACCCAACAATCCCAACTAAACCGCTAAGTCAATATTTATTAAGCAAAAAATATTTACAAGCGAAGGGAGAATAAGCAAATAACGAGAACACATGAGTTTTTGAAAGAATACGAGTACTCTACGTTTAGCATAGTAACTTATAATTAACCCTATCATTTCTCGTCCTCATATAAGAGACTTAGCCTAATATGTAGTTAAGGAATCAAAGCTAAGTGCTCAACACGCACGGTCGAGTCAAAAATTACTCTTATTCTCGCCATCGGAAAATCTACATTCGTGTCTTCAAACACTTATAAAATATGAGAAAAAATTTAAAATTTGGCCATTTTTAGCCTTATTTTGCAACAAAACGATAAACAAAAAGATAAACTTTGGAAAGCGTGAAGGTTTGGCAAGGCAAGTATCTATTCACCCCCCATACTAAAGTTAAACATTGTCCTCAATGTTTCGAGTCTAGGGGTGCAAATACCCCCACACTAGAGACGAAGTCGAATGCCTAATCTAGCATGGAAAGGGTGTAACCGATAAATTAATAGCCGTTTATGAAGTGTGCTATAAACCTAAGGTTAGAACATCAAAAGATATATCATTTGGATATTGAGAAAGTCTTCAAAGCAAACGATCGAGTGCTCCCATAAAACGAACACGAGAGGCTCCAATCGTGAAGATCATGATCTAAAAACCACAATGCACAAACAACCACGGAACAAAGGTTGGAAGGGCACAAATCCCCTCACATTAAACTATTAGAAAGCGATAATATGTACATAGGATAAGCATGGGACTCCCCCACCAGGCACCTTGTTTTTTATAACCGAGTCAAAAGCTCGACTCGAATCCCCATAAATGTGATCATTTAGGGATATCATGGTATGGTCAATTTTTAGTGGGGCTTACATGATAAACAAGGCCCAAAAACAACCGGTATTAAGGACTAAGTCCTTTGATGGTGCAAAATACCGGGATCGAAGATGGCGTTCTCGTTTTCATTGGAAAAACAAATCAACGCCACTTCATCATGAGCCAACATAAACCTAAAGGGTTTAAGGAAAATAGATGAGAAGAAATAGAAGGGTGGGACAATGGGTAAGTCATATAAACATTGAGTTACTCAAGGTTGTAGAAATGCAAAATATGATCCGGTGGTCTAATGTGGTGGTAATGGGTGGTGGAAGCCATTGTTGGCCTAGAGAGAGAGAGAGAGAGGTTGAATGTGTGTGAAAGATAAGTAAATGAATAAAAGGTGAAATGTTACACAACCAACACCCCTCCTTGGAAGCTAAGGAGGGGTATATATAGCCACACACGACATGCTTAACAGTACAAGAACCTAGTCTAGTCTAAACGTGTGTGACTATGATAACTAATGGGAATTCTTAAATGTCGTCACATAAAGTGAGTTTCCAACAATCTTCCCCCATGGGACGACGTGTAGAATTCCTTACAATATTTTTTCCTAACAAGTACATAATGATAAGAACAAGAGCTTTCATGAAGCGTCCAATGCTGATGATGTCTTCTGAGGCCTTTGACTTCAAAACGACTCATCTTTAACTTGTAGTAGAAATACTGTAACGGCACGAGCTAAGTAACCCATACACTTCTGGTTAAGGAGAAGCTTCTGAATTAGCTTCCCCCTAATTCATGCCACATAAACTTGATGTAGAAGCTTTTTAAATAGCTTCTCCCTAAATCGACAATCCTCGTAAGCAACTTGAAAGTTTGGGGTACACCAAGTAGATCAACACCTTCTCTTCTCACGCTTGAATAATTCTTCTGAATTTTTCTTCCCCCTGAGAGTTCAAGTTATGCATACCAGAAAGAATCAAGACATTTCTTCCCCCACATGGTTGAAGAAAATAAACCAATCCCCATTATGAAGCTCAAACACTGAAGTGGACACTTTATCCCATTCATGAAGTTGACATTGTAACACCAGAGTCAATTAAGTCCCGGAAATGCACACGTCTTCTTCCGGAGATGCACCAGAGTCAATTAAGTCCCGGGAATGCATATAGGATAATGATGATGTTTAATTGCAACAATCAAACAATTAAACCTCGAATCAGTAGTGTACCGTTTGGAGATTGATAACGACACGAGTTAAAACACTGATTTTCTCTGCGGCTATGACAAATGTCATCCCGGAATGTCTTCAAGTCAAAAGAAGATATGAAGTTCATCACGTGTACTCGTTGTGCGTTCAATGTGTCTTCTTCTTCCCCCTTGATGGTTTCGTTTGGAGATTGATAACGACACGAGTTAAAACACTGATTTTCTCTGCGGCTATGGCAAATGTCATCCCGGAATGTCTTCAAGTCAAAAGAAGGTATGAAGTTCATCACGTGTACTCGTTGTGCGTTCAATGTGTCTTCTTCTTCCCCCTTGATGGTTTCGAAACTCGGAACCATCAATAAATTGTACGCACATGAACCTGAAATCTCGTGAGAATAATAAATAAGCTTAATTATATTTGGTGAGAATCAGCTGTTGATTGAAAATCTCTTCTCATAAACTCTCCATGGCCATCTTTACCAACCCACTTGAATGCAATTTGAAGTGACTACTGATGGAATGAACCAGATACATCAAACATGAAGCTGAATAAGAATCCTTCGATCTTGTGACTTAAGCTTGCACTATTATTGAATGAAGAACGGTGGATAAAATTTTAAGTGCCCAATGCATCACTAAAGATGTCTATAAGCATAACCCCTCTTGAAATTATCCACGTCGACTATGCGCGTGACACTGAGTACAATAAAGTAACCCTTTGAGTGATAGTTATCCGAGTCATCAACCATCCACCCCGAACCCGGAAACCAGATAACCAAGTCTTCATTCTAAGATTAAGCACGAACAAGTTATCTATTGAAAGATAAAATAAATACACGCCTTCGAAAAATTCGTCTCCGTCTTCAAATAATTAATATCCGATCCAAAAAAAATCTGTAGCCACTAAAAATGCGCCCATTTTTGCTTGGTCTCGTCTAAAAAATTCTGTCACATTTGTCTCGTCACATATTCTCGTCACTTTGTCACGTCACTTGTTGTCTCGACACATTTTGTCACCTTTTAAAAAATAGTTAATCAAAATATTTTCAAAGAAAAGAAAATAAAATGATAACACATTATTTTGAAGTAACAAAACTATTAAGTCACACACATCTGGCCCAATTTACCCAAGTCACACGTCTGGCCCATGTACCTAAATGAGGCCCGAATCAAGTATACGGCCCAAATTGAATACACTGGTAGACCCGGTCCAGAACCTATCCAAAACCGGTCCATCACCAATTGAGATAAATAACTTCTACCCTAATTACACTCTCAGATTATACCTAAACACCTTCCCTCGTTTCATCCGCCCCCATCTCACCTAACTTATCTCCCACCTCCCTACCTCGTTTCCTCCGTCCCTCACCCAATCTACACCAAAACCTCAAAACTGGTTAAATCCGCCCCCCCATAAATCTTCATCATCTCCATAACTCAAACCTGCTACACCCTCATCAATCTCAACACACCCGTAGGTAATAAAACCCACGAATCAATCGTACCACTTGTCGTCACAGAAGAGTAAAAGTGATCTCGGGTAAGTGATTTGCGATGCATGTTTGGTTTTTGGTCAGAAAAATCGAAAAGAATAAAGAGTATAACAATATTGTTATAAAACTTTATTTAATTTCGAATATATATAAAAAAGTTGGTATAAAACCAAACACGATCGATGATGATGAATGATTTAATAAACACGATCTAAATAGATCTTTGCTTATTAAACGAATCTGAGATCTAGATTAATTGACTGTTTTGAGTCGAGTCTAGAAGGGAATTAGGAGACGAAGGGTAAATTTAGATTATCAGTTGGATTTGAATAAGGAGTAAAAAGGTTGGCTGTGTAATCTTGAGTCGACTCAGTGAGTTTGACTGAGTCAACTCGGTAATGACCGAGTTGACTCGGTTTGATGTGTTCAGTTTGGTCAGGTTGCGTTTTAGTCCCGGGTCATGTGTTAAACAAGTCAAGTGGTCACAATGAGTCTTTTTTAAAAAATGCATCGCAATATCTTAAATTTCAGTCCATCGAAAAGTCTCATCGTCTCATTGCGATGGTACCCATTGCGATGGTACCCATCGCAATGGTACCCATCGCAATATAAAACATCCATCGCAATGTTGCGAGAAATTGGGTAGCATAACGTCTTGAAGGCCATTGCGACAGGTCAGCCACCCATCGCAATGTGACTCATCGGAATGAGTCCATCGCAATGGGTATGGCCAACCCATCGGAATGTGTGAAAAACACCATCCATCGCAATATATGCGATTGTACCATGAAGATAAGTCCAAAAGGGGTCCTTTTTTTTTTTTTTTTTTTTTTTTTTTGAAAATCCGGGACAGATTTCTGGGCAGATTTCTGGCAAATCTTGGGTTTTCACCATCAGCAGCAACTTGACCATGATATAAATTTGACCATGTTTGACCAGAGATGAAACCGAGACTCATAAAGATTATAATATCCAAAAACATGTGGCAATATTTTGACCAGTTGACAAATAGATTTGGAACCGAGACACAAAACTTGTCATATTTTGGATAATTTGGACAAAAATAATGAGACGTGACACAAAAAAAAAAAAAATTTTTGTGATAAAGTGGACAGAATTAATATAAACCGAGACACAAGAAAAAATTAGACCACCAAATCGAAAATGTAAACACGATCCAAGGATGGAACCGTGGCTCTGATACCAAATGTAGAAATGCAAAATATGATCCGGTGGTCTAATGTGGTGGTAATGGGTGGTGGAAGCCATTGTTGGCCTAGAGAGAGAGAGAGAGAGGTTGAATGTGTGTGAAAGATAAGTAAATGAATAAAAGGTGAAATGTTACACAACCAACACCCCTCCTTGGAAGCTAAGGAGGGGTATATATAGCCACACACGACATGCTTAACAGTACAAGAACCTAGTCTAGTCTAAACGTGTGTGACTATGATAACTAATGGGAATTCTTAAATGTCGTCACATAAAGTGAGTTTCCAACAAAGGTAGACTCACACCAATCAAATAGAAAGATTTTCCATTTATTGCATCGGTGGAAGACCGAGATTTCCCTTTATAAGCAATTCTGGGATCAAATATCTCGTCCTCGGTGGAAAAAGGGGAGGGAACATAAGGGGCTTCCCCCACACTAGGTCCACACAAAGCATCGTCAAAAGGAGAAGACGAGCTTGTAGCACTCAAAACACGTGGTGATGACGGAGTTAGAGTTGTAGAAAAATCTTTTAAATTCAATTTAAAATCTTTTCCTTTTTCATCTTTTAAACTCTCCTTGTGAAAACCCGACTTAATGGAAATGATTTTCACATTTGAAAACCGTTTTGGTAAAGGTGGTGGTAAGTTCTCAAAACGTTTGTCAACAAAGAAAACTCCCCCATCGGGATCAACACATTCATCATCCGAATAATCATTCGTGATTGGAATCGTAGGCTTAACACTCTTAACCTCCACCGGCGGAGGGGACGGAACTTCATTTTTATCAACAACTCCTAAAACTATTTTTGAAATCTTTTTGCAAATGTTTTTGATGGGATTGACATTGTACAAAGACTTGATAGAATACACATGAGAAAGCGTGGAGTTTTGAGTTGCATTTATGACGAGTTCTTCCTCATTGAAACGAAGAGTGATTTTCCTAGCATGCACATCGATAAGTGCTCTCGAGGTATCCAAAAATGATCGACCTAAAATTAGAGGAACTTTAGGATCGATGGGAATGTCAACAACAATAAAGTCTACGGGATAGTAGAACTTTCCAACTTTCACGAAGACGTCCTCGGTTACTCCACAAGCTAGAATCGTAGAATGATCGGCCATCTTGATTGACATTCTTGAAGGAGTGAGATTGGGAAGATTGAGCGATTTAAAAATCTCAAGAGGCGTCAAATTAATACTAGCACCAAGATCGGCCAAGGCGTAGCATTCTTCCATATCTTGTATAGCACATGGGATTAAAAACTTGTCGGGATCACCGACTTTCTGAGGTATGCGGCTAAGAAAAACCGATGAACAACTAGACGATTTTTGCAATTTCTCTTTGTTATTCAACATACTTTTGAATTTCGCGGCAAATCGAGGCATCATGACTAAGGCGTCGGCAAAACTTATATTAAAATGCAAGTCACGAAACATTTTCATAAAAAGTTCAAATTGATAATTATTTCGTTCTTGTGCCTTTTCCTTGTTTCGTCTTGAAGGGTAAGGTAAGGGTGGTGTGGGTTGAGGCATAGGCATCGGCCTTGGAATCTCGGGTTCCATGATTGGTATTGGTTCAACCGTAGGTGTGGTTTGAGCAGTACTTCGTGGGCTTGGAATTTGCTCCTTTTCTACCAACACCTCGGGTTCTTTCTCTTTTTCCTTCTCCATAGAAGTACTTGGACGATAAATGGGTTCTTTGAAAGTTTTACCACTACGAGTAGTAATAACCTTCAATTCTCCTTTCGGTTTCACGATGGTATCACTAGGAAGACCACCCGAAGAAGAGGGCTTACACATGATAGCTTCAAACATTTTTCCCATTCGGTCTTCAAACTTAGATTGCCTAGCATCCGCTTTTAACAACTCTTGCTTAATCTCATGTTGACCTTGCTCCATTTTTTGTTGATTTTGTTGGAGTCGTTGAACATTTCCTTCCATTTTATTAGCATGAGTCTTAAGTTCATTAGCAAGTTCGTTTTTAAGCTCGTTTTTCAACTCGGATCTTAAGCTAACCATTTCACGTTGCATATTGTCAAACTTAGCATCGTTTGCCTTAGCATAATTCAAAAATTCTCCTTGAAGATTTTTGGTGTGATCATTTTGAAAACCTTGAGTGTTAGTTTGAAAATCACGGTTTTGGTTTTGATTTGAAATTTGCCCATTTCCACTTTGATAATTACCCTTGTTGTAATTACGTTGATTGCCTTGATAATTACCACCTTGATTGTTGTTTCGATAGTTATTAGCATTTTGATTTGGTGGAGCTTGATTTTGGCGGGAACCTTGACCGTTTTGGTTATAAGTTCCCGTGGCTACATAAGCACTCGAAGTGTTACCATCCGCGGTAATGCACTCGGAAAGATCATGAGCTCCACCACACGACAAACAACTCTTAGCAACCGCTTTAACCGAAGCGGAATTCGAAGCTTCTTGAGCTTTCCAATGGGACATAAGATTAGCAAATCTATCAAAAAACCGATTTTCTTCATTTGCTTCATCATGTAAGGCATTAATGCTACGAGACGATGATGACGATGATGAACCCAATTTGGCCACACTCGGTGTGTTACGAGGGCTATAAACCTTAGACCTATTCTCAATTATCACCAAAGCTTCCTCAACCGTTTTACACAAAAAATTACCACCCGCGGCGGCATTTAAATAATCTCTTTCATGATCATTAAGTCCATTGTAAAACGTGTCAATTTGATGCAAGTCGGAAAAACCGTGATGAGGACATTCATGTAACATCTCCTTAAACCTATTCCAAGCCGTTGAAAAACTTTCATTTGATTCTTGTGAAAATTTTAAAATCTCGTTTTTCAAGTGCGTAGTCTTAGAGGGCGGAAAAAATTGGTTCACGAATTTTGAAATGAGATCCTTCCACGTCAATATAGAATTGGGTGGCTCTTTCTCTAACCAAATTTTAGCGGGCCCCGCTAAGGAATACGGAAAAAGCATCATCTTAATCGAGTCATTAGAGACGTCCTTAAATTTGCAAGTGGCGGTAAGACGATTGAATTGGCGGATATGGTTGTGTGGATTGTCCTTCTCATCACCACGGAATTTGTTGTTTTGGATCATCGACAACAAACCCGTTTTCACCTCAAAATTCTCCGCAAGGATAGCGGGAATCACAATAGCCTCTCCATAACCCTCGGTGGGTGCTTGAAGTAACTCCATCATAGTTCGATTCGCCATGGTTGGTGCTTCTCTTACAATGGGTTCGTCAATAGGAGACTCCTCACTAGAATGATTTGGAGTGGAAGTTTTGTTCTTTCGTTTACGTGCACGTCTTGCTTGATTACGAGTTAGCATAAACGTCACGTACAAAGAGGGGACGAGCAAAGAAGATTCTTTTTGGTGTTTTGTATTTTTCAATTTTTTTTTGTGGTTTTTGATTGTATTAACCTTTTTGTAATTTGGTGGAAATGTATTAAGTAGACATAAATCTACAAATCTCCTCCTTAATCAAATCTCTCGATTAAAGAAGCCTCAAAGAATGAAAACGATCACGTGAAGTGAACGCCTTCGATGACTTTAGAACGTTGGTGGAATACCAAAACGTTCAAGAGGGTTTAATCAAATGAAACCAAGAAAATATATATGATACTTAATAATACTTTGGGCGGCAAAACCCTCGATTAGCTCTCAAAATCAAATACTCACAAGCAAGCGGGGAAACGAGGCGGCGCGAAGCACTTAAGAGCCTTTTTCCTTAGGATATATGTAGGTCCTCGCAATCTTGGATTATCCTTATGTTCGAATGATTTAAAGAAATAGAAAGATAGATGAAGAACTAGAGAGAGAAACTAGAGAGAGGTTGGAGAGAAAATGAAATATTAGATTGAATGTGTGAAAGTGAGAATGACCAACCCCTCCTAACATGCTAGGAGGGGGTTTATATAGCCCACCCTACATGTGGGCTATATGGGCTATATTGGATCACGAGCCCAATATCATTGGAGTGACCGATCCTTTCTAAATACGTAAAAACGTATTTCCAACAATCTCCCCCAAAGGGAGGTCACTCCAAGTTACAATGTCCTAAATAGTCTATAGCTCGTGATCTATGCTAATAATGATGTGACCGAGACTTTCCTTGGAAAAACGTATTTCCAACAGTCTCCCCCAAAGGGAGGTCACACCATTTTACAAAATCTTAAACCTAGCATACTATGCTTGAGTCTTCGATCTTGTTCTTGTGAATATGCTGGTGAGATCTTTGACTTTAGTCTTGAGCATGTTCTCTTGCTTTGACCTTGTGCATTCATCACTTGTGATATTCGCCTCTTCGTGACTTCATGTTCCACACACTTATACCTTTATAATTCTTGAAAGCTTCAGAGTTTGATATAGCGGAAGACTTGACCTTCAGACTTTCTTGAATTCGTTGAAGTACTGAGTGTATGCAGTATAAGCATGTGGGGACGACTTCTTCTTGGATTCCGCAACGCCACCGTCTTCAAATGCCGCAACATAAGTAGACACGAAAGAAATGGCTTTGAACATTTCATTCTAAATCGGTAGCATTTTACCTCCGGTCGGTGAAGACCGTTGGACGATATTAGATATCGTACCCGTGACGGATAGTTTCAATTAAGTAACTTCCTGACAGGATTTCGCGGGTATACCCGTTCTCTTTATTCGACCGTCCAAAGCTGACTGCGAACATAAAGAGTGAATCATTTGGATAAAATTATCCGCATGATTTGAAGCCGTCAATTCATGTTCCTGGAACAAGTGAAATTCAATTAAGAACCGCACCATCGTTGCTTTCCAGTTGTCACGAGCTTGATTCGTATAGAATCTTGCAAGTTACCTACCAAGTGCTGTTTGAGGTTAACACTAGAAGGATTTCCACTCATCACCGTGAACACTAAGGTATCACTCTGAGTGTTCTGGCAAGATCATTAAGATATTGCGTAGAGGCCTGGAACGTGTTTAAATTCAGTTAAGAATTAAACAGCTGTTGCTTTCCAGTTATCACAAGTTTGATTCATAAAGAATCGCACAAGTCACCTACCATGAGCTTTTTGATATTCGCTCAAGAAGGATTTCCATCTTCATTGTAAATACTTTCGTATTACTCGGATGTTCAGGCAAGATCATGAAGATTTTGCGTAGGACTCTTAAGATCTTTCTTACTTTTCACAGTGTGTGAAGAAGCAAGGAAATATGAAAGTGTGTCCTAATGAGATATTTGATGATCTCAAATGGCTCTAGACTCGATCGTGCACTTTGAATTTTAGTGATCGGAGGCTGGAGAGGAGTGCCACCTTTTCAATACCAATTTACTCGGAGTGAATAAATCAATAGATAACGTGTTGTCTCCGTGTGATTAAAACAAATACCTTTTGAGAGATATCTGAGTTAGCTGGGATGGGTTGTGCATTGCATCACTGGGTCCATGATGTCTGTCTTCAATATCGAGAATCATTAAAATGATCTCAATAGCATATGTGTTGACCCGGTTTCTGCCTAAAGTTGTAATGAGGGCTTCTTTCTTTACACCCTTTATCTTTACAATTCTTTTTCATTCTTCAACCCCTTCAATGCTTACCAATACGTCATAACTAGCACCTTGTTGTGATTGTTCCAGTGCTAACTTAAGTACTTGGTCGGCATTCAGCTACGTTCACATTCTTTCTCCACCTTTCCTAAGGACTACTATTTCTAGCTATGGAATGTCCTTGGGAAGATTCCTCCGGTTCTGAAAGAATCATAGGACTTAACCTATCCTACCATCCTTATGTCACCACAATCTTCATCGTCGTGAAATAAATGGGTTGTGGGTAAGTATGAATCACCATGAAATCCATTTTTGATTATGCAAATCCGTTTTGCTCCCCCTTAACATATGCCACGATATTCGAAAACATTTCGCACATGTCGGGATGAGCCAACACTTTAAGTCAAACCGTTTGTGATAATCTCCCATATTAAATCACATTTTCTCCCCCATATTAAAAATATTAACCCAATCGATGTTTTTAATATCAATTGATTTAATAGCATTTTAAGAAAATTTGGGAAGAAAAATGCAAATCCAATTATCTTCATGAATTACACAAGCTCCCCTTCAAATTAATGAGGGTGTTCTTGAAACGTAAATTAAATACCTTTTAAACACAAGTGTAAGGTATTTATCACGTGCAAAGATCATATATGATAATGTATTCACAAGATTAGCGATTTATGAGGTTGGACCTGAATGATGAAGAACATCATATGAAAGAGGCACATGGTTCTTGTTCACGAATGTTGGTCGCCTCATCACGTCTGAAGTTATCTCTTGACTCCATATGTACGATTGATATCGTTGTCTTGACACCAATATGTGAACTTGGCACCTTCGGCGTCAAAGATTCTGAATGCTGGACAATTGCTCCCCCTCAATTGTTGACCCGTGTTCTATTGAAAGAGCTGTAGTCACCGTTTGAGTAGTCGCATCGTCGAGTATGTAGATACCAATTGTAGATTGCTATGGTTGTAAAGATGATAACTTCATAAAAACAAGACTTCTCTTGTTTTAACAAATAAATGCACTGAAACGTACATAAATTCGTGTTAGATTGTGTTATAAAGTAAACACAATCCCTTACATGGTTATAAAGTAAACCATGCCCGAGAAAATTAATTCCCGTTGTTGAGTCAAAGCTTTCCGGTGAAATGCTTGACTAGAGTATAAAAAGCGGGTTACTATCTGAAATAATAGCAAACCATTTTGAGCATGTTTTAAAATATTTGAACTTCTGCTCGAACTTTATTTACAACCCCGTGTCATTATTGAATGACATTTCTAGTATCGTAAATATTATCGATTCCAGAAGACATGCTCTTTTTATCAAAACATTTTTGAACACACAATTTTGAAAGATTTAGAAAAACCTTTTTGAGAAATTCTCGAAAAATTGTGTTCAATGTTTTGAAAACCAATTACTTGAGCTTAAGATGTTGAATATCTTACAAAACGAGCTCAAGTCCGAGAAGTTGTAAACTTCTCGTTGTTAAGGATAAGTTACCATCGGCGATAAACTTTCCTTGTAACTGAAGAACGAGTTCTAAGCTGACATTTACTTAGAAGTCGTTTTCATGAGCTTGAAAAACTTTGACTGTTTTAACGTAAAGCTCATGACCGAGAAAGGTAAATTTCTCGTTATGAGGAAAAGTTCTCTTATTTAAAAGATTCACTTTCCTTTCTGAGCTTAAAACCTGGAATGTTTTAATACAAGCTCATGACCGAGAAAATTTAATTTCCCGTTACGAGGATAAGCTATCTTTAAAGATAAGCTTTCCTAAAATTGAAGTCCGAGTTACAGTCTGATATTTAACTGTAAGTCATTGTGCATGAGCTTAAAAACTTGGAATGTTTTTTGCATAAGCTCATGCCCGAGAAAATTTAATTTCTCGTTGTTAGGATAAGTTTACCATCGGCGATAAACTTTCCTTTCTTTGAAGAGCGAGTTATAGTCTGTGATGCGACTATAAGTCCTTATGCACTGTAAGCTTAACTGGAAATCCCCTGAGACACTTGTTTCTTAGATATCAGCTTCTTTAGCAACCAAACTCCGAGAGTGTCCTTAATTGAGTGGTATACAATGATTGGACCGCTTCTTTCTTTTGGAACATTCTCTTTGGTACCTGCATTCTCATTAGGATTTTGCATGCTTTGATATGGGTTAGCGATATCTATCTTGGAAGCAAGTGGGGGTTCACAATTTTCTTTTCTTATGCTAGAGGTGACCTGAGGAGAGGATTCACTTGTCTTAGCTGGCAAACGTTTCCTTTTATAGAAAACCTTAAGTTCAGGCTTAAGTGATGTATCCTCCTTTACAATTTCCCTAGTAGTCTTAGTAGAATCAGAGACTATCCTAGTTAAAGGGCACTCGTTTCCTACAAGAGTGAAAGTTCTACCAGTGGGGCGCCACATTTTACCAATGGGTTTGATTTTAGCTATCCACTGGGTTTTAAGTCTAGCACGGGAGTTCACCTCATTAAGTAATTTCTTGACACAAGAATCATGATTGGCTTTAAAGACACATTTCCTACATGTTTTGCAAGTAGCATATTTAATGTCCGAGTAAGATCTAGAATTCCTAGATGATTGATTGATGCTCCTAGGATGTGACATGCTTCGGTTAGCAGTGTCGGGTAAGCTAGAAGGCATCTGACTAGGTTTTAAATTCCTATCTCTTACTTGTGTCTTTTGCTTAGCTTCCCTTAGACCAAATGTATGGCGAACGTCATTTGAACTAGTTCGAGACGTGTTCTTTAGACTATGTATAGGGAGGCTAGATGCAATCATGTGATTAGGTCTTGCAAAAGCTGTTTTAGTCACATTGGGCCTAGATAGTGGAGTGACTGGTCTAGAGAGATGAACCATATCAATTTGGGAGGCAAACCGCGGTCTCGAGGATTTTGGTCGCTCGGATCTAAATGCAGTCGGTTGCCTAACAGACTGAATTTGAGGCGGTTTCCCCAAGATTGATGGTTTTTCAAGCTTAGTGTCCACATTAGTTCCTTTAGCTTTTCTTAATTCGTTTTTCAACGCAGCTATAGCAAAAACCTTTTCCTGAACCTGGGCCTTCAAATTCTCATTATCTTTAAGCAATTTATCTTGGGATGCCAACTTAGATTCTAGCAAAGTAATTTGTTTCACAAAATTATCTTTTTCAGCATTAGAATCTTGAATTTTTTGATTTAATTTTCTTTCTAGAATAACGTTTGAATTTTCAAGTTTTTCAAAATACTTTTCAAATTTATCCGTTTTCTTCGAAAATTCAATTTTGGCATCCTCAAGAGCTTTAGATTGCTGAGCTAAAATCGTTTCAAGCTCTTTAATCTTGGAATCAGAATCGGTTAGAGAAGCAGTCATAAAGCATTTATCCTGATGAACTATAGCATTCTGAACAATTTCTCCCCTATTTTGACTCACATCGGATGAATCTGAAGTGGTAAAACTATCACCCTTTTCCATCTCATGTTTGTCATAATTAGGTTCGGAATGCTCAACATGTGGCAGTTCATCGGCATCGACATCATATACCACATTCCTTTGTACCGTATTTGTAGACTTTTTGTCAGATACGGGTATGGTGTCATCAATCCCTGACATGCTGCTTGTATCATGTTGTCCTCCTGATTCAATGCTCTTGCCATCGTTAGGCTCCAAGTTGTCAACCGTATGACAATTCTCCTCTTGCATCTGCATCACAGATTCTTGCACTCCATTATCATACACTTGCTGAAGTCTGGATCTTTCATAAATCGAAGACGAAACCGATGTCATAAATTTCAACAGTTTATCACGGAAATCTTTAACCTCGTTCTGTGTGTATTGAAAAAATGACCGACATATCTCTGAATTGTCAGACTTGATGATATTGAATTGGAGGAAAGGCGTGAGTTGTGTCACTAGAGCTTGATATGCAGATGCTGATGCAGAGTGATTAAAGTCTTCTTTGTGAAGTTGCTCAGCTAGTTGGTTCAAGTTGAGGAACATTGAATCGATGAATATATAACGATCTTGACCGAAGAGTGTCAGAAATTCGCTTCCTCCTTGAAACCAAGAAATGGTCACTAGATGAGACTGGAGTAGTCGAAAGAATGTGATACCACTTTCTCTAGTTGTGTTTTGCATGAGAAGCAAGTCTCCCTCTCGAGATGTCGAGTTCAACGAATCCATTGAAAATCGATGATAAATGAATGTAAGGATTACTTGTCGATCGATCAATGAAAGAAAGCAATTGTGTTTGTTGTTGTGAGTAGAAGTCGAGAAATAATGTTAAAATCCCCTAATAATTGTTCTCGATAAACCAAAAATTCCAAGACAGAATTACACACAACGTTTTTGAAAAATCTTGTAATACTTGTCACTGTATCGGAATCCTCAAATTTAATCCGTCGGAATACCCATCGGAATATCCATCGCAATACCCATCGCAATATTACCCATCGGAATGTTTGATCGGAATGTCACACTATCTTAATGTCCAGATCGGAAAGTCCAGATCGGAATGTCACACTATCTGAATGTCCAGATCGGAATGTCCAGATCGGAATATCACTATCGGAATGTCCAGATCGGAAAGTCCAGATCGGAATGTAGCTAAAATAAAATGGGCAGAGTGACGACACAAGGATCCCTTAAACCCGTCGGAATCCCAGATCGCAATGCTCGATCGGAATGCTCAGATCGGAATAAGGTGTCGTAATACAGTGATCGCAATGTGGAACCAACTGGTTATTGCGATCAAGTTCCTCTCAGTTGTACTTTCCGATGGTGACCTTTGCTAGAATTTCGGAAATAAGAACACAATGCCTTTTTGCACTTTTGATCCAAGAAAGAACGTGTTTTAACCAAAATCAAGATACCAAAATCACTACAACAAGTAACTAGATAACTTGTATCAAGATCAAAGCATAAAAACACAAAAAAAAAAAAATTTGGACGTGGGTATGTATTATCAAAACACAAAATCAAGAACACAAGAACAAAACCAATCAAACCAAGGCTCTTGATACCATTTGTAGGTCCTCGCAATCTTGGATTATCCTTATGTTCGAATGATTTAAAGAAATAGAAAGATAGATGAAGAACTAGAGAGAGAAACTAGAGAGAGGTTGGAGAGAAAATGAAATATTAGATTGAATGTGTGAAAGTGAGAATGACCAACCCCTCCTAACATGCTAGGAGGGGGTTTATATAGCCCACCCTACATGTGGGCTATATGGGCTATATTGGATCACGAGCCCAATATCATTGGAGTGACCGATCCTTTCTAAATACGTAAAAACGTATTTCCAACAATATATTTTATAATATCCGCCTTATACCCACCCCACCTTATAGTTTATATTTTCAAAATCGAGCTTCACGAAAGTATTTATCTATTTTTTCCTTTTTCTTTGGTTTGAGATTCGAATACAATGATTGGGTAATGACCTCCCAAGTCAAGGTTGTGATTTCTCACGTATTTGGAGTACTTGTGAATTTATTGTTCTACGTATACAATATAGTAATAGTATTCACACAAAAACCGAAAACCGATAATACGTATTAGTATAGTGCTACTAATACAAATACTAATTATGGTTAGTATATAAAAACAACAATTCCAATCAAAACACAACACGCCTCCCCGGCAGCGGCGCCAAAAATTGATGTACAGTTTTTGCTACCCTTTAGGAAAAGGATGACAAAATAGTGGTAAGCGTTAAGTGTTGGTTTAGGAAAACCAAGCACTAATGACCAAATAAGAGTGAGTTCGTTCTCGAGGAGGCTAGTGCATTGTGTAATGAATTGATTTTGATTTGTGATTATATTGAGAAAAAGAAAAATAGAAATGGGGTGAGAAGAGAATGACGGTTACGAAGACGGATCGAGCTAAGACGAAAAGGTCGTTCACGTAAAATCGTAAAAAGCTACAAATAAAAATTTTAACCCTAAAAACTAATTAAAAGTTAAAAGTAAGTCTAAAATAATATAAACAAGAATAAAAATCCAATAAAAATATTTTAAAACCTTTTATTAATTAAATATTCAATTTTAAATGCTAATTAAAGCCCTAAAATAAATATAATTAATCAAAATGTCCAAAATATTATTTTATTGAACTAATAAGTTACTTATATTATTAAAAGACTAAAAAGTATTTTTCCTAAATTTTAAAAACTAATTTTCTATTTTTAGATCACTAAAAACTATTTTTAAACTAAAATAATTATAAAAAATAATAAAATAATGCCAAAAATAATTTAACAACTTTAAAAATCCTAATTTACTCTAAAGAACAGTATAAAAATGAAAAAGTTTGAAAAATATAAAATTTTTACTAAAAGACAAAAACAGTTTGAATTAAAACCTTAATTAAACTAAATTAATTCTAAAAATTAAATAAAAAGTGAACAGTAAAAACTTTTTAAACTAAAAATCTTAAAATGTTTTTCTAAATCCAACAAAAATCTTAAAACTGAAAAAATAGCAATTTTTGTCACTAAAAGACAAAAATCAGAAATTAAAAGTTAATTAAAATAGCTATTTAACCTAAAAAATACTAAATTAACTGTAATAAAAAATCTAATTAAACTGAAAAATCACAAATTAAATTAGAAAAATAACAAAACTTGTTTCAAGACCTAATTCCTATTTTCACCCACTAAAGACAAAAAATGTTGAAATCTGATAGTGACATGTGCCTATTTTTGTCTGCTTGCTTAGCAGTACCAAGAGATACACTAGCATGGGTAACTTTTTTCCCACTGCTAGTGTAAAAATATGGTCTAGTGGATTTTTGAGCTTAGGAAAGCTTGTTTGCTTGGATTTCTTTGGACAACAAGGCACCCCTACACTCAGTTGAGTGTAGGGAGTCAGAAAGAACCATGTGCCTCTTTCATATGATGTTCTTCATCATTCAGGTCCAACCTCATAAATCGCTAATCTTGTGAATACATTATCATATATGATCTTTGCACGTGATAAATACCTTACACTTGTGTTTAAAAGGTATTTAATTTACGTTTCAAGAACACCCTCATTAATTTGAAGGGGAGCTTGTGTAATTCATGAAGATAATTGGATTTGCATTTTTCTTCCCAAATTTTCTTAAAATGCTATTAAATCAATTGATATTAAAAACATCGATTGGGTTAATATTTTTAATATGGGGGAGAAAATGTGATTTAATATGGGAGATTATCACAAACGGTTTGACTTAAAGTGTTGGCTCATCCCGACATGTGCGAAATGTTTTCGAATATCGTGGCATATGTTAAGGGGGAGCAAAACGGATTTGCATAATCAAAAATGGATTTCATGGTGATTCATACTTACCCACAACCCATTTATTTCACGACGATGAAGATTGTGGTGACATAAGGATGGTAGGATAGGTTAAGTCCTATGATTCTTTCAGAACCGGAGGAATCTTCCCAAGGACATTCCATAGCTAGAAATAGTAGTCCTTAGGAAAGGTGGAGAAAGAATGTGAACGTAGCTGAATGCCGACCAAGTACTTAAGTTAGCACTGGAACAATCACAACAAGGTGCTAGTTATGACGTATTGGTAAGCATTGAAGGGGTTGAAGAATGAAAAAGAATTGTAAAGATAAAGGGTGTAAAGAAAGAAGCCCTCATTACAACTTTAGGCAGAAACCGGGTCAACACATATGCTATTGAGATCATTTTAATGATTCTCGATATTGAAGACAGACATCATGGACCCAGTGATGCAATGCACAACCCATCCCAGCTAACTCAGATATCTCTCAAAAGGTATTTGTTTTAATCACACGGAGACAACACGTTATCTATTGATTTATTCACTCCGAGTAAATTGGTATTGAAAAGGTGGCACTCCTCTCCAGCCTCCGATCACTAAAATTCAAAGTGCACGATCGAGTCTAGAGCCATTTGAGATCATCAAATATCTCATTAGGACACACTTTCATATTTCCTTGCTTCTTCACACACTGTGAAAAGTAAGAAAGATCTTAAGAGTCCTACGCAAAATCTTCATGATCTTGCCTGAACATCCGAGTAATACGAAAGTATTTACAATGAAGATGGAAATCCTTCTTGAGCGAATATCAAAAAGCTCATGGTAGGTGACTTGTGCGATTCTTTATGAATCAAACTTGTGATAACTGGAAAGCAACAGCTGTTTAATTCTTAACTGAATTTAAACACGTTCCAGGCCTCTACGCAATATCTTAATGATCTTGCCAGAACACTCAGAGTGATACCTTAGTGTTCACGGTGATGAGTGGAAATCCTTCTAGTGTTAACCTCAAACAGCACTTGGTAGGTAACTTGCAAGATTCTATACGAATCAAGCTCGTGACAACTGGAAAGCAACGATGGTGCGGTTCTTAATTGAATTTCACTTGTTCCAGGAACATGAATTGACGGCTTCAAATCATGCGGATAATTTTATCCAAATGATTCACTCTTTATGTTCGCAGTCAGCTTTGGACGGTCGAATAAAGAGAACGGGTATACCCGCGAAATCCTGTCAGGAAGTTACTTAATTGAAACTATCCGTCACGGGTACGATATCTAATATCGTCCAACGGTCTTCACCGACCGGAGGTAAAATGCTACCGATTTAGAATGAAATGTTCAAAGCCATTTCTTTCGTGTCTACTTATGTTGCGGCATTTGAAGACGGTGGCGTTGCGGAATCCAAGAAGAAGTCGTCCCCACATGCTTATACTGCATACACTCAGTACTTCAACGAATTCAAGAAAGTCTGAAGGTCAAGTCTTCCGCTATATCAAACTCTGAAGCTTTCAAGAATTATAAAGGTATAAGTGTGTGGAACATGAAGTCACGAAGAGGCGAATATCACAAGTGATGAATGCACAAGGTCAAAGCAAGAGAACATGCTCAAGACTAAAGTCAAAGATCTCACCAGCATATTCACAAGAACAAGATCGAAGACTCAAGCATAGTATGCTAGGTTTAAGATTTTGTAAAATGGTGTGACCTCCCTTTGGGGGAGACTGTTGGAAATACGTTTTTCCAAGGAAAGTCTCGGTCACATCATTATTAGCATAGATCACGAGCTATAGACTATTTAGGACATTGTAACTTGGAGTGACCTCCCTTTGGGGGAGATTGTTGGAAATACGTTTTTACGTATTTAGAAAGGATCGGTCACTCCAATGATATTGGGCTCGTGATCCAATATAGCCCATATAGCCCACATGTAGGGTGGGCTATATAAACCCCCTCCTAGCATGTTAGGAGGGGTTGGTCATTCTCACTTTCACACATTCAATCTAATATTTCATTTTCTCTCCAGATGTCGAGTTCAACGAATCCATTGAAAATCGATGATAAATGAATGTAAGGATTACTTGTCGATCGATCAATGAAAGAAAGCAATTGTGTTTGTTGTTGTGAGTAGAAGTCGAGAAATAATGTTAAAATCCCCTAATAATTGTTCTCGATAAACCAAAAATTCCAAGACAGAATTACACACAACGTTTTTGAAAAATCTTGTAATACTTGTCACTGTATCGGAATCCTCAAATTTAATCCGTCGGAATACCCATCGGAATATCCATCGCAATACCCATCGCAATATTACCCATCGGAATGTTTGATCGGAATGTCACACTATCTTAATGTCCAGATCGGAAAGTCCAGATCGGAATGTCACACTATCTGAATGTCCAGATCGGAATGTCCAGATCGGAATATCACTATCGGAATGTCCAGATCGGAAAGTCCAGATCGGAATGTAGCTAAAATAAAATGGGCAGAGTGACGACACAAGGATCCCTTAAACCCGTCGGAATCCCAGATCGCAATGCTCGATCGGAATGCTCAGATCGGAATAAGGTGTCGTAATACAGTGATCGCAATGTGGAACCAACTGGTTATTGCGATCAAGTTCCTCTCAGTTGTACTTTCCGATGGTGACCTTTGCTAGAATTTCGGAAATAAGAACACAATGCCTTTTTGCACTTTTGATCCAAGAAAGAACGTGTTTTAACCAAAATCAAGATACCAAAATCACTACAACAAGTAACTAGATAACTTGTATCAAGATCAAAGCATAAAAACACAAAAAAAAAAAAATTTGGACGTGGGTATGTATTATCAAAACACAAAATCAAGAACACAAGAACAAAACCAATCAAACCAAGGCTCTTGATACCATTTGTAGGTCCTCGCAATCTTGGATTATCCTTATGTTCGAATGATTTAAAGAAATAGAAAGATAGATGAAGAACTAGAGAGAGAAACTAGAGAGAGGTTGGAGAGAAAATGAAATATTAGATTGAATGTGTGAAAGTGAGAATGACCAACCCCTCCTAACATGCTAGGAGGGGGTTTATATAGCCCACCCTACATGTGGGCTATATGGGCTATATTGGATCACGAGCCCAATATCATTGGAGTGACCGATCCTTTCTAAATACGTAAAAACGTATTTCCAACAATATATTTTATAATATCCGCCTTATACCCACCCCACCTTATAGTTTATATTTTCAAAATCGAGCTTCACGAAAGTATTTATCTATTTTTTCCTTTTTCTTTGGTTTGAGATTCGAATACAATGATTGGGTAATGACCTCCCAAGTCAAGGTTGTGATTTCTCACGTATTTGGAGTACTTGTGAATTTATTGTTCTACGTATACAATATAGTAATAGTATTCACACAAAAACCGAAAACCGATAATACGTATTAGTATAGTGCTACTAATACAAATACTAATTATGGTTAGTATATAAAAACAACAATTCCAATCAAAACACAACACGCCTCCCCGGCAGCGGCGCCAAAAATTGATGTACAGTTTTTGCTACCCTTTAGGAAAAGGATGACAAAATAGTGGTAAGCGTTAAGTGTTGGTTTAGGAAAACCAAGCACTAATGACCAAATAAGAGTGAGTTCGTTCTCGAGGAGGCTAGTGCATTGTGTAATGAATTGATTTTGATTTGTGATTATATTGAGAAAAAGAAAAATAGAAATGGGGTGAGAAGAGAATGACGGTTACGAAGACGGATCGAGCTAAGACGAAAAGGTCGTTCACGTAAAATCGTAAAAAGCTACAAATAAAAATTTTAACCCTAAAAACTAATTAAAAGTTAAAAGTAAGTCTAAAATAATATAAACAAGAATAAAAATCCAATAAAAATATTTTAAAACCTTTTATTAATTAAATATTCAATTTTAAATGCTAATTAAAGCCCTAAAATAAATATAATTAATCAAAATGTCCAAAATATTATTTTATTGAACTAATAAGTTACTTATATTATTAAAAGACTAAAAAGTATTTTTCCTAAATTTTAAAAACTAATTTTCTATTTTTAGATCACTAAAAACTATTTTTAAACTAAAATAATTATAAAAAATAATAAAATAATGCCAAAAATAATTTAACAACTTTAAAAATCCTAATTTACTCTAAAGAACAGTATAAAAATGAAAAAGTTTGAAAAATATAAAATTTTTACTAAAAGACAAAAACAGTTTGAATTAAAACCTTAATTAAACTAAATTAATTCTAAAAATTAAATAAAAAGTGAACAGTAAAAACTTTTTAAACTAAAAATCTTAAAATGTTTTTCTAAATCCAACAAAAATCTTAAAACTGAAAAAATAGCAATTTTTGTCACTAAAAGACAAAAATCAGAAATTAAAAGTTAATTAAAATAGCTATTTAACCTAAAAAATACTAAATTAACTGTAATAAAAAATCTAATTAAACTGAAAAATCACAAATTAAATTAGAAAAATAACAAAACTTGTTTCAAGACCTAATTCCTATTTTCACCCACTAAAGACAAAAAATGTTGAAATCTGATAGTGACATGTGCCTATTTTTGTCTGCTTGCTTAGCAGTACCAAGAGATACACTAGCATGGGTAACTTTTTTCCCACTGCTAGTGTAAAAATATGGTCTAGTGGATTTTTGAGCTTAGGAAAGCTTGTTTGCTTGGATTTCTTTGGACAACAAGGCACCCCTACACTCAGTTGAGTGTAGGGAGTCAGAATATGCAAAAAAAAACACAAGTTCTATCACAAAATCACACACCAATGCCAATGAAAGTTACTGATTAAGCAAGATGGTTTCTGATGAACAGTAACTATGGTTTACATGCACAAAAATGAATTTTGATGCCTCAAATCTTGCACTCAATCCAAACAAATGACATAAAACTGATTACAAACCCTGCTTGGACCTATCTTCCAACAATTTACCAGATTTAAAGGCAAAATCTCACAAAAACATGCCTAAAATGGAGCTTTGCTGATTTTAGCTACTTTTACCCAATTTTGAACATGCAAACTTGTATTTCCTCTACCAAACTGAAACCTAAATACTTATGTCACCTAATAATACCCTATTGAGTGATTAAAACAGGTTTCAAGCCAAATATCTTGTCACAAATCTTAGCTAAACCCGTATCCAAACACCCTTTTAAATCTGAATCTCGAGATTTATCAAAGCAAACTTGTTCACATCTACACAAAACTGATTGAAATAACTTATAACATGCATATAAGCCCTAAATTAGCATAATCAAACCATATAACAAACCTTCAACCAACTTGCACAAAAATCCACCATTTAACTAGAAAATAAGGGGTCAAGAACAATTTTACCTAGAGGGACCTACATCCAGGCCCCTCAATGGCTGCATAGCCATCTCCAAACAAGCTGGGGCTTGTGCAGAACCTTGGAAAAACAATCAAAGCTCTCAAATTGATTCCTGCTAAGAACAATGAACACACAATAACCAATAATCTGTATTTAAACCTTTTTCACAATCTTTTCAGATAATTCTTCTCAAATATTTTTCTTTCAAAACACTTAAACAATCCACCTTCACACTTGGAAAACACGTTTTTGGAACAAAATTCTACCAAATCATGCACTTTTTCAGAAACTTTTGAAATTGCTTTTTGAAAACTCAAAATCACTTCAACAAATTAATTTTGGAACTCAGATTTATACTCATCAAAACACCAACTTTTAACAAAGAAAAGGAATTACATTTGCTTAAAAATACCAACTTTCATTATATTAAAAAGGAATTACAAATTTGTGAGAAAAATCTGGAACAAGTTATATGGGACACAGACGTCCCATATTTATACTACTGAATAGAACAATGTAGAAACTAAACCATAGCTAGCTGAAAATCCAGAAATGCCCTTGGTCAATGAATTTGAACTTGGTCTTGAGGTCTTCACGTGATGAGGGTGATGGCTAGCTGTAAAGAATCATCTTGGAACGTCCATTGGGTGTGGAGGACAAGTAAACTCTTGTGGGACGTTGATCATGTCTGCTGTTAGGGTTTTGTGTGAAAGAGACGGGGCAGGGGAGGTCCCACAAGACACATGGGTGTGTCTGGGTCACGGTTTTTGTGTGGGTTTAGGTGAGAGTGATGGTAATTAGTGATCTGGAAAAGGGTTATCAAAAACCCTTTGATTTGCTCTTAGTTCATCCTGGGATTTTTAGGGTTTATGGGTGGATTAAGGATGTGTTTAATCTGTTTTGGGGGGTTAAGATTTTAAATTGAGTGTTTAGTGGGAAAAAGGGGGGGTTTGACTCTTTGACCCAGGTTTATTTAAATAAACCTGTGAGTGGGAAGGTGACGTGGGAGGGAGGATGAGGTGGTGGGGTATGATTGGGTGTAGGGTGTGATGTGGCAGTTTGATTGGTGGGGAGGAGTTTGTGTGTCTGGCCAAAATAGTCCCCCATCTCCTTTGTTTTGTTTACTTTGTATTAAATAGCCAACAACTTGAATTCCTTTGTTAACAACTTTAGGCAGCTTGTCAAATTTGGCACAATATTTTCTCAAACTTAAAACAAGGACTTTAAATGCATAACTTGCATTCTTCAAGGGCCATTCTTGTAATATCTTCAAACATGGAGGACCTTTCTTGCCAAATGATGATTTCTTCAAGGTCTTTCTTTGCCAAATCTTCAAAAATGAGGGTCCAATGTTGACAATTCTTCAAACTTCAAGGTATTTTTGGAAATTCTTGATTCGGGTCCGGTTCATTGTGCGGCTTCATTTCCCGTGTTCGTTTTTGATTGATTCTTGTGATCTTTTTGTCATTTCCTCAATATCCGTACCTACAATACATAAGCAACAAACACGAGCATATATTTGGCAGTTTTAATGATATTTAATGCATTTTAAGCCCGTTTTGGACGATGAGACTATGTATAAAAGCAGTCTCATCACCAACCGTCAATGCTGAAGGAGGAAACCACAATCAAGCAGTCGATGCACAACCTAACAAAGAAGAATTTATCAACCTGTTCGGTACACCGGTACGCGAAGTCGGAGAGTCTTCTACTCAACATGATGATTCGTCCAACATGCATACATTCTACCAACGATATCCATCCACTCACCATTGGACACGTGATCATCCATTGGATCAAGTCATTGGAAATCCTTCACAACCGGTTCGAACACGCAAAAAACTCGACACCGATGGTGATGTGTGTATGTTTGCACTCACCGTGAGTTCAACTATACCTACAAACATCAAACAAGCCATGACTGATCATGCGTGGATTGAATCAATGCAAGACGAAATTCATCAGTTTGAACGCCTAAATGTTTGGGAACTTGTTGACAGACCCTATGGAATGTCAATTTTAGATTTCAAATGGATCTGGAAAAACAAACTGGGTGAAGAACAAACCATCATCAAAAACAAATCTCGTCTTGTGGTTAAGGGATACCATCAACAAGAAGGCATAGACTACGATGAATCATTCGCTCCAGTTGCTCGTTTGGAAGCTGTCAGGATACTCCTTGCTTATGCTGCACATAAGGGCTTCACGGTTTTTCAGATGGACGTTAAAACTGCTTTTCTCAGTGGTCATTTGAAGGAAGAAGTGTATGTTAATCAGCCGGAAGGATTCATCGATCCTCATCATCCTGACAAAGTTTATCGTCTCAAGAAGGCTGTATATGGACTTAAACAAGCTCCAAGGGCATGGTACGAAGAACTATCAAACTTCTTGGTTTCCAAAGTATTTTCCAAAGGTTCTATTGATCCTACTCTCTTTACTAATAAATATGGGGATGACATACTGTTGGTGCAAGTTTATGTTGATGACATTATTTTTGGTTCTACGAACCCAAAACTTTCAAAACGTTTTGAAAAATTAATGCACAGCAGATTTGAAATGTCAATGATGGGGGAGCTATAATTCTTTTTAGGCCTCCAGATTCATCAATCCCCACGTGGTATCTTCATTAACCAAGCTAAGTATGCTCAAGAGATACTTAAAAAGCATGGTATGACCTCATGTGCTCGCGTTGGTACACTATTGTCGACCAAATCCCTAGACGCTGACTTATACTCATATCCCGTAGATCAAACGCGATATCGCAATATGATCGGGTCACTTATGTACCTTACAGCTAGCAGGCCTGATATTCATCATGCCACATGTTATTGTGCACGATATCAAGCCAGACCTACTCAAAAGCACCTCAAAGAGGTTAAACGGATCTTTCGGTACCTTAATAATACCATTCACATGTGACTCTGGTATCCTAAGGAAACCGGTTTTCATCTAACAGCTTTTTCAGATTCTGATCACGCAGGTTGCCTTGATAGTCGTAAAAGCACTTCTGGTAGCGTACAATTTCTAGGGGAAGACAAACTTGTGAGCTGGTCGTCAAAGAAGCAGGATTGCACTTCGCTCTCGTCAACTGAAGCAGAATATGTGGCTCTATCTGCGTGTTGTGCTCAAGTCCTCTGGATGAGAACTCAACTCACGGATTATGGCTTCCACTTTGATAAAATACCTATGTATTGTGACTCAAAGTCGGTCATAGCCATCTCTTGCAATCCTGTTCAACACTCCCGTACCAAGCACATCGCAGTCAGATATCACTTCATCAAGGAACAAGTGGAACGTGGTATCGTGGAATTATACTTTGTCAGAACTGAGTACCAAATAGCTGACTTGTTTACAAAAGCCCTATCTCAAAATAGGTTTCAGTATCTCGTTGGCCGTCTTGGTATGAAGTATACGACTCCAGAAGACTTGGAGGTTTTGGCAAATGAAGTTGCTTGATTTTTATCTCATAATGACTTCTAAGCGCATCACAGCTTAGGACTCGGACCTCAACTAAGGAAAGTTTATCTCGGACGATAACTTATCCTTCTCAACGAGAAAATAATATTTCTCGGTCATGAGCTTCTCATAAAAACATTCAAAGTTTTTAACTTCATGAAAAACGATTTCTAAGTAAATGTCAGCTTAGACCTCGAACTTCAACTTCAGGAAAGTTTATCACGGATGATAACTTATCCTTCATAACGGAAAATTTATTTTTCTCGGTCATGAGCTAGTCACAAAACAATCAAAGTTTTGAGCTCATGAAAAACGGACCCGAAAGGGAAGTGTACGTTTCAGTGCGCTTTCCCTAAGCAATAGAAGAGAAGTCTTCTATCCTGATTATTTTAAAACCGTTGAACACAATTTTTCAAGAATTTCTCAAAAGGTTTTTCTAAATCTTTCAAAATTGTGTGTTCAACACTCCCTTCCTCATATGTGGTTTTTATATCTCAAAATTGTCATATGTTATTTTGATCAATTTTTGAGGGGGAGCGTTTAAAATCAAGCCTCTAATGTTGTTGGGGTACATCTCTGAAATTGTAATATTTTTATGTATCCAACACATTCCAAAAATGATATGAAATTGTCAAATGTAATATACTATATCGGATAAGGCATCTCAACTCCGTACCTCGCCATATTTTGTGGTGTCGTTTTTCCAAACTTTTGTCAAATTTTGTTTCATGACATACATATATTGTTGAGGGAGAGCAACCCGACTTAATGTTCCATGATTCATGCGTGCACACATGTTTCTCTCCCAATCA
The DNA here is from genome assembly GCA_025667525.1 of Glebionis coronaria. Classification (NCBI taxonomy): domain Eukaryota; kingdom Viridiplantae; phylum Streptophyta; class Magnoliopsida; order Asterales; family Asteraceae; genus Glebionis; species Glebionis coronaria. The sequence continues at coordinate 458,687,109 of CM046878.1, read as the reverse complement.
GTTTTCAGAAATTGTCATATTTTAATCAATTGGTATCTCTAATATGATGTTTTTATATTAGAGATAGGGGAGAAAATGTGATTAAAATGTAATATATTGCAACATGTGATCTTAAAGACTCAAGTGCAACTCTTTCCTTCACATGCTAAACCATTTCGTATATCGATGCATGTATGTAGGGGGAGCTTTTCAGAAATATAAAACTTTCAAAGTGTTAAAAGTTTTTATTTTTATCAAGCACTTTGAATGGTTTTCAATGGTTTTATGGTTACGATCTTTACCCAAAATAACCTACTATCCACGACGGAACGATGGAGTCAAAAGGTGGTTTAGGATAGGAAACTAAGTCCTATGATCCAACCAGAATCGGAGGGATCTACCCAAGGACATTCCATAGCTAGAAATACTTGTCCTTAGGAAAGATGGAGTGGAATGAAGCTGAATGCGGACCAATTACCTAAGTTAGCACTAGAACAATCACAACAAGGTGCTAATGATGACGTATTAGTAAGCATTGAAGGAGTTGAATATTCTATGCAACTTAGGTAGAAACCGGGTTAACACATCTTTTGAAGACAAGTGTCATGGACCCAGTGATGCGATGCACAACCCTTCCCCAGCCATTCGAGTTTCTCTCAAAAGAAACTTGTCTCATTGTCACGGAGATCAACACGTATCTATTGACTTTCTCACTCCGAGTCAGTTAATATTGAAAAGGTGGCAGTCTGCTCCAGCCTCCGATTACCAAAATGCACTTATTGAGTCTAGAGCCAAACGAGATCTATCTATCATCTCATTAGGACACAATCGAGTCCTACGCATTATCCTTGTGATATTGCCAGAACATCTGAGTGATACGATTCACAATGAAGATGGAAATCCTGCTTGAGCCAACGTCAAACAAGCTCATGGTAGGTAACTTGTGCGATTCTACACGAATCAAACTTGTGAGAACTGGAAAGCAACTAAGTTTGAATTCTTAACTGGTTCAAACTTGATTCCAGGTTTCTTCAAAAAATCCGTGTGATCTTGCCAGAACATTCAGAGTGACACTCATTAGTGTTCACAGTGACGAATGGAAATCCTTCCAGTGTCAACATCAAACAGCACTGCGGTAGGTGACTCGCAAGATTCTATATGAATCAAGCTTGTGACAAACTGGAAAACAATGGTGCGATTCTTTTAGAATCAAACTTGTTCCAGGAAATCTGAATTGACGACTCTAATCAGACGGATAATTTATCCTTATGATTCACTCTTTACGTTCGCAGTCTGCTTTGAGACGGTCGAGTAAAGCGAACTGGCTACTACCGCCGGGAAACCCTGTCAAGGAGGTTCTTAATAGAATCTACCCGATCACAGGTACGGTATCTAATACCGTCTAACGGTCTTCACCGACCGGAGGTAAAACGCTACCGAGTTAGGGTGAAATGTTCAAAGCCATTTCATCCGTGTCTATATATATTGATGCATATCAAGAAGGTGGCGTAGCTGTGTAACCAATGTCGATTCAGAAGTCACAAGAGCACAAGATGGCGATAATCAAGATACTTAAGAATGTAAGAATGTAATAGGTCATCTTGTCACAAGAGCACAAGATGAACACTATCAAGGATAGACTGAAGATCTCAAGCACTCTAAGTCAAAAGACAAAGGCTCAAGATAAAGATCACAAGGCATGAAGGAACAAAGCCGTTACAAACAAGATCAAGACCAAGATACAAGACCAAAGCAGGAAGATCTCCTCTATAAGAATGTATTCACTCAATCATCTTATGCTTTTTAAGCTTTCTAAGATGACCGATACATTAGGGGAGATTGTTAGACCTATATTTTATATAGTCGAACAAGAATGTAATAGGTCATCTTAGTCGTTAAAGGTCTTGTATTGTAATAGGTTAGTCGGGAAAACCGGGCTTGGACTTTAAGCTAATATTGTATAAGTTAGGGGCGTAAGCCCAAGACAAAGCCAAGCCCGACCCATGTCACTTAAACCCACGGCCCAAATGCCAAGGGTATATATACCCTCTTCCATGTGTGGAAGAGGGTGTTGGTTACCATTTTACTTTCTCTCTCTAAAGTGTTTAACCTTCCAAATTCGCTCTTATCTCTCTCTCTACTTTTCTTCTCTTTCTCTCTCTAAACATCTCTTCTAAATCTTGTGTTATGGATTAATATGGGATTAACATTATCATCTAAATCTTGTGTTATGGATTAATATGGAATTAACACAACTACTAAGTGTAGGCTGCAACATATAATTGCAGCGGTTGCAAAAATCGTGAATCGCTAGCCGGTCGGTCGATCACCTTGTAACTTGTAATCGTTGTAGGCGGGATTAATCGGTGATTAATCGAATTGGCATTTTTAGCAAATTTTTGGTATTTTCGGCAAGTTTTGGATAATTCTAATGAGTTTTAGGTATTTTTGGCAATATAATTCTTAATATACAACTTATCATTACTATAAGTGATAAACATAAGTTTACAGTGAGTGTTCGATATTTCGGTCAAATTTGTAGGTTTTTAGCAAGTTTGACCTCCTTTGACCGTTGTTGACCGTCATTAATCGTCTTTTCATTAATCGGCAAGGTTGAAGGCCTTGTAGCTATTAACCGGTGATTAATCGTTATTGTATATCCAAATTTGATTCAACGCCACAGAGAGTCAGAAGGATGAATATGATGAACTCATCGAGACTGATGCTAAACCAGAAGGTGGTCCAATGAGTGCTAGCTGATAAAATGAATAGGACGTTGCATGGAAAGATGTGTGTGGTATCAATTAAATAAGTGAACTTCAGGTATTTAGGTTTCGCTTCGTGTTTGAGTCGATTTAAATAGTCTTAGGTGGTGTTTGATTAGGACTTATAGAGTTTTAATTGAAAAATGAGTATATAAATTAAGTCACTAGTAGTGTGTTTGTTTTGTGCTTAAAACTAACATACGACTTTCCAGAAAAAGTCACCATGTAGAGGGTGTCCATATTAAGTCCATGACTTAATTCATTATTTTACAAATTTAACCTTCAACTTCTTCTATTATTTAATTTAAAAGGATATAATAGTAATTTTCTTTAATTTAGACACTTTATTCAGCACACAAAACAAACAGTAATATAACCATCTATAAACAGACATCATATATATATAAACAGACACTTTAATTTTACAGGACTTATTTAAAAAACCAAACAAACAAGCCCTTACTTAATGAGCATGTGAATTTGATAGTACGTCTTAAATAGTTGTGAATTTAAATAGTCTTACTTAAGCTGCTTGATGATGTGAATTTGATAGTACAATTGGAGCTGCTTGATGATGTGAATTTGATAGCATAACTGAAGATGCTATAAGCATAGATGCATGGTTACGGGTACAAATTTACACGATTAAAAGAAACAATATTCACATAAATAAATTAGATAAGTCTTATTTTTCTATTGAATTGAAGAGAACATGCTAAATTTTGGATTTTGCGTTTATTTGTTCCACTACTGTTAGTGATTTAATATTTTTTCGGAGTTTCATGTGACAAACCGCTTAAAGTTTATTATTTTCTTCTCTTAATTGATTGGTTTTAGAAATATAAAAAGGCGCTTTATACAACAAACGTCCTGGCGAAGCGTGAGTATTAAAATCTTATTTTGTCACATTCTTGGTTAGCACATTATTAAAGCAAAATCTCGCTCAAAAGTAGCTTTGATTGAATTGCTCATCCTAAACTTTCATTTCCTAATCATCTACGGTCTCTTCTAGCTTTTTACTTGTCTTCCATTTCCAGAAACGGATTCAAGTATGGGCAGAAAGCCACTTTCAAGTTTGTTCCAAACAATTGTTTCCAGCATAGTTTGAAATTCAGCATGATTGAGTACGTGCATAGTGACCTTGTGGCTCCTCTCCCATATATCACCATCGGAAGTGAGGATGCCCTTTCCCATGACTTTGAGGATAATTTTTGAAGTTTTTGCTGAATGTGGTAGTTGACTAAAGGATTCGTGGTCATCTACATGTCCATGTTGGTGAGCCAAGGGCCTTTGAACATGAATGTACTCCCACTAAATGTCAGAAGTTCGATTATGAAATCATGAAGCCAGTGGCTGTGTTTACGGTGGTGCCTAAAATCATACATACAAATTGGCCAATTTGTAGGGAAATTCGTTCTTTGAATCTTGAATATATAAATATAAGAAATGTCATGGATATAAAATAAAACTACAAAGAGCCTGAAAGATTATTCGGGGTTAGCCATGGAAAAGATAGGATTACAATCTGTATTGGTATGTAATTGTGATATTACTGTATATAGCTTGTTTATTGGTCCTACAAACATTAGTTATTGATATCTCTGATTCTCGAATGCTTAATTTGTTGTTTTTGTTTTGTTATTTTTTAATTGTACTACTTTTTAGTCATGCACCTTTGATATATTACGATCTCTTGAATATATAAATATAAGAAATGTCATGAATATTTTCTAACTGTACTCCTTTTTGTTTTGTTATTATGTTATATCTAATCAACCGTATACGTACATGAAGCTTGTTATCAATCTAAAATCTTCTCGTGATCCGCAGTGGACCGTAGGGCAAAGCCATTTTTTATAGGTATATATTAAAAGGAGCTTTTGACGAAAATGACAAAGTAGGTGATCTGGTGCAGTACCTTTAAAAAAACAAAATACAATCTACTAAGGCTGGTGGGATTGGAGGCAAACCCACTCGTCTCCACGTCAGCGTTACCTCAGCTTTTAATAAAATCACAAAAACTCACCCACGAATATAATAACACTCACTCAAACTCACTCACACTCACCTTTCATACCTATTTTTTATTATTTAAACATACCTCACTCACAAAACACCCACAAATAAACCTAACCCAAAAAATAAAAAACACTTGGACCCACAAAACTTAAACTCACCCAGATGAGTGTGCCCCTTGTTATTTTTCCCTAAGTACAAACTCGCGCGACATTTAAGGGAGGGTGGGAACTCACAAGTGGCTTCACAAACTCACGAGTGACTTCAATGCCACTCCCACCAGCCTAAGATCAAATAGTCATAGATGGGGTGCCTCTAATATGAGCCTACAATTAAATAGGCACAAAAGGGACATGACACAAACCTTTTAGGAGCCGTATGGTTCAAGATTTTAAAATTCTAGAATTCTAAATTCTTGCATATTAAAATTCCTCAGAATTTAAAACTCTAGAATTTAAAATGACTACGCATGTTTGGTTCGCAAAAATTTATAATATTTTGAAATCTTGATTTTGGTTTGAACCAACTAAAGAATAAATATTTTTTATATAAATTTTTTATTTAAAAGAATAAAAATCAAATTTTCACTGTTTATATAAATTTGCTAAAATTATATAAATTTTATAAAAAAATATATATTTTATAAAAAATTTATATACATTTTTATAGAAAAGTTATATAAAGTTTATAAAAAATTTATATAAATTTAATAAAAAATGTAAATTCAATAAATATAAATTTTATCAAAATATTTATATAAATATAATAAAAAGTTAATACAAATTTTGTAAAAAAAATCATAAAATTTTAGAAAACTTATATAAATATTATTAAAAAAGTATATTAAATTTTATTAAAAATTATTTTAAATTTTATTAAAAATTATACAAATTTTTTATAAAAAATTTATATAAATTTTTTAAAATATTTATATAAATCTTATAAAAAATTATAAAAGAAATTATTAAATTTTTTAAAGAAAAATTATATAAATTTAATAAAAAAATTAATATTAATTTTATAAAAAAATTCATTAAATTATATAAATTTTAGAAAAAATTTCAATAATTTTTTATAAAATTTATATATATTTTATAAAAAAATTCTATAAATTTTATAAAAATTGATATAAATTTTTGTTTAAAATTTCAATAAATTTTATAAAAATTTATATAATTTTTTTTATATTAGAATTTTTATATAAACATAAAACCCGAATAATAACGACTAAAAAAAGTTTATAAAAAATAATTTTCAAGCAAATTAAAATTCCTCACTTATTGGAGGAATTCTAATATCCTCCATTTTAGGAATTCGAGAAATTTTAAATTCCTTCGTTAGTCTTATCAAACACAGTATTTGAGGGATACTAGAATATAAATATTTTAAATATTCCCCAATATCCCCAACCAAACAGCACCTTAATATGAATGGAAACAATGGTGTTTTGATTAAGGGTTGTCTTAAAAAATGACATGCATGTAACTAATACACCAAATGCCTTTAAAAAAATAAAAATACTACACAATGTCAACTACAATGGCTTACGTCTTGTGATTATGGTTTGTCTAAACTTAGAAAACTATAATTGAAAACTATGAATATAGTTTATATACTAACTTAAAAAAATACGCAAATACATTGATTAAATGACTAGGTCAATTAAAACTCTCATGTTTTGTAAGAATTTTATCAAGGCACGTGAATGATTATGATTAAATGACTCGTTGATTTTAAAATTTTGGTTGTAAAGAAATTTCACAATTGAAACTTTCATGTCAAAGTACAATAATCTCATGGCTGTCATTTTATCTAATTTTTGGATTATTAAGAAGGTGTAACTTCTCGTATGTCAATGGATGTAAGGTTAAAAACTATGTGTATGTTTTAAGTATGTTTTTTGAAAGTATTTGATGATGAATATTATAACAATAATTGAATCTCTTATTAACAAATTCTTTTTATGCTTTTAGTATGCCATTAGATTCAAGTTTTTTCTCAAACATTTCTAAAGTCATTGTTAGACTTTTATCTCATAATTTGAGAATTGATAGTAAATTTTTACTTCAAGTTTACTCAATGCTTTATATATTAGTAGAGATACATATGATTATTTGAGATTTTAGATTTTATGTAAACTTAAATTATCGTATGTTACGAGACTTCTCATTGCATTTTAATCTTGTTTCGAAATATCGTATCGTTATTTGCCGTCAGCAATTTCGCAGCTATACGCGAGTAATCGCCTAATCTACATAAACAGCATAATTTAACCAAACTAACCAAACCGAGTAACTCAATAACCGAATCGATGAACACTCCAAAATTGAGCAATACGAAAAACTTTTTTTGTGAAAATTTATGATGATGCTCTCTAACCTAAAAGATTTTGGATCACCTGAAAAAGAACAAAAGAAAGCCCATTCAAGCATTGGACCAAGCAGCCCATACTATAAACCACGCTTGTAAACATAATATAAGTCAAAACCCAAAAACATGTCACTAATAAAAATCAAGTGAAACTTTAACCTGAACTGATTATTGAGAGAGAAAAAGAAAAGGAAAGAATGGGGGGTTCAACCAAAGATCAATTACCGCCATATCCAAACGCAGCTCGGATTTCTGATTCTCAATGTTATTCTCAGTACACTGCTTCTCTTAAATGTATTCTTTTCTTCATTTCTCTTTCTAATTTATCTGTTCTTCTTTTAGGCTTTATTAGGTTTTCGGAGGTTGTGTGTTTATCTATGTGACGGCACTTTTTTTTTACCGGCAAGTTAGTAGTTAGTGGTTCGTGCCCACGGTCACATCCAATTGGACAGTATGCAAGCCTAGAACCTTTCGCCTTAGGGATAAACCCCACTCATGCTTCAATTTTTATTACGCCCATGAATTTCCATGGCGAGACACCCGAGACTCGAACCTGAGACCTTACCTCCCTTGGTGGCCAACTGAGATAGCCCAGTTGGTTCTATGTGACAGCATTCTGATTATGGAATCTAATGATATCAGGGGATGCACTTTTCTTCTAACCAGGGTTTGGATGTTTGTCGCCTAGTGTAAATTTTTATTAAAAATCTGATGAAACTGGTCTCCAATATTTGTGTCGCATCAACACATGTCTTGTTTATTGTCCACTATATGTCAAAAGAAATACATGTCTTGTTCATTTTATTTTCTTTATACTTGTAAAAAAAAGTTGTGCACATGGCGATTTAAGTTCTGTGTCCGCCCCTAATAACATGTTGCGATGTTGATTTAGGCGCAAGTTAGTCATACTGTTAGGTATCCATCATTTTCCTTTTGTGCTTATCAGCTACTAATATTTTTAGTAATAAAATGAGTAGATTCATATGAGTAGGAATTTGCTTATTTGAAAGTGTTTTTTGTTGCGGAAAGTAAAGTGTATTTATACAAACGCATTTAACCTATAAACTTATTTAGCACCAGGTGTCGTGCTGTTATCCGTGTCGCGTTGTAGCAAAAAGTGTTGCTACCTTAGCACTTTTTCCTTGTAACGCAAAACGTATAACTTAAACCAAAAGCACCTTCCCTCCATCCGTCGCGTTATCGGACACCCTTGGCCCACACATAACCCAATAAAACATGAATACAACACAAAAAAAAAAGGTTATCGGTTAACGCGAGGCCTTCCGGCCACCCACACAGTGCCCTCTTATAGTTGATGACTTTGATTTAAATTTTACCAGATAGTTAGTTTTCGAATATATTTGTTTGTTTACAAAAAAACCTAAGCAGAACAACATTTCCAGAAGTAAATATCTCCAAGAAGAATAACAAGCATTCCCAAATATTTAGTATTGACTGTCATGTTTTTGTTGCCATTCTTGTAACCAGATGTTTATACCTTTTAATGTAACAAAAATTTTTTGTATCTTATCATTGCATGTTAGGAGGTAAAAGGTTATTGAATTAGATGGTAAGCAAATGCAACTTACTTTAGGTAGTTGAGATGCTCATTTGGTATTGGTTGCATAAAAAAGGTGAAGGTTCGTTATATTTGGGCCTAATTGGTTTGGCAAATATATTGGTTTTATCATCTTTGCTTGCTCCTAGGACAGCGCTGTTGATTGTAGTTTGCTAATGGCAGTTAACAGTATGTATTCATGGGTTGATTTTCATTCCCCTCAAAATGTTAGGGTAATGGAACATTGCATTATCTCCAACCAAGCATCATATTTGATTTTATTTGTTATTCCTTACACCTTATAACCCTCAACCAAGCATGCCCTGAATATAAACAAGTTTGCTCTTGTTTTGCTTACGTCTATTGCCACATCTTTAGGGGGGGAATAGGAGTCAGATTAGTTACGTCTAGCTTCGAAATCGATAGGAGTTCTTTAAGTCATAGACCGAAGATTATTATGTGGATTTGTTGGAAAATGACTATAGCTGTGTATATTATCTTGTGGCTAAGTGTCCACACATTTATAAGGAGTCCTAAGTTTGGATTTGAAAGATGTTCGAGATACCTTATTCAAAGTGAACCCAGTTAAACAAGTTTGCTCTTGCTTTGCTTACCTCTATTGCCACATCTTTAGGGGGGAAATCGGAGTCAGATAAGTTATGTTCCTCGAAATCAATTGGAGTTCTTTAAGTCATAGACCGAAGATTATTATGTAGATTTGTTGGACAATGACTATAGCTGTGTATGATCTTGTGGCAAAGTGTCCACACATTGATACGGATTACCAAATTTGGATTTGAAAGATGTTGGAGATTCCTTATTTAAAGTGAACCCAGTTGTGGAATGAAGTATAATTATAGATAGATGAGTAGCTGGAAAGATCAATAAGCAAAGCCACTTGTTTCAATTGGTGTAATCAATCACCAGAACCTATAAATCCGGGGCCTTTTTCTAGCTGAACTCTAGTGGCGTGTGGAAGAATGCGTTAATTGTCTGCATCTGTTCTTATGCCTGTATCGTACATGATTTTTACAAATTTGCTTTACGTTTCGTTGATATATCTTAGTGATATTCAGATGAAACTCTTTGGTGATAAAAGGATCCGACTGCGTTCCATTTCAAATTCTTCACTGTTTACAATTGGTATCAATTAATTCTGACCTTTCAGGTTTGGAAGAGTTTAGCACTGACAAAAGCAAATGTCAAGAACATTTTGATGTCTACAAGGAATGCAAGAAAAAAGAGGTTAGCAACAGATGTTTCCCTTTAATTGCTGGTTCCCGGTTTAACATTTCTTACCATGCAATTACTGTTAGGTTCAACCAAAGCATTAAGGCACGCATTCGTCAAGCTTTTTTCCCTACCTCCAAGTTTCATAGTTCTTGGATTAAAATGGTTTAACATTGTCTGAATCAAACTTGGTTAACTTGTATTCTAAAATTCCACCAAGACCTGCACGCCAAGTCATATCACTAACATACAAATGGCATGCCATTTTTTTACCGTCACCTTGCCCTTACCAAACCATTCAGTATTATGTGGTTTTGTTATCTGAGATCAAATGCAGCTGATTGTTGATCTAACTGTGAATTGTCAATAATGGTAAAACTTTACTTATATGGTTTTACAGAGGGAGGCTCGTTTGGAGCGTAACAAAAGCCGATCATTGTTCTCATGAAACTTTTCCTTGAAGAATTGCTAACAACTCGTCCAAGAAGGAAGCTTAGGGTACTAGTTCCCTGACCTACACCATTTCATTCCTTTCAAAAAATATCAGAACAAATTTAGTGTTACTATAATACTTGGTAAAACAAACTTAAAGAGAACTTATTTGTTTGTAAGGCAAAACTCAGCTTTATCGATGTACTAAGAAAATCTTCTCGTAGTTGTATATGACTCAATAAACTTGGTTATGTATCTCACCAATCATCCATGGTTTCTGTCTACTTTTTATAGCATTGTATTTGTTTCTTCATTTATTTATCTTAGCATGTGTTCTCTTTATCTACCCGAGTGATAAAAGGCTTGTTGATGAACCAAACGAAGATAATAAGCATTACTGTCATAAACATGTTCTGAGATGCATACATGAAAAGAAGAGAACCATTATATGCTTTCTTTAACAATAAAGACCTACAGGTCACACTTTTCTGATATGGAGATGAATTCCATTTTTAGGTTCTATAGTCAGCCCAAAAGCAGGTGAGTGTTGATATGTCGGAGACAAGCTGAAACTTAACCTTGATAGAACTAGTGCTAACATAACCTTCAATTCGGTCATAGCAAAGTGTTGTCCTGCACAGATACGTGGGCCCATTCCAAAGGGCATATATGCTTGAGGAATCTTGCAAGCACCTTTTGTTCCTTCTGCAAACCTTTCTGGCTTGAACTCATATACATCAGGACCCCATAGCTCAGGGTGCTGGTGTAGCATTGGTATTACAGTCTGGACATTGATCCCTTTGGGGATAAGAATGTTTCTGAACTTTATATCTTTTAGGGCTTCTCGTACTGTAAAGGCTACTGGTGGGTATAGGCGTAATGCCTCTTGAATTACCATCGTCAGCTACCAAGGTAAGACAGTAGACAAAAAGTTAGTAAGATTACTATGTGGGAATCTCGACTGATTCATGAGTCGATGGGTCTATTTGATTGTAGTTTATCACTGATGGGTCAAATAAAAAAGAAAGTTAACTAATTTGAGCGGGTGCAATGTGTCAAAAATCAGAGTGTTTATAATATGCATAAACGTCCCTGGCTTGACTGATATAAGTTATATAGTTTATGTATTTAACATGTTTATTATTTCCAGAAAAGAGAAGACACAACCTGAGCCGACCCATTCTGAAGATAAACCCATACCAAACCACATTCATTTTAGCACCTTTAAACAGATATCTTTGTAGTTCATTGATTGTGGAGCTACTGGCCAGTTAGTCATTACTTTTATATAATCCTAACGATGACCACAACAATGTTTGTAAATTACGTCTTTTTAAGAAAATTACATTAATTTTGGACAAGCAGTTATTGTCTAGAACAAATGCTTTTAGGAGGTTTTTATAATATGTTAAATAATTTGTATGCCTGTAAGTGCAGTAACTTGGAGTTTGTATAGTAGATAATTAACTGCCAACTCCACACTCACATTGCTCTATTCGCGATTAGATATGAAAAGTCTGCATTTTAGCAAAGTATGAATTATGCACCAATATTGAAACCAAGTAAACTGCTTCATAGACAGTATTCTAACCTATATTATGAATGTTGGATGGCATAGATTAACAGAACCCCCCCCAAAAAATTATGATATACATACCGCTTTCATGCTTTGAAGCATGGTCATATCTGGTATCTTATCTCTACAGATATCAAGAACCTCAGCACGACAGCGAGATTGCCACTCTGGATATTTAGCTAGTAACATCAAGCACCATGATGCTGAGGTAGCAGTAGTCTCATAGCCAGCAAAATATAAACTTTTGCAGTTATCGACTACAAACTTGCGTGAATCAATATGTATCCACTTGTTGGCCTCTCCTCCGTCTTTCTTTGCAGCTTCAATTAGTGTCTGTAAGAGGTCCTTTTCACTTTTACCTTCATCACTAGATTTTACTACTTGTACTATTCTCGAGTTTATATCACTCTCAAGCTTCCATGTTTCTCTGTTGATTTTACTTGGCACATATCTGTTGTTTTTCCAAAATGAGTTATGAAAAAATAAATCTTGTTTATAATGCTGATATAGGTTGAAGTTTGACCGATTTTCTTGTCCATCCTACTAAATTATTGATAAAAGAATGGCCAAGAAAGTGTGTCTGATCAACCCGGACAAAAGAAATTGTCCGTTTCAACCTTGCCAGCCTAAATGTTATGGTCAATGGAAAGGTACCTTAAAACCGGAACACCGATGCTTGCCTTAGACATGACACCTTGAAGGGCCCTAAGTTTTGAGAAAATCATTTCCCCTTGACTGTAGTTGCTTCCAAAACACGCTCTTGAAATTATATCTGCTGAAGCACTTCTCAAATCATTGTCGATTCTAATGTCTGCAAAATCTCCACTTTGTTTGATTTTGCTTTCCCATGAATGTAGCACGGTGCTAGTAGCATTAGCCATTAAGGTCACCATATCCTTAAAGCAAGTGAAATGTTATATTAAGATGCATCATAACAGTTGATACTTTTCTTATAAACGATAATAGTGTACCTTAACTTTGTCGGGGTAAAGGTGAGGGGCAATGATCTTCCTTTGGTGAGACCAGTATGGACCGTTAGATGATAAAATGCCTTGACCAAACATAGGGCCCCTATCTTTAGAGAGGTATGAAGGTTTACCAAGATTCAAGGAGGTATGGAGGCTTACTTCTTTTACTAGTTCCGGATCTGTTATGCATAGGAAGTGTATGTTTCCTGCGGAATACGTAAACGTTTTTCCTGCCAGATTAACATAGTTGATCAGCTTTGACAGTATTATTGGGCATATTATTATAATTACCTTCTAGATTGAACAAGAAGGTAAAATTTTCTGTTTGAAATGAAGAACAACGAATGTGATGAAGTAGGAGTTCTAAACATAATGTCCTATTTGGAGGTGGCGATTTCGACCCAATTTACTTATGACTTAGTCGATTTGGGTTATGTCTTTATCATTAACGAGTCTATAAAAATCTTTTTCAGGGTCAAAGCAAATCATCCCGGCCCGTCCCATTCCATTCCATCATAGCTAAGCATTTCAGGACAGACATAGTTGCCCGTTATAAATGTATCAAGGTGTATGAATTTGCATTTTGAAGACTATATGTGATCATAATCATAACCAGGTAATAAGCTGTAATGATGGTCTCTGGATATGCTTACAGGAACGGTAATAAGTTGTAATATGAAGTTATGTGAGTTTTGACAATTTTTTAATAATACAAACAACAACAACGACATACCCAATCCCGCCTGAGCAGGGTATTGTCGTTGTTGTTGTTTGTATTAGATCAGTTGACAAAAAAAAATAACTTATTTTGATATTACGGTAATGCAGAGTAGTTTAAGTTGCAAAGTATGTAGTATGTTAATCTAATAAATTTATTACTAAAGATGCTTTTTTAACATTTATACCTCTATTAAATACAATTTCAACAAAGTGTCAAATAATGCAATTAGTATGTAGGAAAAAACTTATTATATTAATTGGTTGTTTGTCCGTACCAGACAAGAGAAATGATACAACCACATTATTTTTACAAATTAAACTTCATTAAATGATATGGCACATCATTTAGTGAATTTTGTTTCGTAAAAGTTACATAGTTCTATGAAAGTTACAAATATGAATATCTACATTATTATTTGGGTTTTTCTAACATGTGCCCTTAGACACATGTTTAGAAGCATTAATTACTTTAAAGTTTTTATTGAAAACACAAATATTTATCGAATATTGTAAATTTTTTATTTTTATCAAAATTACTTTTTCTAATTTCTTTCCATTAACTAAATTCTAATTTCTCTTGTTTTTATATTTTTTTATTTCATCGAGCATAGAAATAGAGGAAAGTTAAATTCACATGTACTAATTTTTCTTATCTTATTTTGCAAAGATAAGCAATTTAGCAACAAGCTCAACAAAAAAAACGATCAAATACTTTATTACATGGAATATTCGTCAACAAATGAAAAATGACGTTACACATAATCACATCTATGAATAATCTAATTTGATTTTGTTTAAAAAATATGTTATTATATTTAAACGTTAGTATCCAATGTAAAAAAAAACATATGAAAATTAGTATATGAATTTAACTTTTCTCTACTTCTAGTCTTGTATGCTCGGTGAAACAAAAAAAGATGAAAATTAGATTTTAGTTAAGAAGAGGAATTAGAATTTAGTTAGGGAGAAAAGTTAGAAAGGATAATCATGTAACGTCATTTCTATGCTCGGTGAAAAAATAAATAAAATGAAAACTAGTTTTTAGCTCGAATAAAAAAAAATATGAAAATTAGTTTTTAGCTGGAAAGAGAAATTAGAATTTAGTTAATTGAAAGAAATTAGAAAAAGTAATCTTGATAAAAATAAAAAAATTACAATATTCAATAAATATTTGTGTTTTCAATAAAAACTTTAAAGTAATTAATGCTTCTAAACATGTGCCTAAGGGCACATGTTAGAAAAACCCTTATTATTTATCTTAGTCAATTGGAAAACTAATGTTTGGCAACAATAATGTCAATCATATTTCTTACACCGTGTTCTCGAGATATCTCATTAAAAAAAATAAAAAGAAATGAAAGTAAATTGTTTCATCTCAATATTAGGGTGAAACACTTTACTTCCAAACTCAATCAAATAACACTTTATTTTACTTCCATTTTTTTTTCTTTTCTACAATGAAAAACTTGAGAATACAATTTTTTTTTTCACTTTACTTTATTTCTTTTTCTTTTCTTTAATGAATTATCTCGAGAACAATAAACGGTGCTATAAAACAAACATTTACTTGTTTGTCATTGAAATATATTTGACATTTAATATTCATACTTCTATTAAATACAATTTTAACAAAGTGTTGAATAAGTGTTTGTCATTAAGCTATCAGACAATGAGAAATAAAGTAACATAATCTAAACAATCAATTACTGTAGTAATTTAGTACTATTTCAACTTTTAGTCTAACACTCTAACATAAAGAAATTTTCAATTTGCTAATGCGTTACATCTAAGCACTTTTATGTTTTAAATGATTATGAGGTCTCTGATATTAGGCATACATGATAGTAACATATAATAAAAGCTACGAACATATGCTAGTATTAACGATTAATTCATGAAGTTCATGTAATTCTAGCTTTTTGTTTAGAAAAGAGTGATAAAATACCATATTGACTAGCCCACTGGTAAAAATGAGGGAAGACTTTGGTAGCCCAGTCATGGGAGATAATTCCATCACCACCATCAACTGCTGCTTTTTTCGCGTGGCTGAGATAAATGTTCTTGATCTCAGGGGTATTCCCATGCATAAAAGATGGAGAAGGGCCTTTAATACCCTGTGTCTCAAGCTTTGATCTTACTCTTTTGGCCTTCAGTATGTATGTATTCATAAGCACCCATAATAATAACCCACCAAGAACTAATGACCATAACATAGTTGTTATCACCATCATGAGTGTGTGAGTGACTGAGTGGTGACTTGTATTTTTTTTTTATGTGTAGCCACTTTTCTTTCTGTGACTATTTATGTACAGAAAAAGAGAAACAAATAAATATTCATTTAATATCATACTCCCTCATTTCTGAAATTATTGTCATCAGATAAGAATCATACAATTAAAAGTGCATTTATTACAACTTTCTCTTTCTTATTTTTTAGTATAATGACAGTTTTACCCTTAGCTAATTAATTAATTATTCTTTAAAATGTGTAATCACACTTTCAAATAAGGATAATATAGTAATTTTATAAAAAAAATTTATCCATTTTTAATATTAGACAATAATTTTGGGACAACCTAAAATAAAAAAATGGACAATAATTTTAGGAGGGATGAATTAATAATTTAAAGAGGAGAGTTATTTTGAATAAGAAAAAGTTCAAATACACTTTTTCTTTTAACATATACTTAATCAATCAATCACAACTATTTATTTTGTTCATCTAACAAAAAAATATTTTTTAAAAATTAAATATCTTATAAACCGTTAATCGTTACGCGAAACGAAACATACCATCGTAACGGGAATTAAATCATCTTTATATCGAGGGGCATACGTATATACTCTTGACGAACCATTTTTTCTGAGAAAATCATATATGATTCGTATCACGAATCATATATGATAAAAAGTTCGTCGAAAGTATATTCATGTGCCCCTCGATAGAAAGATGACGTTGTATTTTTTGTCACTTGACGATTAACCGTTTGTGAGATATTTAATTTTAAAGAAAAATATGAAAAGTTGTTTTGAATGAATATAACTAGTTGATGTGGTGTATGCTAAATTGGAGGTCTACATTGATATGAACTCTATTTTAGATATCATATTTATCTTGGATACTAAGAGATTTATCCCCACCATTCATTTTCATCTCATCTAATGGATAAAATTAAAACTATTTTATTATTTTACTTATTTTTATAATTTAAATATCTTCTAAACCAATAAATGTTAAAACAAAAAAAAATATCATCGCGACAAGCATTTAATTAGCTTTCTATAGATATGCACTATGATATATACATTTGAAGAAAAAAATATTTATTTTTTTTTCGTTTTTGAAATTTATGTATAATATCATATATGATATAATGTTTCATCATATATGATAAAGTGTTTCATCATGTATGATATTCGTGCTAGATTACAAATTATTATTGAATAATATATAATATTGGTATATATCATATATGATAAGTTATATCATCTATGATACTGGTGTGCCTATCATATACGATATTTAGTATAGTATTATATAGATAGTTTTCGACAACGAAAAAAAGTGAAAAAAACGATTTTTTTTGTCGAAATGATATCATATTGCATATTTGTAGAAAAATATTAAATGCCGGTCATGATGGTGTATTTTTTCTCATAATGATTAACGGTTTAAGAGATACTAATGTTTGAAAAAAAAAATAAGTTTTGAATTTAATCTTATTCATTGAATTAAAATAGATATGAAGGATGAGTATTAGTCACTTGTATCCAAATGAACTTAAATCTAATTTAAATGATTTAATATATAAAATTTATTAATTTATTATTTGTTCTGTTTTAAATTTATAGTCCATGTTTTCTTTTTGACATGTTCTAATATAATTGTATGTTTAGTATTAAAAAGGGCTAAGACAGGTTACTAAACATTTCTAAAAAATACGCCTAAGTTACTAATGTTTCAATTTGCTCACTTAGGTTACTAAACTTTACTAAACTATACGCCACTATAATTTAGTGTTAATTCGAGTAAGAACACATTTTTTTGATAAGTTAAGTAACATAAATGTCGTATTTTTACAAGTTAAGTAATATAAATATCGCGGTTTTACAAGTTAACTGATATTCAGTTCCCTAAAATTTATGTTTCATAACTTTAGTAACCCGAGTGAACAAAATAAATTTTTAGTAACTTAGGCGTACTTTTTGAGAAAGTTTAGTAACCTCCGTATATATTAACACTATTAAAAATAAGTAGGAAAGTTTGATCAACTCTTCGAAATTATTATTACAAACTTTAAAAAAAAATTAATTAATTAAAAGAAAAACTGTAATTATGGTAAAAGTAAGAAAAAGAAAACTATAATAAATGTTTTTTTTTAACTGTGTGCTTTTTATCGGTTAACAATAACTTTGAGACAAATGGAGTAAGTCAAAAGAAATTTGTTTATTTATGACTTAATAAAGTAAAATGTTTGAAATTTTTAAGTAATAAAATTAAAATTGTTTGCATTATGTGAATCTATTAATTAGACATTGTTTTAGCAAAAGTAATAAGATCTATTATAAAGATTTTACTAACCAATATCCTGAGAGATTAGTGTGTATAAGTTAACACAAATTTTTTAAATTAATAATTAAAATACATTAGATGTACATTAAATATACATTAAATAAACTCGTAAATTATTATATTTAAAGATGATTTTAAATAAAATTAATATGTATTTAATGTATTTTGACGTTAATTAAAAATTTTGTGTTGATTTAATACACACTATCCTAACAAAACCCCTTATTAAAAACTTTTATTTTCTCAAATTAATTAAAAATCTGAATTTTTCTTTTAAAATATAATAAAATAATTGGATTTAATTATTTTAATACAACTGTAGAAAACATTGCCTTCGGTTTTCACAAACATCTTCAAACTATTAATTCCTCAAGAACTGTCTTTTTTTTTTAAAGATTGCTTAAAAATCTGAATGCTACTCGACATAATTGCCTTCAATTTACCAAACAAGATCAGAACCACCATCACCCACCATATATCGGGGCTCCCGTAATCAAGTCTATATATTCACTTAATCAGGTAATTTATGTACTATATCCTTCCTTGATTTATGGATTTCTTGTTTGGGTTATTTTAGGATTTAGGTTTTATGAAAGCCCCAATCTGTATGACCTCAAGTTATGGTTTTATGTGTCTTTAATTATAAACATTTAGCGATTATGTTTAGGATCCATAGATGGTATGTTACTTTTTTTTTCGTCAAAGGTGTTTAAGTTGTGTTTTTAACGCTATGTTCTCGAGTTATTTCATTAAAGGAAAGTAAAGGAAATGAAATGAAATCTAAAAGATGTTGTGTTCTTGAGTTACTCAAGAAAGAAAAGGAAAGGAAAAGGAAGGAAAAACTAGTGTAATTTGGGTGATTTTGGAAGGAAAGTGTTTCCTCCCAAAAGTGGGGTGAAACAATTTACTTCCATTTCCTTTCCTTTCATTTAATGAAAGGACTCAAGAACACAGTGTAAGTGTCAACGTGGATGGCGAGTTTGTCAATATAAACGGTAGAGTAATAAAACCAATCAAGGGTGAATCATACCGGCCAGTTTGTTTACCAAGTTATGCGAGAAGAAGAGTTTGGATTATTTGATCATGAACATTGTGCCCCTGCCATTGGTGGTGGTGGTACAGCTGCTGCAGCTCCCACTCTAGACACAAAACAATAGGTAATGTCTGATGATCATCCAGTTATACTAATTCCAGTTAACAGATGGAAATCTTAATGCTAGCCTCGAATAATATTTTTCCATGCTTATGCTAGAAGCAATCATCGTGTAAATATCGCCCATGAAATACTAGTAGCAAAAATTGTTCTAACATGGACATTTAATGTTTGTTCCTGACATTTGTACACCAGTCGTTTTCCATATTTTCCCCTGCATGAAATATATAAACAGAGACATTACATGAGAAGCTAACTTTGTAGGCCAATTCATTCAAAAACATAGACTACTCAATTATCGGGAATTACTCGGTACTATCCCAATTTGGTACCGATCCCGTTTTAGTACTCCCGATTTTTTTTGGGTTCAATTCATGGTCCCGGTCCCTGTCCCTGTCCCGTACCGAATATCCGGAATCGGTACCGGTTGGGTACGGTTCTGTTTCGGTATTGGGATTCGGGTCTAAATGCTCATTCCTAAAACAAAAAATTGAGATTTTTTTTAGTGATAGCTGCTTTAGTGGATTCAAGATGATTCCCTGCTGAGAGTCTATATAATGTAGTTGAGAAACTATACTGGAATAAAATTTAGCCGATAATGCACATAGATCGAGTAAATAATAAGTACACTGACTTAAGAAGTTGCTGAGATTGAAAGAGCGCATTCTGCTCACTGTTTCAAGTGTATTTGCGTGTAATGGGATTGAGTCAGGGCGTGGCTAATCAAGAATAGAGCTGCTAGTGCAAACTTAGTAATCTAGAAGGCTATTATGTGTTGTCCAAATAAGTTTTAAGTTGTCACTTATTGTGAGAAATAAACGTTTGGAAACATTGAAATGTAAATTAGTTATCGCCTTCAACTTTGTGACTTCTAGCTTAGGTCTGTGATTAATTTCTGATGTTTTAAGAAACATACATATTTAACGTTGGTCTTCCAACGATGTTACAGGATATGGGTCTCTGGACATTACTTGAGGGGTGTTTGCTTATTGCAAATGCACTGGCAATATTGAACGAGGACCGTTTTCTTGCTCCTAGAGGATGGAGCTTCCAAGAGTACTCGGGGGTGAAGAGGAATTCCCTCAAGGGACAGATCATCGGTCTCATCTACGCAACACAATATTTGAGAGTTTTATTGATTATGATGAACTCTCTCTGCATTGTTGTAAAGCTGGTTTCCGGATGATTATTCAAAGTAAGTCTCTCTGCAGTGCCTTAATATGCGTATCCGGTAATCATTTTGCTTTAACATTCAGATTTGTTATTTCATCTATGCAAATTAGCGTTGAAAATCTCTACATCCATTTGAGAGGTTCAGTTTGACTATGAGGTCAAATGGATTCATTTTATGAGAAAAAGTAGGTGTTAGATTGTGATTTTGGTGACAGGATAAGTTTCGTATTGAATTAAGGTGATAATTAGTGTATTATAATGTTCTACACCTCATTATAGGAAACAAATTAACTATATATTCAGTAGCGTTTAGCCTCTGATTGTTTCTTTGCATCTGTAATCTGCAAGTATTCTTATGTTATGTCCATTTTGTGTCTCAGATCAAGAAGTAATTGAAAGCTGTATCTAATCGCTGCAAATTCAAGAGGATTTGATTAAAACTACGATGATGCTGCAGGCAAATAAGCTTTAGACTAGTGTGCAGTTTGTTAAAAGACATTTATCTTCTGTAGCATGTTTTGGTTGGTAGTTCAAATTTATGTGGCTTTTCTCATTATACACATTGTCTTTTGTAACATGTTTTGGTTAGTAGATCAAATTAATACGTCGTTTGTAGACCTTCTATGTTGATTTGTCTGGTTATTTTTTTGGCTGAGAAATTCGCATATGATAGTTTTTACTTATTGATCAAAACAAAATGTACTATATTGAACACAAAATGTGCAAAGATAGTTTAAATGGATTAGAAAGTGCTCCATATCTCTTCAAAACATGTTAAGCAATCCACTAAAAAATTCAACAGAAAATAAAAGTTACATATCTGCAAAAAAGTGTTTTAAGTTTTGGAGTGTACAGCAATAAGTCTCAAAGGCAGCAATCACTGCTGCAAAAGCTATAATACTAAAGAAACAAACATTGAGCCTTTTGTAAGAAGGTTAGCTTCTTTTTCTTCGCCCACTAGATACACATGTGATTCGCAAGACTAAATGTTATTGGGAATGTACTGATAGCCCCTGTTAATCAAGCGTCAAATTTGTGCTCCAACTTCAATCCACCACCTCTGTGAATCAAGTTCCTTAGTTCGCTTTGGCTTCCTCTGAGAGTTTTAACCTCATGCCCTTCTTCGAATGCTAACCTTTGGATATTAAACTGTCACAAACAAACACACAAAGATGGTATTAATTAACTCCGCCAACAAAACATGTCTTACAAAGGGTGTTTTTACTAGTACCTATGCACCCTGATGGACACAAACATCTGTTACCTTGCAATCTATTGATATCTCTGGTATTATAGGCATCTGAATCAGTTTAAAATTGTGTAGTAGAAAATTTTGTTGGCACTCGCAAAAAGTTACAAATGTGCCAAGGTCAAAATTCTGCAACGCAAGCCAAGTGGAGGCACAGACAGACGGAGCCAGAAAGCACCAAAAGCACCAGACAAATATGAACATGGCTATTAGGTAGAATCCGGCACAAAGAACCTTGCAACTAATTCTCAATATCCGAAAACTCATTTACATATCACTAAGCTCTATAAAGATAAGTACCTTGTGCAAACCTTAATCACAGAAAAAAAAAATGCATATAAAATATTCAAATCTGGTGACTAAATCTTGTGTTCACAGTTTCGCCCAACTGTTCACAATCCCCAAAGGAAACCAGCGCTAGATTAAACATGTATAAATGCACACGGATATCTCAAACTGTAACATATATTTTGGACTTCAGCAGATTCCCTGAAAAGCTTGGTTATTGTTGCTGTTGCAAATTACAATTGAAGCAGTCATATGCAACCTGTGTGCGCGAATAAATATCCCATAGCTGGAAAATTTCATGACAGTGTAGTTTCACATAAATCAAAATATAAAAAAAAAAAAAAAAAAAAAAAAAGAGAAAAAACCTCCCTGTGAGTAGCGTTCGTTCACTAATACTTAGGGAGTTTTTCTGATAGGCTCACGTTTTTTCCTTATTTCAAATGTATGTACATGAGCTACGCAGTTAAACAATGAATGAGACAACATGCCTCTAAACCTTAAATAATTACTTCTTACTCACGAAACTTACCGACAAGAATTTATGTTATTACAAACTGAACTTTCGCATCTGCTAGACTAAAAATAAGATCAAATTCGGAAAAATTACTGTTCAAGGGTTCGATTATCAAAATAACTGTTTACTAAAACTTAACAGTCGTTGCAGTTTACCATTGGACTCTAGCCCAAGGGTGAAATGGAATGATTGTCAAATTCTAGTGAACGGTTATCTTGATAATGAAATAATTGAACACTTGAAATGTAATTTTTTCTAATTTTATTTTTATTTTTAGCCGAGTGGACACGAAAGGCTGTGGACGGGTATTTATCTCAAACTAAGACGAGTGGAATAAAAACAAACTTGACTGGGAACTCGAACAAAAGAAAAAAGAACAAAACGTGATCTCGAACCTGTTTATACTCGTTATCTATACCCCCATCCCCCAATTTTGCCACTGCAAAGCATGACAAACATGCAACATATATATATCCGATCTTAAAATCAAACCTAAATCAATACTTCCTTTCTTTAACTCCAAACCTAACTCCAAGCCAAAAATTAAGATAAACATATAGGATTTGAGCTATTAAATCACTCTTTAATTTAAATACAAACTTGGTGGGATAGAGTGTAACATTCAGTCAACTCATCCTAAACCAACGTCTAGAATTTTGTTATCTGAAAGCAGTATATTTAGGGAAGATCATCCAGAAGATCATCCAGCCCAAAAGCCTAAGATACTAGTAAAAACATCCCAGCAGGCAACTTCTAGCGTTCCACATTAGGAAATTAGACACTGCCAAGATCAACTTATAGTACAAATACTAGTGATTCTATGAAAGTGATCTAGCATAGAAAAATAAGAGCACCTGAACTGGAACTTGGCCATGAACTGAATATACTACAAAATAAACTTCTTACTTCTAAATATCTCATAACCAGATACTAAACATAACTACATAAGTTCCTATATCAAGTTTGCCAAATATGAAATAAAAACACTCCGACCGCTGGATCTCTTGTAGCATCTTGAGTTGCAAAAGTTGGAGGAAAGCCTAATTATCATAACACCATAGTTTTTCTACCTTCAATAAGGATGATAGCGACCACCACCATAGCCTCCACTACCATAAGATCCACCATAACTAGAAGCTGGACCAGAATCAGGACCTCCACCAGCACCTGAAGTACCATAGCCATTACAACAATCATAAGATTGACCATGGTAACCGCCAAAGTCTCCATGATCACCAATGTCACTACCCTCACCACCATACCGACGATAGTAACCACTCCCTGGGTACCCACTCATGTTGCCACCAGGTGCCCTGTAGGAAGCATACTGGTCATAGCCACCAGCTATTCTAGGGCCCCGAGGTACCGTGTAGGGAGCATGCCGATCATAACTATCAGCTATTCCAGGACCCCCAGGTGCCCTATAGGGATTATACCTCCTATGTTCATCAACTAATCCAGGGACCCAACCTGCCCTAACAGGGCCATATCTACCACTGAAGCTATCATACGCACCATCATATCCACTAAATTTATCTGGGAAAGAACGTGATCCACTAATTTTATCTGGGAAAGAACGTGACCTAGAACTGCTAACAGATGGGTTTGATCCTTTCTTTGGTTCTGCTTTTTTGATCTCCACCTACAAGAAAGTAACTTAGTCAACCTAATTCAACTGTATATACACTCTAAGATGCTTCTAAAAGACCCTACACCTGTAAAATTTCAGCCTACATTATATACATTATGCACAATTTATTTTGATGTGTTAATTATTCTAACAGAACTTATAAAACAACTTATTTGGGTCACTAGAGAAGGGTCACTAAAGCTCACCTGATTACCAGCCATATCTATCATATTTCCCTTAGATACTAATTCATCGACAACTTGCACACTTTCAAAAACAACAAACCCGAAACCCCTAGATCGCTTGGTCTCATGGTCACGCATAATCCGGTGCTCCACCACCTTCCCATACTTTGAAAAGAAAGCTGCGAGCTCATCTGAAAAAGTTGGAATTATCATATTAACATTACATATTTACAGGAAAATATAGGATAATCGTGTATATGAAAATTATAGTGGTGTATAGTACCTTCACCAAGTGAGGTTGGAATACCCCCAACAAAGATTTTCTTTGTTTTAAAATCCTTTGAATTAGCAGCCCCTCTAGGAATGGTCCTCTTAATCTCAACCTGCTTTCCACCGAAGACATGAGTGTCCTCGATAACCTTGTCAACAACAAGAGGATCAGCAAATGTTATGAATCCAAATCCCCTAGGTTGCCCAGTCATACGGTCCTTCATTATCACAGAATCTGTTATATCTCCATACTTCCCAAAGTGCTGATTAAATTCATCTGATGTTTCAAAAGATATACCATGTTAGTAACAGCACAAACTCTTGCCACAACATGAAAACAGTCTTAAAAAAACATAGTTAGAAAGGCTGGTGCAGTTGTTACAGTGTTATCAGCCACTGCAACCAGATAACTTAAATCCCTATGGATTATTATAAAAAAAAAATCAAAAAAATCCCTAAAACTTTGATAACCTTCCCTATGGCGTTTTATCAGTCTTATCGGCTCACAACCAGATAACTTAAATCTAGGCTTGGGCACTTTTCGGAGGGTTATAAAGTGTAAATAAATATCACAAACTTCGATAACCTTAGTATATGTCTCTAAGGATCTAACGAATTCAATAACACACGCCTAAGGCGATTCTACCATAAGTTATTCGTATATATATACGATAAACCTAATTTTTTTAATCTTACTTATTCGTATACACAAAATAAACCTAATTGTGAACAACATAAAAACATTCGACATAAAAAAGCAACACGAATCAACAACCGATAAACGCGCAAACAAAATGAAAAGGTAGTAAAATCTTACTGTATTCAGTTTCTTTAGGCAAGCCGCCAATAAAGATCTTCCCAGGGCTGTCAAGATCGTTGGCATGCGATTGATTTGATTTCGAATTCATCGTTTTTGATGATTTTTGTTTTGATCGATCGATTCAAAACTTAGGGTTTCGGTTACGGTTAGATTAGAATGAGTTTTATGGTGGGTGTTTGAGTGTATTTATAGCGAGATTTATGTCGGTTTGTGTGGATTGGTCCTTCGTTTTATGACTTGCGCCCAAAGTTATCCATATACTTTATTTTTGTAACCGAGGATAGTATACTGAAGAAGCAACATGCTCGATTACGTAGAGCGCCAGAGCATTACATCGTCTTTCTCAAGAGTTATATGATATACTTCGTAGAAATCACTTAAGAAATGAAATACGGTTAATCAAGCAGTTAGGCGAATCGAGATAGGAGGAAGAACGATTCACGAAAGTAGTTTGACATCAATAGTTTATAAGTTAAGTGTAGAACTCACTCCAAAAAACTAGCTTGAAGGAGGAGAGAACACCTAAACATTATAAACCATCGGCCAATCCCATACTTGGCCGATGTGGGATCGTAACAATACCCCACGCTTTGAAGAACCAACGTCCTCGTTGGTTGTTGGAACTTCGAAAGGTAGGTTTGTCTCTGATACAAATGATATACTCCAGTATTAGAAATCACTTAAGAAATGAAATACGGTTAACCAAGCAGTTAGGCGAATCGAGATAGGAAGAAGAACGATTCACGAAAGTAGTTTGATGTCAATAGTTTATAAGCTAAGTGTAGAACTCACTTCAAAAAGATAGCTTGAAGGAGGAGGGAACACCTAAACATTATAAACCATCGGCCAATCCCATACTTGGCCGATGTAGGATCGTAACATTATATTCGCAGCAGGGGCGGATCTATGTGTTAGCAACGGGCACGTGCCACACATAGTTTTATCCTCCGAAGTGTAATATTTTTCAGAGGTTGATTGGTTTAAAAGTTTTACATGTAATTTGAAGCTCAATGTGCAAAGAATAAGAACATCCAGTTTTTTTTTAAGAAGACAATGAGATTCAAGAAGATGGACATGGATTATACGGTACTGTTTTTGTCCTTTCATTTGTGGGGTTTCGTGTCTATTTTCTTTTTAATATTAGTAATATGTTTGACAGCAAGGATAATATGAGTTTTGCTTTTGAATTTGGATCTCTCCGTACTTAAATAAGTGTGCACTTAGATTTTTTTGTTTTGGTTTTTCAAGTTTGACCGTAAATATTTATACTTGTGTTATATAATACTTGATACAAATTATATGAATGAATTGAGTTTTAAATGAAATTTCATTGATATCATTTTCATCAAGTATAAATGTATAATATAACACAAATATAAATATTTACGGTCAAAATTGAATAAAAAACTAAAAGAAGTCAAAGTGAACACTTATTTAGGGACGGAGGGAGTATACTTTTAAAGACTTACTGTATAAACAAACAATGTTAATTTAGTCATATTATTTAGATACTTTAGAATTTGTTAACACGATAATCATAGAAATTAGTATAAAAGTATAAACAAACAATCTTAGTTTCATCACATTATTTTTTACAACTCTTTTAAATTAGTCAAATTATCTATCGCTTTTTTTTATCATGAATCAAATCAACCTTGGATTGCTTGAGTCTAAAAGTTAAAACCACAAAAAACACTTAGGTTTATTGAGTTAAGTAAAAGCTAAAAGTAAGAACTATCATGTGAACAAAGTGAGCCAAATCTGTGCCACATATATATTAAAGTTCTGGATCCGCCACTGATTCGCATGACTCACATTTTTTACTTGAACTTGTAAGGCACCGTTTTCGTGGTTGCTACTGTGGCCCACCTCTTTATGTTTTTATCTTGTCTAATGTAACACACTTTCATCTTTAGGTTCAAAATGCCGATGACAATGTGTACCCATGTGATGTGGATCCTACTTTGACCTTCATACTTCAAGAAGCAAGTGTTGTAGTTTTGAATAATGAACGAGGGTTTTCTGTTGAAAACATTAGAGCACTTTGTGACGTTGGCAATTCGACAAAGAAGAAACCTAGTGCTGGATACATTGGTAAAAAGGGCATTGGATTCAAATTAGTATTCCGGGTATGATAGACTCTTCTTTAACTACTTGATTTTACATTCCATTCTATATTCTGTTAGGTAAACAAACAAAATCTGCATTAGTTTTAAATATTGCCTTTTAGAAATTGTGATTCCATTGTCCACCAAACATGGATTGGAAACAGGGGATGTTCCCAATGACAAGTGACAACAGCTCTCTTTGATAGACTTTAAGAATATATCATTCATCCCCTACCAAAGATAGATTTATCATCATCATCATTTACACCTAACCCAACCCCCTTGCTGTAACAAGAACACGTTTTTATTGGAGAATGTAATTGGTTTCCTTGATTTTCATTGATCTTGCAATTTTAGATAAATAACATCATTGGAAGAGGACAATGATTTGCTTGCCTTTACATTCATACAAAGGTTACATACATATCCAAGGGATGTGCTTGAGCCCCAACACATTAATTAGCAGCTAAGAGGATAACTATACAAACACACTAATTGAAAGTTTACTGATATACTTGCCAGCTAATATATGACTAGGATGTGAGTAATGAATATATCGACTAATACACCCCCATAGTTAGAGCGGGAGGTTTTCGAACGCTCAAATTGGATCGAAAATCTGCAAATAGTTGGTAAGGAAGTCCCTTGGTAAATTTGTCTGCATACTGAAAACGTGATGGAACATAAAGAACACGAACATCTCCGGCTGCCACCTTGTCTCGTACAAAATGTATATCGATCTCGATATTCTTGGTGCGCTGATGTTGCACCGGATTTGAGGACTTGTAACGACACTAACATTATCACAATAGGCCAACGTGGTGGTAGAAATAGGAGTATGTAACTCACGGAGGAGGTTGCGAACTCAGGATGTCTCAGCTACGGCATTTTCAACCCTTCGGTATTTAGCTTTTACGCTCGATCGAAACAACGTCTCTTGGCGTTTAGAGGACCACGACACGAGGTTGTCACCAAGAAAAACACAATATCCAGAAGTAGACCGATGGGTGGTTGGGCAACCTGCCCAGTCAACGTCAGAATATGCAGTAAGATGTGATGTATGAGACCTGAATAACTACAAGCCAAGATCAGTGGTGTCGCGAAGATAGAGAAGAAAATGCTTCATAGCGTGAAGGTGTGGTAAGCAGGGATCATGCATGTAAAGACATAACTGCTGAACTGCATAAGATAAATCTGGCCTGGTAAAAGTGAGACTGCGATAGTATGTAGGATCGTCAACTGGAGGACCATCGGGACCAAGCTTCTTCTATGTGTCAACTGGTGTCCTGCAAGGATTACAATTGAGCATCTTTGCTCGCTCAAGAATCTCTATAGCATATATGGATTGAGACACAAACATGCTATTAGGGGTGCGAGTTGCAGCAATGCCCAAAAAATAATTAAGTTGTCCAAGATCTGTCATAGCAAACTCTCCATGGAGGGAAGAAACAATGTGTTGCAAACAATGTGAAGAAGAGGTTGTCAGTATAATATCATCAACATAACGTAACTTATGTCACTGCCTCTTCGAAAGATGAAGAGAGACTTGTCGGTTTTACTATGATAAAAACCAACTCGAACTTCATAACTGGCAAACCGTTGAAACCATGCTCTAGGTGCCTGTTTAAGGTTAGGGTGAGCATTTGGACCGTCGGACCAGACCGGACCGGACAATTTCGATTCGGTCCATTTCGGTCCTCGGTCCCGTCTGGTTGGTCTTACCAAAAACCCGTCGGTTATGCCTATTAGGAATGGACCGGACCGAAGACCGAACCGGACCGGACCGAACCATTTAGGTCCGGTCTCGGTCCGGGTTTTGGACCATTTTGGTCCTCGGTCCAGTCCGGTCTTGGTCGGTCCGGTGCGGTCCGGACCTGATGCTCAGCCCTATTTAAGGCCATAAAGGGAGCGCTGTAAAAAACACACATGATCTGGGTATGCAGGGTCAGTGAAAGCAGGTGGTTGATGCATGTAAACAGTCTCACTAAGCTTACCATGAAGAAAAGCATTCTTCACATCAAGTTGGTGTATAGGCCATTGGCGAGACACTGCAAGACTAAGAAATGTACGTATCGTGGCAGGTTTAACCACGAGGCTAAACGTCTCATCACAATCAATACCAAGTTGTTGGCTTTTTCCATTAGCAACAAACCGAGCTTTATACCGACTTAGAGTTCCATATGCATTAAATTTATGTTTGAACAACCACATAGACCGAACAACGTTCACATCAGTCGGTCGCGGGACAAGAACCCATGTACTATTTTTAATTAACGCATTAAATTCATCTAGCATAGTGTAGAAACTAGAAGGGGGTGAATAGTTTCCTAAATTTACTTGATTAAAGATCAGTTTTCAAAAATCCTTTTTCAAAAACTTAGACTTGAGTGATTATGTGAAATCTTCTTATGCACAATATGAACAATAGATAGTGGATCTAAACTAATAATCATAAGTATATGCAAGTAATGAATAATGATGTAAAGAGATAAGGAAAATAAAGATCAAACCAAACACCAAGGATTTATAGTGGTTCGGCAACAAAGCTCACTCCTCGTTCCTACTCCACTCCTCGAGTACTCCTTACTCGAGAGTTCACTAATCAACAAGCTCCTTAAGGTGGAGAAACCGTACACGTCGCTTAACCAATTTTCGACTCTAATCTAAAAGTCGAGCCCTAATCTTAGCTAGGACCAATCTACACCAATATACTTTAAGGCCCAAGTATTAACAACAATACATACACAACTTCCAAATTTACACAATAATTTGTGTTGTCCCAAATAATATGATGATAGATTAAGAAATGAGATGGAAAAGATATGAATTTTAGAGAGAGAAAGTAGTGAGAGAAAGTAGATAGAAGGAGATGATTAACTTGGTGAATATTAGATTAGAGAAATTCGAGTTACAAATGATCATCCACCCTTCCTAACATGCTAGGAAGGGCCTTATATAGCCGGGCTTACATGTAACCATAATGGGCTATATTGTTTGGACCGGGCTTGTCTTTTGGGCTTTAAGTAGCTTAAATCCAAGCCCGTGAACCACGACTATTTAACTATCTATTACAACGTTCTAATAAATATTACAATAGAAACCTATGACCGAACATTCTTGTTTG
This sequence comes from Glebionis coronaria, assembly GCA_025667525.1. Lineage (NCBI taxonomy): Eukaryota > Viridiplantae > Streptophyta > Magnoliopsida > Asterales > Asteraceae > Glebionis > Glebionis coronaria. The sequence goes on along the minus strand of CM046878.1, from coordinate 458,656,408 downwards.
ACTCAATATTTTGAGGCTAACAATCTCCCCCAATGTGAGGTCATTCCTCTTCGATATTTGGATTCCAATGGAGATTTATGAATTTCGTCATAAATGAGTCTTGAACGTGTAACAGTAGTTTTGTTCCTTCATGCTGTGATCTTTGAGCCTTTGTCATTGTCTTTTGACTTTGTCTTTTATCTTGAGATTTTCAAATCATTCTTGACTTGTCTTTGCCATCTTGTGATCTTGTGTCTTTATCCACATGATCACACTATTAATTGTTGAATAAGTCTTTGGGCATGAATATGTGGTTTTGAATCTTTGACTTCGCTGAGTACACCGTGACGCCACCTTCTCGAGACAAAACATAGACACGGACTGAATGGCTTTGACATTCGTCCTAAAACGGTAGCGTTTTACCTCCGGTCGGTGAAGACCGTTATACGATATTAAGTACCGATGACGTATAGTCCCCAACCGGGTTATGAGCCCGACCCACGGGTACTACCCGTATCCGGTCCATCACAGATGGGCGGATAAATGTCATTCAGGCTTATGGGCTTGAGTGAACAGTAACCGCACATGTGTGCGGCCCACGACCCAGTGCGGCCGACATACGATTAGACAGAATCATATTCTGTCTGGAGTATCTTTATCCCAATGAGAGAGGATATTCACTACCAAGATTAGAAGATAACAATCATTCTAAATTCTAGTGATTATCTCTTCCTTGGGGCCGAAGCATCAGTGGAAGCCCACTAGGGTTTCACTGCCTATAAAAGGAACCCCCAAGGGTTCCACAAAGGTACGACAACTTGTACTCTAAACTCACATAAACCCTAAATTGATTACTTACTCTCACGCCGGAGTCTAATCGTGGGAAATATTCCCACGGTAAGCCTAACGCGTGTTGTTTAGTGTGCAGGATCCCAACCAAACGATTCACTTGGTGCAGGAGCCGGAGCCCAGCCAACCTGAATTAAGCCTAATTCGGGTCTAGCAAGGATCAACCAACTTTTGCATCAACAAGTTGGCACCATCCGTGGGACCCATAACACTAAGCTAGAACAAAACCTCATCTCAAATTCCAATGACGAAAGGGCATCAGCAAGCCAATCCCAGGAATGTGAATCCTGGAAACCAGAAGCCCCAAGGGGAAGGGATACTCATCCCCACCCAATCACCTAGCCGCCTTGCAGGCGGATCGGGCAACCGTAGCGGCTTCCAGCCCTTGGGGGTAACGAGCACGATCTCCACAACGCCCCCACCTACCTCAACCCTGGACAATCCGGACCCAGGGAGTGCGCCCAACCCTCCTAACAAGGAGCCGCGCAGACCATCGGTAGAGGAAGAGGTAGAGGCCCTACCACTCAGCGAGGAGGATCTTACTCGAGTTCTCACGCAGAACTTCGATAGGATCGTCCCGGGAATCGCATCGAGGTTGAATCTGGGGAGGAACCTCCAATCCAGACTCAACTTTGGCGATACCGGACCAATCACCTCCTCCCAAATTCAGAGAAAAAGGAGAGCTCGACCTCAGGAACAGGGCACCTTTGAGGAAATTCCTCAACCCCGGAATGTGTTTGAACGCATAGGGGATCGCCTCGTACAGGAACTAGTGCAATCGCGAGAAGGAGAAAGGTCGGATGGTTCACCCGAACGGCCAGATCGAGAGCTGGCCAGAACCGCACGCCGCCCGAGTGTGTGGGACAGAATGAACACTGGGAGAAAGGCTCCTGGTTCGTCTCAGAAAAGTGGTCCCTATTCAAAAGATGGGGCACCACCGCCGTCCCCAGATCCGTCTGGGGAGGACTCAGATGACCATCCGCCTAAGCGCCGCCGGCCTAGGCGCACCCCTCCACCACCAAACAATGAGGAGTATTATGGTGGCCCTTACTATCGAGATACGAAAGCAGAGGATCTCTCGCGTCCATGGTGTGAACCATGGGATGACCCTAGGCTCACCCGACCATGGGCGGATCCCAGGGAAGACCCGTTCACCCTCCGTATACGGAACTATTCTGAGGACACCAAACGTCGCATGCCGGCGTGTATCAAGACTTATGATGGGTCCGGTGATCCTGTGGATCACCTCAAAATATTTGATACGCAGGCTAAAATTGAGCGATGGCCCATGCCCATATGGTGCCAAATGTTCAATTCGACCTTGATTGGAAACGCCCGTGACTGGTTCGAGGCACTCCCTCCACGGAGCATTGATAGTTTCACGGAACTACGCACTGCGTTTGAGAACAATTATACTCAAAGGAAGAAGTAAAATAGAGATCCGGTCTCATTGGCAACCGTCAAGCAACGGCCGGGGGAGTCCACAGAAGCCTTCACTGAGCGCTTCAATGATGAGTGCACACGCACAAGAACCATGCCAGAGCTCCTGAAAATCTCTGACTACATGCACGCCATAACAGACAGAGAACTGATCAGGCGCCTCAATGACAAGCGTCCAGAGAGATATGATGACCTCATGGAAAGGGTCAGAAATTTCATAGAGGGAGAAACAGCTGTTGCCGCGGCCTACCCATCCCGAGGAAATGGGTACCGGTCAAATGACCAGTCCCGGAGACAGTCGGGCGGTCAAGGTAATCAGAACAATAACAAGGGCTCAGACTATAAGAGCCAAAGCAAAGGCGGACGGTCGGACGATAAGTTCACCCCCCTAAAGATGTCCTACCGGGAGATCTTGCTGACTGGAGGGGCGAACTTTCCAAGGCCTCCCCCAATGACCACTCCACCGGAACGTCGGCAGGGAAGTCGCTTCTGCGAGTTCCATAATGACAAAGGACACGGCACGGAGGAGTGTATCCAGCTCAAGAAGCATATTGAGTCGCTGATCAAATCAGGCAAACTCAAGCACCTAGTTATGGATTGGAAGGACGGAAAAGACAACAACAAGAAGTATGATAAGAAGGATCCCCAAAAGGACAAGCCTTCGACCATATACATGATCCAATCCAGACAGCGCCACACGAGGCAGAAAGTTGGCCAAAAATTTTCACGCGACAGGGAAATCTCATTCCCTCCCATCACAGCAAGCGATGTGATTGATGCGCCTCTCACTATTGAGATAAGCATTGGAACGCACAACGTTCGTCACATGTATGTGGATGGAGGATCGTCAGCAGAGGTACTGTATGAACACTGTTTTGTGCAGTTATGCCCAGAAATAAGAAGCCAATTAGTACCGGCCACGTCGCCGCTTACTGGCTTTAGTGGAGACACTATCTGGCCGATAGGGCAATTGCGTTTGCTTGTCACCATTGGGAATGAGGAACATTTCACTACGACATGGATGAACTTCATGGTGATACGCTCACACTCTCCCTATAATGGGATCATAGGCAGACCAGGCATTTTGGCTATCCGGGCAGTACCCTCTACGGCGCATGGAATGATCAAATTCCCCGTTGAGGGGGGAATCGTTACTATTTACAACACAGTCATACCAACATCCGAGTGTCATACCGTGACAACACCGGCTCCACCTGTCCCACCCAAGGATGGATCACCACCTCCCAATTGGAAGGTAGCAATTCACCCTGACTATCCCGAACAGGAGGTATCCATAGGAGGGGCGCTCTCGGATAGCGGCAAAAGGGCCATGTGCTCTCTCTTGAGTGCAAACCTAGACATATTCGCATGGGAGCCAAAGCATATGACAGGCGTCCCGCGCGCGATAGCAGAGCATAAGCTCCAGATCCGCCAAGGGTACCAACCCGTTAAGCAAAAGAAGCGCGGCCAGGCGCCCGAGCGCAGCCAGGTGATACTGGAGGAAGTACGCAAACTAGTGGACGCAGGCATCATGCGCGAGGTATACTACCACGAGTGGTTATCTAATCCGGTCATGGTCAAGAAACATGACGGAAGTTGGCGCATGTGTGTGGATTTCACGGATCTAAACAAGACCTGCCCACAAGACTGTTACCCGTTACCAGAAATCGACTGGAAGGTGGAGTCCTTGTGTGGATATCCTTTTAAATGCTTCTTGGATGCATATAAAGGGTATCACCAAATCCAGATGGCGGAGGAGGATGCAGAAAAAACGACGTTCCATACGAGCCAGGGCGTATATTGCTATACGAAAATGCCGTTTGGACTGAAGAACGCCGGCGCTACATATCAGCGGTTGGTGGATAAAGCTTTTGAATCACAAATAGGACGCAACCTGGAAGTCTATGTTGATGACTTGGTGATAAAAAGTCACACGGAGGAGGCACTTCTCCGGGATGTCCAGGAGACATTCGACACGCTGAGAAAAATTAACATGAAGTTAAATCCAAAGAAAAGTACGTTTGGAGCGACCGAGGGAATGTTCCTGGGATATTTAATTGACCCAAATGGCATCAAACCTTGTCCAGAGAAGACGGATGCAGTGATACGATTACCGTCCCCTCAGACACGGAAGGAGGTGCAGTCCCTGAATGGGAAATTAGCCGGACTGAATAGATTCCTATCTAAATCTGCAGAGAAGTCATTACCTCTATTTAAGACACTCAAGAAGTGTATTAGAAAGGGAGACTTCCGCTGGACGAAGGAAGCCGAGGAAGCTTTCGGCCAACTCAAGCAGCATCTCGCATCTCTCCCTATGCTAGTAGCTCCTCGGCCAAAGGAGGAACTCATTATGTATCTCTCAGCTACTCATGGCGCAATAAGCGCGGTACTTATGACGGATAGAGATACAATACAAACTCCGGTCTACTTTATAAGTAGAACACTACAAGGGGCGGAGTTGAATTACTCCTCCATGGAAAAATTGGTGTTAGCACTAGTATTTGCTACAAAGCGGTTGCGCCGGGTACTTTCAGGCGCACCCAATTGTGGTGATTACGGATCAGCCAATCAAGCAGGTTATTTCTAGACCGGACGTGGCAGGGAGGCTAGAGAAATGGAGCATCCTATTGGGAGGGCATAATATATCTTACAGACCAAGGACGGCTGTTAAAGGCCAGATCTTGGCAGATTTCCTGATCGAGAAGCCGGATGAGGAAGAACCAATCATTAAGCAAGACGAGATCCCAACGGAACCTTGGGTGCTATTCACGGACGGATCCTCATGTACAGACGGGTCCGGGGCAGGTCTCATCCTCACGAATCCAGAAGGAATGGAATTCACATACGCCCTCCGTTTTGAGTTCACGGCCACCAACAACGAAGCGGAATATGAAGCATTAATTGCGGGTTTAAAAATCGCCGCTAGAATGGGAGTCCGCAACCTTGAGGCCTACGTGGACTCACGGCTTGTCGCGAACCATATTCTAGGTGGGTATGTGGCTAAGGAGGACAACATGGTCAGGTACTTGGAAAAAGTCAAGTCGTTAATCGCGACTTTCAGTAAGTTTTCCATCAAGCAGGTGCCAAGGGGCGAGAACAAGAAAGCGGACGCTCTTAGCAAGATCGCATCCACGAGCTTCGCTCACTTGTCTAAACAGGTTTTGGTGGAAATACTCAAGGAGAAATCTATCACGGAAGGGGAGGTAGCCGCTATAGTTGAGGAGGAGGGACCTACGTGGATGACCCCAATCATCAACTATTTGACTAATGAAACCCTTCCAGACGAGGAAAAAGCAGCAAGGCGCATTAAAAAGGAAGTCACAACATTTTGAACTCCGAGAAGGCATCCTTTACAAGCGCTCTTTCTTGCAGCCGTGGCTGCGGTGTGTTGGACCACGCCAGGCGGCTTACGTCATCAGTGACATACATGAAGGGTTGTGCGGCATGCATGCAGGCCCATGATCCGTGATAGCTAGAGCCTTACGAACAGGTTATTATTGGCCCACCATGCACAGAGACGCGCGCGACATGATTCGCAAGTGCAACGATTGCCAAGTGCATAGGCCAGTACCGCGGCACCCGCAGCAGGAGCTTACACCTATCACGTCCCCATGGCCATTTTACAAGTGGGGAATTGACATTGCAGGACCATTTCCTGTAGCTGCGGGGGGGGGGGGGGGGGGGGGGGTTAAATTCTTGATTGTTGCAATGGACTACTTCACACGATGGATAGAAGCCAAGGCAGTCAAGTCTATCACAGGTAAGCAGGTCAAGAAGTTTGTGTGAGAACACATTGTGTGCCGTTTTGGTCTACCAGGAGAAATCATCTCGGACAACGGCAAGCAGTTCACGGACAACCCATTCAAAGATTGGTGTGCATCATTGAACATCAAACGGCGCTTCGCGTCCGTTAAGCATCCACAAACGAACGGCCTTGTCGAACGAGCAAATAGGAGCTTGGGGAATGGAATCAAGGCGCGTCTGGATGAACGAAATGGCAAATGGGTCGATGAGTTATCACACGTGCTATGGGCGCATAGAACCATGATCAAAACAGCCAACGGAGATACTCCATTTGCATTGGCTTACGGCACTGAAGCCGTTATACCAGCAGAAATAGAGATGCCTACCATCCGCACGGCGGAGGTTAATGTCGTCACAAACGATGAACAACTGCGAATCAACCTGGATCTGTTGGAAGAAAAAAGGGAAATAGCAGCCATCAATGAGGCTAAGTCCAAGGCTAAGATGAAGGCTTATTATGACGCCAAGGTCAAGGGTGTTTCTTTTCGACCGGGAGACTACGTCTATCGTGCTAACGAAGCGAGTCGAGTGGAGAATACAGGAAAACTGGGCCCTAAATGGGAAGGACCGTATGAAGTCACTGAAACCTTGGGACGAGGCACGTACAAGTTACGTGACATGGATGGCCGCGACCTAGAGCGCACATGGAACATCTCCAATCTCAAAAGGTGCTATCTTTGAAAGCTACGGCTTCCGCATGGGTACTTCGCTATAGGCGGTCTTAATAAAGAACCATGCGGTTTATTTGTTTTGTTTGTTTTTCTTATGTTTGTTTAGTTTCCTTTCTTGTTTTTTAGGACTTGTCGTCATTATTCAAACAAAAGTGTAAACGTTCTAATAAAATGCCGTGGTGCCTAGCTAGCTCCACGGCCTGTTTCGTGCAAATCATTTTCCTTTCTTTGTTAGATTCTCTGTTAGTCGTATGAATCTTACTTGTATTATAATATGCCATGTTTCATTCGTATGCATTCTTTCAAATTACCGTACATGTACTATACGCCTCCAGGCGGGGTAAGAGGATTAAGTGAACCTACTAATTCAACTTGCCGCGTAAGAGGGATGCAACCCCAGTCGCACGGATCATGTATCCTTACTAGACGCCTTACTCACAAGACGTTGTGATAAGTTTTTTGTGCACCGTACCCACACGATACTCTGCATAGTAAAGACGCACGTCGCATGTCTAGTAAATTATAGACTTGTATGTATTTTCCTTTTTTCTTTATGTGTACGACGTGATACATCACGCGGCATTGAAATACAATGAAATACACAAGTTTCAAAATTAACAATAAACAAAATGGGGCTTTGGTTTTAAGTACGAAGGGGGTAGGGAATACTTTCTCATCTACAAAGAAGTAATGGTCGTACCAATTCTTAAGGGAGTCAAGAGGTTTCCTATATGTCATCGGGGCATTCCCGGGTCGTTTCTTGAACGACAACCCCCTGTTCACTAATTGGGGAAAGTAGAAAGCCCTAAAAAGGTTCACGGTGGGGGTTACTCTGCAGGTATGGCATGTAATCTCAAACTGGTTGATTTTACACGCCCCTATACAGTGGAGCTGGGTGATATGAAAGTCATAATACAAAAGAAGGTCTACCAAGAACTTGGACAACGGGATACGGTAGTTGGCTGAGTCAAACAGGCGTGTATATATGCCTACTTTCCCCGCCGGTGCATCCGTAATAGCCTCACCATCACCCGGATAGGTGGGGTGTACGCTTTCGGGCACATAATACTTCGACAGGAAGTCGAGATATTTCTCCGCAGACATCACGTTCAGGACGTCCGTGATGAGGGGATTATCCTTGACCATATTTTATAAAAATGTTTTCAAAGGCGTGATAATCTAACCTGCGGTGACGGATATCCGTGGAAAAGAAGGCAAAAATTTTGGAGATAAAAGCTTGAAGTTAACAATGGCGGAAGAATGAGTGAGTTGTGTGTGTAACATACACGCATACCCACTCTTATATAGGGTGGCCTCGGTTTCCGAGGTGCCGTGGATCTTTGACACGTGTCAGTCACATTCCCTATCCAATGGATAGGGTTTCTGACATTTCTGCAACGTCAGTGGGGGACCCACGGGTCACTTCTTAAACAGTTTTGCGTGGCTCAAGGGTGGGCAGTAATAATGCACTTTTTGCAGACATGCGACTGGATTATTGACTATCATTAATGCGACTGGATTCTTGTCGGGTTATGCGGCTCTTACGTAAGACCGTATTTAATGTTACATTTAAGTTGTCTCGGCCGTTACGTGCGGCTGAGGTAGTATTCACTAAAATTCCTACGAAGGGGTTCCACGTGCGGCCAAAACAAACAAAAATTTCAATGTCACATTTCTTGTTTTTCCTTGGTATGTCCGGAGAGCATCTTGATAGTCTAGAGGTTACGTCTACGACTGTAACAACTAGACTGGGGGGACATGATGACGTATAGTCCCCAACCGGGTTATGAGCCCGGCCCACGGGTACTACCCGTATCCGGTCCATCACAGATGGGCGGATAAATGTCATTCAGGCTTATGGGCTTGAGTGAACAGTAACCGCACATGTGTGTGGCCCACGGCCCAGTGCGGCCGACATACGATTAGACAGAATCATATTATGTCTGGAGTATCTTTATCCCAATGAGAGAGGATATTCACTACCAAGATTAGAAGATAACAATCATTCTAAATTCTAGTGATTATCTCTTCCTTGGGGCCGAAGCATCAGTGGAAGCCCACTAGGGTTTCACTGCCTATAAAAGGAACCCCCAGGGGTTCCACAAAGGTATGACAACTTGTACTCTAAACTCACATAAACCCTAAATCGATTACTTACTCTCACGCCGGAGTCTAATCGTGGGAAACATTCCCATGATAAGCCTAACGCGTGTTGTTTAGTGTGCAGGATCCCAACCAAACGATTCACTTGGTGCAGGAGCCGGAGCCCAGCCAACCTGAATTAAGCCTAATTCGGGTCTAGCAAGGATCAACCAACTTTTGCATCAACAAGTACCATACCTGTGATTAGGTAGACTCAATTAAGAATCTCCTTGACAGGGTTTCGCGGTTGTACTAGCCGTTTTCTTTACTCGACCGTCTCAAAGCAAGACTGCGAACATAAAGAGTGAATCAATTGGATAAATGTCCGCTTGATTAAAGTCGTCAATTCAAATTCCTAGAACAAGTTTGATTCATTAAGAATCTTACCATTGTTGCTTTCCAGTTGACACAAGTTTGATTCATAAGAATCTCACAAGTCACCTACCGTAGTGCTGTTTGATGTTGACGCTAGAAGGATTTCCATTCGTCACTGTGAATATCAATGAATATCACTCTGAATGTTCTGGCAAGACCTTAAAGATATTGCGTAGAAACTTGAAACGAGTTTGAATCAATTCAGAATCAAACCACTATTGCTTTTCAGTTTTACATATGTTCAATTCATAAAGAATCTTACACATGACCTACCGCAGTGTTGTTTGACGTTAACACTGGAATGATTTCCACTCATCATTGTGAATACTAAGTAGTATCACTCTGAGTGTTCTAGCAATATCACAAGGATATAGCGTAGGACTCTCTTGATCTTCATTCGTGTGTCCTAACGAGATTTGATTGATCTCTTGGCTCTAGACTCGATTTGTGCACTTTTAGTGGTCGGAGGCTGGAGCAGATGCCACCTATTCAATATCAACTATCTCGGAGTGAGAAAGTCAATAGAAGTCGTGTTGATCTCCGTGACAATAAAACAAACTTCTTTTGAGAGAAGCCTGAGTAGCTAGGAAAGGGTTGTGCTTCACATCACTGGGTCCATGACGAGTTTGTCTTCATGATGCGTTGACCCGGTTTCTGCCTAAGTTGTATGGAGGGCTAATTTCTTTACAACCTTTATCCTTACATTTCTTTTTCATTCTTCAACCCCTTCAATGATTACCAATACATCATTAATAGCACCTTGTTGTGATTGTTCCAGTGCTATCATCAGTACTTAGTCGGCATTCAGCTACGTTCACATTCTACTCCATCTTTTCTAAGGACTTCTAAAGATCTATTGGATTGTCCCTGGGAGGATCCCTCCGGTTCTGGTTGGATCAAAGGACTTAACCTAACCACCCTTTTGACACCAATAACTTTGTGAATTAAAGATGTTGTGGGTTTTTGATCGTAACCATGAGTGCTTGAGTCTTTAGATCATATTTTAATCACATTTTCTCCCCTATCTCTAATATATAAAATCTTTTGATATTAGAGATACCAAATTTGATTAAAATATATTTTGAAAAAATAGTCTTGAAAACTTTCGGGAGAAAAATGTGTCAAACTTAGCATGAATTTTGGAAAGCCCCCCCTCAAAAATTGATCCAATGGAATTGTCATTACGAGGATATGATCCACATTAAACTTTTGAGGATAGGAGTTGTTGAACACACAATTTTTGAAAGATTTTGAATATCATTGAGAAAGTCTTGAAAAAATTGTGTTCAACGCTTTTTGAAAAATCAATTCCTTTTTTTCGAAAAGGTTTTTCTAAAGCATAAACTTGAGTTCATAGCTTTGAATGTCTTGACGAATCCACTCAAGTGTAAGAAGATTTAACTTCTTTTGCTAAGGATAGCACGAAATCGTACACTCCCCCGTGAATATAGTTCCGGGTTGCAATCTGAAAGTGATTACAAGCCATTGTGTTGAGCTCAAGACGTTGAATGTTTTGTGACAAGCTCAACCCGTGATAGATTGCTCTACCCGTTTGTTAGGATACGTTATCTTTAAAGATACACTTTCCTTTATTTGAGGTCCGAGTTACAGCCTGACATTTAACTGTAAGTCGTTTACATGAGCTTAAAAACTTGGAATGTTTTTAATGAGAGCTCATGACCGAGAAATTTAATTTTCCTGTTGTTGAGGATAAGTTATCATCGTGATCAACTTTCCTTTCTTTGAGGCACGAGTCACAATCTGAGGTAATTGTAAATTATTTTTCATGAGCTTAAAAACTTTGAATGTGTTTAAAATAGCTCATGACCGAGAAATTTTAGTTTCCCGTTGTTAAGGATAAGCTATCATCCGTGATAAGCTTTCTTTCATTGAGGCACGAGTCACAATCAGATGGAATTGTAAATCATTTTACATGAGCTTAAAAGCTTTGAATGTTTTTAATATAGCTCATGATCGAGAAATGTTTAGTTTCCCGTTCAGAGGATAAGTCATCATCGGGATGAACTTTCCTGTCTTGTGAGCCCGGGTTACAGTCTGTGAGTTGACTATAAGACATTGTGTAGATTACTTGTGAAACCCCTGAGACACATATTTCTCTGATATCTGTTTCTTCAGCAACCAAACTCTGAGAGTGTCTTTTGTAGAACGGTATGAATAAGGAAAACCTTTATGTTCTTGTTGAGCCTTTACTTTATTACCTGCACTTTCATCAGTAGTTTGTATGCTTGCATGTGGGTTAGTGATATCTTGATTAGAACCATGTGGGGGTTCACAGTGAACCTTTGTCGTGCTAGAGGGAAATAATTGTCCAGTAGGAACCCATTTAAGACCAGTTGTTTTGAAGATTCTACCCGTTGGTATCCACTTAAGACAAGGTCTATGAAACGTATTTTTTTCATGCACAACGGAAGACTTAATTGGAGAAAAACTATTTCCTATAGGGTTCCATCTTTTAAATGCTCTAGCTTTTTGGTTCATCTTGTTCAGAACTTTTATGATGTAATCATCATGAATGGCATTAAACACGCATTTGTTACAGTTCGTGCAAACAAAGTTCTTAGCATCTGAGAAGGATCTAGTGTTCCTAGGATAGGCTGATTTGGCCACATCATAGAAGGGTCTAGAATTCCTAGATGTGTGATTAGCACTCCTAGGTTTCGGTTGGGTCCTATCTCTTGCTTGTGTCTTTATCTTAGCATCCTCTAGATAGCTTTTATGACCCGTGTCATTTGAACTTCGCCTAGGCATATTCTTGGGGCTATTGCTAGAGTTGCTTGAAGCATTCATGTGATTGGGTTTTGCATAGGCAGAATATCTTAAGGAGGATCTAGATTGTGGAGTGACAGTTTTTGGCAAATTGCAACGCACGTCAACTTGGGATGCAAACCTCGAGTTCGATGTTTTGGGTTGGTCAGATTTAAACGCATTCGGTTGTCTAGCAACGGCGCGGTTTCTGAGTGGTTGAGTAGGAGGTTTCCCCAAGATTGACTGATTTGCTAACTTAGTATCCACACTATTTCCTTTTAGCTTCCTTAATTCATTTTTCACTACTGTTAATGCAAAAACCTTTTCCTGAATCTAAGCTTTCAATTGCTCATTTTGTAGAAGTAATTGAGCGACACGTTGTTCTAACTTAATGTTCATATTATCAAATATGCCGTTATCAGTATTCGCGTCATTACTATCTACAGTGTCGATAGGTTGCACAGATATTTCACTTAATGAAGCAGGCGGAAGACTTGGATTTTGAGAAGCCAACTTTGATTCTAACAAATTTATTTGTTTCACAAAATGTTCTTTTTCCGTATTAAAATATTGAATCTTACGATCTAGTTTTTGTTCAAGAACAATGTTTGCTTTTTCAAGTTTTTCAAAATAGGCCTCAAATTTGTCATTTTTCTTTGAAAACTCGAGTTTGGCATCCTCAAAATCTTTTGTCTTTTGAGCTAACATAGTTTCGAGCTCATGAATCTTAGAATCATACACAGCAGTTAATTGTACCTCAACCGTCGGGTCTTCATCATAAATGGGTCTGATATCTGCATCATTGGTTGATGGATCATTCCCTGAGTTGTGGATGGTATGCTGCTTCTCGGATTCTATCCCGCTCCTTTATGCGACAATCGAACAATCATCCAATGTTTGACCATCATCGACATTAGTCTCGTTCTTCTGCATGAATCTGTTATTCACCCTTCTTTCAACTTGTAGTTTATGACGTGTTCTTTTAGCAATGGACTTCCTTACGTCACTCATGTGTTGAAGAAATGTCTCCTTGAATTCTTGAACTTCTAACCGAGTAAATTCAAAGAAGTATCTGTTTATGAATTCTCGATCATAATGTACAGAGACCTGTGTATTAAGGAATTGCTGAAACTGTTTTTCAATAACCAAAACGACATCTATGGATTCAACCTCTTGAAATTCATCGTTGGCAAGTTGTTGTTCAAGGTGATCTGCATTGAGTAGCATTGTGCTTGTGAATGTCTCAACATCTTGACATGTTAGTGACATGAATACCCGTTTGAATCCAAGTTCGACGCGAGTGCCTTTTAACTCGTCATTTGAAAGAACTTGAAGGTGTGACTGGAGTGATCTAAAGTGTGTCATGCATCGTTCTTTTGCAACCGACATCTTGGATTTGAGTGCATGCACATCTTGTGTTGTGGAATCCATAATGAGTGTTTCTGATGATGAAATAACTTTGGATCTTAAGTAGATATGGTTTGATTGAATTTGTGGTTTCAATTCCGAAAATTCCGATTTTTTTCTCAGTCCGACAATAAATTCCTCAGTCCGACAAAACGATAAATCGAAAAATCTTTGAATTACCAAATTTTGAAATCGAGTTCGAAATAGCCTAAAACTAGTATGGAAAAATTTTGAAAAATAAAAATTTTAACGAAACATAAAACCTAAAAAATTTGAAATTTGGCTTAAAATTTGAATTTTGGTCCGAAAATTTGAATTTTTGGTCGAAAAATTCTTCGCATCGCCAAAATTTGAAATCAAAACTTAAATGGCCTAAAAATGGTCTAGGAAAAAATAAATTTTACTAGGGTTTTCCCGCTAAAAAATCTTTTTTTTTAATAACCTTATCCGGAATGCTTCTTCTTTGCCTTATCCAGAATGTGTCTTCTTGGCCTTATCCGGAATATGTGATCTTGAGCTTATCTGGAATCCGTGTTCTTGAGCTTATCCGGAATACACCTTTGGAAGCTTATCCGGAATCCAATTTTGGAAGCTTATCCGGAATACATAATACAAGGGTTTGCCTCGTATGAAAGTTCGTTGTTCCGATCTTTTCGAATTGATTAATGGTAGAAAGTGTGACTCAATTGTTCTTGGTGGAAAACAAAATGGTTGGTTGATTATCTATTTTTAAACTAAAATGCAAATAATTGTCGTTGAGTAAAATGAAAGCTTTAAAAAAATTTAAACTTAAATCACTTGAGAACTAGAAAACTTTGTAAAAATAAACTAAGACGAAACTTGTTTTAAAATAATTTGTTAAAATGGAAGGAAAAATTAAATTTGTAAAAATAAACTAAGTCAGATCGCAATGCGATCGTACTTAGATCGTAGTGATGGATCGTGACCACCGATCGTACTCATGATCGTAGTCTGGGTCAGATCGCACTCAATGCGATGGAAAGCGTGATCGCACTCACAGATCGCAACCACGATCGCAACAAGTGGATCGTGGTCTTTGATCATGGTCTCTGATCGTAACATAATGATCGCAATCAATGCGATTGTAACAAGGAACGTGCCACGATCGCACCCACAGATCGCAATGAGTGATCGTGGTGTGGATCGTACCAGGGAAAAACAAATGGGATCGCAATCAATGTGATCGAAGCCAAGGATCGTAACAAGGTAAACCCTCCTAAGATCGTGATGGAAGAACAAGGAGTAACTTAAGCTCAAATGAATAAGCAGTTAAACCAATAAGCACTACCAACGTTTACACACGGATAAATAAGCACAAATTCGAAACCTTTTGGAATACTAAGCATATGAACTTAATAATCCGAACTTTAAAACATTAAAACTCCTAGGAAAGCTTTAAAATTTAACAAGCTAAATATACAAATAAGCCAATAAGCATAAAGAGCTTATAGCTTACACGTATAAGAGTTTAAGAAGGAATAAAAAGGTGAGCTTTTTAATCACTTAAACATGAAGATCAATCACGAATCATGAATGATTGGGATCAAAAGTAAAGTAAAACCAAGAAATGTAGAAAGAGATTAAAGGTTAGGGCAAGTGGGAGGTGTTAGCTAACATATGTAAGGGTATGAATATTCCTTTTACAGAAACCATGGGTATGTTTAAGTGGACGTTTGACTTAAAGTTTGGAGACCTAAAAACTGGGACTATTTTGTGAAAAATATGAACGGGATAGTTATTAAACTTAACCAAGTTAAGGACTTGTTAGGGAAGGGTAATGGGGTGTTTAGAGTTTATAAATGGGGTATTTATATGAGAGGAATTTAGATGTCCATCATAGGTTGATGAACCATTTTAGTGGTCGGTTCATGTATTGATTGCGTGTTTTTGGTTTGTTAGCTTGTTGCTAGTGCGAGGACTTTTGGAGAAGCAATCAGGTGAGTTTCATAGTCCCATGTATACAATTGTTTTTGACTTCCAGATGGGATGGAAGAGACACTGTGTTATGTTTTGTTTTATAAATTTATGCTATGAATGTTTGGCTTTGGTAATGGACTTATGTGTTGATACTTATGTGATTAACTACTAGATAATTCTTGAATGTTATGTTTTGACTTGGTACCAAGGGGTGTTGACAAGGCGGGGCCTTGGGGATTGGTTCATAGGTGTTTAGATGCATATGGAAGTTTGGTGTATGGTAATGGCTGGGAGCCTTAGTGTTGGTTTGATTGGTTTATTTCTTGAATGATAGTTGTTAATACATGATAGTATCACATTGTCCATATGTATGTTTTTAAACTTTGAATGTACTCACAGCTTTTTGGTATGATTTAGGCGTTAGAGTCTAAACCTATGACTCTCACCAACTTTAAGTTGACGTGTTTTAGTGTCTCTTTCAGGTGATACTATGGTTAAGCATGAGAACATAAGTGGCTAGGATTGGAGAGCGTAGGAATGCATATAGAAGGAGAATCCCCGTTTCCTTCTTAGTTTTTATTTGTTCATTTTAATAAGTGATACTGTGGCACACATATGTTTGTTTTGGTTATGTTACTTGTTTGTCTTGGGTAAGAGGTAGGACTGTTACCTACTTACCCAGACTCCTGCATTTGTTGAGATATTGTCATGACCTTCGTGTCACCATTTTTATGACATTTCTTATTTCATATAGTTGTCTCTATAGACACGCCATGTTGTGATGATATCCATTACGTCGCGCCTCATATTCCGCCATGGTGGGGTGTGACACAAAATCTTTTAAAACTGCTTCTCGGGACCTCTTAAAGTTCATATCTTGGCATAACTCGCTTCACGATTTGAGACCTTTCTCGGACCGATATTTGGCAGCGACTTCATACTTCAAATCTTTGAGAGACGTTCTTGAAATTATGGTCTTCTCTTCATAATAGGAATTTCTTCACTTGAAGTTTTGAGAGATTCTTCATCTTTGGACCATGACTTCTTCATTTTTCTCCAATCTTTATTTTGGACTTTGATATACAACGATCCGCCTCCTTTTAGGACTTGGATCTATTTATCCTCATACCTTGTTAGGGTCTTTTCGGATAGACTTCTCCATGATCTTTATGGGAGTATTTGCTTTTCGTCGCATGTCTCGATCCTTCATATTGATTTTTGATAAATGATTCTTCACATCACTTTTGGATATTTAGCAACAAAATGTAGCCCTCATGCCTTGTTAGGGCCTTTTCGGACTCGCCAATCTTCGCATCCCGCTTCAATAAGTTATGCCTTGGCTATGAACTCTAATTAATACCGAGCAACTTTTAAACGATCTTGGGCTAGAAGCTAAGTAACTATTCAAATCGTACAACCTTATTTATTGCAGATAAATTTATTAGCAAGCGATGGGAAAATAGGCTTATAATCAACTCACATAAATTCACGAAAGAATACCAAACTTATAATTGACTCTATCATCTCTCCTTCTCCACAGTTTAAAATCTCAAGGAATGAGACTCGTGGATGCTTAGCCAATTAAATCAAAGTTTTGGGTTTTCGAGTCATCTATAGGATCTTGCAAACCCTTAGACTTTTTCAAGTTTAGAATTCGCATTTTAAAGTTCCCTTGATAAACGACTCTCTAGGATCAATTATAGGAACTTGCGAAAAGTTCTTGTTCTTAACCCGTGAGAGTTAAGACTTTCGCGTCTCAAAGTTCCCTATATAAAAGCCTAGCAAAACTTGACTTAAACACGTTAAGGATACTAGCTAGAGTAAACTTAGATAAGTAAACTCGGGTTGAGTAAAAATATTCACGACTTTGGAAAATTAAAACCACTTTATTGAAAATTTATTCTAGCAAAGAAAGTAAATAACGATAACAAAGGAAAACTACAAGGCCAAAATAGATTAAAAATTTTGAAAAATGTCGAAAAATCAAATTTTCCGGTTAAAATGAGGACAAATTCATGGAAAAGACCACTTACTTCGATAGAAGTCCCCCTACACTTGATACAAACATTGTCCTCAATATTTAAGCATGTGGGAGTAAACTCCCCTACACTTAGGACATTGTGCACTTTGTTTAAATCTTGCTAAGGAAAGGACAACTATAGTGATTTCAATGTGAACATATAAGATATGAAATATTGAATCACGACAGTTTAGGATAGAACCGGGAAGAAGGGCACACGGGATCACGGTTTGTCACAAGTCATCGAGAATGGATCTTTGAAACTTTAATCCCTGCACAGAAGAAGAGACAAGATAACAAACACATACGGGGCTCCCCTACACTTATTATAAAAACGGTAAAGGATAGATCAAGGGTTGCCTCCCGAGAAGCGCTTGTTTTTGTTAACCGAGTCGCGAGCCTGACTCGACCCAGAACTTAATTCAAGGGAAACGTGGTGAGGGATGGAATCATCTCATGAGAGATGTCCTCACCAAAGTACAACTTCACGCGCTGGCCATTGACCTTAAAGTTGGGCCCATTTGGCTGAGAAAGCTCAATGGTGCCATATGGGAAGACTTTGGCGACGATGAATGGACCAGACCAGCGGCTCTTATTTTCAACTTTCCCGAGAAGATCTTCAACCGAGAGTTAAAGAGTAAGACTTGATCACCAACGTGGAACTCTCGGTTCTTAATCCTCGAATCATGGATGATCTTGGTCTTCTCCTTGTAGATCAACGAGTTCTCATAAGCTTCATTCCTTAGTTCATTTAGCTCATTGAGTTGAATCTTCCGAAGATCGCCGGCTTTGTTGATGTCAAAGTTAGCCCACTTCAAGGCCCAGTATGCCTTATGTTCTAGCTCGATAGGGAGGTGGCATGCCTTCCCGTACACAAGACGATAAGGTGTACAACCAATCGGGGTCTTATAAGCGGTACGAAAAGCCCACAAAGCATCATCTAACTTATCGGCCCAAGAGGCATGATGCTCTCCCACAGTACGCTCTAGAATTTGCTTCAATCCGCGGTTAGATATCTCGACTTGCCCATTAGTTTGGGGATGATAAGCGGTGGAAAGACGGTGATTGACACCATACTTAGCCATGACTCTTGCGAACTGATCATTGCAAAAATGAGTCCCACGGTCACTGATGATAGCACGAGGAACACCGAATCGAGCAAAAAGCTGCTTTAAAAAGTTCACAACCACCCTCGCATCGTTCGTAGGGAGAGCCTTAGCTTCAACCCATTTAGAAACGTAGTCAACGGCTACGAGGATGTACTTGTTCCCTTTAGATGATGTAAATGGACCCATAAAGTCGATGCCCAATACATCAAAGATTTCACATTCTTGTATGAAATTTTGAGGCATCTCATCTTTATGTGTGATTTTGCCTTGTCTTTGACAAGCATCACAATGTTTAACCATTTCATGAGCGTCATGATAAATGGTGGGCCAATAAAATCCAGAGTCGAATACTTTCTTCGCGGTGTAATTGGGACCAAAGTGACCACCGGTGGGTCCTTTATGGCAAGCGTCAAGGATTTGTACCGTTGCCGGCCCATCAACACATCGACGAATGACAAGATCCGCACATTGTTTGAAAGGTAAGGGTCGTCCCAGAAATAATGTTCAATATCTTTAAAGAACTTTTTCTTTTGTTGGGACGTTAATCCTTCCTTGAGAATTCCACCCGCTAAGTAGTTTGTAATGTCCGCAAACCACGGGGTGTCATCAAGATTTGGATTGATAGACATTAAGGCTTCAAGGGGAAAAGAGTCATTGATCTCTTGATTCGGATGATCCCCTTGATAAGGATCCTCAAGTCTACTTAGATGATCCGCGGCTAGGTTTTCGGCTCCCTTCTTGTCACGAATTTCAATGTTGAATTCTTGAAGGAGCAAAACCCAACGAAGAAGTCTTGGCTTAGAATCTTGCTTAGTCAACAACTACTTCAACACGGAATGATCGGTATACACGATGGTGGTAGAAAGGACAAGATAGGGGCGAAACTTCTCAAAAGCATACACTACAGCAAAAAGATGTTTTTCGGTATGGTATAATGCAATTGAGCCCCTGTCATTGTCTTGCTAGCGTAATGGATTGGTTGGAAGTGTTTGTTCACTCTTTGGCCCAAAACCACTCCAATAGCAAAATCGCTAGCATCACACATCAATTCAAAAGGTAGCTCCCAATTAGGGGTAACCAAGACCGGTGCCTTAGTATGCTTATCCTTAAGAAGATTGAAGGATTCAAGACACTCCTTGGAAAAGATGAAAGGAGTATCTTTTTCCAAGAGGTGGGTCATCGGGCGAGCGATTTTAAAAAAATCTTGAATGAATCGACGATAGAAGCCCGCATGACCAAGGAAACTTCTCACACCCTTAACGGTTGAAGGTGGAGGTAATTTGGCTATGACATCCACATTAGCACGGTCCACTTCAAGACCGGATTTTGAGATTTTATGTCCAAGCACAATGCCTTCTTTTACCATGAAATGGCATTTTTCCCAATTTAGAACAAGGCGAGTGTCTTCACACCGCTTAAGCATGCGTTCCAAATTGGCAAGGCAACGAGAGAAAGAATCGCCATAGACCGAGAAATCATCCATGAAGACTTCCATAGTTTCTTCAACCATGTCATGGAAGATAGCCATCTTACACCTTTGGAAAGTCCCAGGAGCATTGCATAAGCCGAAAGACATTCTTTTATAAGCAAATGTTCCATAAGGACAAGTGAATGTGGTTTTCTCTTGGTCTTTAGGATCGATGGGAATTTGAAAATACCCGGAGAAACCGTCTAAGAAGCAGTAATAGTCATTACCCGCTAGACGTTCAAGCATTTGATCTATGAAAGGAAGGGGAAAATGATCCTTTCTCGTAGCATCATTGAGTTTGCGATAGTTTATACAAACTCTCCACCCTGTAACGAGATGAGTAGGAATCAACTCGTTGTTTTCATTGGGAACAACGGTGATTCCGCCTTTCTTAGGCATACAATGGACGGGACTAACCCATGGTGAATCCGAGATAGGGTAGATCATTCCCGCATCAAGAAGTTTGATAACCTCTTTTTTGATAACGTCATGGATCTTGGGATTCACCCTTCTTTGGCTTTGAATAGTGGGTTTAAAGTCGTCCTCCATGAGAATTTCATGTGTGCAAAAGTAAGGATCAATTCCACAAATATCGGAGATTTTCCAAGCAATCGCTTTCTTGTGATTCTTCAGCACGGCGATAAGTCGAGATTTTTCTTCCTCTTTCAAGTCCTTTGCGATGATGACGGGTGACTTCTTGTTGTCTTCATGAAAAACTTACTCGAGATGAGATGGTAGGTCCTTAAGCTCTAAATCCGGAGGATTTTCGATGGAAGGCGTAGTCAAATTCGGTTCATCGATAGAGATATCCTTAGGAGATGGTGGAGAAATATGGTCTTCATTGAGAAGTTTCTCAATGGTACGAATGTCTTCATCCCAATTGGAGGGAGAATCGTCATATTGCAAGTCCACATCTCCCAAAGTTGCTTCAAATTCTTTCAAGATGAAATCACTTTCTCCAAATGGAGTTAGTGATGGAGCAATAGAGGAAACGATCTCAACCATGGGTAGAGAAGAAGAACCACTTTTACAAGCGTCTTTGAAATGTTCTTCACAAGCCTCATCAAGAACGTCAATGAAATTAACACTCTCATTTTCAGAAGGCTGCTTAGAAAGTTTACCCATGTTGAAGACGATTTTATCGTCACCAACTCTCATGATTAATTCACCCGCGGCTACATCAATGAGAGTGAGACCGGTCCTCAAGAATGGACGTCCAACGATTAATGGAACACGGGGGTCCATCTCGTAGTCAACGACAACAAAATCCGCCGGAAAGGTGAATTTGTCGACACCAACGAAGACATCTTCGGCTATCCCCACTGGATAAGCAACCGTACGGTTAGCTAATTCCAAAGTCATTCGGGTGGGGACTAGCTCGGGTAGAGATAACTGTTTCCAAACACTTAATGGCATTAAGTTTATACTAGCACCTAGCTCGGCTAGGGCCATACAATTCTCTACCCCGGGGAAGTTACAAGGAATCAAGAAACAACCTGGATCACCAAGTTTTGTTGGTAATTTCCTTAAGAGGACTGCAGAGCAATTCTCATTAAGTTGGGTCTGAGCGATATCAAGGAGTTTCTCCTTATCACTGAGAAGATCTTTAAACATTTTAGCATATTTGGGCATGTGAGCGAGAGCCTCAGCAAAGGAGATATTGAAATTCAGTTGTTTAAACATTTTGAGAAAGTTAGAAACCTGAATATCATCCTTGTTCTTCAACTTCTCTTTCCGCAACCTTGGGTTGAGATGAAGGATTTGGAATTAAATTCTCACTCACATCCTTGGGTGGTGGAGGGCTGGAAGTAAAAGATGGTGGAATTGGAGAAGTAGAAGTTGGAGGTGTTGGAGAAATAGAAGGTGGAGGAATTGGAGAAGGAGACTCATTTTCCTTTGTCACAATCACCGGTGTAGGTGTAGGAAGCTCGGGTTCCTTTAAACCTTTTCCATTGCGAGTGGTGATTGCTTTCATCTCCCCTCTTGGATTAGCAACGGTGTTACTCGGAAGAGAACCCGAACCAGAGGCTTGATTACTTAGGAAGAAACTAGCCATCATGTTCCTTAAGTCATTCGTTTGACTTGCAAAAGAGTTTCGCATATCGGCTCGAAGATCATTCCCTTGTTTCACCATATCTGCTTTCATGTTGGCCATTTCCCGCTGAAGATTCTGCACTATCGCATCATTAGTCCTCATGTAAGTTTCAACCTCGTGGTGTAATGCGGTGGGTTGGTTGGGAGGAAAAGCATGGTAGGCAGGTGGTTGATAAGCAGGTTGTTGGTAAACTTGGTTGTTTCTTTGAGGTGGATATGGGTTTCTTTGGTTTTGATATTGATTTGGAGCACGTGGTTGGTTTTGATTGTTGTGATTAAGGTTGTTTGGGTTTTGAGGAGGAAAACTGGGTGGTGAAAGAAAGTTGTTTGAGCGATAGTAATATTGAGATTTTGCTAGGTTCAATTGTTGTTCTCGGTATCTTAACGAATTGATCTAGGTTCTCTATGTGACTCTATTGTTTTTGGTGAAAAAGAATGTTTTGATTGATTTTAAAATTAAAAGTGCGAAACTTTAGAGTAAAAGTGCAACTAAAGTAAATCTAAGTCTAATTTAAAGTAAGTGAAAGCATTTGAAAGCGAGACAAAAATTAAAGGGCACTTAAAAGTAAATAACACAAACTTAAAACTATCTAAGGCAAAATTAAAACGCAACTAAAACTTAAACTAAGGCAAGGCTAAAATAAGGCTAAGACAAGTAATCTTAAAGTGCAATTAAATAAAAAGGCGGGAAAAATAAGCTTAAAAATAAAAGACAGAAATTTAAAAACAGATACTAAATAAAACTGGAAGAAACCTTGATTCGGAAGTTCAAAACTTCCGAATGAACTGGATTGACTCGGAACTTCTTGAGTTCCGAATGAACACAATTGAGTCGGAACTCCTTGATTCGGAAGACTTCCGGATGAAGCCTTCTTGATCCGGAACTTTTAGACTTCCGAATGAATCCCCCTTGATCCGGAACTTTTTGAGTTCCGAATGAAACTCCTTGACCCGGAACTTTGGTTCGGAAGTATTGATCCGGAACTTTTCCGGATGAAGCCTGACTCGGAAGTATTTGGTGTTGATCCGGAACTTTTTCCTTCGGAAGTATTGATCCGGAAGATTTCGTCCGGAAGTTTGAATGTTCCGGATGAACCTCTTGAGTCGGAACTTTTGTTGTTGACCCGGAACTCTTCCGGATGAAGCCACTGATTCGAAACTTTGAAGTTCCGAATGAACAACTCCTTCTCTTGGCTCGGAACCTACCTGGTAATACAGTAACAGAACAAACACCCCCGAAGAACAAGGGAATCACAGTAATAACGATCTAACACAAATTTAACCAAAATCAAACAAACGATTAAGCTAAACTAATAACAAAACAACAGTTAATCATAAACAAACAATTTAAATCAACAAATCAAACAAATTTAACCACAATAATCAAAAACCCACTTAATCAAAATAAGAACATGAACATGAACACAAACATAAACATAAAAATCAAAGATCAAGAAAGGTAGATAGGAGATTAACAAGATAAAATAAAGATTGACAAGAATTAAATGGAAACTTACTTGAAATTAAAGGAATTTAATGTGCAAGACAAGGTAATTAAATTGACAAGTATTTAAATGACAAGGAAATTAAAGGTGCAAGGTAAGTAAATGGTGGAAGACTAATTGTCACACTTAGCCAACAACAAAGAAAATTAACTAGTCCTAATCTATATATAGGGGAGGATTAGGAAGCTTCCTCCCCTCCTTCATTTTCTCTTAATTGCGAGATTAAGTCCTTCCTTCTTTAATATTCATTAATTGCACCATTAGTACTTTATTCTTCTAATCTTCTTTAAACTTGAACTTTAAGGACTTTTGTCTTCGGGATTTCTTTGAACTCGTCTTTAAATTCTTCAATAAAATAGACTTGAGTTCTTCGGCTTTTGATAAATCTTTTGACTTTTTCTTCGATAAATCTTCAGAATTGGTCTTGGACTTCCGTTCTTTTTGCACTCTTGACTTCTCGACTTCGTCTTTCATCGTTTTCTTCAATAAAAGTCCGTAAATGCCCGTGTTTTCTCCACTTTTCACCTTTTCGTCCTAAATCACAACAAAAACACAAACCACGCATAATTCCGACATAAAAGACATAAAATACACGTTTTGGCTCGGTTATTATTGTAATTAAGTGGTAGAGAGGATGGGTGTTTACACACCTATAAAATCCCCTACACTTGACCATTGCAATGTCCTCATGCAATGCATTAGTTACAAAGCACGTTTACATTTTTCATCATAATCAATCCACATTGGCCTTTATTAAAGAGGTAGAAAATTAAAAATATTCAAAATAAAGAAATCAAAAGCATACCTTGGGTTTAGGAAATGTTATGAATAATCATCATCCTCAAGTTTTCACTTTCTCCAAACCAAGCTTAAAAACGAGATCATTGTTATTATAAGTTAGTAAACTATCACGAACTCATGTAGGCCAATTACTCACTTAGACTCCCTTATTCCTAGGTGTATCTCTTATATTTTATTGTTGTCTTGAATGATCACGAGGATGCATTTTTGACTTATTTCAATAGTTATTTAGTCTGAAAATAAAGTGAACGATTTAATCAATAGTTAGCTAAAGGACAAAATCTTTTAAAACTGCTTCTCGGGACCTCATAAAGTTCATATCTTGGCATAACTCGCTTCGCGATTTGAGACCTTTCTCGGACCGATATTTGGCAGCGACTTCATACTTTAAACCTTGAGAGACGTTCATGAAATAATGGTCTTCTCTTCATAATGGAATTTCTTCACTTGAAGTTTTGAGAGATTCATACTTGGACCACGACTTCTTCATTTTTCTCCAATCTTTATTTTGGACTTTGATATACAATGATCCGCCTCCTTTTATGACTTGGATCTATTTATCCTCATACCTTGTTAGGGTCTTTTCGGATACACTTCTCCATGACTTTTGGGGAGTATTTGCTTTTCGTCGTGTGTCTCGATCCTTCATATTGATTTTCGATAAATGATTCTTCACATCACTTTGGATCTTTAGCAACAAAATATAGCCCTCATGCCTTGTTAGGGCCTTTTCGGACTCGCCAATCTTCGCATCCCGCTTCAATAAGTTATGCCTTGGCTATGAACTCTAATCCATACCGAGCAACTTTTAAACGATCTTGGGCTAGAAGCTAAGTAACTTTTCAAATCGTACAACCTTATTTATTAGCAGATAAATTATTAGCAAGCGATGGGAGAATAGGCTCATAATTAACTCACATAAATTCACGAAAGAATACCGAACTTATAATTGGCGCTATCATCTCTCGTTCTCCACAGTTTAAAATCTCAAGTAATGAGACTCGTGGATACTTAGCCTATTAAATCAAAGTTTTGGGTTTTCGAGTCGCCTATAGGATCTTGCAAATTCTTAGACTTTTTCAAGTTTAGAAATCGCGTTTTAAAGTTCCCTTGATAGACGACTCTCTAGGATCAATTATAGGAACTTGCGAAAAGTTCTCGTTCTTAACCCGTAAGAGTTAAGACTTTCGCGTTTTATAGCTCCCTATATAAAAGCCTAGCAAAACTTGACTTAAACATGTTAAGGATACAAGCTAGAGTAACTTAGATAAGTAACTCGGGTTGAGTCAAAAATTCACAACGTTTGAAAATTAAAACCACTTTATTAAAGATTTATTCTAATAAGGAAAGAAAATAACTATACAAAGGGAAAAACTAATAGGCTAAAATAGATCAAAAATTTTGAAAAATGTCGAAAAATTGATTTTTCCGGTTAAAATGAGGACAAATACAAGGAAAAGACCACTTAACTTCGATAGAAGTCCCCCCTACACTTAAGATAAACATTGTCCTCAATGTTTAAGCATGTGGGAGTAAACTCCCCTACACTTAGGACATTGAAAACTTTGTTTAAATCGCGCTAAGGAAAAGACAACTAAAGAGATTCCTATTTTAATATTGAGAAAATATAAAATAGTGAATCGAAAAGAATTTAGGATAGAACCGGGATAATGGAACACGGAATCACGGGTCGTCAAGGATCGTCAAGAGTGGATCATTGAAGCTCGAATCCCTAATTAAGAGAGGAGAGGAGAGGAAACAGCAAACCAAAAGGTCTTCCCCCTACACTTATGATAAAGAAAGCGAAAAGATAGATGCATGGGTTGCCTCCCAAGAAGCGCTTGATTTTTGTTAACCGAGTCGTGAGCCTGACTCGACCTTGATCATCAACGGAAGAAGCATGAAACATATCCACCAGGATCAAAGACGAAGTTTTCGTCCATCAAATAGCACAAGCTTAAGGCGAACAAGGCAAGCCAAAGAAGAGTAGGCAAGGTTCCCTTTAGCAGCGATGGAGCACGGTGGAAGCAAGTATGGTGAGGTGCAAGCATGTCTTCAATATTTCCAAAGATTTTTCCTTTTATTCATCAGGTGGATACTGAGATGGCTTAAAGATTTCAATACCAGGGTCGAACACCTTTTTCTTTAGGGGAAAATAGCACTCAGGCTCAGCAGAGTGGGAAGAAGATCCACGAAGAAGCACAACCTCGTCCTCAGAAGGGGGACAAAGAGGTGTTAACTCATACGTGCTGCGGATTTCGGTGTCGATCGGTTTCTTCTCCTTAGAAAGAATGTGCTTCAAATCCAAAGTAGGATCAAGACGATGATCTTCAAAGTCATAAGGAGGAGCATCACTCTCATGAGGGAAGTAAGTGTTGAGAAATTCAGAGAAGTCTTCCTCAAATGAGTAATCGTCCAAAGTAGGATCGAGTGATGGCGGAGGATCTTCATCATGTGAAGAATCGCTTGAAAGAGTATCGGCCTCATCAAAATCATCGAAAGTGGGCATCTCGGGATACTCAGAAGTACAATCATCAAAATCATCCGAATCTGAGCTAGAATCATCATCATCATAAGCATCAAAGACCGGTGGAGAATCATAAATGGGAGAAGCTTCCAAAGTGGAGCGAGAATCATCCACATCATCATGAAAAAGTGGATTATCAATGCAAGAGTCGAATAGAGGATTGTTGTAGACGACAAAATCATCGAGCACATTAATCATATTCACTGATTCTCGTCCATAGTATTTGCCTGTAAGCTTCCCCATTTTGAAAATTTGTGAGTCATTCCCGACTCTTAAGATTAACTCACCTTCGGCAACATCCACTAAAGCACGTCCGGTTCTCAAGAATGACCGACCAAGTATTAAAGGAATACGAGGGTCCATTTCATAATCAACTACGACAAAATCGATCGGGAAAGTAAATGTGTCAACTTTGATGAACACATCTTCGGCTATACCAACGGGGTAAGCGAGAGTGCGATTTGCAAGTTCAAGAGTCATCTTTGTTGGAGTAAGGTCGGGCAATGATAGTGTTTTCCAAACACTCAATGGCATCAAATTAATACTGGCCCCGAGATCAGCAAGGGCAGTAAATTCTTCAGTTTTGTTGAACACGCAAGGCAACACAAAATGACCGGGATCTCCAAGCTTTTCCAGAAGTTCTTTAAGAATAACTGCAGAGCAGTTTTCATTTAAGCGTGTGTTGGCGAGTTCAATCAACTTCTCCTTCTTGCTAAGCAATTCCTTGAATGCTTTGACAAATTTCGGCATGTGGACAAGTGCTTCAACAAGGCTAATGTTGATGTTCATTTGAGAAAGAATCTTCACATATTTCGACACTTGGCAGTCATTCTTGGTTAGCTCGTTGGTCTTGCCTAAGCGAGAAGGGTATGGGATATTGGGTTTATAGGTGGAAGGTGCAGCAGGAGATTGAGATGTTGAAGGGTCCTTCCGAGAGACATCGTCATTACGAGGCGGAGACGGTAATGGTGCACTAATACTAGGTGTAGGAGGAGTAGGGATAAATGGTGGTGGAGGAGGTGTAGATGATGGGGGTGGGATTGGTGGTCCTACGATGGTGACTCCACTACGGGTAGTAATAGCACTCACATTTGCTCGCGGATTAGTGACGGTGTTTGAAGGTAGAGAACTCGAAGAAGAAGGTTGAGCTGCGGGCAAGAAACTAGCCAACAAATTCTTTAATTCATTCGTTTGAGTGCTGAAGGAGGATTGAATATTATCGCGAACCTCGGATCTAATCTCATTTCCTTGCTTCGTGATATCTCCTTTCAAATTGATAATTTGGCTCTGTAGATTCTTGATTTGCTCACCTTGGGTTCTCATAATGGCTTCAACATCGGAGTTAATGGGTGGGTTTTGTTGGGCGGTTGGGTGATAAGGGTTAGAAGCACGAGGTGGGATTTGGTTGCTTCTATTGTAGTTGTTGGCGGGGTTTTGGTTTTGAGGAGAAAAACCGGGTGAAAGGTAGTTGTTGGAACGGTAGCTCAGCAGATTTCTATCCCCTTGAGGTCGAGCTTGGTAATTTTCCAGTGAATAATTACCATAAGCTGCATACACATTTTTCGGATTTCCTTGAGTTGAAGGACAATCGGTGTATGAGTGAGGACCGCCGCATGTTTCACAAGGATTAACAACCGCTTTAACTTGTTGTTGTTGGTTTGAAGCGAGAAGCGTGATACTTTTGCTCATTTCAGTCATCATGCGGGTGAGTTCGGTCATATCAGGGTTTGCTGAGGTGGAGGAAACATTGACTCTCGGGTTGTTCCTAGAAGAAGCCGAGGAATCCCAGTTTTTGTGGTGAGTAGTCATGTTCTCAATTAACTCTCTACACTCCTCGGGTCTCCTTTTCATGAATGTCCCACCGGCGGCTGCATTAATCGTATCACGATCTCGAAAAGTCAAACCGTTGTAGAAAGTGTCAATTAAGGTCATGGGGAGCATGTTGTGGTTTGGACATCTATCGATCAAGACATTATATCTCTCCCAAGCATCAAAAAGAGTTTCATCAGGGTCTTGCATGAAACCGCTGATTTGATTGCGAAGGCTCGTGACCATGGATGGTGGAAAGTAGCGCGATAAAAAGCGTTGAGTCATGTCATCCCAAGTGTGAATAGAATTCTTCGGGAGACGATCAAACCATTTCTCGGCATGATGCGATAAAGTATGTGGAAAGAGTTGTAGGCGTAGAACATCCATTGTGGCACCAGGCAACTTCATGCTTTGGGTGATTGTAATGAACTTGTCGAGGTGTTTGTTGGCATCATCATCAGGCAGTCCACGGAATGGGTTAGTTTGCACTTGCTGAATCATGTGGTGCTTCAACGAAAACTCAGGAGCGTTGATTTGCATCGGCGCAATCGATCCTCCTCGTCCAAACATGGTAGGTTGACAAAGTTCCTCCATTGTCCGAAGATCGGGCTGTGGAAGAACATTGTTGTTATTATTGAGGTGCGGTGGAATGTTATTGTTTACACCTGACATAGCTAAATCTTCTTGAGTCTCGGGCTCTTGATAATTAGAAGATCTAGTACGCATACACCTGAAAATGCAAAAGAAAACAAAACCAAACACAAAGACAATATATATACAAAATAAAGGTAAAATCTTTTTGGATTTTCGAAATTTTTAATTTTTTTATGGTTTTTAAATTTTTTATGCAAGAAAAATAACGCTCACAAGTGAACGGATCCCAAAAAGCAACGCGAAACCGTTAATCTTGACGAAAAGAGCCGGCAGCGGCGCCATTTTAATATTGAGATTTTGCTAGGTTCAATTGTTGTTCTCGGTATCTTAACGAATTGAACTAGGTTCTCTATGTGACTCTATTGTTTTTGGTGAAAAAGAATGTTTTGATTGATTTTAAAATTAAAAGTGCGAAACTTTAGAGTAAAAGTGCAACTAAAGTAAATCTAAGTCTAATTTAAAGTAAGTGCAAGTATTTGAAAGCGAGACAAAAATTAAAGGGCACTTAAAAGTATATAACGCAAACTTAAAACTATCCAAGGCAAAATTAAAACCCAACTAAAACTTAAACTAAGGCAAGGCTAAAATAAGGCTAAGACAAGTAATCTTAAAGTGCAATTAAATAAAAAGGCGGGAAAAATAAGCTTAAAAATAAAAGACAGAAATTAAAAAACAGATACTAAATAAAACTGGAAGAAACCTTGATTCGGAAGTTCAAAACTTCCGAATGAACTGGATTGACTCGGAACTTCTTGAGTTCCGAATGAACACAATTGAGTCGGAACTCCTTGATTCGGAAGACTTCCGGATGAAGCCTTCTTGATCCGGAACTTTTAGACTTCCGAATGAATCCCCCTTGATCCGGAACTTTTTGAGTTCCGAATGAAACTCCTTGACCCGGAACTTTGGTTCGGAAGTATTGATCCGGAACTTTTCCGGATGAAGCCTGACTCGGAAGTATTTGGTGTTGATCCGGAACTTTTACCTTCGGAAGTATTGATCCGGAAGATTTCGTCCGGAAGTTTGAATGTTTCGGATGAACCTCTTGAGTTAGAACTTTTGTTGTTGACCCGGAACTCTTCCGGATGAAGCCACTGATTCGAAACTTTGAAGTTCCGAATGAACAACTCCTTCTCTTGGCTCGGAACCTACCTGGGAATACAGTAACAGAACAAACACCCCCGAAGAACAAGGGAATCACAGTAATAACGATCTAACACAAATTTAACCAAAATCAAACAAACGATTAAGCTAAACTAATAACAAAACAACAGTTAATCATAAACAAACAATTTAAATCAACAAATCAAACAAATTGAACCACAATAATCAAAAACCCACTTAATCAAAATAAGAACATGAACATGAACACAAACATAAACATAAAAATCAAAGATCAAGAAAGGTAGATAGGAGATTAACAAGATAAAATAAGGATTGACAAGAATTAAATGGAAACTTACTTGAAATTAAAGGAATTTAATGTGCAAGACAAGGTAATTAAATTGACAAGTATTTAAATGATAAGGAAATTAAAGGTGCAAGGTAAGTAAATGGTGGAAGACTAATTGTCACACTTAGCCAACAACAAAGAAAATTAACTAGTCCTAATCTATATATAGGGGAGGATTAGGAAGCTTCCTCCCCTCCTTCATTTTCTCTTAATTGCGAGATTAAGTCCTTCCTTCTTTAATCTTCATTAATTGCACCATTAGTCCTTTATTCTTCTAATCTTCTTTAAACTTGAACTTTAAGAAATTTTGTCTTCGGGATTTCTTTGAACTCGTCTTTAAATTCTTCAATAAAATAGACTTGAGTTCTTCGGCTTTTGATAAACTTCCATCTTTTGACTTTTTCTTCGATAAATCTTCAGAATTGGTCTTGGACTTCCGTTCTTTTTTCACTCTTGACTTCTCGACTTCGTCTTTCATCGTTTTCTTCAATAAAAGTCCGTAAATGCCCGTGTTTTCTCCACTTTTCACCTTTTCGTCCTAAATCACAACAAAAACACAAACCACGCATAATTCCGACATAAAAGACATAAAATACACGTTTTGGCTCGGCTATTATTGTAATTAAGTGGTAGAAAGGATGGGTGTTTACACACCTATCAGATAGCTGAGCAAATTGCGGTCACCTTGAGGACGTGCTAGATAGCCTCCCGTAGAATAGGTACCGTTGGCGGCATACACATTTTCCGGATTGTCATGAGTCGAAGGACAATCGGTGTATGAGTGAGATCCCCCGCATATTTCACATGATTGACTCAAAGCATTAGCTTGGGCGGTGATTTGTTTGGCATTGTTGGCTGTTTAGAGAGCAAGTGATTCAACAAGCGAAGTAAGCTTATCAATTCTCTTGTCGCTCTCATTAGTGCTAGCACTAGCCACATTAGTCCGAACACTCATTGTTTGCACTCTAGACTTGTTTTCAATAATATCCCAAGCGACATTAGAAGACTTAACCAAAATATTACCCCCGATGCACTATTTAGTGAATCTTGGTCATTCATGCTTAAACCATTGTAAAAAGTATTAATTTGATGTACTTTTGTAAAACCATGTTGAGGACACTTTCTTAAAAGTTCCTTAAAACGATCCCAAGATTCACTAAATGTCTCACCGTACTTTTGTTCAAATGTAATGATTTCATTCCGCAAAGCGGTAGTACGTGAGGGTGGGAAAAAGTAATTGATGAATTTGGTCTCTAAATCCGTCCACGTAAGAATACTTTGTGGCGGTTCCTTATCAAGCCAATTCCGGGCTTGTCCCTCTAAGGAGAAAGGAAATAGTTGCAAGCGAATCACCTCTTGTGAAACCCCATTATACTTGACCGTATTAGTGAGTTGAAGGAACCTTTTTATATGGTCATGAGGATCATCAAGCGAACGCCCCAAAGAGACCATTTGAATGAAGCCGGATTTAAGCTCAAAGTTGTTGGCTCTAATCTCGGGTATGACAATAGCATCAGTGTTGCCCTCTACGTGCGATTGCAAAAGCTAGATCATTGGTTGATTGTCCATGGTGACAATATGTGGAGTAATGACTTTGGCTTGAGCTTCTTTCTTCTTACGAGCACGAGTACGCATACACACCTACAAAAGGAAAAACAAAATAGACAAGAAATATTTTTGGTTTTTATATGTTTTTCTATTTTTTGGATTTTTGAAAATTTTATATTTTTTAGGATTTTTGAAAATTCTAAAGCAAGGAGAATAACGTTCAAAAGTGAACGGATCCCAAAATCCAACTCGTCTCTCACTAAAAACCGTTAATCTTAACGAAAAGAGCCGGCAGCGGCGCCATTTAATACAAGGGTTTGCCTCGTATGAAAGTTCGTTGTTCCGATATTTTTGAATTGATTAATGGTAGAAAGTGCGACTCAATTGTTCTTGGTGGAAAACAAAATGGTTGGTTGATTATCTATTTTTAAACTAAAATGCAAATAATTGTCGTTGAGTAAAATGAAAGCTTTAAAAAAAATTTAAACTTAAATCACTTGAGGACTAGAAAACTTTGTAAAAATAAACTAAGACGAAACTTGTTTTAAAATAATTTAGTTAAAATGGAAGGAAAAATTAAATTTGTAAAAATAAACTAAGTCAGATCGCAATGCGATCGTACTCAGATCGTAGCGATGGATCGTGACCACCGATAGTACTCACGATCGTAGTCTGGGTCAGATCGCACTCAATGCGATGGAAAGCGTGATTGCACTCACAGATCGCAACCACGATCGCAACAAGTGGATCGTGGTCTTTGATCGTGGTCTCTGATCGTAACATAATGATCGCAATCAATGCGATCGTAACAAGGAACGTGCCACGATCGCACCCACAGATCGCAATGAGTGATCGTGGCGTGGATCGTACCAGGGAAAAACAAATGGGATCGCAATCAATGCGATCGAAGCCAAGGATCGTAACAAGGTAAACCCTCCTAAGATCGTAATGGAAGAACAAGGAGTAACTTAAGCTGAAATGAATAAGCAGTTAAACCAATAAGCACTACCAACTTTTACACACGGATAAATAAGCACAAATTCGAAACCTTTTGGAATACTAAGCATATGAACTTAATAATCCGAACTTTAAAACATTAAAACTTTTAGGAAAGC
Source organism: Glebionis coronaria (assembly GCA_025667525.1). Classification (NCBI taxonomy): domain Eukaryota; kingdom Viridiplantae; phylum Streptophyta; class Magnoliopsida; order Asterales; family Asteraceae; genus Glebionis; species Glebionis coronaria. The sequence goes on along the minus strand of CM046878.1, from coordinate 458,622,934 downwards.
TTTAAAATTTAACAAGCTAAATATACAAATAAGCCAATAAGCATAAAGAGCTTATAGCTTAGACGTATAAGAGTTTAAGAAGGAATAAAAAGGTGAGCTTTTTAATCACTTAAACATGAAGATCAATCACGGATCATGAATGATTCGGATCAAAAGTAAAGTAAAACCAAGAAATGTAGAAAGAGATAAAAGAACAAAAAGCTTAAACTTGAACTTGATTAATGAAATCCAAATACAAGAATGATCAAAAGCTTAAACTTGAAAGATGAAATAAAGAAAAGAAGAAACTTAGTGAGAGAAAGTCTAAAACTGTCACACTCCCAAAATATCAGAGTATAATGGCAACAAGGGAGTGGTGACGTCATGATTATCATACACATAGTTACAAAGAACGACCTCTAAATGAGACGTTCGGAAAATTGATCACTTGCATTTGATAAAATAAAGAGTTTTAACATAGTGCGGAAGCATAAAACTGGTCACAAATACAAAAACAAGGTTTTCAAATAGTACAAATGATCTTTAATTTCAATAGAAATGACGGCAGTGCATGAGACCTCACATAGCATCTTCGTTCTTAATACCTGAGAAAAACATTGCTAAAGCGTCAACATAAAGTTGGTGAGTTCATAGGTTTAGTTAATTTGAAGTGTTTAATGAACCACAAGATTTTCCCAAACATGATGACAATATAACAAATACAAAGCCATCATAAAAGCATTTATTACAGTCTAAGCTCGTGACACCGAAGCATTAACAACACCGGCAGTATAATCATATAAATGTAGCCCAACTGGATGCCTAAACCCACGACATCCTATCTCAGACTCAAATGAAACTGTGCCCGCATGTCCTCTGTTGGACCAAAACGGACAGGGGCGTCAACCCCGATAGATCTATCCATAACATTCGCGCTTACACAAAGTAATTAACGATTCATGATTCACGGGCCAAAGCAACTGGGTTTTTAGTGGGACTTAGACTAGTATATAAATCAGTTAATGCACTTGTGTTCATACATTAAATCAAGCAATGTCTCACCCCAAAAAGCAGTAAAAGCAGTTAAAAAGTTGGGCTATAAACTCACCTCAAATGATAGTCAAGTAAAAGCAATCAAACAGTAGGCACAGAAAAAATGCTCGTAACAACGTCAACCCAAACCGCAGCCTAGCAATAATAATAACTAGCTAAGCTACAAGTAAAGCAATTAAATAATTATTCTTACATTACATTGTACTTGCACCAATTAATTAATAAATAAAAATATTTACTTTTTATTTCAAAAATTAAACTATATATGAAAATGTCAAGTTTTATAAAATAAAAACGCACACAAAAATAATTAATTTAAAATGACACAAGACAGACCTTTTAGAAAATTAGACGCGACAATTAATTATATTTTTAGTTGGGTCAATTGGTAGTTGGTCTCTATCTATGTCCAATAATAGTCCAAGTCTCAGTCCAATACAGTCCATATAATAGTACGGTTCTAATCCTAATTTTTGTCCAAATAATATATCATTCTTTTTGTCTTATTAATTTTTAGTATCAATTAATATGAAGGTCAAAACAAATAAATAAAGTGATCGTCCCTTTTGGGTCGTTAATAAATAAATTATGAGACCCTTATCCGGGACCCACTTTAATTGGGTCTTTTTAGTTCGGTTAGAGTCAATGGGTCTCGGCATATACGACTTACACGAAGAATGCCTAATCCCACGCTCCACGCGCGAACCGTGACACCAATTTAGTCCGGGTTAAATTATATTAATATTTACTTAATATTTATTAAGTTTTAAATTTTAAGTTTAAATTACTCAACGGATCCAATTTTAATAAGTCTACTTATTAAGCGGGGTTTTACTTTCTATTCAAACTATATATACTTATCATTCTAATACTATGACATCATGACCACTTTCTTGTTCCTTTGCTCCCCTGACAACACATGACACCACAAGGACATTGTACTTGTTTTAATATAAAAAAAAAATAATTTTCAATTTCACTTTCTATCTCTCTCCCTAAACGCATGTACAGAGAAAAAAAAAAGATGAACTCCATTGTAGTAAAAACTCAAACCGCGACTTATGAAGCGATTTGTGCATTCGTTACTTGATGATTTTCAAAAATTCGAATTGCACGATAACCGTTACGACACCGACTATAAATCCCACCAAAAAAATGACACGATTTGACGTGGTTTTGACTCGGTATACACGTTTGAACAACATATATTTACACAAAACTTAAAACATGTTTTTAGTTCAAATAACCTTAAACTTTTCGTCTCAAAACCTTATGTTACTCATATATGATGCATTCATTTTCGAAAATATACTTTTGCTTATTATTTCAACGTACCCATTTAGCCATTTTTTGAAGAAAGTTGTGATTTCATGTAAAGAGCTTGATTATTAGTTGTAAGAAATGGTTTTAGATGTGCAAGTACATGTAATATGTTATGAACGTAAATAGATAGAGATTTAAGGCCTTACAAAGCTATGTGAATCGATGAAATCAAGAACACACGAACCAACTATCTAAACGAATCCTTAACTTGAAACCTTAGCTCGCCTTAAACCCCGAATGACAAACCAAATCCGAAACCAATCTCAACCTAGCTCAAACCCACGAAAAAATCTCTAGCTCAACGAAACCCTAATCGCGTGCATTCACTATGATGATTGTATATATGAGTGTGATATGTTTGTGTAGAAGATGATAGTTTTTGGTTCACTTGAAGCTTACAAGGAAAATAGACATAGATTATTATGAATGTAGAAGTGAGGGATAACTTGAAAAGGTGACAATGGGGCTTGGTTTATATTCGAACAGAAAGTGAGAGATGGAGTAGTATTTGTGTTAGTGAAGATTGAAGTCTTAATATTTAAGGTGTATGTTGCTCGTCCATTATGGGAGAAAAAGGGAAGTTACTTTGAAACCATTTGGTCATGCAAATTTGATGCCCTCCTTATATGACAAAACTACAAAATATGAAGTACTTTGTTTTTGGCTTTACACAGTTAGGTTTTATTTGTGTTTGTTTGTTCCAATGTGTAGAAGAGTGATATGGGTGAATGGTTATTTTTGAGGTAAAAGGTTAGTGTAAGCTTGCCATGTATATGAGTTTATTATATTTTAGTTAGTAGTGTTAGTGGAGGTTTAGGTAATTTATTTAGATGATGAGTTAGTAGTAATATAGTGAATAATAGGGATAGTGTGTAGTGTAAGAAATGTAGTAAGTAATATGTAAGTAAAGGATGAATGTGAAAAGTGTAAGTGTTTTTGTGTTTAGTAAAATTTAGTAAACGGTTAAATTAACTAGTTGACGTTATATAATTTGGTTCGAATGATGAAGTGATGAATGTCACGATTTTTCCTAATGACTCCAATAAGTCTAAGTACGAATAATAACACGTAAAAATAAATAAATCGCATGATACTTCATAAATATGAGATAACTTCTCAATTTGTTAAATCCACAAGGTTCAAAGCTCACATTAAATAAATACATGGGAAAATAAAGATGAAAAAAAAATTGACGAATGTCACAGTATCCCCATGTTTTAGAGATTTCGTCGCGAAATCAAGACGTTGTTGTAGTAGGGTTATTAGCGAAAAGATGTGGATACTTGCTCTTGAATTGGTCTTCCCGTTCCCACGTGTATTCTGGACCTCTACGTGCATTCCAACGGACTTTCACGATAGGTATACGACTTTGCTTGAGCTGTTTGACCTGACGGTCCATGATCTCCACCGGTTCTTCTACGAAGTTGAGTTTGTCGTCGAGTTGGATCTCTTCCAAAGGAATAACGAGTGTCTCGTCGGATAAACATTTCTTCAGGTTGCAAATGTGGAACACATTATGCACTCGGCTAAGTTCTTGAGGTAACTCCAAACGGTAGGCCACGGGGCCAATCCTCTCTATAATCTTGAATGGTCCAATGTAACGAGGATTCAACTTTCCACGCTTTCCAAAGCGAATTACACCCTTCCAAGGTGAGACCTTCAACATGACTCTATTGCCAACCTCAAACTCAAGAGGCTTGCGTCTCCTGTCAGCATAACTCTTTTGTCGATCTCGTGCTGCTTGCATACGGCTCTTGATCTTAAAGATCTTCTCAGTAGTCTCATGTATGATCTCGGGTCCAGTGAGTTGAGCATCACCAACCTCTGCCCAACACACGGGTGAACGACACTTTCTACCATACAATGCTTCGAACGGTGCTGCCTTAATGCTAGTGTGATAACTATTATTATATGAGAACTCCACCAATGGCAGATGCCTATCCCATCCATTTCCAAAGTCGATCACACAAGCTCTCAGCATATCTTCTAGGATTTGAATGGTCCTTTCACTTTGACCGTCAGTTTGGGGATGATACGCAGTGCTCATATCCAACTGCGTTCCCAATGCTTTCTGCAGCGACTTCCAAAACTGCGAAGTAAATCGGCTATCTCGGTCAGAGATTATAGACACAGGCACACCATGCCTCGTGACTACTTCCTTCAAGTATGTTCTTGCTAACTTATCCATTCCATCTGTCTCCTTGATTGGCATGAAGTGAGCCGATTTGGTGAGTCGGTCGACGATAACTTAAATAGTGTCAAATCCAGCCGAGGTTTTAGGTAGCTTTGTAATGAAATCCATAGTGATATTTTCCCACTTCCATTCTGGTAGTTCGGGTTGGACCAATAGTCCTGATGGTTTCATGTGTTCGGCCTTGACCTTGGCACAAGTCAAGCACTTGCCAACATATGTAGCAATGTCCGCCTTCATGTTCGGCCACCAATACAACATCTTAAGGTCATGATACATCTTGTCAGATCCCGGATGTATGGAGTATTTTGACTTATGCGACTCATGCATAATAAAAGGTCGTAGGTCACCATGGCACGGTAACCAACTCCTATTATCAAGGCATAATGTTCCATCCGAGCGAGCTTCTAACTTCTTTATCATGCCTTCAACATCTTCAGTCTTGAGAATTTCCTCCTCGACTGCCTCCTTCTGAGCCTTGAGAATTAAGGACGGAAGATCTAAGCCAATGGTCATCACCAAGGCTTTCACTCTAAGAATCCTCTCCTTTCGACTCAAAGCGTCAGCTACGACATTTGCCTTGCCCGGGTGATAACGGATCTCACAATCGTAATCACTGAGCAACTCTAGCCAACGTCGTTGTCTCATGTTGAGTTCTTTTTGATTCAAGATGTGTTGTAAACTTTTATGATCAGTGAATACAACACACTTTGTGCCATAAAGGTAGTGTCTCCATATCTTTAGGGCAAACACCACTGCTCCTAACTCTAAATCATGAGTTGTGTAGTTCTTCTCGTGCACTTTTAGTTGTCTTGACGCATAAGCAATGACCTTAGTCCTTTGCATCAACACCGCACCTAACCCTTTTATGGATGCATCACAATACACCACAAAGTCTTCATTACCCTCGGGTAGGGCTAGTATAGGTGCTTCACACAACATCTGCTTCAATGTTTGGAATGCCAAATCTTGATCTTCTTTCCACTCAAACTTCTTATCCTTTTGAGTTAACTCCGTCATTGGTTTAGCTATCCTGGAGAAACCCTCAATGAATCTCCTATAGTAACCAGCAAGACCTAAAAATTGGCGGATCTTCGTGGGTGTTGTAGGAGTCGCCCAATCTTTCACAGCCTCGATCTTAGCAGGATCAACGTGGATACCGCTGCTATCGATTACATGCCCAAGGAATTGCACTGTGTTTATCCAAAACTCACATTTGGAAAACTTTGCATACAACTTCTCCTTCCTCAACAGCTCTAGTATGGTCTTCAAATGTTCCTTGTGTTCTTCTTCATTACGAGAGTAGATGAGAATATCATCGATGAATACAATCACAAACTTGTCCAAGTATGGTTTGCAAACTCGGTTCATGAGATCCATGAATACCGCGGGTGCGTTTGTCAAACCAAAGGGCATAACTTGGAACTCGTAGTGTCCGTATCGGGTTCTAAAAGCCGTCTTGTGGACGTCTTCTTCTCTAACCCTTAGCTGATGATATCCCGACCTTAAATCAATCTTCGAGTATATGCTAGATCCTTGCAGTTGGTCGAAAAGATCATCAATTCTTGGCAATGGGTAGCGGTTCTTTATCGTCAGCTTGTTCAACTCTCGGTAATCAATACACATCCTAAAGGATCCATCTTTCTTTTTGACAAATAGGACCGGTGCTCCCCAGGGTGAGGAACTCGGTCTAATGAAACCTTTGTCAGAAAGTTCCTTTAGTTGTTCAGCTAGCTCCTTCATCTCTGCTGGTGCTAAGCGGTATGGTGCTCTAGCAACAGGTGCAGCACCTGGTGTAAGCTCTATATGAAACTCCACTTGTCGTGTTGGTGGTAACCCTGGTAAATCTTCTGGAAACACGTCTGGAAAATCTCTAACAATGGGTACATCTTCAACCTTCTTCTCATGATCTTCTTCTTCCTCCTTTTGCGTTACTTGAACCAAGAACACTGGACATCCCTTCTCAATGTATCTTTGGGTTCTAATACATGAGATGACTTCCAGTCTCGATCTATTCTTCACTCCACTTCTTTCGCCTTGTATGATTAGTACATCGTTCCCATAAGGAACACGAACGCACTTCTCATGACATACAATTTCCGCGTGCTGCTTCGACATCCAATCCATTCCAATGATGACATCAAAACTTCCTAATTCTATGGGGAGTAAGTCGATACTGAACGAATGATCTTGTAACCTTAGACTACATCCTTTCAGAATAGCATCGGTGGTCACTGATTTCCCATCGGCTAGTTCTACATTATACTTAATATCTAACGCAGTAGGGGTGATATTTAGGCGTTCACTAAATGCAGATGACACAAAACTCCTATCCGCACCAGAATCAAATAATACTGAAGCATAGTTGTTATTGACTAGGAACGTACCAGTCACAACATTGTTGTCTTGCACTGCAGCCTCAGCACACAAATGATATACCTTGCTAGGTGCCGTGAATCCACTTGGAGCACTGGTTGTGGCTCGATTATTTCCTCCCCGGTTCCCCTGGTTCTGCCTCTGGTTCCCTTGGTTGTGGTTTTGGTTGCCTCGAATTTGATTACCACGACCTTGGTTCCCACTGCTTGGACACTTATTCTTGTAATGCCCTTTCTCTCCACACCCAAAACAAGTAACATTCGCTCCTTGTCCACCTTGAGTTCCCGGTCCTCTATGGTTAGCAGGACGGGGTGGTGCTCGACACTCCTTTGCCTTATGTCCAGCCTTTCCACAGTTGTAGCATGTAGGAGGACATGCTCCCTCGTGGTGTCGGCCACACTTTCCACAGAAAGGAAATCTTCCAACATAGTTTCCAGCATTACTTTGCCCAGCAGTAAACACCCTAGCCACCTCCTGACGCTTGTTTTGATTGTAGTTATTAGTGTTGTTGTTGTTATTGGTGTTGTAGTGATTACCAGACCACTTCCTCTTGTCTCCAGCATTCTCCCCCAACTCTTGCACCACTTGGTACATCAAACTCTGAGCCATATCAATTGCTTCATGCAAGTTATTCGGCTTTGATGAAGTCACATTCCCCTTGATGTTCAAAGGCAAGCCCTCAATGTATCGCTCCAACAATCGGTCATTGTTGGGCACCATTTCGGGACACAATAAAATTAGCTCTTGAAAGCGCTGATTGTAAGCAGTAAGGGCGGTACCCTTGACTTTCAAGTTCCATAGCTCAACCTCCATCTGCTTGACTTCATTTCGTGGACAATACTTCCTAACAAACATAGCCTTGAACTCACTCCAAGGTGTAGCTTGTGAAACATCAATGGTCACTGCACGAGCATAAACATTCCACCAAGTCAAAGCACTATCCACCAACGTGCTTGATGCAAACTTCACCTTATCAGCTTCAGCAACATTGCTAATCCCAAATTGAGATTCCAACTTCTCAAACCATCTAGTCAAACCCATTGCACCTTCAGTACCACGGAAACTCACTTGTGTAACCGCACGGAATTCCTTGTAGGTACAGGTCCGCGTATTGGCAACAGTGGCCCCTTGGTTTGTCTCCTCTTGCGTGCTCGCTGTACGGATCGCTTCAGCTGCTGCGAGTGCCTCAGCCACTCGTTCCGCGATCATTTGACTGAGCATGACTGGGTCAATCCCACCGGTAGCAGCTGGTGGATTCTGTGTCTCAGATCTTCTAACTGGTGCCATAATCTAAAAGGTAAACAAGACAATGAGTTTTGCCAGACATAACATTCATGGCACGCACAATACAATTATGAAATGCTCAATGGTATAACAAACAATATATGATGATCGCACAAATTTGTAACCCAAATAAGATAATGTCATAACCTAACATCCATAGAAATGTTTCGAAATACATCAAAATCCGACATACATAATAAGGAAAAATGGAAAATGCCAACTAGCTGAGATAAACCTCATAGCTTAGTGGTCGTACAACAATGAGTCAACAGTACATGGTAAATCTAACTAGTGCCCTCACGGCGCTGATGAAGCTCTCTCTCCAACTCTGCTAACCTTCTCTCAACCACGATCTCACGAGCCTGGGAATCTCTAAGTCTAACATCGGTATCATAACAAGCGGCTCTAAACCTCTTATCCAAGTCTGCAACAGGGTCCTCCACCGGTGCCTCTAGTCCGCCTGTCTCAACCAATGGCTCTACTCCCCAACGGGTCATCAGGCTCTCGATCTCCTCAAGACGAGCATTCGGCATGGATTCCATCTGATCGAGAACAGTATGAAGCTGTCCTCGTAGACGGGTCACACAAACCGTCAATGTCGTCCCATCCTCAACTGGACTCTTCTTTGTCAATGCCTCCAGCTTATCCTGCATCTCCTCATACTCCTCACCCAAAGTCTCCACCGCATCCTCCAACCTATTCAAACGGGTCGTCACACATCCATCTGCTGCCCCAAGCATCACCACCGTCGATGTAGCTCTCCTAGGAAGAGGAGTCGTAGCTCTCGGCCCAGTAGAGATGCCAACATCAGCAAGCATCTCCTGGTACACAGCAGGTACAGTCTCTGGTGGTGGTAGTAGTAGTGGCACATCTAGGACAGGACTGGCAGGTGTGCGCGCTGCATGCCTGTCAGTGGCAGTGAAGGGTATGAGGGGTCGGTAAGGTGAAAGTGGTGGTCGAGCAGCTCTCCCCCGGAGACGTCGCCTCACATAGTAGAAAGGTAGAGTACCAGGTGCTGGAGCAGGGATGTCAGTCCTCTCCCCTTCGTCTTCAGATGAAGATGAGGAGATGTGTGCGAGGGAAACCTCAGGAGTAGCAGCATATGTAGTAGGAGGGTCCTCAGTGTCAGTGACCTCCATGGGTTCACCTTCCCCATCGGTGAACTCCATATCATCATCCTCTGTCTCCTCTATCGTCTCATCCCTAGTGACTGATGCCTGACCTGGTGACTGCACCACATCAGCGGCTAGGTCGTCCTCTCCTCCGCCTTCTAGGCTAAGCACATCATCTGCTGGTGCATCAGGGATATGGATCGGTGAACGGTGAACCTCCTCAGTCTCTCTCTCGGTCTCATCATCTGAAGTCATCCGGTACCACGGATATCCTGATGGTGATCCTCTAGGTAATCCCATCGATGAACTGACAGTCGACTGTGAACTGCGGTGGTGGTATGCCCCTGAAGACGCCGAATCACCAGAAGAAGACATTGCTGTAACATAAACAGAATAGATGTGTGTAAATATCTCATATAATTAGTCCGTGAAAGGGACATCGAGATAACCTATAGCAATCATTGTTCAAACCACATGTATCCCATATAACATACTCAGATTTTGTTGTTGCACATGTACCCCATATAATTATATCTCGTAATTGTTAAATCACATGTATCCCATTTATCATATATTATATAACGTTGAATCACTCGACTCCAATAATAATTGTTCATTACATATATATATATATATATCCATGTATATATATATACTTAATACTTACAATCCGTATGATAATCGATTAAACACATAACAGTTATAGTCTAGAGTTACTAAATGCAACCTAGTTCTCTATAACCATGTCTCTGATACCAATCTGTCACACTCCCAAAATATCAGAGTATAATGGCAACAAGGGAGTGGTGACGTCATGATTATCATACACATAGTTACAAAGAACGACCTCTAAATGAGACGTTCGGAAAATTGATCACTTGCATTTGATAAAATAAAGAGTTTTAACATAGTGTGGAAGCATAAAACTGGTCACAGATACAAAAACAAGGTTTTCAAATAGTACAAATGATCTTTAATTTCAATAGAAATGACGGCAGTGCATGAGACCTCACATAGCATCTTCGTTCTTAATACCTGAGAAAAACATTGCTAAAGCGTCAACATAAAGTTGGTGAGTTCATAGGTTTAGTTAATTTGAAGTGTTTAATGAACCACAAGATTTTCCCAAACATGATGACAATATAACAAATACAAAGCCATCATAAAAGCATTTATTACAGTCTAAGCTCGTGACACCGAAGCGTTAACAACACCGGCAGTATAATCATATAAATGTAGCCCAACTGGATGCCTAAACCCACGACATCCTATCTCAGACTCAAATGAAACTGTGCCCGCTTGTCCTCTGTTGGACCAAAACGGACAGGGGCGTCAACCCCGATAGATCTATCCATAACATTCGCGCTTACACAAAGTAATTAACGATTCACGATTCACGGGCCAAAGCAACTGGGTTTTTAGTGGGACTTAGACTAGTATATAAATCAGTTAATGCACTTGTGTTCATACGTTAAATCAAGCAATGTCTCACCCCAAAAAGCAGTAAAAGCAGTTAAAAAGTGGGGCTATAAACTCACCTCAAATGATAGTCAAGTAAAAGCAATCAAACAGTAGGCACAGAAAAAATGCTCGCAACAACGTCAACCCAAACCGCAGCCTAGCAATAATAATAACTAGCTAAGCTACAAGTAAAGCAATTAAATAATTATTCTTACATTACATTGTACTTGCACCAATTAATTAATAAATAAAAATATTTACTTTTTATTTCAAAAATTAAACTATATATGAAAATGTCAAGTTTTATAAAATAAAAACGCACACAAAAATAATTAATTTAAAATGACACAAGACAGACCTTTTAGAAAATTAGACGCGACAATTAATTATATTTTTAGTTGGGTCAATTGGTAGTTGGTCTCTATCTATGTCCAATAATAGTCCAAGTCTCAGTCCAATACAGTCCATATAATAGTACGGTCCTAATCCTAATTTTTGTCCAAATAATATATCATTCTTTTTGTCTTATTAATTTTTAGTATCAATTAATATGAAGGTCAAAACAAATAAATAAAGTGATCGTCCCTTTTGGGTCGTCAATAAATAAATTATGAGACCCTTGTCCGGGACCCACTTTAATTGGGTCTTTTTAGTTCGGTTAGAGTCAATGGGTCTCGGCATATACGACTTACACGAAGAATGCCTAATCCCACGCCCCACGCGCGAACCGTGACACCAATTTAGTCCGGGTTAAATTATATTAATATTTACTTAATATTTATTAAGTTTTAAATTTTAAGTTTAAATTACTCAACGGATCCAATTTTAATAAGTCTACTTATTAAGCGGGGTTTTACTTTCTATTCAAACTATATATACTTATCATTCTAATACTATGACATCATGACCACTTTCTTGTTCCTTTGCTCCCCTGACAACACATGACACCACAAGGACATTGTACTTGTTTTAATATAAAAAAAATAATTTTCAATTTCACTTTCTATCTCTCTCCCTAAACGCATGTACAGAGAAAAAAAAAAAAGATGAACTCCATTGTAGTAAAAACTCAAACCGCGACTTATGAAGCGATTTGTGCATTCGTTACTTGATGATTTTCAAAAATTCGAATTGCACGATAACCGTTACGACACCGACTATAAATCCCACCAAAAAAATGACACGATTTGACGTGGTTTTGACTCGGTATACACGTTTGAACAACATATATTTACACAAAACTTAAAACATGTTTTTAGTTCAAATAACCTTAAACTTTTCGTCTCAAAACCTTATGTTACTCATATATGATGCATTCATTTTCGAAAATATACTTTTGCTTATTATTTCAACGTACCCATTTAGCCATTTTTTGAAGAAAGTTGTGATTTCATGTAAAGAGCTTGATTATTAGTTGTAAGAAATGGTTTTAGATGTGCAAGTACATGTAATATGTTATGAACGTAAATAGATAGAGATTTAAGGCCTTACAAAGCTATGTGAATCGATGAAATCAAGAACACACGAACCAACTATCTAAACGAATCCTTAACTTGAAACCTTAGCTCGCCTTAAACCCCGAATGACAAACCAAATCCGAAACCAATCTCAACCTAGCTCAAACCCACGAAAAAATCTCTAGCTCAACGAAACCCTAATCGCGTGCATTCACTATGATGATTGTATATATGAGTGTGATATGTTTGTGTAGAAGATGATAGTTTTTGGTTCACTTGAAGCTTACAAGGAAAATGGACATAGAGTATTATGAATGTAGAAGTGAGGTGATAACTTGAAAAGGTGACAATGGGGCTTGGTTTATATTCGAACAGAAAGTGAGAGATGGAGTAGTATTTGTGTTAGTGAAGATTAAAGTCTTAATATTTAAGGTGTATGTTGCTCGTCCATTATGGGAGAAAAAGGGAAGTTACTTTGAAACCATTTGGTCATGCAAATTTGATGCCCTCCTTATATGACAAAACTACAAAATATGAAGTACTTTGTTTTTGGCTTTACACAGTTAGGTTTTATTTGTGTTTGTTTGTTCCAATGTGTAGAAGAGTGATATGGGTGAATGGTTATTTTTGAGGTAAAAGGTTAGTGTAAGCTTGCCATGTATATGAGTTTATTATATTTTAGTTAGTAGTGTTAGTGGAGGTTTAGGTAATTTATTTAGATGATGAGTTAGTAGTAATATAGTGAATAATAGGGATAGTGTGTAGTGTAAGAAATGTAGTAAGTAATATGTAAGTAAAGGATGAATGTGAAAAGTGTAAGTGTTTTTGTGTTTAGTAAAATTTAGTAAACGGTTAATTTAACTAGTTGACGTTATATAATTTGGTTCGAATGATGAAGTGATGAATGTCACGATTTTTCCTAATGACTCCAATAAGTCTAAGTACGAATAATAACACGTAAAAATAAATAAATCGCATGATACTTCATAAATATGAGATAACTTCTCAATTTGTTAAATCCACAAGGTTCAAAGCTCACATTAAATAAATACATGGGAAAATAAAGATGAAAAAAAAATTGACGAATATCACAAAAACTTTCTCTCTCTAAAAACTAGAAAGGAAAAATGAAAAATGAAAAACTAGCTAACCCCCTCCTAATGTATTTAGGAGGGTATTTATAGGGAAATGGGGAGGTGCATGTGTTGCCTCCTCTTTTTTTCTTCTCGGCTATTCGTCTATTAAGTTCTTTGACTTTTCTCGACGTCGTCTCGGGATTAATTAAACTCGTCTTATAAATTCTTCACTTATTTAGACTTGAGTTCTTCGACTTCATTAAATTTCCGTCTTTAGACTTTTTCTTCGATAAATCTTCAGAATAGGCCTTGGACTTCCGTTCTTTTTGCACTCTTGACCTTTTGACTTTGTCTTTTCTCATTTTCTTCGATAAAAGCCCGTGAAAGCCCGTGTTTTCTTCCTTTTTCATCTTTTGGTCCTAAAACACAATAAAAAACACAAACCACGCATAATTCCGACTTTTACGACATAAAATACACGTTTTGGTCTAGTTATTATTGGAAATAAGTGGTAAAAAGATAAGTGTTTTCACACTTATTGAATCCCCTACACTTGACCATTGCAATGCCCTCATGCAATGCATTAGTTTTAAAGCACGGTTTACATTTTCCATTATAAATAACCCACATTGGCCTTTATTAAATACTAAACATTTAAGAAAAATAAAAAGATAGAAACAAGTAAAGAAATCAAAGACTTACATTGGGGTTTCGGCAGCCATGAATGTTTATCATTCTCAAGTTTCACGTTCCCCATACCAAGCTTAAAAACGAGATCATTGTTATTATAAGTTAGCAAAATAACACGAATTCATGTGGGACAATTATTTACTTAGACTCCCTTATTCCTAGGTGTATCTCTTATATTTTAATTTTGTCTTGAATGATCACGAGGATGCATTGTTTAACTTATTTCGATAGTTATTTAGGCTGAAAATAAAGTGGGACAATTTAATCAATAGTTAGCTAAATGACAAAATGTGACAACCGTGGTTTTGAGGTTCGTCACTTGGTCTTATTTTTAGGTTATTTTATGTGTGACTACTTGATTTGTGTGTTTACTTGTTTATTTTGTGTGAACGAGGTTGGTGTGGTTATCGTTTATGAGTATAGAGTACTCATAAGTAAATCGAGGAACGGTTATTTCATGTTCATGAGCTCACAATTTAGTGACTATGAAATGAAATGGTGATATTTTGGTGTTTACGTATACGTATAAGTATTATAGTAATAGTATTTTTTTTAGGAATTACGGTTTAGCATTTAGAGGTCTCGGATGAGGTAATTAGTCATATGAATATTTTTCGGGATGGTTTTAAGTCATTTAGGACTTAGTTATAAAGTTTATTTCAAAATTTGAGATTTTTTTTAAAAGTGTATATTTTACGTCTTTTACGGTAAAACGCGTAAATTTGACTAGTTTTACGGTTTTGGGGTTTTGGAAGCTTTCGGAGCTAAAATAAATTAAGACAAATTAAGGTAATATTAGTAGTATATTATTAAACAATAAAAAGAAAATATATATATATATATATATATATATATATATATATATATATATATATATATATATATACATATATATATATATATACATATATATATATATATATACATATATATATATATATATATATATATAATATATATATATATCTCTACATTATATATAAGAGGAGGGATTTGCCACGTCATCTATCAGGGAATTAATCCTACGTGTCAAACAGGCTTCCAAAACCGGGCTTACAAATTCCCGAACATTATCACTTTCTTAAAATAAAATTCACTATCACCCATGAAAACAACCCAACCCAACCCCTATTCATACGATTATCAAGTATCGTGATTAGCGATAAAACACAGTTTCATCGCTAACCCTAATTTTTTCTCTAGCCTTCCAATCTAATGAAAAAAGGTTTGATTTGTTTTTTTGGTTTTGTTTATCTGTATGAATCAACAATGAATATTGGAAAATCCAGTCAATGTATTTTCTTATTTATGTGCTTCCAATCTAATTAAATTTTTAATTTTTTGTCAACTGATGCAGCAAACAAGTTGGAATCTTTGTGAGAACAAATAAGATTGTTCTTATATTAATAACAGCTCCTTCAATTTTCCCAAAATTATCCGGATTAAATTAGATCTTCTTATAAATCTCGAATCGGATTATATTCGAAGTAAGTAAATCATGTATTTATTTAAACTGATATGATCTTATCACAATATATTCAGTTTTGATAATAAAAAATACGTTATTTAGGATTATTGTTTTCATTGTTTCTACTGTTTTTATGTTTATGGGTCACGCAGGTTTATATTAGGGCAATCCATGGACCAAAAAGATGAAAAAGACTAACAACTCAATTCGTTTTTTTTATCATAAGCGACAAGAACAATTCTAACTAAAAGTGTATCATAAGCGGTATGAGCATATGCGGTCTTCTTTTTGAGTTAGGTTCTAATTGCAGATCTTAGTGTAGAAGCTAGAAAAGATTTTCTTGCTATTTGTGAAGATGCAAAAGACCCATTGATATATTAATAACTGATTTTATGATTTTATACTAATTTTTTGTAGGAATTTTACAGATGAAAAAGAACTCGAGGAATTTTACAGATGGCTCCAAAACCCACATCCGCTACCTACAAATTTTAGTTCTTGTGACATCCCGAGTGTGTTGTGAGTTTTTTTATTCCTATCAGTGATCAATATTTCACTTATAAATAAGGTTGTGTATCTTGCTTTAAAGTACAATAATTATAAAAAAATATCAGTTTATTAGTGTAAGCTCTTATTTCAAATGTATTATCTAATCGGTCTTTGTTTGTTTGATTGTCTAGATTCACAAGGGTCTGACAGTTTCATTCCGCTTTCACCACATTGGCTTCTGTCGAAACCCAGGGACGATAAGACTAGAATTGTATCTTGAGGTGCGTGACCAAGTTGAATCATACAGTCTGACCTGTTAATTTCTTTCTATACTTCACAAAGTTGAAGATTTTTAGCTTATAATGTTCTTGCTATTATACTCAGAAGTGATTCACAAAAGTCCTCTTCCAATCGTCAGGGTACTATGAAGTCACAAGCAAAGAATGACGAGGCTCTTGATGTCATGATCCGCTTTTTGAGGGCATATGGAACTAAAAATGAGGCCCTGATGGCAAGGAAACAGATGGTCTGTGTGACAAGTGGACTGATTTAGGGAAGGACGAGTTACTGACCATCCTCGACCACCTATAAAGCTGATCATGGAAAATCCCCCAACATATGGGTGAGTCCCACTCTCTGCTCTCATTTATATCAGTACATTTCTAATGAAGTGAACACATCTGTCTTTTATTACATTAATTTTTTAAATGGTGTCATTTATAGTCATTTATATTTATGTCATTTATAAATATGTAATTTATAGTAAGTTTTTAGTTGTTAGGCTGCAACCGTAGAAATAGGGATGTGGCAGTGTTGAGGTATGTGTTAGGTAGTCGTACACGTTTTTGTAGTATCTTGCATATGTGGAGCTGCTGTTGTTGCTGTGACACACTTGGCTGTTATGGACATTTTTCTGATTTGCGAAAAGATACTACATAGAATTGTTCTCCCTGACTGTTTATCCTATTGTTCTACGTGTGTTCGTCTTAATTTTAGGTGATAAGACATTTTTTGGATCATACTTCGTTGATGGCACAAATTTTTTTTGATGTAAATTTTAGTGTTGATGCTTGTATGTGTAAGGAATGAGTTACCTCTTTAACCATTAGACTTGGCTATTTGTAACTTCCAAACACTTAAATCGGATAACTACATTTAAAGCACGATACCAAGTGTCTTGCACTTTTTGTTGAAAATTTTTTGTTCCTGCGAAGCGTAGACTTTTCTACAATTCTGCTGCTAAAAACTTCTATAACATATGACTTTAAATTAGTACATGGGAAATGCTTATTTGAAAGTACCTGCAAATTTACAATGCTGCAAGCATAGGCTAACAAAGTAAAAACATGCAACCTCAAACACCCAAAAACTTCATATTTTATCTTAAAATAATCTATATAAACTAACTTCATTGTGCATATTCAAATTGCATTAAAGCCACGAATTAGTTATGGGTATCTGCAGCAAGAATGTTCTCCCGTCCCTTTCCTGATCCAAGATATGAGAACTGAAGGTGTGAATTTTTAAAGATCCCTAACGTTGGGTTTTATGTTGTTGTGTTCAGATTTTTACTCCTGTTTTTGACATTTCTTGCTGCTAAATCTCTATTTTCGCGCTATGCGTCTAAAGCGGCTAAGGCATATTCGGATACATAAATAATACAGTTATGTGTTCTATATATTACTTGAACTTTTGTAATATGACTGATGCGATTTCAGATTCGGATTCCAAACCTTAAATTGTGCATAAAATCAGATATATAATGTGAAGAGTACGTGAATGTTTTCTGATGAAACAAAAGACAATAACATGGCGTACGGTCCGTGTGCTAGGATGAAAAGAATGGATTGTTGGAACAGGGCTTTGTCCTACAAAAGAATAAGTTCAGTCTTCGAATAAGAACCTTCCTTCCTGAAACGGTATGTGATTTATTAGGAGGCCAGATGATTGCGGTTGCAGCAGAAGCTGCAGTACGAAACTTATGCAAGGTTCAATTTAAATTAGTATGCTTCTTTATGTTCATTTATTGTTGTTCTTTCTGTGCATGCTGTTTTCGGTTGTGTAGTTCTGGACTAAGGTAGTAGTAGCGATCCTCAAGATGATGACATCATGGTGTGGCTGACTTACTGATCATTGCTATCACTGTATATGAATTATGATTAGTTCAATTCCTTAAATTAGTGTAAATTTGCAAGTTTAATACTTTACTACTCTGTAATTTGTCGTGGTGGAATTTATTGGTGAACCACTTTTGTTTGTTGTTGTGTAGACAACTCTGTAGCTCATACATCACCCTTTTCCAAGTCGATAGTCCGGCAAAACCAAGAAAAACAATAAATGTTTACATCCTGAGAAGAAAAAGGATTAAAATTATAACACAAGTACATTTAAAAAACTTAAATTCTGCAACTCATGTAGTTGACTATAATAATGGTATTATTTACTTGGCGAATGTGGGATTGTGTATACGGGGCGATCTTTACATGGCGAATATGGGAGTAGGAGGGAAATGACATAAGATAATTGGGAAACTGTTGGTCTACCCGTGGCCTTTACCTCTTGATCCAATGAATTTTTCACCCAGTGATGACGTTGTGCAGGTACCTCTTAACTCTGTTTTTCTTCATTTTGGCTCAGAAAATACCACGTTTTTAGCTATTGTACATTTATACATGCCACCCTTGAAATTATGGCTTCCTGTTACAATCATTTTGTAGCCAAGACACTCAAAATAAAATAATTGATTTACTTATTTACAAAATCCATGCAGCTCCACAAGATTCGGGTGTTGCAATGTAGAAATCGCACCTAATATATTCAAGAAGAACTCCCTATTTTCTTGCTTTGATTTAGAAGGAAGTTGTTTAACACCTACTAAGAATCTTAAGATAATATCAGGTTTTATAGCTTTTGTTTTGCTTAACTTTTGCAGATGACGGGTTAAACAGATAAATTAAAGAATAGCTAGAAAATGGAACGGGTCAAATGGTTCAAAGAGGTTAAATGGTCATATTGGTTTCAAACACGTACAACATCTCAAATGATTTTGTCTAAAAGCAATTACAATTAAGTTTTTACACAGTTAAGGTGACATCTATTCTTTATGCAGATTGGGAGACTCCACAGGCCTGGCCTTCTTCAGAACACAAAAGCGGCAAGCGTGTATTCAACACAGAAATGGAATTTTCGGAGTTCACTTTGAGCTAGCCGAAATTTCTTTCTGAAATTTGGACGTGTAACAGGAGGTTAGAGATTTTTAATGTCTGATGCATTTGAGCGCTATATTTTATTGTCATATTTATTCATACACGGGGGTTACTTCAGGTTATATAATAGCTGTAACTTATACAACTGGTGTAGCTAACAGGTTGGTTGATGTGGCTTTGATTTTCTTCTTCTATGTTAACAACAGATCTGGTGTTTGGATTTCATGGGTTTGCTGATTTTTTAGGGTTTTTGGTTCAGTGAGTCTGCACCTTTGGGATCTTTTCATCTGCAATTTTATATGGTGTTTGGTTCAGCAGGTGTCTTTATTTTACTTATGTTATGTATATGTGTATCTGACACTTTTACTTGCTAATTTGCTATTTATTTTCAATGTTCAGTTGACCAACCACAATTAAGGAAGTGTGAACTTTAGTGAATGGTACATAAAAAATATTTGTAACAAACTTGTCATTGCAACTGCTTTAAGCATGGCTTGATATTTATGTATTTAAGATGAGTATATATGTTAATATTTCTACATATAGCTAAGATGATATATAGTTAAACTAGAAGCTTTGTTGTTTATTTCTGTTTTAGCTTGATGACATCTACCTAATAGATGAACCAAGTGCATATCTAGGTTCTGAACACAATAAATCACGTCGAATTGGCAACCAGGTGTGATTTATTAGGCAAATGTTGGGTATTGTCATAGATTCTGTTTATGCATGAAATGCTGTTATTGTCATATTTTTGCATCCTTTGTGAATGCTTCATGGTGAAGCTCCAGTATCTTATTCTACGTATTTGCTTCATGTGACACTTTTTACTTGACCTTCAACTACTTTAAGTTGTAATGTATTCCTTACTGTAATTTAAAAACTTTGAATTTCTTTGAATTTAGCTGATAAAATTTTATTTGGCTCAGATTTCATAGTGATTGAGAGAGATGATCACGATATTGAAGATGCAAGAAGGATGCATCGGCCTTTGCTTACACGTGCTGATGAACATGAAGATGTTGAAGCTCCTGTGAGAAAAGTTCAAGAGAGATATGCTAGGAACCAGTCAGAGTAGGATGACGATGATCACACTGAGGTGGAAGCGGAACAGCACGTTTACACCTTTTGGAGACTGACGTGGAACAGCAAGCTCTGTTGGCATATGTTCGTGATCCAAAGTTGTGGATTGTGCGATATGTGTATAATTTTTTGTATGCTTTTTTTCTGATTAGAAGTAACGCATCATTACTTTTATTAGATATATCATCCACGACTATTTTTAACGCTCTTATCCAATTATTCACGCAGCGAATAAAGACAATCCTCTTGCTCAAGTTTTCACCTATATGTCTTTGTTGGAGGCAAAGATAATCACGGTTACAAAATGCTTAATCTTGTTGGTACATCACTTTGACGCCTAGCTTTTTTTAGGAAGATAGTTGTAGCAGCCTACATAGATGATAAAAAGAAAAGTGAATATACAGTTTTTGTTTCTAATCGCTGTTGAGGATTAGGAATTGTAGGCATATTGTTGTTTGAGTTAGTCATGGGCATATAATTGACAGCTGAGATTACTGAGATTTAGGGAAATTTCTCTGCGTGCCGATTGAATAGAAGATAATTAAGCAAATACGGGTGTATAGTACAAATGATAATCATTACATCTTATTATATGTTGCTTGTGGACAATTCGGTTTCTTTTTGTATCGATTTGGAGCTTGAACAACTCATTCTAGAGTAAAGCTTCAAATACGAGATTGGTTGAAACTTAAGCAAGATATGTTTTGTATTACCAGTTCAACATACTCAGAGATGTACCATTTGCTTCCATATTCTGTTTATTAGCATTTTCTTCCATATTTGATTCCATATATGCTCACTTAAACATCTTATCACTCCCACAGTGTCGTATAATATACAGTTTCGACACTATTCCACAAACGAGCCTCAGCTAATCCTGTTTCTATAATATACAGTTTTGATACTATGTAGAAAATACAATTCTACACTATTTTGGTGATTATTCATTGTCATGTTTTTATCATTTCATTAGATAATCAAGATAGAAGCTTTTATGGCATTCGTTTTTTCTGTTGTGCGTATTTTAGTTGTTGGAATATAGTTAACTGTTGTATTGCTAATCGTGTTTAATGTTTATGTCAGGAACTAAAAGATCTGAGGCCTCAAATGGGTGCTACAGCCAAAAGGATTAAAGATCCAAGAAGAGGAAAGGATTGAAGTATTTAAAGAATAGCAGGAGTTGTTTCTGAAGTAGAAACATCATTGGAAAAGGTCTTTTTTATCCCAAAAGCATGAAACTTGGTACAATTAATAATTGAATTTTAAAATAGGCCTTTTCAAGATGAGAATAAGTTCCTGCCTCAAATTCACACTAATGAAACAGTTAGAGTCTGTACCTATAACATTCTTTATGTTTTTAATAAAGCTTGGGTGGCCATGGGTGGCCACTTAAATTCTTGAAAAGTTTGTTCTTAAGATATTATGGTGTTCTGATGAACCAAAGTTTATCAATTAGAGCTTTCTATTTTTAAGTATTTAACTATGTTTTAAGGATAAAAGTTCACTTTTTTCTCAATTGCTGAGTATTAACTATCTGAGTATTAGTATGATTTTAGTAGTTTACATTGCAATAAGTTGTGTGTATCTATAGCATTTATACATAAAAGCTACCATGAGCTCTGCCAACATGCTTGCAAAGATGCTTTTTAGGACTTAAAATACTTATATGTTTATTTTGAGTTGATATTGTTACTGATCAAAGGCCAAGAGATACTTGGAAAATGTTTTGGCTCACAAGTAAACGAGCCCTTTAATATACATGTTTCTGTCTTGGTGTATGACGTTCTACGCAAGACTCTTTTTTTAGCTACTTAAAACAGAAATGCAAGACTATTTGACTGAGATTAAGTGTGCTATTCAGTACTCAGGAAATGGAATGTAAATTGCAAGTTGGAAGAAGAAAACCGAGAGTTGGTTTATCTCTCGAGGAAACTAAAGAGTGCAATTTTTCTTCTATCGCAAAGCTTCTGGACAAGCTTACTACGTTAGAGTATATTCACGAAAACTATTCTCATCACAGTAAGGTCGGAGAAGCTGAATGGAGCTCTAAGATGAAATAGATGGTTTTAGACTGTATTTCTTGCATACTGGAGTTGGAGAGTAAAGAGGCCCATTTGAAGGACGTTACGACTGAAGTTGATGACTTACAAACTCTGGTGCTACAATTAATATTGGAAAATAAGAATCTGACATCATGATGGTGACGATGAAATCTACCCTTTTGAAGGCTAGATTAAAGTTTCATTATGCTTTTAGGCAATGGAATGTGAGATTATCAAGTTGGAGGAAGAACTGTGAAGAATATCAATCGAGTAATTTTTCTTCCACCGAAACGCTACAAGAATGATCTTCAAATATTTGAGGGTGATTGATGATGTTTCTCCGATCGTTATGATGAAAGTAAAAGAAATTGTTAAATTTCTGAGTTGATGTCAGAATAAATTGCAACCAGCTTAAGCTCTATCTGATACTTTTAAAAAATATGTAAGCTCTTTGATGTCAGAAGCGGGATAAGACGTGACACATACAAGATTGATGTCACGGATCACTTTGTTGGAAGAAATAATGAACCGACCAATGGGTTGACAAGTATGTGTGACAAGACATGACACTCTTGACGGCTACATTACTAGAAACACGGGCGATTTTGTTGTTAAAAGGAGGATATTTTGATAGTAGGGAAGAGCTGTGTAGGACGTGTTTTAGCATCCGGACAACGATGCTTGGTCACAATCATGCTCAAACTCTGGCTGCTCTAAAAATGTACTCCTCTTTTTTTCAAATCCTAATAAAACTGTGTTTTAGATGTTTCTATCCATATTTTGTTTTTTTTTCAGCCTTTTAGTCGTCTTTTGTATGTATATGGCTTTTTCGTTATTGTATAGATCACATATACTTGATTTGTTGTCTCCCACATATTTGCTATGCGAGGTAATTTAAATGGAAAGATTTTTTTATGTTTCTTAAATGATGTTAACCAACAAGTTCTAAAACGGTTGAGTGTATATCGTAAAAAATACTCTTCATTTGCAAATTATTTGTTTACTATTAATTGGATGTTTGGAATTGCGTTTGCAAATAAATTATCTACGTATTTCATTATGAAAATAAAGATAAGCTAAAATGAGTGTTTGAGTAATAAACGAAAAAATGGTTATTTGTGTTTAAAAGCTTCCAAAATGGAGTTTTGGAAAAGTAAGTGGGGAGCTACTTATATTATTTTCAAAATAAAGAAAAGTTAAAATGAGTTTATTTTATTTATATTATTTATCAAATAATCATTGTTGTCAAACACTCAAAAAAACTAATTATCTGATTATTACGATTTCAAACAGAATAATCATATCCAAACACTATTTTCTAAAGGGACGTTTTCAAAATAATAATTATCTAACTATTCATTTTTAAAATGAATAATCTTTTTTCAATAAACAATCCTAAACACCCCCTAAGTTGTACGCGGTTTAAGAAATTCCATTAATCATACGTTTTACCAATCAATACTACTTTTACTCTATGTTTTAAAAACCGGATTTTGAATCGATTTGGTTGAGTTATTAGGTCACTGGTTAAATCGTCAGGGCGACTTGATTTTTCAATAAAAAAAGTATAT
Organism: Glebionis coronaria; assembly: GCA_025667525.1. Lineage (NCBI taxonomy): Eukaryota > Viridiplantae > Streptophyta > Magnoliopsida > Asterales > Asteraceae > Glebionis > Glebionis coronaria. The sequence goes on along the minus strand of CM046878.1, from coordinate 458,599,073 downwards.
ATATTTGCAATACTAAAAAAAATATTTATGTATATAAATCATGAACATTTCATATATTTGGTATAAAACTCATTTACTAATAACTATGACATGTAAAAACAAAATTACGTTGCAAATACATATAATTAAGTCGCTAAAAAAACACGAAAAAAATAAGAAAAAAATAAGAAAAAAATTAAAAAAAATCAAACCCGGTCGAGTCTCACGAGTCGGGTCGCCTGTAAACCCGACGGGTCACATCGGGTTTCTAAAAGATAAGAGCCGAGTCAATTTGACCTATTTTTTAGCCAGAACCGGTTCAATCGATGAAACCGGTCGAGTCGACCCGAATTTAAAAACATTGCTTTTACCAACTAAAGTATTTTTTTGAATTTTTGATTGACTAAAATTTTGACGTACAACGATATACTAAAAGATAATTAGATGCATGATATGGGATTTGTCAATGAAATGTGAGAAGGATGTGAGCTTTTTAAAATTGTTGGTAAAAACATGTAAAAGTGTGATACAAGGCCATAAAAAAACTGCAACATATGAACAAACGCATGTCCAAGTTGTTTTATTGACGTTTAGTAAAAAAGAAGTAATTATTACTACTTTAAATTTATATGTCATCGTGTTACCCTTGATAATATAGCTAATTATCCTATTCTTTTTAAGGAGTGTTTTACTAAGCTAATTTGATGTGCTTATAAGCTTATGAGCTTTATATGTTTTAATTAAGCATAAACAAAGTGTTGAGGTAAGTTTATATGTGCTTATGAGCTTACTAGGCCATGTGTGTTAAATAAGCATAAACTAAGTGTTTGGGTGAGTTTATATAAATAGCTATTGAGAAGCTCTAAAATTATGGCTTTTTTAAAAAGGTTACGCTTAATATCATGCTTCATTATGCATTACAATTTTACCTTCGATCTAAAAGTCTAACATTCTTAATTCATGAACAAATATTTACTCAAATAAAAAAGCTTACAAACGATTACTTTTGTAAATAAAAACCTTAAACAAAAAATACAAGTCATGCCCCCACTCATAATGCATTAAAAGAAATTATACTAAAAAATAAATTCACAAAAAAATATTTAACGAATAAAAAAAACGAAAATCAAAAGTCATACCCGTCCATCGGACGGGTTTTGCCACTAGTATATATATATATATATATATATATATATATATATATATATATATATATATATATATATATATATATATATATATATATATATATATATATATATATATATATATATATATATATATATATATATATATATATATATATATATATATATATATATATATATTCTAGGCGGTTAGGCCGATTGGAACAAAGGAAAAAGAAAAGGAAAGTGTATTTGGGCTATGGGTTGGACTTGGGTTCACCCATACCCTATATAATGCTATAACTAAAAAAAACCATATTTTTGTTTCCTGGAACATCTAAGTCGACGGCAGAAGAGAAGTTTTAGGGTTTTCTGTATTTTTTTCATCTTCCATTGAATTAAAGGTAAAACCTTGTTAAACCTTTTTGATTAAATTGTTTTTATGTTTAATTGATCATCTTATGATAGATTTAGGTTAGGGTTTAATATAAAAACCGTAAATTAATGTTATATTAATCATAATATGATAATTACATAAACTAGGGCTTGTATTTAATGGGGTTATGGTGAATTAATTAAGATAATTTGATTAAACATATTTTTACAAACTAGGCAGAATTTTGAGTCAATTGTTTTGATCATATTGGGAGTTCTACAAACTCTTATTTTACTATCCAAGTACCCCTGAAAAGGTAATTGAAGTGGATTTCCAATGCAAAAAACTAGAACTAAATTGGAGGTCGGGAAGTGGGTCAAAAACAGGTTACAACAGTCGGAGGTCAAAACAGTTTTGAAGTCAGCCTGTTTTCTTTTTAAGTTTTGGGTTGTTTGGGGTACTTAGGTTTGCATTGGGATCTTCTCACGAATATGCGAGATGGTTTATATATTGTAGTAAGTATCTGCACTTGGGCTAAGGTTTTGGTTTAGGGTAAGACCCCCTAATTGTAACAAACTTTTAGTATGTTTAAAATCAGGAAATCTGGAATGACAAAAGTATATATATATATATCGGGGCCTTAAAGTACTTTTAAGGTTAGGTCAAGTGGGAGGTGTTAGCTAACATATGTAAGGGTATGAATATTCCTTTTACAGAAACCATGGGTATGTTTAAGTGGACGTTTGACTTAAAGTTTTGAGACCTAAAAACTGGGACTGTTTTGTGAAAAAATGAACGGGATAGTTATTAAACTTAACCAAGTTAAGGACTTGTTAGGGAAGGGTAATGGGGTGTTTAGAGTTTATAAATGGGGTATTTATATGAGAGGAATTTAGATGTCCATCATAGGTTGATGAACCGTTTTAGTGGTCGGTTCATGTATTGATTGCGTGTTTTTGGTTTGTTAGCTTGTTGCTAGTGCGAGGACTTTTAGAGAAGCAATCAGGTGAGTTTCATAGTCCCATGTATACAATTGTTTTTGACTTCCAGATGGGATGGAAGAGACACTGTGTTATGTTTTGTTTTATAAATTTATGCTGTGAATGTTTGGCTTTGGTAATGGACTTATGTGTTGATACTTATGTGATTAACTGCTAGATAATTCTTGAATGTTATGTTTTGACTTGGTACCAAGGGGTGTTGACAAGGCGGGGCCTTGGGGATTGGTTCATAGGTGTTTAGATGCCTATGGGAGTTTGGTGTATGGTAATGGTTGGGAGCCTTAGTGTTGGTTTGATTGGTTTATTTCTTGAATGATAGTTGTTAATACATGATAGTATCACATTGTCCATATGTATGTTTTTAAACTTTGAATGTACTCACAACTTTTTGGTATGATTTGGGCGTTATAGTCTAAACCTATGACTCTCACCGACTTTATGTTGATGTGTTTTAGTGTCTCTTTCATGTGATACTATGGTTAAGCATGAGAACATAAGTGGCTAGGATTGGAGAGCGTAGGAATGCATATAGAAGGAGAATCCTCGTTTCCTTCTTAGTTTTTATTTGTTCATTTTAATAAGTGATACTGTGGCACACATATGTTTGTTTTGGTTATGTTACTTGTTTGTCTTGGGTAAGAGGTAGGACTGTTACCTACTTACCTAGACTCCTGCATTTGTTGAGATATTGTCATGACCTTCGTGTCACCATTTTTATGACATTTCTTATTTCATATAGTTGTCTCTATAGACACGCCATGTTGTGATGATATCCATTACGTCGCGCCCCATATTCCGCCATGGTGGGGTGTGATAGAATGATATCAGAGACAATGGTTATAGAGAATTAGGTTGCCTAGTCGCGTAGCCTAGTCTATAGCTTAAGGGTCCCTGCATATAGGCGTCATAGGAGTATGTGTGCATTTTATTATAACTGATGTGTTTGGATGTTATTTTGCGATGTTGTTAAGTTAGGAACTAATACGGTTCATACTTGACCACATATTATTTTCATTTCGGGTTTTGACTAGTGCGGGTTTAACTACCATCGTCCACGCTAGTCATTTTTGTACTTTGCTAGAAATGTATGTTATAGTATATAAATTGATGCATGATAGCATCTGCCTCTTGTTATGTTATTCTATGTATCTGATGAGTGATATTTTTCTGATATTTAAGTCATGCCCCTTAAGAGAGACGTAGTGGTGGTGCGAGCCATTGGAATTACGAGAATAGGATGCCACATACGTACAAACTATAGGATGAAAGTTCCAGAGGAGTGGGATCCATGTGAGGCGGTAGCACACATGTCTAAGGTGAAAGTGAACAAAGTATGGGTCTATAAGACAGTCCTAACAATAAAAGCTAAGGAAGGGAATAAGGAGGTACTATTGAGGACTGTCAAGACTAAACCAGTTTATCCTTGGGATAACAATAATGAAGAAGAAGAAACCGATACCGAATCCGATACCGAATCCACTGCATCTAATAGTTATTTGTTTTAAATTGGACGGCATGCCTTAGAATTATTTATGTTTTGTTTGGATTATGTCTATGCTAGTTTAGCTAGACCACGAATTTGAAATGTTTCAAGTTTTTGACTATGTTATTTTAATAAATGGAGTTTTGGATCTTATTTTGTGTGGTTATGTGCTTGTGAGTTGTTGGATTATGTGTTATGTGTAGTATTAATTTCTTATAAGTGTCATTATAGGAGGGAGTACATTGGTGAAAGGGAACATGTATAATTATGGAGGCCTACATAATTATATATGTGCCACAACACCACTGGACTTTCAAGTATGATTGCATGAAAGAGAGTTGATACATGCTTGTATAGTAGATGTTGGTAGTACGTATGGTTATGTTTAGGCGTGTGTATGGTGGTAAGCATACTATATGGAGTGTTTTGGTAGTTGTTAACGGGTGTCATGTTTTTACTATAGCATGGTGAATACGCGAAATGGTGCTGGGGGAAGTGGTGGTGATGGAAATCCTGATTTGGCTGCTTTGATTGCTGCTCAAATGGCCAACATAATACCAACCATTGTTCAGCAGGTGACTAACAACCTGAACAACAACAACAACAACAACAACAATGGTCAAGGAGGAGGTGGAAACAATGGTTGTAGCTATAAGGCATTCACTTCTTGTGGTGCAAAAGAGTATGATGGGAAGGGTGGCGCGGTAGTACTTACCCAATAGATTGAGAAGATGGAAAATGTGATTTAGATGAGTGGTTGTTTACCCAATCAAAGGGTCATGTATGTAACTGGTTCACTGGTAGGGAAGGCTTTAACTTGGTGGAATACTCAAGTTCAAGCAAGAGGGAGAGTTGCTGCAAATGCTATGGCTTGGGCTGATTTTAAGACTCTTATGACTACGGAGTTTTGCCCAAGCAATGAGATGGAGAAGCTGGAAAATGAGTTTTGGGGACATGCTATGGTTGGAGCGGCTCATGCAGATTACACGGATCGCTTCCATGAATTGGCGAAGTTGGTTCCCCATTTGGTTACCCTTGAGGCAAACAAGATCAAGCGGTACATTACTAGATTGCCTACTAAGATTAGGGGAATGATCAAGGCTACTCAACCTAACACGATACAGCAAGCTATACTTACAGCAGGAATATTGGTTGAGGAGGCAGTATATAGTGGAACCTTGGTAAAGGCGGGGGATAAAAGAAAGGAGCCAGAAGCCACAAAATCGCCTGACACCAACTGGAAAAATGTTAAGAAGGCAAAAGATGGAAGAAATTTTGCCATGAGATTACCTCAAGGTTCTGGAAATCCGAACAACAACAATGCTGCTTGCCGAACCTGCTCTAGGTTCCATCCGAGAGGTACACCATGCCAGATATGCTTCAATTGCCAGAAACCGGGACACTTTGCTAGAAACTATGAAGCACCTAACAGGAACGCAACACCAATCCAGTCTGTGAGGATGAATGTCACCGGGGGAAAATGCTTTGAGTGTGGACAACCCGGGCATTTCAAGAGGGAGTGTCCTAGATTGGTTGGAGCAACCAACCAGGGCAGAGGGCAGCTAGCTTTGGAAGGAAGTCGAGGAAACCAAGGCGGTGGAAACCGGAACAATGCTAACCGCAACAATGGAAACACTGGGAATCGGAACTGGAACAGGAATGAGGGAAATCAGAATAAAGGGAATCGGAATGGAGGCAGGGTTTACCTTGCAAATGCAGTAGAAGCGGTTCAGTACCCGAATGTGGTGACGGGTACGTTTTTTGTTAACAATCACCTCGCTACGATTCTTTTTGACTCTGGGGCATATTTTAGTTTTGTGTCTTCTCAATTCGTGCCTTTGTTAAATATGAACCCTAGTGTAGCGAAACCAGGATATGTGATTGAGATAGCTCGTGGTAAGCAAGAAGAAGTAGATGAGATATTTTTAAACTGCAAATTAGAGTTGGGAGAATTTAAGTTCACCATAGATTTAATCCCTCTAGGACATGGGAGCTTCGATGTGATCATTGGGATGGATTGGTTAGGGCTGAGCTAATGTGTCATGAAAAGATTGTTAAGATCCCCATAGGTGATAATAAGGTGTTATACGTGTACGGAGAAAGGAAGGAGAAGAAGACCAGGTCCCTTATGAATGCCAAGGATGATGAGCCACAAATCAATAAGATTCGAGTAGTAAGAGAGTTCGTCGATGTATTCCCGGATGACTTGATGGGGTTACCACCGGTGAGACAAGTAGAGTTTAAGATTGACTTAGTACCCGAGGCAACACCCGTAGCGAAGTCACCATATCGTCTAGCACCGTCAGAGATGCAAGAGTCAGTCGAGCAACTTAAGGAGTTACAGGATAAGGGTTTCATTCGACCAAGTTCTTCTCCATGGGGAGCGCCGGTGCTATTCGTTAAGAAGAAGGATGGATCATTCCGGATGTGTATCGATTATCGGGAGCTGAACAATCTGACCATTAAGAACCGTTATCCTCTCCCAAGGATTGACGATTTATTTGATTAGCTGCAAGGAGCAAGATACTTCTCAAAATTGACCTTAGGTCCGGTTACACCAACTAAGGGTCTGTGAGGAGGACATACAAAAGACCGCGTTCAGAACGAGGTATGGACACTTTGAATTCACCGTTATGCCATTTGGATTGACAAACGCGCCAGCCGTGTTCATGGACCTAATGAACCGAGTGTGCAAGCCATATCTGGATAAGTTTGTCATAGTCTTCATTGATGACATACTTATCTACTCTAAGACGGAGAAGGAGCACAACCAACATTTAAGGTCGGTATTGGAACTACTCAGGAAGGAGAAACTTTACGGGAAGTTCTCCAAGTGCGAATTTTGGCTGCAAGAAGTACAATTTCTAGGACATGTAATCGACAATGATGGCATACATGTAGACCCGAAGAAGATTGAAGCCGTGAAGGATTGGAAGGCACCTACTACACCGTCAGAAATAAGGTCATTCTTAGGCTTGGCAGGATATTACAGAAGATTTATAGAGAATTTCTCTAGAATATCAAAGCCTTTGACATTGTTGACCCAAAAGAATCAGAAGTATGAATGGGGCGAAGAGCAAGAGCAGGCGTTTCAGACACTAAAGGATAGGTTGTGTAATGCACCGATCTTGTCCTTACCTGAAGGGGTGGAAGATTTTGTGGTTTATTGTGATGCGTCCAACCAGGGTTTAGGATGTGTTCTTATGCAGCGAGATAAGGTCATAGCTTATGCATCACGACAATGGAAAAACCATGAGAAGAATTACACCACACATGACTTGGAACTAGAAGTTGTAGTCTTTGCTCTTAAGATATGGAGACATTACTTGTATGGGACAAAAAGTATGATCTATACGGATCACAAAAGCTTGCAGCACATCTTTGATCAGAAAGATTTGAACATGAGGCAGAGGCAGTGGTTGGAGTTATTTAGTGATTATGATTGTGAGATTAATTATCACCCTGGAAAGGCCAATGTGGTGGCGGATGCTCTAAGTAGGAAGGAGAGGCTAAAACCTAAAAGAGTGAGGGCAATGAGCATAACTATTCAGACAACCCTTAGAGATAGAATTCGAGCAGCACAAGTAGAGGCCGTTAAGGAGGAGAGGCTGGTTGAAGAAAATCTACATACTATGGATCAGTACATGGAAGAAAGAGGGGATGGTTGCAAGTATTACTTGGATAGAATCTGGGTTCCGTTGTTTGGCGATACAAGGAAGGTTATATTGGATGAAGCTCATATGTCGAGGTATTTGATACACACAGGAGCTGATAAGATGTATAGGGACATGAGGGATATGTATTGGTGGCCAGGAATGAAGAAAGATGTAGCTTTGTACGTTAGTGAGTGTTTGACTTGCGCCAAAGTGAAGGCTGAACACCAAAGACCATCAGGATTACTACAACAACCAGAGGTTCCTAAGTGGAAGTGGGAGAATATTGCCATGGACTTCATTACAAAACTGCCAAGGTCTAACAGTGGTAATGACATGATTTGGGTAATAGTGGACAAACTGACTAAGTCTGCCTATTTTGTGGCAATGAAGGAGGATGATATGATGGAAAGGTTTGCCAAGAAATACTTGGAACATGTGGTGGCAAAACATGGGGTACCGGTGTCGATCATATCGGATAGGGATAGTAGGTTTACGTCTAGGTTTTGGGGGGCTATTGCAGAAAGCCTTGGGAACGAGACTAGATATGAGCACAACTTATCATCCGCAGACGGATGGACAGAGTGAGAGGACTATACAAACGTTAGAGGATATGTTGAGGGCGTGTGTGATAGACTTCGGAGGAAGTTGGGAGAATCATCTGGCGTTGGCAGAATTCTCGTACAATAATAGCTACCATGCTAGTATAGAGTGTGCACCGTTTGAAGCACTTTATTGTAGGAAGTGTAGGTCACCGTTACTATGGGCTGAAGTAGGAAGTAGTCAACTAATTGGACCGGAGATGGTACAGGAGACTACGGATGCGATAACCGTGCTTAAGGAGAAATTAAAGGCGGCTAGAGATCGACAAAAGAGCTATGCGGACAAGAGGCGTAAGCCGTTTGAATTTGAGGTTGGGGACAAGGTTATGCTAAAGGTTTCACCATAGAAAGGGTGATGCGGTTCGGGAAGAAAGGGAAGTTAGCGCCTAGATTTGTGGGTCCATTTGAAATCCTTGAAAGGATTAGACTAGTGGCGTATAGGTTGGGATTTCCAGAAGAGTTGAGTAGTGTACATGATGTGTTTCATGTCTCAAACTTGAGGAAATGCTTTTCAAGAACTGACTTGCAAGTATCGGTGGATGATATTAGTATAGATGCGAGTCTTCGTTTTATTGAAGAACCGATAGAGATTATGGACCGTGAAGTTAAAACTTTGAAAAGAAGTAAGATACCGTTAGTTAAGGTTAGGTGGAATTCGAAACGTGGACCGGAGTTCACGTGGGAACGGGAAGAGTTTATGAGGAATAAGTATCCTCACCTGTTTGTTAATGACGATCCTAAGAAGTAAATCTCGGGACGAGATTTCTATTAGGAGGGAGTGATGTGACAACCGTGGTTTTGAGGTTCGTCACTTGGTCTTATTTTTAGGTTATTTTATGTGTGACTACTTGATTTGTGTGTTTACGTGTTTATTTTGTGTGAACGAGGTTGGTGTGGTTATCGTTTATGAGTATAAAGTACTCATAAGTAAATCGAGGAACGGTTATTTCATGTTCATGAGCTCACAATTTAGTGACTATGAAATGAAATGGTGATATTTTGGTGTTTACGTATACGTATAAGTATTATAGTAATAGTATTTTTTTAGGAATTACGGTTTAGCATTTAGAGGTCTCGGATGAGGTAATTAGTCATATGAATATTTTTCGGGATGGTTTTAATTCATTTAGGACTTAGTTATAAAGTTTATTTCAAAATTTGAGATTTTTTTAAAAGTGTATATTTTACGTCTTTTACGGTAAAACGCGTAAATTTGACTAGTTTTACGGTTTTGGGGTTTTGGAAGCTTTAGGAGCTGAAATAAATTAAGACAAATTAAGGTACTATTAGTAGTATATTATTAAACAATAAAAATAAAAAAATAAAATAAAAATATATATATTATAGGCGGTTAGGTCGATTAGAACAAAGAAAAAAGAAAAGGAAAGTGTATTTGGGCGATGGGTTGGACTTGGGTTCACCCATACCCTATATAATGTTATAACTAAAAAAAAACCATATTTTTGTTTCCTGGAACATCTAAGTCGAAGGCAGAAGAGAAGTTTTAGGGTTTTCTGTATTTTTTTTCATCTTCCATTGAATTAAAGGTAAAACCTTCTTAAACCTTTTTGATTAAATTGTTTTTATGTTTAATTGATCATCTTATGATGGATTTAGGTTAGGGTTTAATATAAAAATAGTAAATTAATGTTATATTAATCATAATATGATGATTACATAAACTAGGGCTTGTATTTAATGGGGTTATGGTGAATTAATTAAGATAATTTGATTAAACCCGTTTTTAAAAACTGGGCAGAATTTTGAGTCAATTGTTTTGATCATATTGGGAGTTCTATAAACTCTTATTTTACGATCCAAGTACCCCTGAAAAGGTAATTGAAGTGGCTTTCCAATGCAAGAAACGAGAACTAAATTGGAGGTAGGGAAGTGGGTCAAAAACAGGTTACAACTGTCAGAGGTCAAAACAGTTTTGAAGTCAGCCTGTTTTCTTTTTAAGTTTTGGGTTGTTTGGGGTACTTAGGGTTGCATTGGGATCTTCTCACGAACATGAGAGATGTTTTATATATTTTAGTAAGTATCTTCACTTGGGCTAAGGTTGTGGTTTAGGGTAAGACCCCCTGATTGTAATAAACGTTTAGTATGTTTAAAATCAGGAAATCTGGAATGACAAAAGTATATATATATATATATATATATATATATATATATATATCGGGGCCTTAACAGTAGCTTTAAGGTTAGGGAAAGTGAGAGGTGTTAGCTAACATATGTAAGGGTATGAATATTCATTTTAAAGAAACCATGGGTATGTTTAAGTGGACGTTTGACTTAAAGTTTTGAGACCTAAAAACTAGGACTGTTTTGTGAAAAATATGAACGGGATAGTTATTAAACCTAACCAAGTTAAGGACTTGTTAGGGAAGGATAATGGGGTGTTTAGAGTTTATAAATGGGGTATTTATATGATAGGAATTTAGATGTCCATCATAGGTTGATGAACCGTTTTAGTGGTCGGTTCATGTATTGATTGCGTGTTTTTGGTTTGTTAGCTTGTTGCTAGTGCGAGGACTTTTGGAGAAGCAATCAGGTGAGTTTCATAGTCCCATGTATACAATTGTTTTTGACTTCCAGATAGGATGGAAGAGACACTGTGTTATGTTTTGTTTTATAAATTTATGCTGTGAATGTTTGGCTTTGGTAATGGACTTATGTGTTGATACTTATGTGATTAACTGCTAGATAATTCTTGAATGTTATGTTTTGACTTGGTACCAAGGGGTGTTGACAAGGCGGGGCCTTGGGGATTGGTTCATAGGTGTTTAGATGCCTATGGGAGTTTGGTGTATGGTAATGGTTGGGAGCCTTAGTGTTGGTTTGATTGGTTTATTTCTTGAATGATAGTTGTTAATACATGATAGTATCACATTGTCCATATGTATGTTTTTAAACTTTGAATGTACTCACAGCTTTTTGGTATGATTTGGGCGTTAGAGTCTAAACCTATGACTCTCACCAACTTTATGTTGACGTGTTTTAGTGTCTCTTTCAGGTGATACTATGGTTAAGCATGAGAACATAAGTGGCTAGGATTGGAGAGCGTAGGAATGCATATAGAAGGAGAATCCCCGTTTCCTTCTTAGTTTTTATTTGTTCATTTTAATAAGTGATACTGTGGCACACATATGTTTGTTTTGGTTATGTTACTTGTTTGTCTTGGGTAAGAGGTAGGACTGTTACCTACTTACCTAGACTCCTGCATTTGTTGAGATATTGTCATGACCTTCGTGTCACCATTTTTATGACATTTCTTATTTCATATAGTTGTCTCTATAGACACGCCATGTTGTGATGATATCCATTACGTCGCGCCCCATATTCCGCCATGGTGGGGTGTGACACAAAATCTTTTAAAACTGCTTCTCGGGACCTCTTAAAGTTCATATCTTGGCATAACTCGTTTCACGATTTGAGACCTTTCTCGGACCGATATTTGGCAGCGACTTCATACTTCAAATCTTTGAGAGACGTTCTTGAAATTATGGTCTTCTCTTCATAATAGGAATTTCTTCACTTGAAGTTTTGAGAGACTCTTCATCTTTGGACCACGACTTCTTCATTTTTCTCCAATCTTTATTTTGGACTTTGATATACAACGATCCGCCTCCTTTTAGGACTTGGATCTATTTATCCTCATACCTTGTTAGGGTATTTTCGGATAGACTTTCCATGATCTTTAGGGGAGTATTTGCTTTTCGTCGTGTGTCTCGATCCTTCATATTGATTTTTGATAAATGATTCTTCACATCACTTTTGGATCTTTAGCAACAAAATATAGCCCTCATGCCTTGTTAGGGCCTTTTCGGACTCGCCAATCTTCGCATCCCGCTTCAATAAGTTATGCCTTGGCTATGAACTCTAATTAATACCGAGCAACTTTTAAACGATCTTGGGCTAGAAGCTAAGTAACTATTCAAATCGTACAACCTTATTTATTGCAGATAAATTTATTAGCAAGCGATGGGGGAATAGGCTTATAATCAACTCACATAAATTCACGAAAGAATACCAAACTTATAATTGACTCTATCATCTCTTCTTCTCCACAGTTTAAAATATCAAGGAATGAGACTCGTGGATGCTTAGCCAATTAAATCAAAGTTTTGGGTTTTCGAGTCATCTATAGTATCTTGCAAACTCTTAGACTTTTTCAAGTTAAAATTCGCATTTTAAAGTTCCCTTGATAAACGACTCTCTAGGATCAATTATAGGAACTTGCGAAAAGTTCTTGTTCTTAACCCGTGAGAGTTAAGACTTTCGCGTTTCAAAGTTCCCTATATAAAAGCCTAGCAAAACTTGACTTAAACACGTTAAGGATACTAGCTAGAGTAAACTTAGATAAGTAAACTCGGGTTGAGTCAAAATATTCACGACTTTCGAAAATTAAAACCACTTTATTGAAAATTTATTCTAGCAAAGAAGGTAAATAACGATAACAAAGGAAAACTACAAGGCCAAAATAGATTAAAAATTTTGAAAAATGTCGAAAAATCAAATTTTCCGGTTAAAATGAGGACAAATTCATGGAAAAGACCATTTACTTCGATAGAAGTCCCCCCTACACTTGATACAAACATTTTCCTCAATGTTTAAGCATGTGGGAGTAAACTCCCCTACACTTAGGACATTGTGCACTTTGTTTAAATCTTGCTAAGGAAAGGACAACTATAGTGATTTCAATGTGAACATATAAGATATGAAATATTGAATCACGATAGTTTAGGATAGAACCGGGATGAAGGGCACACGGGATCACAGTTTGTCACAAGTCATCGAGAATGGATCTTTGAAGCTTTAATCCCTCCACAGAAGAAGAGACAAGACAACAAACACATACGGGGCTCCCCCTACACTTATTATAAAAACGGTAAAGGATAGATCACGGGTTGCCTCCCGAGAAGCGCTTATTTTTGTTAACCGAGTCGCGAGCCTGACTCGACCCAGAACTTAATTCAAGGGAAATGTGGTGAGGGATGGAATCATCTCATGAGAGATGTCCTCACCAAAGTACAACTTCACGCGCTGGCCATTCACCTTAGAATTGGGCCCATTTGGCTGAGAAAGCTCAATGGTGCCATATGGGAAGACTTTAGCGACGGTGAATGGACCAGACCAGCGGCTCTTCAACTTTCCCGAGAAGATCTTCAACCGAGAGTTAAAGAGTAAGACTTGATCACCAACGTGGAACTCTCGGTTCTTAATCCTTGAATCATGGATGATCTTGGTCTTCTCCTTGTAGATCAGCGAGTTCTCATAAGCTTCATTCCTTAGTTCATTTAGCTCATTGAGTTGAATCTTCCGAAGATCGCCGACTTTGTTGATGTCGAAGTTAGCCCACTTCAAGGCCCAGTATGCCTTATGTTCCAGCTCGATAGGGAGGTGGCATGCCTTCCCGTACACAAGACGATAAGGTGTACAACCAATCGGGGTCTTATAAGCGGTACGAAAAGCCCACAAAGCATCATCTAACTTATCGGCCCAAGAGGCACGATGCTCTCCCACAATACGCTCCAGAATTCGCTTCAATCTGCGGTTTGATATCTCGGCTTGCCCATTAGTTTGGGGAGATAAGCGGTGGAAAGACGGTGATTGACACCATACTTAGCCATGACTCTTGCGAATTGATCATTGCAAAAATGAGTCCCGCGGTCACTGATAATAGCACGAGGAACACCGAATCGAGCAAAAAGCTGTTTTAAAAAGTTCACAACCACCCTCGCATCGTTCGTAGGGAGAGCCTTAGCTTCAACCCATTTAGAAATGTTGTCAACGGCTACGAGGATGTACTTGTTCCCTTTAGATGATGGAAATGGCCCCATAAAGTCGATGCCCCATATATCAAAGATTTCACATTCTTGTATGAAATTTTGAGGCATCTCATCTTTATGTGTGATCTTGCCTTGTCTTTGACAAGCATCACAATGTTTAACCATTTCATGAGCGTCATGATAAATGGTGGGCCAATAAAATCCAGAGTCGAATACTTTCTTCGTGGTGTAATTGGGACCAAAGTGACCACCGGTGGGTCCTTTATGGCAAGCGTCAAGGATTTGTACCGCTGCCGGCACATCAACACATCGACGAATGACAAGATCCACACATTGTTTGAAAAGGTAAGGGTCGTCCCAGAAATAATGTTCAATATCTTTAAAGAACTTTTTCTTTTGTTGGGACGTTAATCCTTCCTTGAGAATTTCACCCGCTAAGTAGTTTGCAATGTCCGAAAACCACGGGGTGTCATCAAGATTTGGATTGATAGACATTAAGGCTTCAAGGGGAAAAGAGTCATTGATCTCTTGATTCAGATGATCCCCTTGATAAGGATCCTCAAGTCTACTTAGATGATCCGCGACTAGGTTTTCGGCTCCCTTCTTGTCACGAATTTCAATGTTGAATTCTTGAAGGAGCAAAACCCAACGAAGAAGTCTTGGCTTAGAATCTTTCTTAGTCAACAAGTACTTCAACGCGGAATGATCGGTATACACGATGGTAGTAGAAAGGACAAGATAGGGGCGGAACTTCTCAAAAGCATACACTACAGCTAAAAGCTCTTTTTCGGTAGTGGTATAATGCAATTGAGCCCCTGTCATTGTCTTGCTAGCGTAATGGATTGGTTGGAAGTGTTTGTTCACTCTTTGGCCCAAAACAGCTCCAATAGGAAAATCGCTAGCATCACACATCAATTCAAAAGGTAGCTCCCAATTAGGGGTAACCAAGACTGGTGCAAGGGTAAGCTTATCCTTAAGAAGATTGAAGGATTCAAGACACTCCTTGGAAAAGATGAAAGGAGTATCTTTTTCCAAGAGGTGGGTCATCGGGCGAGCGATTTTAGAAAAATCTTGAATGAATCGACGATAGAAGCCCGCATGACCAAGGAAACTTCTCACACCCTTAACAGTTGAAGGTAGAGCTAATTTGGCTATGACATCCACTTTAGCACGGTCCACTTCAAGACCGGCTTTTGAGATTTTATGTCCAAGCACAATGCCTTCTTTTACCATGAAATGGCATTTTTTCCGATTTAGAACAAGGCGAGTGTCTTCACACCGCTTAAGCATGCGTTCCAAATTGGCAAGGCAATGAGAGAAAGAATCACCATAGACCGAGAAATCATCCATGAAGACTTCCATAGTTTCTTCAACTATGTCATGGAAGATAGCCATCATACACCTTTGGAAAGTCCCAGGAGCATTGCATAAGCCGAAAGGCATTCTTTTATAAGCAAATGTTCTATAAGGACAAGTGAATGTGGTTTTCTCTTGGTCTTTAGGATCGATGGGAATTTGAAAATACCCGGAGAAACCGTCTAAGAAGCAGTAATAATCATTACCCGCTAGACGTTCAAGCATTTGGTCCATGAAAGGAAGGGGAAAATGATCCTTTCTCGTAGCATCATTGAGTTTGCGATAGTCTATACAAACTCTCCACCCTGTAACGAGACGAGTAGGAATCAACTCGTTGTTTTCATTGGGAACAATGGTGATTCCGCCTTTCTTAGGCACACAATGGACGAGACTAAATCATGGTGAATCCGAGATAGGGTAGATCATTCCCGCATCAAGAAGTTTGATAACCTCTTTTTTGATAACGTCATGGATCTTGGGATTCACCCTTCTTTGGCTTTGAATAGTGGGTTTAAAGTCGTCCTCCATGAGAATTTTATGTGTGCAAAAGTGAGGATCAATTCCACGAATATCGGAGATTTTCCAAGCAATCGCTTTCTTGTGATTCTTTAGCACGGCGATAAGTCGAGATTTTTCTTCCTCTTTCAAGTCCTTTGCGATGATGACGGGTGACTTCTTGTTGTCTTCAAGGAAAACGTACTCGAGATGAGACGGTAGGTCCTTAAGCTCTAAATCCGGAGGATTTTTGATGGAAGGCGTAGTTAAATTCGGTTCATCGATAGAGATATCCTTAGGAGATGGTGGAGAAATATGGTCTTCATTGAGAAGTTTCTCAATGGTACGAATGTCTTCATCCCAATTGGAGGGAGAATCGTCATATTGCAAGTCCACATCTCCCAAAGTTGCTTCAAATTCTTTCAAGATGAAATCACTTTCTCCAAATGGAGTTAGTGATGGAGCAATAGAGGAAACGGTCTCAACCATGGGTAGAGAAGAAGAACCACTTTTACAAGCGTCTTTGAAATGTTCTTCACAAGCCTCATCAAGAACATCAATGAAATTAACACTCTCATTTTCAGAAGGCTGCTTAGAAAGTTTACCCATGTTGAAGACGATTTTATCGTCACCAACTCTCATGATTAATTCGCCCGCGGCTACATCAATGAGAGTGCGACCGGTCCTCAAGAATGGACGTCCAACGATTAATGGAACACGGGGGTCCATCTCGTAGTCAACGACAACAAAATCCGCCGGAAAGGTGAATTTGTCGACACCAACGAAGACATCTTCGGCTATCCCCACTGGATAAGCAACCGTACGGTTAGCTAATTCCAAAGTCATTCGGGTGGGGACTAGCTCGGGTAGAGATAATTGTTTCCAAACACTTAATGGCATTAAGTTTATACTAGCACCCAGATCGGCTAGGGCCATACAATTCTCTACCCCGGGGAAGTTACAAGGAATCAAGAAACGACCCGGATCACCAAGTTTTGTTGGTAATTTCCTTAAGAGGACTGCAAAGCAATTCTCATTAAGTTGGGTCTGAGCGATATCAAGGAGTTTCTCCTTATCACTGAGAAGATCAAAAAACATTTTAGCATATTTGGGCATGTGAGCGAGAGCCTAAGCAAAGGAGATATTGAAATTCAGTTTTTAAACATTTTGAGAAAGTTAGAAACCTAAATATCATCCTTGTTCTTCAACTTCTCTTTCTGCAACCTTGAGGGATAAGGTATATTGGGTTGAGATGAAGGCTTTGGAATTAAATTCTTACTCACATCCTTGGGTGGTGGAGGGGTGGAAGTAGAAGGTGGTGGAATTGGAGAAGTAGAAGTTGGAGGTGTTGGAGAAATAGAAGGTGGAGGAATTGGAGAAGGAGACTCATTTTCCTTTTTCACAATCACCGGTGTAGGTGTAGGAAGCTCGGGTTCCTTTAAACCTTTTCCACTGCGAGTTGTGATTGCTTTCATCTCCCCTCTTGGATTAGCAACGGTGTTACTCGGAAGAGAACCCGAACCAGAGGCTTGATTACTTGGGAAGAAACTAGCCATCATGTTCCTTAAGTCATTCGTTTGACTTGCAAAAGAGTTTCGAATATCGGCTCGAAGATCATTCCCTTGTTTCACCATATCTGCTTTCATGTTGGCCATTTCACGCTGAAGATTCTGCACTATCTCATCATTAGTCCTCATGTAAGTTTCAACCTCGTGGTGTAATGCGGTGGGTTGGTTGGGAGGAAAATCATGGTAGGCAGGTGGTTGATAAGCAGGTTGTTGGTAAACTTGGTTGTTTCTTTGAGGTGGATATGGGTTTCTTTGGTTTTGATATTGATTTGGAGCACGTGGTTGGTTTTGATTATTGCGATTAAGGTTGTTTGGGTTTTGAGGGGGAAAATCGGGTGGTGAAAGAAAGTTGTTTGGGCGATAGCTGAGCAAATTGCGGTCACCTTGAGGACGTGCTTGATAGCCTCCCGTAGAATAGGTACCGTTGGCGGCATACACATTTTCCGGATTGTCATGAGTCGAAGGACAATCGGTGTATGAGTGAGATCCCCTTCATATTTCACATGATTGACTCAAAGCATTAGCTTGGGCGGTGATTTGTTTGGCATTGTTGGCTGTTTGGAGAGCAAGTGATTCAACAAGCGAAGTAAGCTTATCAATTCTCTTGTCGCTCTCATTAGTGCTATCACTAGCCACATTAGTCCGAACACTCTTGGTTTGCACTCTAGACTTGTTTTCAATAATATCCCAAGCGGAATTAGAAGACTTAACCAAAATATTACCCCCCGAGGCACTATTTAGTGAATCTTGGTCATTCATGCTTAAACCATTGTAAAAAGTATTAATTTGATGTACTTTTGTGAAACCATGTTGAGGACACTTTCTTATAAGTTCCTTAAAACGGTCCCAAGATTCACTAAATGTCTCACCGTACTTTTGTTCAAATGTAATGATTTCATTCCGCAAAGCGGTAGTACGTGAGGGTGGGAAAAAGTAATTGATGAATTTGGTCTCTAAATCCGTTCACGTAAGAATACTTTGTGGCGGTTCCTTATCAAGCCAATTCCGGGCTTGTCCCTCTAAGGAGAAAGGAAAAAGTTGCAAGCGAATCACCTCTTGTGAAACCCCATTATACTTGATCGTATTAGTGAGTTGAAGGAACCTTTTTATATGGTCATGAGGATCATCAAGCGAACGCCCCAAGAAAGGTTGAGCTGAGACCATTTGAATGAAGCCGGATTTAAGCTCAAAGTTGTTGGCTCCAATCTCGGGTATGACAATAGCATCAGTGTTACCCTCTACGTGCGATTGCAAAAGCTCGATCATTGGTTGATTGTCCATGGTGACAATAGGTGGAGTAATGACTTCGTCTTGAGCTACTTTCTTCTTACGAGCACGAGTACGCATACACACCTACAAAAGGAAAAACAAAATAGACAAGAAATATTTTTGGTTTTTATATGTTTTTCTATTTTTTTGGATTTTTGAAAATTTTATATTTTTTAGGATTTTTGAAAATTTTAAAGCAAGGAAAATAACGTTCAAAAGTGAACGAATCCCAAAATCCAACGCGTCTCTCACTAAAAACCGTTAATCTTAACGAAAAGCGCCGGCAACGGCGCCATTTAATACAAGGGTTTGCCTCGTATGAAAGTTCGTTGTTCCGATCTTTTCGAATTGATTAATGGTAGAAAGTGCGACTCAATTGTTCTTGGTGGAGAACAAAATGGTTGGTTGATTATCTATTTTTAAACTAAAACACAAATAATTGTCGTTGAGTAAAATTAAAGCTTTAAAAAAATTTAAACTTAAATCACTTGAGAACTAGAAAACTTTGTAAAAATAAACTAAGACGAAACTTGTTTTAAAATAATTTAAGTAAAAATGGAAGGAAAAATTAAATTTGTAAAAATAAACTAAGTCAGATCGCAATGCGATCGTACTCAGATCGTAGTGATGGATCGTGACCACCGATCGTACTCACGATCGTAGTATGGGTCAGATCACACTCAATGCGATGGAAAGCGTGATCGCACTCACAGATCGCAACCACGATAGCAACAAGTGGATCGTGGTCTTTGATCGCGGTCTCTGATCGTAACACAATGATCGCAATTAATGCGATCGTAACAAGGAACGTGCCACGATCGCAACCACAGATCGCAATGAGTGATCGTGGTGTGGATCGTACCAGGGAAAAACAAATGGGATCGCAATCAATGCGATCGAAGCCAAGGATCATAACAAGGTAAACCCTCCTAAGATCGTAATGGAAGAACAAGGAGTAACTTAAGCTGAAATGAATAAGCAGTTAAACCAATAAGCACTACCAACTTTTACACACGGATAAATAAGCACAAATTCGAAACCTTTTGGAATACTAAGCATATGAACTTAATAATCCGAACTTTAAAACATTAAAACTTTTAGGAAAGCATTAAAATTTAACAAGCTAAATATACAAATAAGCCAATAAGCATAAAGAGCTTATAGCTTAGACGTATAAGAGATTAAGAAGGAATAAAAAGGTGAGCTTTTTAATCATTTAAACATGAAGATCAATCACGGATCATGAATGATTCGGATCAAAAGTAAAGTAAAACCAAGAAATGTAGAAAGAGATTAAAGAACAAAAAGCTTAAACTTGAACTTGATTAATGAAATCCAAATACAAGAATGATCAAAAGCTTAAACTTGAAAGATGAAATAAAGAAAAGAAGAAACTTGGTGAGAGAAAGTTTGAAACTTTCTCTCTCTAAAAACTAGAAAGGAAAAATCAAAAATGAAAAACTAGCTAACCCCCCTCCTAATGTGTTTAGGAGGGTATTTATAGGGAAATGGGGAGGTGCATGTGTTGCCTCCTCTTTCTTTCTTCTCGGCTCTTCGTCTATTAAGTTCTTCGACTTTTCTCGACGTCGTCTCGGGATTAATTAAACTCGTCTTATAAATTCTTCACTTATTTAGACTTGAGTTCTTCGACTTCATTAAACTTCCGTCTTTAGACTTTTTCTTCGATAAATCTTCAGTTAAGGCCTTGGGCTTCCGTTCTTTTTTCACTCTTGACCTTTTGACTTTGTATTTTCTCGTTTTCTTCGATAAAAGCCCGTGAAAGCCCGTGTTTTCTTCCTTTTTCATCTTTTTGTCCTAAAACACAATAAAAACACAAACCATGCATAATTCCGACTTTTACGACATAAAATACACGTTTTGGTCTAGTTATTATTGGAAATAAGTGGTAAAAGGATAAGTGTTTTCCCACTTATTAATACACCTTTGGAAGCTTATCCGAAATCCAATTTCCCACTGCTTATCCGGAATGTTTCAGCTTTTTCTTATCCGGAATACTCCTAAGGTTTATCCGAAATGTTGTTGGCTGGGTTATCCGGAATCACAATATTGGTGCTTATCCGGAATCTTTGTTTTTCCTATTATCCGAAATAATTGTTATTCCTCTTATCCGGAATAATCGATCTTCGTCCTATCCGGAATACTTGTAGACTTCCTTTGCTTATCCGGAATTAGTCTTCTGTGGCTTATCCGGAATACTCGATTGTCCTCTTATCCAGAATCCACAGCAGCAACTAGTCCGGAATCTTTAAGACTTGCTTATCCGGAATCTTCAAGAAGTTCTTATCCGGAATCCAAAAAACGTGCTTATTCGGAATATTGCTTATCCGGAATCCAGGTTTTGACTATTATCCGGAATACAGCAAACTACCTTATCCGGAAAATGTGTGAAAGGACTTATCCGGAATATCACTATCTGTTGCTTATCCGGAATTTGGATAATAAACTCCTTATCCGGAAAACTTTCTTATCCGGAATATTTGAAAACCCCAATAATCCGGATAACAAGACCTTCTTATACCGAAAAGTAAAACCCTCTAATTCCGGATATGAACTCGACTTTTTTTTTCTAACTTTTCCGAAAATCAAACTAAAATTCCTATGAAAAACACAAATTCCTACCACAACTTTGTAGGCAATTTGTATATAGATTTTGAGCTTAAAAACACAAATATTTTTGAGACGAGATGATTTGAAGAAGAAAAATCACACGAATCAAAAGATGATAACCACAAACTAAACACGAATCTACCCCATAGCGATTGATACCAAATGTTGTCCCAAATAATATGATGATAGATTAAGAAATGAGATGGAAAAGATATGAATTTTAGAGAGAGAAAGTAGTGAGAGAAAGTAGAGAGAAGGAGATGATTAACTTGGTGAGTATTAGATTAGAGAAAATTAGAGTTACAAATGATCATCCACCCTTCCTAACATGCTAGGAAGGGCCTTATATAGCCGGGCTTACATGTAACCATAATGGGCTATATTTTTTGGACCGGGCTTGTCTTTTGGGCTTTAAGTAGCTTAAATCCAAGCCCGTGAACCACGACTATTTAACTATCTATTACAACGTTCTAATAAATATTACAATAGAAACCTATGACCGAACATTCTTGTTTGACTCAATATTTTGAGGCTAATAATTTGGATCTTCACAATAACACAAGAATGAAATAAATGTTTGATCTTCAATGGATCTTGAGGTAGACATAACACTTCAAGGATGAGAGTGTTCTTCTCTTTGCACTTGAGAGGATGAGATGGGAGGAGAAAGATTCACTTCTAAACAAGTAGTAATTAACCAAATAACCAAGGAGTTGAGTGTTTTAAGAAGGTGGATTGAATCTGAAAATTCATGTGCAAAAGAGGTGAAGAGAAAATCTGGAAATGATCTACTATTTATAAGACAAAGGCCCAACGGCTCTTTCTGAGCGCGGTTTTTTAAAGGCACCTGCGGTTATTTATTGGTAAAGAACCACACCCCTATTTAGGGAACCGCCAAGCGTAGACTCCACTACTTTTTGTCTTTTATTGGGTTAGTCACATATGTGGAATATTTATCCTCAAAGGATATTCCTAAACCATATGGAATATGCCATTTTCAAATTTTCAAATTTCTAATTTAATAAAATATTTTCTTAAAAATAAAGTTTAAT
Source organism: Glebionis coronaria (assembly GCA_025667525.1). Classification (NCBI taxonomy): domain Eukaryota; kingdom Viridiplantae; phylum Streptophyta; class Magnoliopsida; order Asterales; family Asteraceae; genus Glebionis; species Glebionis coronaria. Next base: position 458,576,695 of record CM046878.1, on the reverse strand, counting down.
AAAAACTTTTGTCACGTTTAATAAAAGGTGAGTTTTAAGAAAAACTAAATCCTTGATCACTTAGTTAGGTTGAGAAACTTGTTTGTTCATACCTTAAGTGATAATGGATGAAATGAAAAATACTTGAACTCATAAATTCGATTTTCGTTGTTTTCGTAAGTGCTTGTTTTTATATATTGTCGTAATCAAAACAAAGCGAGACCGAAAAATGCAAGTAACATTTTTAGGCATCATTGCATTAACAATCTTCCCCTTTTTGATTTCGAAAATACATAAACTCAATCAAGTGTAAAAACAAGATTTTCGAAGACGAGTTTATTTCATTTCTCCCCCTTTGTCGAAGCAAAAAGGTTGAAAAATTCTTTGTATAAGAGAAGAATCGGACTTTGCAAATGCTCCCCTTTGGTGCTTACTCCCCCTTACTTGGGGCACCAAGGAATCGAGCTATGGTGACAAGCTACATAGAAGGGTTAGAAGAAGAAAAGAAACACCCAACAATATATAGCAATGGTCACACAGTAAGATAAATAAGAAGAGAAGATAAAGAGAACCAAGATCCATAATAAGTCATGTTAAAAAAAACATGAAAAGATACAAGGAAACAAGGCATACAAAGATGTATGAAAAACAAGCCAAAAGAAAAGTATAGATCTAATCCTAGTTAAACTGTAACTCTAAGATTTGCTTGAATTCGATGTCATAGAAATAAGCAATCCACATGCTTAAATAAAAAACAAGGTGGTGGCGGAAGGAGGTGTTGGTGGCTTGGCAATTGTCTCATAGTCATAGTGAAGAGGAGGCTTGACTGTGAGACTTTTGATGTAAATCAACTCCTCATAGATATGATCCATGGCAAGATGTTGATATTGACAACAATGACAATATGTTCCATGATGCATGACATTATCATGTGAAGGAGAAAGAACACAAAATGGTAGTGGTGGAATGGAAGAGTTTCCAAAATCAATTTTCTTAGAAAGAGAAGAAATTTGATTGAATGTGTTCTTGGGTGAATTTGGATTCAAAGAAATTGGGGAAATTTGAGGAGAATCAAGGCTTTCATTAGGTGAATAAGACATTTTGATTTGTGAAAAGGATGCAAAATGCTTAGGGTTAAGTAGAGAAAACACAAGATAATTTTGGGGAGGTCAAAGGTTTGAAAAAAAGATTCCAAAAAGTGTTGGAGCAAATTTGGAGTTACAAAAAACTCGAAATTTGAAGCTTCTGCCCGAGGTTCTTTATTTCTGCCTGCGGTTCGATAATGATATTGAGCCGTGGGTTAATTAAAGAACCGCCGACAGAAGGTGTGTTTTGGGGGATAAGGGGAATTTTTCAATTCAACAATTCCTAATTTTTTAGTCTAACTAATCATAGAGACATGCTTAAAAGCAATAAAGGACTAAGAAACACACAAGAACTCACCAAACATGACTTTGACCAAAGTACATAGATTTTTAAAGTAAAATCGATTTTGGAGGTGTGTTAATCTAGACACATAGTCATGACACAATGATCCTTCATAGTTCAATTTTGTTCTTGCTATATCTGAGAGACTCATACATATGAATTATGTATGCTCAAAATGTCAATAGAAAGAAGCCATGAAAAACGTTTTTAGATTTAATTAACAATGCAAAAACATTTCTCGACCATTTTCGAAAGAACTTTAAGATATTTGAAAAAGAGAAGAGGAATTTTCAAAAAGAGTTTAAGAGACTCAATAGCTCAAAGAAAGAAAAGACTCAAAGGAGAGAAGACTTGATTAATAGAAATGCATAATTAACGTATATGTTCCATTAAACCTAGACCTAGACGCAAGTATTTAAAAGGTTCCCTCTTAAGTGGATTAGTGAAGATGTCGGCTAAGTTTTCTACCTAGGGTACCTTTTCAGTCGAAATGTTCCCCTTTTGAACATTATCCCTAAGGAAATGGTGGCGAATCTCTATGTGCTTAGTTCGCGAATGTTTCACGGATTCTTACTAAGGTCTATTGCACCCTTATTATCACACATGATGGGAACACCATTGAGTGTAATCTCGTAACTAACAAGCGCTTGATTCATCCATGGAGCTTGTTAACAAGCTTTTCTGGCACTCACATACTAGGCTTCCGTGGTGGATATAGCAAGAGGGTTTGTTTCTTAAAGAACCAAGAAGTTAAACAACAACCCATGAAGGTACAAATGCCACTAGTGCTTTTCTGGTCCATATAGTCTCCCGCATGATCCGAGTCCGCGTATACTATGGTTCTATGCTGTTCTCTTTAGGATACCATAATCCTAAATGTATAGTGCCTTTAGTGTATCGGAAGATACACTTAACCGCTTCAAGGTGAGAGGTTTTAGGAGCCTCTTGGAAGCGAGCACAAAGGCAAACACTAAACATGATATCCTGTCGACTTGCCGTTAGGTACAACAAACTAACAATCATACCTCTATATTTGGTGTTGTCTACCGACTCACAATCATCATCTACGGTGAGTTTAGTATCCGAGGCGTTGGGGGTCTTCATAGGCTTAGAGTCCTCTAATCCAAATTTCTTTAGCATTTTTTAACGTACTTTGATTTATTAAAAAATGCCATCGTCCATTTGTCTAATTTAGAGTCCTAAAAAGAAGTTAAGTTCTCCCATCATGCTCATTTCAGACTCATCATGCATGATTTTGGCAAAGTCATCACACAAACTTTGACAAGTTTAACCAAATATAATGTCATCAACATATATTTGTACGATTATGAGGTGAGAACCTTTATTCTTTGTAAAAAGTATATTGTCTACCATTCCCATGGTATACTCATGTTTTACAAGAAACACTTTAAGTCTATCATACCAAGCTTTGGGTGCTTGTTTAAGACCATAAAGAGTTTTCTTAAGCTTGTAAACATGATCTGGTTTCTCAAAATCAATGAAGCCGGGAGGTTGAGCCACATATACCTCCTCATTGATCTAACCGTTTAGAAATGCACTTTTTACATCCATTTGTTGAAGCTTAAAATTTAATGCACAAGCATAAGCTAAAAGGATCATAATGGACTCTAACCTAGCTACCGATGTGTATGTCTCATCAAAATCAATCCATTCTTGTTGATTATAGCCTTGAGCTACAAGTCTAGCCTTGTTACGAGACACAACACCGTTCTCATCTAACTTATTCCTATACACCCACTTGGTTCCTATGATGGTATTACTTATAGGTGGAGGATCAAGTTCTCAAACATAATTCGTGTTAACGCAAAGTAATGCCTAAAACATTATTAGTGTTAACTAATCTTTCTGAGTTTTGATCACGATAAATTAAAAAGACATTTATCATCAAATACAATCATAAGACGAACTATTTAAAAAACATTATCATCAAGGTAATAATCATTTAAGTATTGCACTAACATATCTTAATCATGATTAGTGGTCATAAAAGTGATTAATCCTAAACTTACGTTTTGTCAAATGTGACAAAAGATTTTTTAATAAACTTTCTTTTTAAGAAAATGTTTTATTAAAATGGAAAATGTAAATTTGAATATGGCATATTCCAAATGCCATAGGAATATCCTTTGAAGGTAAAAACTTGCCTCATATATTACTCCCCTACTAAAAGACAAAAGGGAGCGGAGTCTATGAGCACGGATCCTTAAATGGCTATGTGGATCCTTAGTGATAAGGAATCGCAGGCACAATTAAGTCACCGCGCTCAGAGAGCCGTTGGCCTTTGTCTCCAATAAATAGTGGACCAAATCTGCATTTTCACCCTTTTTGGACACTCTTTCAGCTATCCTTTTCCTATCTAATTCCTAATCATTTATAAATGATCACTTAATGTGTTAAGTATGTTTACTTATTATTATCTCTTTGATCTCCTTTCTTTACCTTGTCCAAAGAGAATATCACTCACACACTTGTGATGTGATTGAAGATGAAGCCTTGATGAAGATCATCCTCTCCTAAAGATCTAGTCATGTTCATCATTTGTTTATTTGAGTCTTGTGTAGATCTATTGTAATTGTGAATACATGGATCTAGTATTGTGTAAATCCATTATATATGTGTATACTTGGATTTGTGTTGTGTAGATCCAAGTTACATGTGTATACTTGGATATGTGTTTTGAGTTGTAATAGTTGTGAGTTATGAGTTCTCACTAACCTATAAAGTGACGTGGTTGTGTCTTGTGAGTTCTTACTAAACTATAAAGTGATATGGTAGTGTCTTGTGAGTTCTCACTAAACTATAAAGTGATTTGTAGTTGTGTCTTGTAAAGTTATCACTTAGCTTCAAAGTGAAGAGTTGTGAAGATTGGTTTTACCTTTCGATTAGAACTCGACATCTAGCCTTGTGTCGTTAAATGGTGAGGTAGGAAACACTGTGAAGATTGGTTCTATCTTTCGATTAGAACTCGATATCTAGCCTTGTTTCGTAAAATGGTAAAGTGGGCGACGTTGTGTAGATTAGTCATAGCTAAGATTAAGTCTCGACATTTAGCTTAGTGTCGGAAAAATAATGTAAGCAACGTTGTAAGGTTTTTTCCGTCAAAAAGGGAGGTTGTGGATATAGTGGAAATATCGAGTAAGGTGTACTCGAGGAGTGGAGTAGGAACGAAGATAGAGCTTCGTTGCGGAACCACTATAAATCTTGGTGTCTTCCTATTAGGTCGTTTCTTTCCTTACTCTTTACTTACTATTATTATCACATCATTCACATCTGCTATTAGTCATTGTTAATGCATTAGAATTGAACCTAATCATTATGCAACTAGCTTTCAAGTAAAAGGTAGTTTTGAGATAAACCTAATTGAAAGGAATTTTAATTAGGACATAAATCGAAGAGAAACTATTCAACCCCTCTCCCCCCTTCTGGTTTCTACAATTGTTATTAGAGCGATGGTCACTCAAGGTCTTTGAAGTACATTTTACTTTAAAACTTGGATCGATCCATTGTCTCCTCAAATTAGAAGGTTTCGTTGTACTAAAGTTTGTCTTTGGTCAAAACTATTATTTTCATTGAAAATAGGCCTTTTAATTGGTAATATTGAATCTCATCTAGATTAGTAATATTTATACATTTTAGAATTACCCTTGAAATGTATCTACTAGTTTGTATCTTGCTATGTGTATGTACTCATGAAGATTAATCACTTAAGTGATTGTGGATTGAGTTACTTACACTTGTAGAAGACTCGTCTTCTTTGATTCCCAACATCATTGAATGATGATACCAAGATGGATGAGAGTGATACTAGTCATTGAAGACTTAGTAGTCACTTTAGTCAAGATTGGGCGTTGCATTAGCTCCTTGAAGTCTTGGAGTGCTCTTTGCGGCTAAGGTACGTTTTCGTCCTTCCACACGCCTTATTGATCATTCTTTTGATCATTACTTGACTATATGATTGTTCTTGGCATCCTTTCCTTGACATTTGTTTGTGGTATGTGATTCAATTCTCATATCCTCTCAAACCTTCATTGCTTGGATACTTGACTCACTTTGGAGATGTAGAGTGAGTTAGTAGTAGCTTAAAGTATCAATCATGATTTCCATGGTTTGCACCCATACGGTTAGTAGGCCCTATATCATGTGTAATATGTGGAATTGAGCTCATCTCTAGGATTATTGTTTAATCCCTTGAGATATCAAACTACTCCATAAGTTATAATTAGGATATTACACATTTGCAATTGAAATATTCCAAGGATGTTGTTATTGTAATCCCTACCAATAATAATTGTCCGATCATGTGGGAGAGAAAGTGAATCTATATTTTGCTCATTGTTTTAAATCTCATTAAGACTACTCTCGAAAATGATCTTAATCTATTTTGTACAAAATTGCTTGATATAGTTCATTACCAAAGCCGTTTAAGCTTTCGCCGGAAAGGCACGTCTTAAACCACTATAAATGACACAAGCTCTTCGTTTCCGCTACTTGAAGATTGTCACTTGTTTCTTGAGCATTGACCTTGGTCTTGATTCACTCCCCTTAGGTCTTCTCTCTTTTTCTTCTTTGCTACGAGTAGTCGTTTCTCCGTTTTGATCTCTTTCAGTCTCGATTCCACTCGTAATGCTTCACTTAGGCATTATTACCTAGTATTGAAGTGGTCTAATGATTTCCAAATGGCTTAAGATATATTTTAAGTATTTTAGAAAAACTTGGGTTTGAAAATTTCTTTGTTTTTCTTTGTTAAAAACATGCCACTGTCGGCGGATCCTTAATTGTCACGGTGCTAACCCACGGGTCCTTATCAATAAGGCACCGCGGCCCCACCTGGTGACTAAATTAATCAGTTTTTTTTAATAAATAACACTATTTCAAACAAACCCTCCCTTTCTTCTCCATAGAAGGCGACGAGTTTCATCATTTCCTCCATTATCGAATCTTCTAAAACTCCAATTTACTCAAGATTAATTGATTCCAAGTTGTGGGTTTCACTTATTCCTCTTCTAACATCAATTAATTGTAAGTATATTCATTTAATTTCATCTATTTTGTTCTAGGGTTCTTATTTTCATAATTGTGGATTTTTTAAATTAATATTAAATTAGAACCTTGCTAGGAATGTGGGGTGACATAGTTATATCACTATGATTCCTTAGGTTCGAATTTATTGAGATTTCACAAAAACCCACTTATAGAACAATCTGAATTTTAACTAAATAGTTTTGGTTAAATGATCGAATTGATATGAACCCATGAACAAAATTGGTAATTGCATTGTTAATGCTTACCTAAAAATGTTTTCCAAAACCTTTGTTCAAGTTCATGATTGATTTTACATTACTCATATGTACTAGTCAATGTTGAATTGAGTTCATTGTAAACAAGAGAATGATAAGGTTTAACCCTTTGTTTATCAAGAAATTGACTAAACACATTCTCGTGGATTTGACTTTTAAGTCATTATGTAACATAAGAATAATTGGAACAATATTTGCTTTATGTTTAGGTACTTGATCATGCATTTAGAAACTCATAAAGATCATGAGAAAACTAGAGAATACATGCCTAATCTTTCTTCTTCGTGTCGATCTTGTTCCCTCAAAAATACTTTCCGATCTCTAGAATCTCGTACTTTTCATGAAGGACGCATTGTTCCTTATAACTTTCTTGGACTTGACTTCATTCGATTCATGTTCAAATCCATTGGCTTTGATAGTGAGCCAATCTTTCCTTCCTTCCTTTTGTAATTCTTTAGCTCATACACATTAATGTGCATCAATAATGGTTTATCGATAAGATTTTTCATCAAGGGGAAAACCTTTGTATATACTCTTGAAGAATTTGGTGAAATTCTCTGTTGATCCCTTTGATTGGATCTATATTCTGTTAAGAACTAGTATAGTAGTTTGTAATCAAACTAAAACACTTTGAGAACTCTTACTCAAACTAAATAAGTTATGCGGAATCTAACTCATAAAGCACAGCAGAACAAAATTACTTTTAACTATTCGATTCTTTTATTAATCGACTTGAATGAGGTAGATGAATGACATTGTACCTATGTTCCTTTTATAGAGTAAGGAACCCTAGAAACCTTAGAATATTCTATAAAGATAACTATATCAAAGACAATATATTATCAATATTCTAACTATTTAAGTATATCACATAAGATATACTCTAACTATAACTATGACATATCTTATACAGAGATATATTCGTCCTAATCAATATAGCAGTACTTACTTTATAAGTAGCAGTACTTACTATGTACCGCGTTAACACTAACGATACTTGAAAGATAACTAACAGTACTTGCATAATACTAACGGTACTTGACACTTAATAAATAATTCCCAACAATCCTCCCCTAAACAAGAATGATAACTTGTTGTCTTCTTGTTTCTCTTGTACTAGATGTATTTAGAATACATGTCTTCAGTCTTTCCTTCATCCTTGGATTGAACTTGGTAATTTGTATTTGTATCCAACTGAATGTAGCCAAACACTTCAATGTAGATATTCTTCTGATAAGATAATCTTCAAACATCATGAACATCATCTTTGTCTTCAAATTATGATCTTCTTGTGTCTTGTAAACATTCATTTATCTTTGTAGCATCAATAATTGTATTCTTGAGTTAAATCTATGAACTCTAAATCATAAACTTCAGTCTTGATTTGATAAGACAAAACCTTCTAAGTATTTTCTTCTTGAATACTTCTTTGCTTGCAATCTTCATACATGAAATAAAACAGTTAACAACAAAAACCAATCTATATTGGCTTCATGATTTTTAGCAAATCACCAGCTATCAACGGATTTGATATATTCTTTACCAGTTAGCCGTACACTCTGGAATAGCCAATAATTTATTCATGAAGAATAAGGTGTACTGATAACCCTACAATTTTTGGTAAATTGTCAACCATCAACGGATTTGATGAAGTCTTTACCTAGTATCGTTTGTCTAGGACTAGCCAACTCTTTGTCTCGAAACAAGGTGAGTCAGAACCATATAGTTTTGAGCAAAGTACCAGCTTTTAACGGATTTGAGAAGTTCTAACACCCCCAATTTACATTGCGCAGCGGAAATACACAATTGGGTGCTAGACACAAGCATCATCACACAAGGTATATAGAACGACTCAAAATAGAGACGTTTACACATAAAACATAAACAAGATTTTCATAATAGGTCTAAAACATAATTTCATCCCATATTGTACTAAAACGACACCAGAGTAAAGCGTTTAGTCCCCATGGATCTCCACCAACAACCAACACAAGTTTAGTACAATACACAAACATAAAACAATTGTTCAACAGTAATGGATAGAAATAGTTTTTAGACCAAAATTCTTCCAAAAGCCAGACCACAACCTCCACAACAAAGCTCCATCCTCCATCACTTCCTATTACCTGAAACACATGCTAAAACGAGTCAACAATAATGTTGAGCGAGTCTATAGGTTTATCAAATCACATTTGAACACAAGAAGAAAATCAATCATAATCATTTATAGAATTGTCGTACACACAATCTATATTCAAGGCAATAATAAACATTGTATTTAAGCTCATGACACCGACGCCTTAACCAAATAGTCACCCACGCCAAATGCGGCATGACCAGAATAAAACCATTGCCCCTCTAGGGTATCAGTTGCTAGAATACCACATTCTTATTCCCGTAAATTATCCTTCCCAGAGGTTACTCAACGTAATGCCCTGGTCTCAGATAGGGTGGTCAACCCAATAGTACTATCATTAGAATAAGCGGCTATTCCCGACTCACAACATCAAGTCAGAAGATAGTTAACGACTCATGAATTTAGGGTCTTTAGCAACAAGGTACTCAATACAATGTAAACAACATAGGCAACATTCGGGTCCAACAATTACTCATGACTTGTGTTCATTTATTTTCAAATAGCATGTATCCCCCTCGCGGGTAATAAAACATTTAGTAGCTAGCATGAAAAGCGAGGCTACAGACTCACCTTAGTATAAGAGATCTAGCGAGATGATCGTCGATGATAATGGATGCCTTTCAAACACGAGAACCGCTACCTATCAAATAAGGTGCGTTCATTAATAATGACTCGAGAAATAAATCATATATAACAACATCAAACTCAAACTCATGAAATCACAATATACTCGAGAGAAAATGATATAAATAACTCTATTACATTCTTCTACACATTTACTTTACCATTTTACACTTTCAACAAAATCAGCCGACACATACTATATGTACTAGCTTATTTACCCCTTTTAAACTCGTCAAACGTTTATGAAACGACTCGATAAACTAACTTACTATATATAGAAAGTCCTCCTACAAGTTTATCAAATGAAATTACTTTTAAAGTCCTTTACCCGACTCATTTTCAAACTACAAAATCCGGACAGATTTACGTTAATTTTTCATACAACCGTTTTAACTTCTTTAAACGACTCCGTTTACAAAATCGACACTCGGGTTTTAAAGTAAACTCACCCTATAAGGTTAACACTTCATTATCAGTAGGTTACAAATTTCAAAGCTTCAATTTATAGTCCCCGAGATTCGATCCAAATATCGACAACAACTATATGTAGTGCCGATACTCGTCTCCCGGTACACGAATAATCAAAACATCATAACTTCGCGCTCGTTTGGAGCTAGAAGCTCTATTTTATATCAAATCGAAGCTAATCAAATTATCCACAACCCTAGGCTATAAGTTAATCCATTTTCAAAACATAAAAATCCCGAAATTACAGTTTACTTACTGTTATAAAATGACTATCAAAATCTTATACAAAATCACATATTTGACTAAAACCAACCATGAATATGTTCATCCCAATACCTTAACACTAACATATATCAATCATAACACTAGAATCATCATAAAAATCAAAACCTTCAAATCAAAGTCATGTTTTTAACAAGATTTTTAGCAAGAACACCATGGATCATACCAAAAACAACATGCATGATCATGGCTTCCACCTACCAACTTAAAAAAAATAAAAACCCTTGCATGTGTAAAATTCTTACACCAAAATGATCCTTGTGCAATTATAAGAGTGGGTCTTGTTTTAGTTTAGCTCAAATCATCCTCAAAATGGAGCAAAAATTGATCAAATGGGTGTTTTGGTGAGTTGGGGGGTCACGGCTAACAAAGAAAAAGAAAGAGAGAGAAACAAATTTTTGGTTGGTGAAAAATGAAGTGGTGTGTGTGTAATTTTTAGCTTATATATGGTGGTTGAGGGACTAATCTTGTAATTTTGCCATAGTTGTGGCTAAAAATGAAAATAGTTAGCTAAAAAGCGGGAAATAACTATTAGTAAATTTTGAAAATATTTACGGGGCCCGGGTTTCATAAAGATACTTTTAAAAATTTAAAACGTACCTTAAATATAATAATATCGACTCCCGACTCGACTTAACACGCCATTTAAAATAAAACATCAAAAACGACAAAAATCGAACAACCGACAATAAGAGGTAAAATATTTGGCATTCATCAACATCACGCTTGCTAATACTCCTTATACTTATTAAATATTAATTATAAACCTTCCAACATCGGTTTAAACTTAAACCTCCAAAAATAAATATCATTCAAACTCATCTAAAAATTTCAAAAATAATTGTAAAATAAGATTAAGCAATGGCCTCGGTTTTGGGTTGTCAGATCCCCCCTTCTTAAAAGAAGCGACGTCCGCGGCGCTTAATCCTTCCTAAACAAATGAGGATACTTGTCCTTAAAGAAATTCTCACGTTCCCACGTAAACTCTGGTCCACGTCTAGAGTTCCATCTCACTTTCACAATCGGAATTCTACTATGCTTCAACTTCTTAACTTCCATATCCATAATCTCTACAGGTTCCTCTATAAAATGCAACTTATCATCAAGTTGAATTTCCTCCAATGGGATCACCACATCCCTTTTAGCTAAACACTTCTTCAGATTAGACACATGAAAAGTATTATGAATAGCCCTAAGCTCATCAGGCAACTCTAACTTATAAGACACCAATCCAATCCTTTGGATAATCTTAAATGGTCTAATATCTCTCGGGCTCAATTTTCCTCTCTTTCTAAAACGTATTACTCCTTTCCATGGAGATACCTTCAACATAACCATGTCTCCTACTTCAAATTCCAACGGTTTCCGTCGGTTATCAGCATAACTCTTTTGTCTACTTCTGGCAGATAACAAACGCTTCTTAATTTGCACAATCTTTTCAGTCGTCTCAAATATCATTTCAGGCCCAGTCAATTGACTTTCTCCTACTTCACTCCAACACACTGGAGATCTACACTTACGTCCATACAAAGCTTCAAATGGAGCGGCTTTAATACTAGCATCATAACTGTTATTGTACGAAAATTCAACCAATGGCAAATGCTTATCCCAACCATTTCCAAAGTCAATCACACATGCACGAAGCATATCCTCCAACGTTTGAATCGTTCTCTCACTTTGTCCATCAGTTTCCGGATGATATGTTGTACTTAAACATAACTCCGTTCCCATCGCTTTCTACAAAGACTTCCAAAATTATGAAGTAAACCTACTATCACGATCAGAAATTATCGACAAAGGCACACCATGTCGACAAACAATCTCCTTCAAATACACTATTGTTAACCTCTCCATACTATCCGTCTTCTTCATTGGCAAAAAGTGAGCAGACTTAGTCAATCTATCAACAATCACCCATATCATATCACAGCCATTTGTAGTCCTTGGTAAACCTATAAACGTAACACACGACTTATAGAACAAGAAATAGAGATGATGAAGAACAAGATTAAAACCAAAAAGAAAGATTAAATTAGATGAAGAATAAAGAGAAAACAAAAAGGTTGTGATTTCCTAGTGAGAGAAAGACAAATGTTTCTCTCTCTATAAACTATGAAATGGAAAACACACACACAAAAATGAGGTGTTTAGTGCCTTTTATACTACAAGTGTAAGAGTAGAAGACCTTCCTCATTTGTGTGTTCGGGACTAATTCCCGTTACATACCAAACATTATACTAGAACTCTCAACACCATTATGTAGTGATAGGTGTGAAAACACCCATCCTTTTACCACTTAATTCTGGCTAAAACGAGACCAAAACACGTATTTAATATCATTTGTTTGGAATTATGCGTGGTTTTTGTGTTTATTGTGTTTTCAGAGTCAACCGGATGAATATTGAAGAAAACATGGGATTGCACGGGTTTTATCGAGGAAAAAGACTAAAGACGAAGTCTATTGTCCAAGAGATGCAAAAGATTTGAAGTCATTGTGCCTATTTGAAGATTTATCTAAGAATAGAGCCAAAGATGGAAGATTCATATATGTCGAAGAACTCGTGTCTATTAAACAAAAGATTATAAGACGAGTTGGAATTATTCACCGACACTTCTCAAAATCCAAAGTCCGAAACGTTTATGTAAAGAAACGTGAAGACTAAAGAAGGAAGAAGAAAAGAAGCCCAAAACCAAGCCCATTCACAAAGCCCACAAGACTTGCCTATAAATAGGACTTTACTTCACAAATTTGACACACTTAGTTAGTCTTAGTTAGTTTTTAGTTTTTTTTTATTCTCTCTAGTTTTAGAGAGAGAAAGTTCTAAACTTTCTCTCACTAGTTTTCATCTTTTTCTCTTTCAAGATCAAACCTTTGTATTATTTTTCATTAATCAAGTTTAGTTTCAAGCTTTTAATCTTTAATCTCATTCTTCCTTTCTTTGATTTTGATTGATTTTGGTATAAATCTCGTATGATCCGTGTTGTTCATCAAGGATTTTGTGCTTAAAAAGTCAATCTTTTTATGTCCTTAAGTTCTACACGAATAAGCTCTAAGATCCTTGTGCTTATTGGCTTATTTGTTAGTTTAGCTTATTTACTTTTTAAAGTTTTCATAAAAAGTTAATCTTTTTATTATTTGATTTAAAAGTTTGCTTTATATAAGTTTAGATAAGTTGTTATTTGAGCTTATTTGATTTGTTTCGTATTAGATTCGTGCTAGTTTTGGAGTTAGCTTATTCCATAAGCTTATTTCCCTTGCTTATTTTTCGGATCAAAAGGGATATCGGAAAGGGTTATAAACCCCTTTCCGATCTGTACTTTCTGACCAGCAGCACCCTTTATTCCGATCCTTAGATCGGAAAAGGGTTTAGGTTTTTCCGATTGTAGCTTATTTTGGCAACATTCCGATATGGACTTTGTTATACATTCCGATTGGCAAGTTTTACTGTATTCCGATTAGTACTCATTTCAGTATTCCGATTATGGTGGTCTAGTATTATTCCGATTTGGTTCAATTTTTTAGCATTCCGATTGCAACTCATTTTCCTACATTCCGATCAGTCGTACTCCTATACATTCCGATCATCTGATCGGAATACATTCCGATCATCTGATCGGAATATATTCCGATCTGTGCCTTTTTAGATTATTCCGATTTGAGTTGTTTCGCTATATTCCGATCTTACTTTCTTTTAGTATTTTCCGACTAAGTTCATATTTTTACAAAGTTTTCCAAGTGTTGGTTTTTATTGAGTGACCATTTATTTTTCTAATATAATCTTTAAGCTTTCAAACATTTATCTTTAAACTCATCTTTTTAGTTTAATCTTTTAAAGCTTTAATTCTACTCTTCGACACTTACTTATTTGTCATTAGTTTAAAATAGATAAACAAACCAACACCTTTTTATTAACCAAGAACAAATCATTCCACTTAGAGCCGAGATCAATTCGAGGAGATACCGAGAACTTAATCCGAACCCAATGCAAAATCACTAGTATCAAATGGCGCCGCTGCCGGCTCTTCTCGTTAAGATCAACAGTTTTTTGTGAGAACTTGGATTTTGGGATCCGTTCCCCGTGAACGTTACTTTTTCATAAAAATTTTCAAAAACCCTAAAAAATATAAATTTTCAAAAATCCTAAAAATTAAAAAACATAAAAATCAAAAATATTTTTCCTTTGTTTTTGCCTTGTTAGTTCTTTTGCAGGTGAATGCGTACACGATCAACGTCTTATCAAGAGCCCGAGCCTCTCGAAGACTTAGACATGGCCGGTGTACAAAGCAACAACAATAATCCACCTCAAAACAATAATAATAACAATAACAATCCACCGTTCAACAACAATAATAACAACAACAATGAGCCTCTACCGGATAATCGCCCAATGATTGAACTTCTGCAAGCACATGTAGATGGTAACGATGATCCAATTGTCATACCCGCGATTGCAGCCAACAACTTTGAGCTCAAATCCGGCTTTATCCAGATGGTCTCTGCTCAACCATTCTTGGGGCGTACCATTGATGATCCACATGACCACATCAAGAGATTCTTGCAACTCACTAATACGGTCAAATTCAATGGTGTTCCACAAGAGGTAATCCGTTTACAACTTTTTCCCTTTTCTTTAGAGGGACAAGCCCGGCATTGGCTTGCTAAGGAATCGCCACAGAGTATTCTTACGTGGACGGATTTGGAGACCAAGTTTATCAACTACTTTTTCCCACCCTCTCGTACTACCGCTTTGCGGAATGAAATCATTAATTTTGAACAAAAGTACGATGAGTCTTTTAGTGAATCTTGGGACCGTTTCAAAGATATTTTAAGAAAATGCCCACAACATGGTTTTACCAAAGTGCACGAAATTAACACTTTTTATAATGGTTTAAGCATGAATGACCAAGATTCACTAAATAGTGCCTCGGGGGGTAATCTTTTGGCTAAGACTTCCAATGCTGCTTGGGATGTCATTGAGAATAAGTCTCGTGTGCAAACCAAGAGTGTTCGGACCAATGTTGCTAGTGCTAGTACTAGTGACAGCGACAAGCGACTTGACAAAATTACTACGCTTCTTGAATCGCTTGTTACCCACACCGCCAACAACACCAACAGCATCAACGCTAAAAACGCTCAAGTCAATGCTGTTAACCAACCATGTGAAATATGCGGGGGTCCTCACTCTTACACCACTTGTACCGCCACCCAAGACTACCCTTCTGAGAATGTGAATGCAGCATATGGCACCTATCCGCAACCCGCTTATCAAGCTCGTCCTCAAGGTGACCGCAACTTGCTTAGCTACCGCTCTAACAACTATCTCTCACCACCCGCTTTTACTCCTAACAACCCAAACCAACAACAAAACCTCAACCGCCCTCCTCAACAACAACAACAATCTCGTAGACCATACATACCACCTCACAAACAACAACATCCACCTCAAAGAAACAACCAAGTTTACCAACAACCTGCTTATCAACCACCCGCATACAATGCTCCTCCCAACCAACCCATCGCTTTACACCAAGAAGTGGAAACCTACATGAGGACTAACGATGTGATTGTGGGAAATCTTCAACAAGAAGTGCGCAACTTGAAAGCAGACATGGTGAAACAAGGGAACGATCTGAGAGCTGACACGAGAAACACTTTGGATAGTCAAACGAATGACTTAAAAAACATGATGGCTAGTTTCTTCCAAGGTAATCAACCCTCTTTTTCGGGTACTCTTCCGAGTAACACCGTTGCGAATCCAAGAGGGGAGATGAAAGCAATCACCACTCGCAGTGGCAAAGGTACCAAGGAACCCGAGCTTCCTATACCTCCACCAGTGATTGTGACTAAGGAAAACGAGTCACCTGCTCCTATTCCTCATCCTTCTCCTTCCCCAATTTCTCCACCTCTTACTTCTACCCCTCCTCCACCCAAGGATGTGAGTGATCATATTCTCCCAAAGACTTCCTCTTCTTCCGATATACCTTATCCATCAAGGTTGAGGAAAGAGAAGCTCAAAAGCAAGGATGATATTCAGGTTTCGAACTTTCTAAAAATGTTTAAACAATTGAATTTCAACATCTCCTTCGCTGAGGCTCTCGCTCACATGCCTAAATACGCAAAAATGTTCAAAGATCTTCTTAGCGACAAGGAGAAGCTTCTTGATATTGCTAACACCCAACTTAATGAGAATTGCTCTGCAGTACTCTTAAGGAAATTGCCAACCAAGCTTGGTGATCCAGGTCGTTTCTTAATCCCTTGTAACTTCCCGGGAGTAGAGAATTGCATGGCCCTAGCCGATCTAGGTGCCAGTATTAATTTAATGCCTCTAAGCGTTTGGAAGCAATTATCTCTCCCTGAGCTAGTCCCCACCAAAATGACTTTGGAATTAGCTAACCGTACGGTTGCTTATCCAGTGGGGATAGCCGAAGACGTCTTTGTAGTAGTCGACAAATTCACTTTTCCTGCCGATTTCGTTGTCGTTGACTACGACATGGACCCTCGTGTGCCATTGATCGTTGGTCGTCCATTCTTGAGGACCGGTCGCACTCTCATCGATGTTGAAGCCGGTGAGCTTATCATGAGAGTGGGCGATGATAAAATCGTCTTCAACATGGGAAAGTTGTCTAAACAACCTTATTCATACGAGAGTGTTAATTGTATTGACGTTCTGGATGAGGCTTGTGAAGAACACTTTATTGATGCTTGTAAAAATATTCCTACCTCTCTTCCCAATGTTGAGACCATTTCCTCTATCGATTCATCACTGTCTCTATTTGGAGAAAGTGATTTCTTTTGGAAAGATCTTGAAGCCACCATGGGAGATGTGAACTTAGCAAATGACGTTTCTCCCACCGATTGGGATGAAGACATGCATTTCTTTGAAAACCTTCTCAAAGAAGACAATCTTTCTCCACCATCTCCCACGGTTATTGCTATCGATGCTCCGACTTTGAAAACGCCTCCCATCAAAAATCCTCTAGATTTAGAACTTAAGGAGTTGCCGCCCCATCTCGAGTACGTGTTCCTTGAAGAAAACAAGAAGTCGCCTGTCATCATCGCGAAGGACTTGAAAGAAGAAGAAAAATCTCGCCTCATCGCCGTGCTTAAAGATCATAAGAAGGCAATTGCTTGGAAAATTTCCGATATCCGTGGAATTGATCCGAACTTTTGTACTCACAAGATTCTCATGGAAGATGACTTTAAACCCGCAATCCAGAGCCAAAGAAGTGTTAATCCTAAAATTCATGACGTCATCAAACAAGAGGTAATCAAACTTCTAGATGCCGGCTTGATTTACCCTATTTCGGATTCGCCGTGGGTAAGTCCCGTCCATTGTGTTCCCAAGAAGGGCGGAATAACCGTTGTTTCCAATGAACACAACGAGTTGATTCCCACTCGTCTCGTTACTGGGTGGAGAGTTTGTATTGATTATCGCAAGCTCAATGATGCCACGAGAAAGACCACTTTCCTCTTCCCTTCATGGATCAAATGCTCGAGCGTCTAGCTGGTAATGACTATTACTGCTTCTTAGACAGTTTCTCCGGGTATTTTCGAATTCCCATCGATCCCAAGGACCAAGAAAAGACCACATTCACTTGTCCCTATGGAACATTTGCTTACAAACGTATGCCTTTTGGTTTATGCAATGCTCCTGGGACGTTCCAAAGGTGTATGATGGCTATCTTCCATGACATGGTGGAAAACACTATGGAAGTATTCATGGATGATTTCTCGGGTTTATGGCGATTCTTTCTCTGCTTGCCTTGCCAATTTAGAACGTATGCTGAAGCGGTGTGAAGACACTCGCCTTGTTCTTAATTGGGAAAAATGCCATTTCATGGTAAAAGAGGGCATCGTGCTAGGACACAAAATTTCCACAGCCGGTCTCGAAGTAGACCTTGCTAAAGTCGATGTTATCGCTAAGTTGCCTCCACCTTTAACAGTGAAGGGTGTGAGAAGTTTCCTTGGTCATGCGGGCTTCTACCGTCGATTCATCAAAGATTTTTCTCAAATCGCTCGCCCGATGACCCACCTCTTTAAAAAAGATACTCCTTTTATCTTTTCCAACGAGTGTATTGAAGCCTTCAACTTGCTTAAAGATAAGCTAACTAAGGCACCCGTCTTGGTTACCCCTAATTGGGAGCTGCCTTTCGAGTTGATGTGCGATGCTAGCGACTTTGCTATTGGTGCGGTTTTGGGACAAAGAGTGAATAAACACTTCCAACCAATCCACTATGCTAGCAAGACAATGACGGGGGCACAATTGCATTATACGACAACCGAAAAAGAGCTTTTAGCTGTTGTCTATGCTTTTGAAAAGTTCTGCCCCTACCTTGTCCTTTCTACCACAATCGTTTACACCGATCATTCCGCGCTGAAGTACTTGTTGACTAAACAAGATTCCAAACCAAGACTTCTTCGCTGGGTTTTGCTACTCCAAGAATTTAAAATCGAAATTCGCGATAAAAAAGGAGCTGAAAACCTAGCCGCGGATCATCTTAGTAGACTTGAGGATCCTTACCAAGGGGATCATCCGAACAAAGAAATCAATGATTCTTTTCCCTTGGAGACCTTAATGTCTATCAACTCGACTGCTGATGAAACCCCGTGGTTTGTGGACATTGCAAACTACTTGGCGGGTGGAATTCTCGTTGACGGGTTAACATCCCAGAAAAAGAAGAAGTTCTTTAACGACATTAAGACTTACTTTTGGGATGACCCGTATTTATTCAAGCAATGTGCTGACTTGATTATTTGCCGATGTGTTGATGGACCGGAAGCTTTAGAAATCCTTGACGCTTGCCACAAAGGACCCACCGGTGGTCACTTTGGTCCCAACTACACCGCCAAAAAAGTGTTTGAATCGGGATTTTATTGGCCCACCATTTACCGTGATGCTCACGAGATGGTTAAACATTGTGATGCTTGCCAAAAACAAGGTAAGATCACACATAAAGACGAGATGCCTCAGAATTTCATTCAAGAATGTGAAATCTTTGATGTTTGGGGTATCGACTTTATGGGGCCATTCCCTTCCTCTAAAGGAAACAAATACATCCTTGTAGCCGTTGACTACCTCTCCAAATGGGTTGAAGCCAAAGCTTTACCCACTAATGACGCAAGGGTGGTTTGTAACTTTTTGAAATCGCTATTCGCTAGATTCGGTGTGCCTCGTGCCATTATTAGTGATCGCGGGACTCATTTTTGCAACGACCAATTTGCTAGAGTCATGGCTAAGTACGGTGCAAATCATCGTCTTTCCACCGCCTACCACCCACAAACTAATGGCCAGGCTGAAATATCTAACCGAGGATTAAAGCGAATTCTCGAAAGAACCGTGGGAGAGCATCGTGCCTCATGGGTTGATAAACTTGATGATGCTTTGTGGGCTTTTCGTACCGCATACAAGACTCCGATTGGTTGTACACCATATCGTCTCGTGTACGGGAAAGCATGCCACCTCCCCATTGAGTTGGAGCACAAGGCTTACTGGGCCTTGAAGTGGGCTAATTTTGATATCAACAAAGCCGGTGACCTACGCAAGATCCAACTCAATGAGCTGAATGAACTCCGTAATGAGGCTTATGAAAATTCTTTGATCTATAAGGAGAAGACTAAGCTTATTCACGACTCTAAGATTAAGAACCGAGAGTTACAAGTTGGAGACAAAGTTTTACTCTTTAACTCTCGGTTGAAAATCTTTTCGGGCAAGCTAAAATCTCGTTGGTCCTGCCCATTCACCATTGCCCAAATTTTTCCATATGGTACTCTCGAGCTCGCTCAACCTAAGGGACCTAATTTTAAGGTGAATGGCCAACGAGTGAAGTTGTACTTTGGTGAGGACATCTCTCAGGAGATGATTCCATCCCTCACCACGTTCCCCATGAACTAATTTTGGGTCGAGTCAGGCCCGAGTATCTATCCTATTATGTTTTAACCTCCTAAGTGTAGGGGGACCTATATAGGTGTTTGTATTTGTGTGGTGATGTGATTACAGGGATAAGTGCACTCTTGGAATCTCTGAAGAACCGTGCTCCCGTGTTATCCGAAATCCGTTTCTATCTCTCAACTATCGTGATTCAATTTTCTTCATACTCACATTTGAAATTGATCACTTGAGTCGTCTCTTCCTTAACTTGAGTTAACCAACGTGCACAATGTCATAAGTGTAGGGGAGATTTTTCCCACATGCTTAAACATTGAGGACAATGTTTATCTTAAGTGTAGGGGGGACTTCTATCGAAGTTTTAAGTGGACTTTTCTATGAAAATGCCTTCATTTAACCGGAAAATCATCTTTTTCAACATTTTTCAAATTTTTAATTAACTTTGACCATTTAGTCGTAATTTTTAAGTTTTTATCGTTGCTTTCATATGTATATATCCCGCAATAAAGCAAAAAATATTAATAAAGTGGTGTAGCTAGTTTAGAAATCTTTGACATATTAGGCCCGTTGCGATTATTTTGACTCAACCCGAATATACTTATCCAAGTTTATTCTAGCTAGTATCCTTAAACATGTAGACCTTAATTGGTTTATTAGGCTAAGTATCCACGAGTCTCATTACTTGAGATTTTAAATTGTGGAGAACGAGAAATGATAGAGTCAATTATAAGTCGGTATTCTTGCGCAAGCTCACTTGGTGTAATTATTTGCCTATTCTCCCATCACTTGCTAATAATTTATCTGCAATAAGTAAGGTCGTACGATTTGAAAAGTTACTTAGATTCTTGCCCAAGATCGTTTAAAAGTTGCTCGGTAATGATAAGAGTTCATAGCCAAGGCATAACTTATGAAGCGGGGCGTGAAGATTGGCGAGTCCGAAAAGGCCCTAACAAGGCATGAGGATTCCATTTTATTGCTGAAGATCCAAAAGTGATGTGAAAATCATTATTCCCAAAATCAATATGAAGGATCAAGACTCACGACGAAAAGCAATCAACTCCCATAAAGATCATGGAGAAGTCTATCCGAAAAGACCCTAACAAGGTATGAGGATAAATAGATCCAAGTCCGAAAAGGAGGCGGATCGTTGTATCTCAAAATCCCAATTAGAGATTGAAGAATAATCATGAAGTCGTGGTCAACAAAGTTAGAGTACCCCTCAAAAGTCTCCAAGTGAAGAAACTCTATAACGAAGAGAAGACCATTATCTCAAGAACGTCTCTCAAGATATGAAGTATGAAGTACATGCCAAATATCGGCCCGAGAAAGGTCTCAAATCGTGAACCAAGTTATGCCAAGATATGAACTTTTTGATATCCCGAGAAGCAGTTTTAAGAGATTTTGTCCTTTAGCTAACTATTGATCAAATCGTCCTACTTTGCTTTCGGCCTAAATAACTATCAAAATAAGTCCAAAAATGCATCTTCATGATCATTCTAAGACAAAAATAAAATATAAGAGATACACCTAGGAATAAGGGAGTTTAAGCATATAATTAAGCCATGTGAGTAAGTGTTTGATTTGCTAACTTATAATAACAATGATCTCGTTTTTAAGCTTAGTTTGGGGAACGTGAAACTTGAGGGTGATGAATCGTCGCAGCACCGAAGCCCTAATGTAAGTCTTAGATCCCTTTGCAAGTTATTTCCATATAGCTATTTTCTATCCTTTTGTTTACTTTAAAGTTTTAATTTCTCTTAGTACTTTAACTTTTGTTTAATAGTATTTTAATAAGGCCAAGGGTGATTGATTATGAGAAAAGTGTAAACTTGCTTTATCGCTAAGCATTGCATGAGGGCATGGCAATGGTTAAGTGTAGGGTATTTGATAGGTGTGAAAACACCCATCCTTTTACCACTTAATTCTGGCTAAAACGAGACCAAAACACGTATTTAATATCATTTGTTTGGAATTATGCGTGGTTTTTGTGTTTATTGTGTTTTCAGAGTCAACCGGATGAAAATTGAAGAAAACATGGGATTGCACGGGTTTTATCGAGGAAAAAGACTCAAGACGAAGTCTATTGTCCAAGAGATGCAAAAGATTTGAAGTCATTGTGC
Organism: Glebionis coronaria; assembly: GCA_025667525.1. Classification (NCBI taxonomy): domain Eukaryota; kingdom Viridiplantae; phylum Streptophyta; class Magnoliopsida; order Asterales; family Asteraceae; genus Glebionis; species Glebionis coronaria. Next base: position 458,554,452 of record CM046878.1, on the reverse strand, counting down.
CTATTTGAAGATTTATCGAAGAATAGAGCCAAAGATGGAAGATTCATATATATCGAAGAACTCGAGTCTATTAAACAAAAGATTATAAGACGAGTTGGAATTATTCACCGACACTTCTCAAAATCCAAAGTCGGAAACGTTTATGTAAAGAAACGTGAAGACTAAAGAAGGAACAAGAAAAGAAGCCCAAAACCAAGCCCATTCACAAAGCCCACAAGACTTGCCTATAAATAGGACTTTACTTCACAAATTTGACACACTTAGTTAGTCTTAGTTAGTTTTTAGTTTTTTTTATTCTCTCTAGTTTTAGAGAGAGAAAGTTCTAAACTTTCTCTCACTAGTTTTCATCTTTTTCTCTTTCAAGATCAAACCTTTGTATTATTTTTCATTAATCAAGTTTAGTTTCAAGCTTTTAATCTTTAATCTCATTCTTCCTTTCTTTGATTTTGATTGATTTTGGTATAAATCTCGTATGATCCGTGTTGTTCATCAAGGATTTTGTGCTTAAAAAGTCAATCTTTTTATGTTTCCTTAAGTTCTACACGAATAAGCTCTAAGATCCTTGTGCTTATTGGCTTATTTGTTAGTTTAGCTTATTTACTTTTTAAAGTTTTCATAAAAAGTTCATCTTTTTATTATTTGATTTAAAAGTTTGCTTTATATAAGTTTAGATAAGTTGTTATTTGAGCTTATTTGATTTGTTTCATATTAGATTCGTGCTAGTTTTGGAGTTAGCTTATTCCATAAGCTTATTTCCCTTACTTATTTTTCGGATCAAAAGGGATATCGGAAAGGGTTATAAACCCCTTTCCGATCTGCACTTTCCGACCAGCAGCACCCTTTATTCCGATCCTTAGATCGGAAAAGGGTTTAGGTTTTTCCAATTGTAGCTTTTTTTGGCAACATTCCGATCTGGACTTTGTTATACATTCCGATTGGCAAGTTTTACTGTATTCCGATTAGTACTCATTTCAGTATTCCGATTATAGTGGTCTAGTATTATTCCGATTTGGTTCAATTTTTTAGCATTCCGATTGCAACTCATTTTCCTACATTCCGATCAGTCGTACTCCTATACATTCCGATCATCTGATCGGAATACATTCCGATCTGTGCCTTTTTATATTATTCTGATTTGAGTTGTTTCGCTATATTCCGATCTTACTTTCTTTTAGTATTTTCCGACTAATTTCATATTTTTACAAAGTTTTCCAAGGGTTGGTTTTTATTGAGTGACCATTTATTTTTCTAATATAATCTTTAAGCTTTCAAACATTTATCTTTAAACTCGTCTTTTTAGTTTAATCTTTTAAAGCTTTAATTCTACTCTTCGACACTTACTTATTTGTCATTAGTTTAAAATAGATAAACAAACCAACACCTTTTTATTAACCAAGAACAAATCATTCCACTTAGAGCTGAGATCAATTCGAGGAGATACCGAGAACTTAATCCGAACCCAATGCAAAATCACTAGTATCATGTAGCATTTTCCATGAGCTTCGTAACGGTATATTATATGACCATCACTTTAAATACGGCTAACAATCTCCCCCTAAGGGGTGGTCATGTAATATGTGACTTCACTTCTTTGGTGTTGTTGACTTTGAAGCTCGTTGTCTTGAGAGTTCTTCCATAGTCCCTTTCATGACTTGTGATCTTGGATCTTTGATCTTTGCCTTGACTTGATCTTGAAACTGCCAACTTGTGTTCTAGTGTCTTTCCCCACATACTCATATTTTTTGTTTTCTTGAAAGCTAGTTAACAATCTCCCTTGATTATCAGAGTAGCGGAAGGCTTTGTCTTTAGATGTTCTTGAGCTTTCTTCATTTACATGAGCATGTGGTCTCGAATTACGACTCTTGAGGTTACGCCACCATTTTCATTCCTCTGGTTTCCCGTTATATAGTACGAATACTGTACCTGTGATTAGGTAAGTTCAAAGAACTTCCTAGACAGGGTTTCCGGTTGTGGTAGCCGTTCTCAATACTTGAATATATCGAAAGATAATTCAAAGTAAGGAGTGAATCATGCAGTTCCATTCTGCTGATTAAGTCGTCAATTCAATTTCCTGGAACAAGTTTGAATCAATTAAGAATCAAACCATTGTTGCTTTCCAGTTGACACAAGTTTGATTCATATAGAATAGCACAAGTTACCTACCGTATTGTTGTTTGATGATGACACTGGAAGGATTTCCATTCGTCACTGTAAATACTGAAAAGTATTACTCTGAATGTTCTGGCAAGATCATAAAGATATTGCGTAGATACCTGGAACGAGTTTGAATCAAAATAGAATCAAACCAATGTTGCTTTCTAGTTAGCATATGTTTAATTCAAGTGAATCTTGCATATGACCTACCACAGTGGTGTTTGATGTTAACACTGAAAGGATTTCCATTCATCACTGTGAATACTAAAGAGTATCACTCTGAATGTTCTGGCAATATCACAAGGATAGAGCGTAGGACTCTGTAAATTATCGCTTGTGTTCTAGTGATGAACAACAATTGATATATGGGATAAGTGTCCTAATGAGATTTTTGATGAATCTCGTTGGCTCTAGACTCTATAAGTGCACGTTTATTTGGTAATCGGAGGCTGGAGCAGACTACCACCTATTCAATATCTACTATCTCGAAGTGAGAAAGTTGATAGAAATGAGTTGAACTCCGTGACAATAAAAAAAACTTCTATTGAGAGAAGCTTGAGTAGGCTGGGAGGGGTTGTGCTTTGCATCACTGGGTCCATGATGCTTTGTCTTCAATACCATGAATCATCAACATGATTCTGATAGTAGATGTATTGACTCGGTTTCTACCTAAGTTGTATGGAGGGCTTCTTTCTTTACACCCTTTATCCTTACATTTCTTTTTCATTCTTCAACCCCTTCAATGCTTACCAATACGTCATAAGTAGCACCTTGTTGTGATTATTCCAGTGCTAGCTTAAGTACTTGGTCGGTATTTTTCCCGTACACACTACTACTCCATCTTTCCTAAGGACATTCTAGGTTCTAATGGATTGTCCCTGGGAAGATCCATCCGGTTCTGGTTGGATCATAGGACGAATACCTAACCACCTTTTGACACCAAAACCATCGTGAATTAATGTGTTGAAGGGTATAGATATCGTAACCAGAAAAACCAATTGAAAATGCAATCAAGGTGTTGATGAAATCAATGTTTACACCTTGAAAGTTTTCTATATCACCAAAACACTCCCCCTACATATGTGCATCATAAAATGAAAGGTTTTTGCACATATTAGGAAGAGAAAGCACTTATATCAAAGATCTTATCCAAGATGACACATTTTAATCACTATTCTCCCCCTCAAAGATTGCATGTGAATGAAATTTTTGTGAAACTAGTGATGAAACATGGGGAGAATAATGTTGCATGAAAGTTTGTACTCCCCTTCGAAAAGAAATTCTAATTAAAATAGGGGAGTATATGAGCACACAGTTTTGAAATACCTTGAAAAGTTGTGCTCAAATCCGAGAAAACTGAATTTCTCGTTGTTGAGAAATAATGTACATAAATGAACATTTTCCTTGAGTTCATGAGCTTAAAACTTTGAATGTTTTAATATAAGCCCATGACTTTCCCGTTAATGAGGATAAGTCATAGACTTTCCTTTCTTTGGGGACCGGGTTATAGTCTGACATGTGACTATAAGCCATTATGAGAATAAAATAGAAAAGACATGTTTTGAAAACATTTGAACTCTCATTCGAACTTTATGTACGTACCCGTGTCGTTATTGAACAACATTTCTAAGTACGTCCATATTATCGATGCTGAGAGACATGTCGAAGAAGAATATTTTTGGTATTTTTGAAAGATTTTCTCATTTTTTATTTTGTTTTTATAGGTTTTATATTTTTGTATTTTGATTTTCTGATAGATATATACAAGGTTTCTACGAATGTGCAAGACGTTCAAGTTCATCTGGAATGAAACTACGCATACCAAGTCGACGAACCAATAATTCAAATCTTTCTTGAGAAAGAGCTTTGGTGAAGATGTCAGCTAGTTGGTAGTCCGTCTTGACAAAGTACAGTTCGATCGTTCCTCTTTCCACATGCTCCTTTATGAAATGGAATCGGACAGCTATGTGCTTGGTCTTGGAGTGTTGGACCGGGTTGCAGGATATGGCTATGGCTGATTGTGAATCACAATAAATATGAACTTTGTTAAAGTGAAAGCCATAATCCGTGAGTTGTGTTCTCATCCAAAGGACTTGAGCACTACACACGGATAGAGACACATATTCTGCTTCCACGGTGGACAACGCTGTAGAGTCTTGTTTTCTTGATGACCAGCTCACTAGCTTTTCGCCTAAGAATTGTGCTCCATCGGAAGTGCTCTTGAATGTATCATGACACCCTGCATGGTCGGCATCTGAAAAACCAGTGAGATTAAAACCAAAATCATTCGTATACCAGAGACCCATGTTAATGGTTCCCCGGAGATAACGAAAGATCCTTTTAACCTCCTTGAGGTGCTTCTCGGTTGGCTTCGCCTGGTACCGAGCACATAAACAAGTAGCATGCATAATGTCCGGTCTGCTTGAGGTTAAGTACATAAGGGGCCCGATCATGCTTTGGTATTTTGTAGCATCTACAAATGTCCCTTTCTTATCCAAATCAAGGTCGTGTTTAGTGTCCATTGGAGTACCAATAGGATCACAGTTTTCTATGCCAAATTTCGTTAGAATCTCAAGCACATACTTGGTCTGATTTATGAAAATACCACGGGGGGATTGGTAAACTTGGAGACCAAGAAAAAACGTCATTTCCCCCCATCATGGACATTTCGAATCGATTTTTCATAAGGTTGGAAAATAATATGGAATATTATGGGTTAGTAGAACCAAATATAATATCATCTACATAGACCTGAGCCACCAAGATGTCGTTGCCGTAGTGCTTGATAAACAACGTTGGATTAATGGTTCCTTTGCTGAAGTGATTTTGTAGAAGAAATGATGATAATTCGTCGTACCATGCCCTCGGTGCTTGTTTCAAACCATAATTTGCTTTTTTCAACTTGTAGACATGGCTTGGATGTTCAGTATTGATGAAACCTTCATGTTGACATACATACACATCTTCTTTTAACGACCCATGCAAGAAAGCCGTCTTCACGTCCATTTGATACACATTGAATGATTTATGTACCGCGTATGCCAAGAAAATCCTAATAGCTTCCATTCGGGAAACCGGGGCGAAGGATTATGCGAAATCAATTCCCTCATGTTGTTTATAACCTCTCACGACTAACCAAGTCTTGTTCCTAATGACCATTTGCTCCTCATCGATCTTGTTTTTGAATAACCATTTCAGAGTAAGGGGATCGATATTGTCCGGTCGAGGTACTAACTCCCATACATCAAGCCGGATGAACTGATTGAGTTCTTCTTGCATAGACTCAATCCATGATGCATCGTTCATTGCTTCTTTCACACTTGCTGTTCCATTGTGCTGACTAATAGTGCATAGATACACATATCACCGTCGGTACGCAGCTGATTTCGTGTTGAGACTGGTTGTGAGAGATTGCCAATCACTTGAACCAAAGGATGATTCTTAGTCCATTTGTGTTCATGTGGAAGTGTATGAGAAACTTGATGCGAGCTCGACGGATCCACATATGGTGTTGAAGGCTGAGTAGAACTTGTGGAAGCCGCAAATGGATTAACAAACTCATGTTCGTTGAGCATCGCATTGTTTGCATTTTCAACAACTATTTCATTCTAAAGATGAACATGATTAGGAATTTGCTGAGAATGTTGTTGAGTTGCGTCAGCAGTCGGATAAGTGGTTGGAATATTTGGAGGCAATATGGTTGAGGTTGACGTAGATGGTGCAGAAGTAGATGTCGTTGGTGTAGATGCAATCGGAGGTTCTTGAACTACCATATCAGGTGAAGTCGGGGCATTATGAGGAACACCAAATGAGGAAGGAACCTCCATATATTCATCATAGATTGGCCTAAATAAAACTTCCAAGTCACGTTCCGATGGTTGTAACGATGAGATTACCGACGATGCAAATTGAAGCGCGAGTCCTGAACTTACGTGTCCAGAAGTCTGACCTTGAAGCTCGGGATGTGAATTTCTATGTTGAGAGGCCATACCCGAGAGTTCATCAAAGGTAACATTTATAGTCTCCATTACCTTTCTTGTCCTTCGATTATAAACCCTGTAAGCACAACCAGTTGAAGAATAACCAATGAAAAAACAAATATCACCTTTAGGTTCAAGTTTACCGATATCTTCACGATCATTCTTCGGATAACATAATGCACCAAAGACATGTAAAAATGAAATATCCGGTTTTCTTCCATTAATGATCTCATAAGGTGTTTTGTTGAAACGGGTGTGAATAATGGAGCGGTTTTGAGTATAACATGCAGTTGCTATAGCGTCGGCCCAAAGGAATAATGGTGCACTGGAGGAGAGAAGCATCGTCCTAGCAACTGCAACTAACGTACGATTCCTTAGTTCCACAACTCCATTCTGCTCTGGAGTTCTTACAGCCGAAGTTTGATGAGAAATCCCAACTTCGTCAAAATAAGCTTTCAATTTCTGATTGGTGAATTATGTGCCGTTATCCGTTCTCACAATAATGACAGGGGCTTGCAATAGTACTGATGTTTTCTTCAAGAAGTTAATAATTACATTAGGGGATTCATCTTTTGATGCAAGAAAATGAACCCATGTGTAACGAGAATAATCATCCACAATTACAAGGACATACCGCTTTCCATTAATGCTTTTGATTCTCATTGGGCCACATAAATCCATATGAAGGAGATGCAACCTATTCGTCGAATTTGGAACAGGTTTGAGTTTGTGAGGCTTCTTCTTACTTTTTCTTTTCTCACATGAAGGACAAAGATGGTATTTTGTATATTTGAACTTTGGAAGACCGATAACGAGATCATCTTTCGCGAGTTGGGGATGGCATTAAAATTGAGATGAGATAACCTTTGATGCCATAACCATGACTTTGTTGATGTGGCTCGGGCCATGAGACAAATTGGAGAAGCAGCAGACATTTGAAAAAGATCAATGGTGTAAAGGTTGGTGGTACGATTTCCTTTCAACAAACAATTCCTTCAAGATCTCTTACAAAACATGTATGACTTCTGAAAGCAACCTCCAAGTCGGAATCACAAAATTGTCCAACCGAGAATAAATTGTGTCCCAAGCCATCAACAAAAGAGACTCTGGTGATGATTATATTTCCCCAATAAAGATCACCATAACCTAGAATTGCAGGAACATGATCATTTCCAAATCGGACAGTTCCCAGTAATCGCCAAACAAAGTTCTTGAGAAGGCTTCGATTCCCAGTCATATGTTTGGAACAGCCCGAGTCCACGCACCAGAGACAAATTTCAACAGCCTGCCAATGATAAGAGAAGAAAATTTTTTGGCAACCGATGAAATAGGTTCCTGTAGGGTTAGATGATAATTAAGCCGTATCACATACCGACGTTTCATTGTCAGTATGAGATCTACTAGTGTCGATAATTTTGCCACTACAGTCAAAATTTCTACCAGTAGGCAACTATTTAGAGGTGAATCTAGGGCTACTAGGCTTAGCAAGACTTTCTGTGGACCCTATGTGCGTACTTTTTAGAACATACACCTTAGCCTTAGGAGTGCGTTGTTGATCACTGACTGACAACTTGTCAATTCGAGTGTAACCACCATAATTCAAACCATTCATAGTCAAACCACAAGCATCATGACTAAAAGTAAAGAAACATTTATTACATTTAGCACAAATAACTTCAGATTTTTCATTCCGAATAGCAATCTTAAAGTCATTACATTCAGATGAATTAAGTTTCTAATTATGATTAAAAAACGGTAAATTCCTAGGGTGTTCTTCTACTTCCACATTATTGATCTTGGGGCGACTACTTCTAGAGGCAAAAGGGACCCTATCCTTCCTTGTATTGCTCGTAGGCTGTGGCCTTCTGCTCTTAGTGTAGTTGTTTATTCCTGTAGAAAAAGACACACGTCTATTAGAATTAGCACTTTTTAAATCAATGACTTGTGGTTGAGTTATAGTGATCGGTTTTGTCCTAACGCTTGCTTTACGTTGTTTGCTAGGCACAGAGGGAGAACTAACACGAAACATTCCTGGGGCAATCACAACAGTTTTCGTTCCAGCAACCTTGGGAAAAGGTGTCACAGCAATACGAGTGGGTCCCGAGGTTGCTGGTGTTTGAATCGTACTAGGCTCAGAAGTCGTATCTTTTAATAAGGCTTTTAAATTACAGTTCTCACAGATTTTATCAATAAGTTTCTGATAGACAAACTTACTTTGTTCAACAACCCGCTTATATGAAACAACAACAGATTCTAAATCTGCAATTTTAGCCTTAAGCTTCTGAACATTTCCATCACTGACATTCTCTAACCCTGAAGAAGCCAGATTGGTTCCCTGAGCACCTCCCAACTAAGCTGTCAAATGTACGATTTTTTGTTGCATTTCATTGTAAGCTTTTTCGTAAGAAATCTTGTCATATTTGCATTCATCACTTTTTTTGACAAATTTATTCCAAAGATCGGTGAATTCTTTATCCTTTTTAATGACATAAGATTCCATTTTCTCTTTCATAAGATCAAGCTCAGTTTGGAGGTTTTCATTATGCGACATAGAGGTACCTAACTCAACAGGGCTACTATCAATACAATCACGTGCTTTAGAGAGGCGTTCAAGATCGTTTTCCAAAACTTTGATTTTATCAAGAGATTCATCAGCTTCCTTTCAAAGATTTAAAGTCTTCAACAAAGTTGGCTAATTCTTTTAGAAAAGCGTTTTCCAAATTGCCTAACTGAGCATCAACTTGATTAATAATCAGATTAATATCGTTTTGAAGAATTTTCTGAACCTCAATCTGAACAGGTGATGTAAAATTTCCTCCAATGATTTTGGAATTAACAACACGTTTAAGGATGAAAAAGTTATCTTTAAGCTTGTTTATAAATCGGCGTGTGATACTCGGTTTAGGAGGGTCATCAGACAATTCCTCACTTGGGAGCAAAAGCATTTCATTACTCGTTTTAGACCGAACAAAAACAGTTGAAGGATTAACTTTTGGATAATAAACGGGTGTCACTTCTTTATCAATCTTTTTCATTCTTAAACGAGTCTCTACTGTAAGATCAGTAGTTTCCTCAGTATCATGCACACTAGGAGGATTATGCTCATCAGACAAGAGCACACTACCATTATATAAAGTTTCATTAGTGGCCTGAACTTGCTTAAGATATCCGGGATTAGGAGGAAGAGGACAACCTAAAGCCAATTTGTATCGAGTGTAATTTATCTCATTCACTTTTGGTGCGAGCATATTTATCGTCTGCATAGTTTGGCCACGTTTTACTAAAAGGTTGTCTAATTCTCTAATCCTATCCTGAGCTTTGCAAAAATCCTCAAGAAGCCCATCTTCTCGAATTTTGAAATCATGTTGCAGCTTTTTTCGTTCTTCTTTTAAATCCAAAATAGTAGATTTTTCAGTTGAAAGTTGTTTATTAAGAGAGGTGATTTCATCATTCACTTCGCTTATCTTTTTAGCACTACTGAAATGTAAGGCATTTAATTTCTTAGTTGTGCATTTTTCTTGATAAACCGATGTAGCATGAGCTTGTTCAAGTTCTTTAATTTTAGTCTGATGAATTTCAAAACTTTTCTCCCGTTCCTTATATCTCGTAAGCTCAGTGGTCAGTTTGGCATTAGTTTCTCTAAACATATTATTAACCACCGTAGCATGGTCAACATCCTTAGCAAGCTTATCAAATAAAGATTTATAATACACATGTGCCGCATCAGGAAGGGTTGTAGGCTGGGCAACTTGATCCACACTAAGGTCCACACTGGGCTCATTCGAACTAATATTACTATTATTCGTTTGATCCCCGTGTGTCTCAATGTAGGGCTCAAGCATCTCAGTATACGCCTCCTCCTTTATAGACGTACTATATATATCATTATCATCAAAGCGTAGATGTACCTTAGAGGGACCGTCTGAATCATAGACGGGAGCAGTATCATCATGCATTCCTGAGGTAGATGCTTGCTGTAAGTTTGCCATCAAGATGTAGTTGGCATTCACCTCTTCTTCCTCGTCATATTCTGCAGCAAAAGCCATAAGATCGAATTCCTCAGCTTGAAGGGGAATCCCTGCCTCTTCCTTTTGTGCTATGAGAAGCCGAGTCTGAAGATAAGCAACATCCCTCTTCTTTTTGGCTGTGTAATCTCGAGCATAATGACCAAATCCCCTGCAGTTGTAGCACTGAACCTGAAGATTGTTGTTTCCATTTCCCATACCAGTATTCTCAGCCCTTGCAGCCATAATGTTTCCCATCTGGTTACCAACCGCTGGCACAACTATTAACCTATTCTGATTACCCGCATTCGGAACACCCAGATTTTGACCATGGTTTTGACCATACTGATTTCCTGCATTGCCAACGGTTTGCCCAGCATTCTGACCATATTGTTGAAACTGAGTCCCCGTGTTTCCAGCGACTACCAATTGGCAATCTTGATTCGCATTCATGAAAGGTTGAGAAATCTACCTATTTCTAGTGTTCGAGGAGATTCTCTGATTGTTGTTGGTGGGGTTAATGGTAAATTTGAATGCCTTTGTAAGTAGGGCAAGACCAGTATTAATAGCATGAGTAGGATCGTTGATGTCATCAAAACAGGCAATAGGTTGTTGTAAGTAATTCATAGCAGCAGGAGGTTGATATCCATAAGCAGTGAGTTGTTGTTGTTGTTGTGGCATGAAGTTACTTGATGAGGGTTGATGGTAGGGTACCATGTGATATGACATAGATGATGGAGAGTTCGCCATAAAAGCCAATGGGTCTTGTGTCTTGGCACGTCTTTCTGCCCTAACTTCGTTAGCTTCATCTTGATTCATCTTCAAATAGTCATATACTTGAGTGTAGTCCACGACATGAAGATCCTTGGTTTGATTGACAAGAGTGACATATCGTGACCATTCAGAAGGAAGATTATCAAGAAATTTGATGTTGGCAGCAATTTGTGAAGGTTCATGTTTGTTTCTTCTAAGATGATTCATGAGGGTTGAAAACCGATGATAATAAGGTTCAATTTGTTCCCATTCAATAGACGTAAATTTCTCCCATTCACGAAGCAAGTTAGTTTCCTTTTCTTGTAAACTGATTTCACTGCCCTTCATCATTTTTTGAATCCTAAGCCACATCTCGTGTGCGGTTTCACAACTATCGACAGCAGCATAAACATCTTCAGGAAGTCCCATAAGAATGACTTGAATTGCTTGATCATCAGCGTCGAGTTGTTTGGATTCAGCTTCAGTTTATTCTTCATCCGTTTGCTCATGACTAGAGTCAGCCACTGGGTTAGCATTCGTAGGGTCCCGAGGCACAATAATTGTTCTTCTAACATACGGACCCTTTTGAATCGAGTTAACAATCAACTTTCCCAAAGGTTTACATTTTGCATAACGAAGGAGACGACTAGCCCATGTAGTGTAGTTCTCCTTGGTAAGCATGGGTGGACGATTCTCAGTACCCGCAGCATAAATATCTTGTTGAGACGTCATCGTAGAAGTCATGTGAAAAACAGGATCTGAATTCGTAGAAAGCGTGTGTTGTTGTTGAAATTCCGAAACTTTCGATTTTTTTTCCAGCCCGATAATAAATTCCTCAGTCTGACAAAACGGTAAGCTGAAAAAAATTTGTATCGCCAAATTTTAAAATTGAGTTAGAAATAGCCAAAAAATAATAGGGAAAAAATTTGATTTTACTTGACCTAAAAAATTGTAACTTTTTTTTTTAATTTTCGTGTAAACTATGTGCTGGGACTAGTCTAGATGGTGGTTAAGTCTAAAAAATACTCGAACAAAATTTCCATCGGAATGTCCATTGGAATACATGTCGGAATGTCCATCGGAATACATGTCGGAATGTCTGTCGGAATGTGCTATCAGAATACCTGTCGGAATGTGCTATCGGAATACCTGTCGAAATGTCTGTCGGAATGTTCTATCGGAATACCTGTCGGAATGTACTATCGGAATACCTGTCGGAATGTACTATCGGAATACCTATCGGAATGGCTATAGGAATAACGATCGGAATGAAGAAACCCTTTTCCGATGGAATTCTGTCGGAATATCCGTCGGAATATATAACCCTTTTCCGATGAAACCTGTCGGAATAGTACCAAATTCCCACTTTTCTTGGACAAAACCCAACCAATTTGAGATTTTAAGCCAAAAAATGATCAAAACACCCAAAATTTTTGTGTTTTTAGCCAAAGTGAGTATAGCAAATCACTACCACAACAACTTAGAAGATATATGAATCACGAAACACAAGAAAAACAAGGATAATGTAAGAATTTTTTAATTCTTTATATCTATTTTTCGTTCCTCGACTCGACTCGAATTGATATCCAATTTATACGTAAGATTATTTGTTTTTGGTAAATAACTTTGTTTAGGTATTTAAAACTAAAATTTAATCTATTAAAAAAAAATACTTTTACACTATTAAAATCTTTATTAAATTAAATTAACTATTTAGAAATATAAACTAATGTAGACTATTTAAAATAAAACTATTTAAACAAATTTAAAAAAACTATTTAAAATTTAAACAAAACTTAAATCTAATTTAATCTATTTAAAAAGAAATTACTCTCACTATTTTAATTTAACAAAATCTATTTAAACTAATTTTATAAAAAACTAAATTAATTAAAAACTAATTTATTTAAAAACTAACTTTAAAAACAATTTAAATTTCTAAAAGTAATAAAATATTTATTTTGTTTGTTTTTATTTTTTTCAAACTTTATAAAAGTAAATTTACTAAAACTTTTAATTAAAATTAACTAAATAAAAACTTGTTATTCAAACTATTAAATAAAACTGACAGCTACTATATTAATTAACTATATTAATAAGACAAACTGTAATTAAACCAAAAAGAGAGCCTAGATGAGTTGGTTATCACGTTGAGTTGTTATCCTAGAGGTCGAGGGTTCGAGTCTAGTTATGGACATTTTTTTATTTTTTCGGAATTAATTTTTTTTAAAGTTTAAATTTTATCAGACCAAGAGAGTCCGATAGCTTATGTAATCAGCTAAATAAGAACCAAAACTCAAATGTAAGCAAGACAAGAACAATTAAGCTAATAATAAGCAAATAAGACCTAATCAAACAGCAAATCTAAACACCAATAATCAGCAAGTGACAACTCTCATAGTAAATCAGCAAAACATATAATAAACAATATATCAGCAACCTACTAACTCAAAATCAGCAATAAGAACTTGAATATCAGTTATCTAAAATCAGAAACAAAACAGTTTAAACAAGAGAAGATTTAGCAAAAACTGACATAACCAAACCTAAAACTTAACAGAATAAGCTAAATCAAATTTAACTAAAACCTTGCAATCTCGAATCTATATTATAGCTAACTCTAAGATAATATCAAATCAGAATAACTAAAATCTAAAAGTCAGACTTAAATCAACTAAAATAAAAACAGATTCAACTTATCAATATACCAATATCCAAACGAAGCAGATTAAGAAATAAATTCTCAAATAAAATAGATTAACTAAAACTTATGAATAACAAGAAATAAAACCTGATGAAGAATTCCTTTGGGAAGAAGATGCGGCGCTGAGCCGTCTTATTAACCCGAATCAACACCGTCCTTCGTCACCATTACTTGAACCAATAATCAACCTAGTGACACCTCGTATACGGCTCTCGAATCAACCAACAATTAACCAAACTGCTTATGTTTGAACTTTTCCAGTGGGGAAAAGTTTTTTTTCCAATATTTATTTTTATTAAAAAATTTAAACTATTACTTAGCTTAAACCAAATAATAATTATTATTATGACAAAAAGAAATTAAAGATGAATTGCAGTAAACTTTAACATAAATTAAATATGAGACAAAATTAAACTAAAATAAATTTTATTAATAATTGAAAATTGAGTACAAAACTATGAAAAAGAAATTACAATTATCCCTACAATTATTTTTGCATAATAAAAGTAATGTAAAAACTGGAATGAATAATACATTGAAGAGAGGGGTTTTTATAGATTAACCCGAGGTGTTGGGGTGATGCTTGGAAAGCACGGCTGCAAATCTTGACCGCTCTTTCTTCTTTCTCTTCCTTCTCTTGGATCAAACGGTGGAAAATGGCTCTTGGCACACGGATTGGCAGCATGGATTGGATGTGTGTTTCTTCGATGCTGATTTGGCATCATTTGATTGGAGGGATGGTTGTTGTGAGGTGTTTCATCCAATCAAACTCAAGCAGGGTGCCACGTCACTAGATTGGACCATCTTCTTTGCTCCGATAAAGAGGGGAATTAATTTCCCTCGCGTGTATAACACGCGCCTCACAAAAGCCCCAAAACTTATTATGATCTAGGGTTTGGGTAAAAAAAAGGTATCTGGTTATTTTTTTGGTGTGGGAGAGAAAGGTGAGGCATAGGTTGTAACGAAAAGTTACTAAGTGGTGTGTGTGAGTAAAAGTGATAAACGTGTTTTACCAAATCGTTTATTCTTTTTTTCACTGGTTACAAAAATATGGGTTATCAAGGCCCAAGAGTTTCTTTTTGTCACATTTCCTGAATTGATAATGGGCTTGCAGCCCAATAGCTCTAAACCGTCCCATAGATCTATCCACTTTGGTCCCTTTTTGTTACAAAATAAGTAGCTTGTATTACTAATGGGCTTTTTAGCCCATCAGTCCCAATGTGGGTCCCACAAGCTTAAATAACTGATTAAATATTTAATCCACTAAAAACGAGCTTGTATTTGGCTTTGTTGATCTTTTCTTCAAAGTCGTGTCGATTTTGCTTGTTTTCGTGATCTTCGGTACACTTTTGGTTCTTTGACTTTGACTTTGTCTCTTTCTTTGACTTTTCTTCAACAAATGACCATGAAATCCCGTGTTTTCTTTCCTTTTGATCTTTTGTACCTATTTCACACAAAAACACAAAACCACGCGTAATTTCGACTTTTACGATATTAAACACATGATTAGGTCTTGTTTTTCATTGATTTTAGTGGCAAAAGGATAAGTGTTTACACACTTATTAAATCCCCTACACTTGACCATTGCAATGACCCCATGCAATGCATAATTTTAAAGCATAAATTTACATTTTTCTCATAATTAACCCATCTTGGCCTTTATTACGATATATTATTACTAATATAATGAAAAGAAACTAAAGAACGATGAAAAGATAAAAACTTTATTCAAGGAAACAAAAGTTATAATAATTTTCATTAATTTATTAACTTTGAAATTGTTTGATGGAAGAAACTCGTAAAGAAATCTAAGACTTAAATTGGGGCTTTGGTGTCATGAATATTAATCGCCCTCAAGTTTCACGTTCCCCATACCAAGCTTAAAAACGAGATCATTGTTTACCATAAGTTCTTAAGTTAAAACCACTTATATAAGACAAATGTGTAATACTCTTTCTCCAATTCCTAAGTTGTATCTCTAGATTTTAAGGATTGTCATTCACCCGTAGGCTCATTTGACTTATTTGATAATCTTTAGTAAAAAAAATGAAGGCAAAACGGTGTAAACCCGACACTCAGAACCTAACCTCGTCCTAAAAAACGTTGTCACTAAAGTAAGCCCACATCAAGGATAATTTAACATGATTTGGGGAATAAATTCCCGGATCCAAAATTTGGCCAATAGTACTACTTATTATTTATTCCTCCAAAGTCATGTAGACTTTATGTGGAGTTTAGCAAGTTCACATCATATACCCTTAGGCTCTTTAAGATGTAAAAATGCTCATTATCTATGGTCCACACCCTAAAGCTCCTTGAACCATAAACAAGGGAATTGATTTTTGATCAATTTTTATTCAACACTTACCATGCCATACACCCTAAGGCTCTAATGACAAGGTTCGTGCTACATGCCCCACACCCTAAGGCTCATTGAGGTCATGTTTTTATCTTTTTCTTTCTTTATTTATGATATATATATATATTAGGCCAAATTCCGCGATCCCATGGTCTGAATACCTCCTACTTAGTGGCTATGAGCCACCTTAGTCGGAAGTCCACAACGCTGGCACCTCAATGTGTTCACCGCAAAAATCCTCATTTATTAAGCAATTAAATATACAAGCGGGAAGAAAGAGCCACAAAACTCATATAAGCAAGAATTAACCCTTAAACTTATTATCAACTCTATCATCTCTCGTTCTCCACAATTTAAAATCTCAAGGAATGAGAGTCGTGGATGCTTAGCCTAATAAACCAATTAAGGTCCATATGTTAAGGATACTGTTGATCCCAAACTCAGATCTTAAACCTTAATAGCTTGTTTAAGGGTTGTGATAGAAAGAATAAATTCAATCTAACACTAGAGAAACTTTGAAAGCAAAGTAACTAAACAAGATGCGGAATATAGTGTTTAGCACAAGAACAAAATGATTAAAGAAAACGTTGAACTTTAATATATCATAGATATACGAATACCCAATAATGGTATTAGGGTTACAAAAACCTTAAAGTATGAAATGAAAGACAATAGAGAAAAGACACTTTATGCATGATAACCTAGTGAGTCCTTTTATAGGCATAAGGACTCACGTACAAGATTACTACTAACAAACTTGGAAAGTATCTCGGAGTAGTAACAAAAACACGTAAAAATCTATTCCAAGTTTATCTCTAGCGGCAGGGCCTTTGACTTCAGCAGGGGAACCAATCCCCCTGCCTTTGTTATTTGGCAGGGGGAACTTACTCTAGCAGGGGGACAAATGACCAACTAGAAGGGGTAACAAATATACATAGATTTATTCCCAACAATCCTCCCCTAAACTTGTGCTTTCTCCTAAAGACAAGTTTCTGAATAAATACTAGTTGATGAGGGTGCTTACAAACTTACTGGCCAAATCTGACTATGCACCATCCTTACCAGATCATAAGCAACAGGTGTTTTAGCATCTACAATCAAGTCAGCCTGTGCTAATTTCTTCAAGGTCTCCTGATTGAAGGGATAGTAACGATGATTGATTAAATAAACACTTATTCCTTCCATCACTATCTCATATACCCCAGAATTGGTAAACAGCTTCCAATACAACAAATTTCCTTTATTCACTGCATCAAATATGGGATCAAATAACTCATGCTCATACATCCTATGCATGCACTCCCAGATCACCCAATCCTTCTCCACACCATCCATAGTAGGAGGTTTTGCAGCAAAGGTCTTCTTCAAAATCTTTCACAGATCTTCTAAGTCCTCACTATCCAAGGTTTGAAACATGACATCTAGACTTAGAAATGTCTGTGCTGTATTGTCAGCTCTTGTAAGCTTCCACCAAGTCCTCCCCTTGTGTTCATAAACAACATATTCTATTATAGCAAACTTCTTCCCAAGTTCACTAGGTGAGATATCATCATTTTCCTACACAATTAGTTGTTTATCAATTTCTTCATTTGAAGGACGTTGAGACTCCTTAGTAACTATTGCAACTTTCTCCATTCTCTTGAGTCTTTTGGTTGCCCTTTGTGCATTGAGTACAGATCTCTCAATTGCTGGAAAACTTTCACCTACTTGATGTGATACCCCTGCTTGTGATGATGCACCTGCTTGGGATGATGCACCTGCCTGTGTAGTTTCCAAAGTTATTCCTTCAGCCTTTCTTTTTTTGGATTCCCTAGCTTTCTGTAACACTTCACTTTGCCTCCTAAGATACTCAGCTTCCTCAGGATAGTTAATAGTCATGAAGTCTTCCACATCATATTCTCTTAAAACTGGTCTGACTGCTCTTTCTATAGCCTTAAAAGTCATGTCTGTGAATTCACCATCCTTCCACTTCTTATGTCTCTTGAGCAAAACTTTGTAGTGTGCAAGTCTCCCCTTCTTAGACTTCAAATATTTCTCTTTCTGAATTTGATTTGCCCTCCTTTCCAGATATTCAGTTTGATATTTGTAAACAAGGCAAATCAATTCATATCTGTCTTCCAAAGGAGCATTTATTAACTCCTTTTCCCATTGATCTAGAAATTCTTGAACATGAGGCACCCTTTCATCCAACTCCCTATGCATAATTTCCACCTGCTTAAGCATTTCTCTGGGCCTCATCTTTTGTATTCTCTAATCCTGCATATCAATCTCCTCTTGTTGTAGCTTGAGAGCTACCTGTGCATCATGTGCTTCTTGAGCCCTTTGCTGTTCAGGAGTTCTATGCTTGTATTTCCTCTTGGGTTGTTCAACCATGATCCCTTTTCCCTTGTCTTTTGGATCCACTGCTGGTGCTGGTTTGACTTTAGATGCAGGTTCTTTAATTGTAATTCCCTTCTGACCTGGTTTCCTTCTATTCTTTCTAACAAAAGTTTGAGTAATAGGCTTAACAGGGGAATGACTTACAGCAGTGGGATCAGCAATAGCAGGGGAAATTTTTGAAGCATGGGCTTCTTCTTGATTGCCCATAGTTAGAAATGTTTGAGCAATCTCTTTAGTTGCACTCCCCTTATCACTTCCTTTCTCAGCACTTCCTTTCTCAGTCCCTTTCTCAGCACTTGCTATCTTTCCTTGTAAACCACCAGGATATGAATAATATTGAGTAGATTCTTCTGTATTAGGAACTTCCTCCCCTTTGGAAGCATCCTCATTTGTAGATATTATAAGCTTGGGCTTTCTCCTCCCCTCAAGTGTAGCAAGTCTGGTTTCCAAGTTATTGATAACCAGACCTTGCTTTTTGACAGTTTGTACAAGTTGTGCATTCTGCTTTTTCAAGCTCATGCACATTTTCGTCAATTCCAAAATGGTCATTGGTTGCATGCTTCTTTCAACCCTAGAAGGGGATTTCTCCCCTTTTTGATATCATGGAGTGAGGGAGAGGACTTACTGATGGTGAAACTATCCTACTCACCCGTTGAGGATGAGACAGTAGTGGCAGCCAAACCCTCAGTGTGCTCCAACCTTTTGGAGGCTCTCCTCTATGCTACTTGTGAAGATTCACCAGGCAAGGGAGACCTGGCCAACCTGGATTTAGTTCTCCTTTCATATTGTGGATCAGCAGGGGGTAGAGTACTGGCAGGGGGTAGTTTCTTGGCAGGGGAATCAGAAGGTTTGTGTGTGGCTGTTTTTGTCTTGGCTTCTTCCTGTCTGATTTGTTTCATCATGATTGAAGTGAGTGGAATAGACCTGCCAGAAAATTGTGGAGATGGTGCAAGAAGTGTGGTGAACAGTTTGGTAGTATGCTTGGTGGCTGAAAAGTAGTTTTTGTGTGTGATTGGACCATGTTCACTCATATTCAGCAAAAGTTCTATAAACCTTGGGTACATACAAAATTTTGAATTGCTTTGAAACATTTTTAACCATTCCTTTGAAAATCATTTCAGAAAAACAATACTTCCTCCCTGTTGCTAAGCAAATCAGGGCAGAAGCAATCTCACTACCAAATTCATTGAAAGTAGTGATTTTAGGTAACAAACATTGTAAAATTGTATGGAATCAAATATTTCCAATGTGGGGCAAACTGACCTTTAGCAAACTTACATTTTTGGTCAGCAGAAAGAGTATACCCCAATTTAACAAGTCCCTCAAAGATGTCAGCCTCAGGTAGGTTGGTTATCCCATCCTCATCATCAAGAAGGAGTTTGTCTCTGATGGAGGCAAGTGAAATCACTTTGGGATGACCATCTACTGTGCTTTGAATTGTGACCTCTCCATTCACTGTTTTGGTTATGGATTTAGACCAAAACTGCTGAATGTGTGAGGTGTAAATCCTAGGGTTGATGAGAAGAGCCACTCTAAAATACGAGGATTTTAGAAAAGCCACAGCATCAACAAATTCTGCTGGTTCATCATGTAATAAAGCAATTTGATTATGATTAGCAGCAATTTTGAGAGGCATGATAAAGGTTGAAAACGTTTGAAGGTTTATAATGATGAGAGTTAGGTGGGATTTAGTCGAGGGAGAGAGATGGACCTGCTGGTGAAGGGAATTAAGTTTTTATAGGCGAATTGAAGAGCTGTGATTGGACCAAATTTTCAAATTGCAAAAATATCAAAGATAAATCTTGATAAAAAAAGTAATTTATTTGAAATAGTAAAGAAAAGATTACCAATCAGCGAAGAAAGCGCCTTAAATATCTTTTGAAAAGAATAAAATATTCCCTAAACAAAATTTTAGCAAGCAGGCCCAACAGCTATGAACATGGTAACGGTATTGTCAGTCAATGGTCAAACAGGGGAATGTTGTTTAAGCAGGGGAAGCAAAAGGTGAAAGCAGGGGAAACTTTCCTAGGGGTATTAGACTAATCATGAAGAGACCAATGCTAACTAGCTATGCTCTAATGCACATCCTTGTATATACAAGGTAGATACACAAAAACTCAAGAGTCCTCTATTCAGCAATGGTCTAAGCACAAAAAGTTAACACATAAGTCACCCTGCACCTGGTCAACGCATGAAAATAAGCATACACTAGTGACCAGCCCTATCTTTTCCCTTACCTATGGTCAGTTTAGTCTTGGCAATGTGTACCACACATCTGTACCTAAACAGCAAGCTGTTTTGATATAAAAGTGCAAGTACACATTACAGTGCCTCAAGGTTTCAAAATTCGGACAAGCTTTGCAGCAAGTCTTCATCACCCTGAACCCTTACTCACCAATGGATATGATCTAAAATCATATATGAGCATCCGAAGCATACCCTCAGTCCTAAAGGTGTGACCTAACCTCCCCTGAAACATAGAGCATATACCTGATTTACCCATGAATGTAGTATGCACCATTTTGGATCTCTGCATTGTTAGTCTAAAACCACATATAACCACTTTTTTAAAAATAACAAACCCAGCTTAAGAGAAAAACTCTTTTAGCAGGGGAATGAATCCCAGTAGGGGAATCTTTGTTCAAAAGCAGTGGAATGAAAAATGATGGAAAAAAATTAACTAACATTAACACACCAACAACAATAAAGCAATCCTGAATATACAAGACACAATAGACATCAATTTTTAGGGAGAAACCATTCCAATACCTGCAACCAGATACTGAAACCTCCCCACTTCAAAAGCTTTTGTCAAAAGATCAGCAACATTAAGTTCTGTATCAATTTTCTTAGGGACAATAAGCCCTTTTTCAAAACAATCTCTAATAAAATGATGTCTTATTACAATATGTTTAGTCTTGCTATGAAAAACAGGATTCTTAATAATGCAAATGGTGTTGTTGTCAATAAATATCTTGGTTTTAAGAAAGTTATACCCATAATAAAGCAGCTGATTCTGAACCCAAAGTACTTGACCACAGCATGCAGCAGCTGCTACATACTCAGCTTCAGTTGTTGATGTGGCCATAATAGTCTGCTTCTTACATTGCCAAGATATAAGTCTGCTTCCCAAAAATTTACATCCACCTGTTGTAGACTTCCTATCATTGTTGTCACCAGCATAGTCACTATCTGGGTAGGATATCAGCTCAAATGGTGACTCTTTGGGATACCAAAGTCCTAAGGTTGGATGGGATTTTAGATACCTAAAAATTCTCTTTACAACAAATAGATGACACTCTGTTGGTGCCACCTGGTATCTTGCACATAAGCAGACTGCAAACATGATGTCAGGTCTTGAAGCTGTGAGGTACATGAGAGACTCAATCATAGACCTGTAATTCCTGACATCTATAAGCTTTCCAGGACCATCTTTTCCCCATGGATGATCCTTATCCATTGGTGTGGACACCTTCTTTCCCTCAGACATGCCAAACTTCTTCACAATTTTAGCCACATATTTGTCTTGTGAGATAAATATCCCATCTTTCCTCTGCTGAACTTTTAACCCCAAAAAGAAGTTTAGCTCTCCCATGGCACTCATTTGGAATTTGTCCTGAATCAGCTTTGCAAACTCTTTGCTAAGCATAGAGTTTGTAGACCCAAAGATGATATCATCAACATAGACTTGTACCAGCAGAAGGTCACCCTTTTGTTTCTTGATAAACAGGGTCTGATCAATCTTCCCCCTGTTGAAGCCATTATCCGATAGATATTTAGAAAGAGTTCCATATCAGGCCCTGGGAGCTTGGTGAAGTCCATACATAGCCTTTTTCACCTTGTATACCTTGCCTAGATGTTCTGGGTCTTCAAACCCTGGAGGTTGCATAACATAGACTTCTTCATCAATGGTGCCATACAAAAAGGCACTCTTTACATCCATTTGGAAAACAGTGAAGTCCATAAATGAAGCATAAGCAAGGAATAATCTAATGGATTCAATCCTGGCAACTGTAGCAAAGACTTCCTCATAATCAATGCCTTCTTCCTGTGTATATCCTTGTGCCACCAGTCTTGCTTTGTTCCTTACTACTATACCCCTCTCATCCTTTTTGTTCCTTAGCACCCACTTTGTCCCAATAGGCCTTTCCCATTTTGGACAATCCACCAGAATCCAAACCTCTTGAATGTCAAACTGTAAGAGCTCCTCTTGCATGGCTTCAACCCAACGTGGATCATTTAAAGCCTGAAAGATCTTATTTGGCTCTACTTGTGACAAAAATGCAGTAAACAGACAACACTGCATGTTGTCATGGTTAAACTTCATGGTGATGTTAGCAATGAAGCTGTGCTCCTTTGCTGTATACCTTGTATGTCTAGGGGCTTCAGGATCAAAAATGATTTGAGAGATAGGGTGATCCTTATTGATCCTGTAGGTAGGCTGCATGATTACTTATGTTTCATCCTCTTCCAAATCAGAATTGATGGTGCTATCTTGATTGGAAAAGAACTCCTCAAAAGAGCTTCCAAAAGATACAACATGACCTAGAGATGGGTGTTGATGAGCTGAATGCAGCTCTCAATAACTTGGACCTCCACTCTTATTTATTCTACTTCCACTGCTGGATATGAGAGGACCATCAAATATGGGTGTAGATGAGGAAATGAGTGGGGATTCTCTTTCTTCATCATTGACAGCTGAATCCTTTGTAGCATGGGAAGCAATTGATCTAGCAGGGGAATCCTGGATTCTACTGCTTTCAACCATTCCACTGCTTTCAGAAAGTGACTTAGCAGGGGAAGAGATTGTCTGTTCTTTCCTTTGAGAGATATCATCTTCTTCACCCGTGTTTGAAGCAGCTTCAATGGGAAATAGTGAGGGTACATTCATGTACCTCAATGGTGGCTTCTCAACACCAATTGGTTCTTGTGTACCTGAAATGTTAGTACTCTGCAATGCAACAGGTACACAATTCATCGATTTTGAAAGAACCTCAATATCAAAGAACCAATAAGGACCTGTTTGAACATCTTCAGGCTTGTCTTCAAGAACATCCACATGAAAATTTTCTGTTATTTTGCTTGTCTTCTTGTTGAAGACCCTATATCCCTTGCTATTTAATGAGTAACCAACACAATATCTATCATCCCCTTTTCACTAAACTTGCCTAGATTGTCAATTGTGTTCAAAATGATCACATGACATCCAAATGGTCTAAAGAAGTCAATTAAAGGAGGTCTTCCATTAAACAGCTGATAAGGGGTCTTGTTGTGTGCCTTAACCACCAAGGCCCTGTTTTGGACATAACAAGCAGTGGATACAGCCTCAGCCCAAAAGATAACTAGAAGTTTGGAATCATACAGCATAGTTCTTGCTGCTTCAATTAGTGTCCTATTCCTTCTTTCTGCAACTCCATTCTGTTGAGGTGTTCTTGCAATGCTGAATTCCCTCTTGATTCCCTTGTTTATGCAGAAAGTGTCCAGTTTCTGATTTCTGAATTCACCACCATTATCTGATCTCATGGTCACTACCTTCATGCTTTTTGATAGTTCAATCTGATTGATGAACCCAATGAGTACATCAGCTGTGTCACTCTTTTCAAACATAAAGAATGTCCATGTGAACCTTGAAAAATCATCAGTAATCACTAGGCAGTACCATTTCTTCTTTATGCTCGCCACAGAAGTAGGACCAAAAAGATCCATATGCAGTAGTTCCAATGGCTTGGTAGTGGACATACTTGTTTTTGATTTGCAAGATGCTCTATGTCGCTTCCCTTTCAGACAAGCAGCACAGGTATGATCATTGACAAAGGACTTGGAAGGAAGACCATGAACCAGATTATATTTTACCAGTTTGTTCATGTTCTTAAAATTAAGATGACCAAGTCTTCTATGCCATTTCTTACACTCATCAACTGAGGCCTTGGCAATGAAACAAGTTTCATTGTCTTGAAGAGAGATGTCTTTGAGGTCAAGTGTGTACATGTTCTTTTGTCTTGGTATTCTGAGTACAATAGGAGTGTTTGGTGGTAAAACAAACTCCTTTCCTAACACCAGACATTCAGTATTAGTAAACAAGACAAAATTCTTGTTATCAGTCATCTGTGACACACTGAATAGATTGAACTTGAGCACTTTCACCAAGTAGACATTGTCAAAGGTCATCCCATTGGTGACAATAGTTCCTTTTCATGTGATTGTTCCATGCCCATCTTCAAAGGAAACACCATCATTGTCATGCAGGGGAACAAAGTTAGACATATAAGATTTTTGTCCAGTCATGCTCCTTTAGCATCCACTATCCCAATATGCTCTATCATCTCTTGTCTTCTTTGTCACCTGCAAAAATAAAAACAAATTAGTTTTTCTTGGGGACCCAAGCCATTACAGACTTGGATCTACCTCGTGTATCAATGTAGGATAGCTTATCAAAAACTAGAGATACACCATTAGACTGAGCACCCCTTTTGGGTACCTAAACCCAACGACCTGAGGCTTTCACAGCTTTCCCCCATCTGCCCATATTCCTAGAGGGCAAAACCTTGCTAGCAGGGGATACCCCAGATTCAGCAGGGGAATCCCTATGCTTAGCAGAGGGAACCCATCTTTTGTTTTGGCCTCTATTTATGTGTTGGTAAGGTCTAGGGACAGATCTATATGCATTATGAGGTGTTGGGTTGGTCATGGAAGAGCTGGTCTTGGGATGGTCATCATTCACCTTTCTTAGAGCAGGAACAACATATTTGTCAGTAACCCTGTTTCTCAAGGCAGGGGCAACATACTTGGCAGGGGAAATGGATTTTGCCCCTGCATTTAGAAGAATGGCTTTAGGTTGCATATCCTTTAAAGGATTTGCAGCCACAACTTCCATTGGTGCCATACATTCTTGATAAGTGTGATCAAAACTGCCACATGTGAAACAGGGTTTCGTATTTATCACAAAGTCTTCTCCTAATTGGTGAGACTTTTGGTCATTCCAATTTCTTTGATTACCTCTGACAGACCTATACATACCAGCATATTTAATGGTGGACTTAGAGGACTTTGATCCAGTTTTAGATTTGGGTGAACTACTCTTAGAACTAGAATCACTACCAAAAAGTCCTTCTCTTAAAAAGAGAACAGAGGGATCAATTTTCCATTGTTTTGAAGCAATTTGTTCCTTTTCAAAGTCCCTAACAATACTAGTTTTCACTAGTGGCTCTTCTGTTTTAAGACTATTAGATATGTAAGAACTCAAGTCAAATTCAATATCTTCCTGTTTTTGGAAACAAGAGAGACCAGTCCAAGATAAGTCTTTTCTAGGAAAAGGTGCATGAATATTGGCAGGAGGTGGTGGTATGGTAGCATGTTCATTTTTAATCCCAAAACCTCTTTTGTCCCTAGGAGATTGACCAATTTCAACTGCTTTAGTTAAATCTTTAGAAGCTTTTCCAAAATTTTCAACAGTTTCATCATCTATCTTTTTAATAGATTTAAAAACTTCAAGTTCAGCAGTCAGTTCCTTAATGGAATCATTATTTTCCTTAGCATCTCTCTCTAGAATCACAATGTGATCTCTATAATCACTTTCTCTTTGTTTATATTCTCTTATGGTAGACTCTAACTGTTCTAAAGCACGTTTGTAATTATCAAGGTCATTGTCACAATTGATATAATCAACTTTTATCTTTCTTATTTGATCATTCAATGACTCAGTATTTTTCCTACAAGCTTTAGTATAATATGAATCATTATATACCTCATTGTCTGAGCTGGAGCTTGACATGGCCATAAGAGCAAAATCTTCCTCTTTTTCCTCTGCAACCAATGCTTGATTTCTTTCCACACTCTCTGTCATGGCACTCCAATCCCATCCACCTGCTCCATCTATCCCATGCATGGCTACCATAGCCTTAGCACCAGAGTCATCATCTCTGGTTTCCTTCCTATAGTTGTTCCCAGTCTTAGGTCCTCTGCATTCCCTAGCAAAATGACCCCTCTTGCCATAGTTGTATCATTCAACCTTTGTTTTGTCAAACCTAACCACATCAGAGGGATTGATGGAGATCTTCTTCCCATACTTCTTGTAAAACCTGTTAGCTCTCATACTAAGCAGAGCCATGTTCCACTTGATATCCATCTCCTCCATTCCTTGCTTACTGATTTGACTCAGATCTTCGTGTAACACAGTAGATCCTTGTGGCCCTTGGGATGCTATAAAAGCACAGACAGTGTCAAGACTGAATGTTGCAGGCCTTTCTTCATCATAAGATGATCCAGACCTGCTAGCAGGGGAATAAGTAGCAGGGCCTACTTCGATTCCACTGCCTTTGGAGATTCCACTACTTTGAGATATGAACGCCATGTTAGCAGTGGAATCAGTAGATCCACTTGAGTTGGTGGGAATTGTTCCTTTTGACTTCATCTCATTGTCAACAGGTTCAAAAACTTTCAAGTTATTGTATATGTCATCAATGTTCTTGTTATCTAAGTCATCCTTATTCTGCCAAATAGCTTTGTAGACAAACCATTCCTTCTGAAGGTTGTTAAGGAACCTGGTATTCACCTGCTCTCTTGTCACTTCAATATCAAAGAACTCCAACTGAGCCACCATATCTTGAAGTCTATTGTAAATAGCGCCAATTGATTCATCACCAACTGCTTTGAAAGAAGCAAAATCATCAAGCATTTGATTCTTCTTCTTCTTTGTGGCTTCATTTCCTCCAAACGTTGTGCCTATGGCTTCCCATAGTTCCTTAGCTGTTTTGTACTTTCTGAATCTTAGTTGATGTCTATCAGGTAGAGCCAACAGCAATGAACTGTGAGCTCTGACATCATGCCTTCTGGCCAGTATTTCCTTATCACAAAGAGCAGCAGATTTCTTCTTGTCCTTACCACCTTTGGAACTTTCACCTTTCTCTTCTCCCTTGCCATCTTCAACCGCCATCATTTTGCTGAATTGATCACCAAACTCTATGATCTCCCAGAGAACATAGTGTTCCATTTTGAGGTATTGTTGGATTCTTAATTCCCATAATTCAAAGTTTTCAGGATCCAACATGGGTAGTTTGAGGTTATTGTGGTTGTTTCTGTTTGAGGAAGAGTCTGAATACATGGTTGTAATGAGGGTTTTGTTCTTGGTTTAGTCAAAGTTTCTCAACAAGCTCTGATACCACTTGTTGATCCTAAACTCAGATCTTAAACCTTAATAGCTTGTTTAAGGGTTGTGATAGAAAGAATAAATTCAATCTAACACTAGAGAAACTTTGCAAGGCAAAGTAACTAAACAAGATGCGGAATATAGTGTTTAGCATAAGAACAAATTGATTAAAGAAAACGTTGAACTTTAATATATCAAAGATATACGAATACCCAATAATGGTATTAGGGTTACAAAAACCTTAAAGTATGAAATGAAAGACAATAGAGAAAAGACACACTATGCATGATAACCTAATGAGTCCTTTTATAGGCATAAGGACTCACGTACAAGATTACTACTAACAAACTTGGAAAGTATCTCGGAGCAGTAACAGAAACGCGTAAAAATCTATTCCAAGTTTATCTCTAGTGGCAGGGCCTTTGACTTCAGCAGGGGAACCAATCCCCCTGCCTTTGTTATTTGGCAGGGGGAACTTACTCTAGCAGGGGGACAAATGACCAAGTAGCAGGGGTAACAAATATACATAGATTTATTCCCAACAGATACTAGCTAGAGTAAACTTGGATAAGTAAACTCGGGTTGAGTCAAAACATTCATGACGGTCCTAATATATCAAAGACATCTAAACTTGTTAAAACCATTTTATTCATTTTTTTTTACTTTATTCTTTGAAATATAAATACGATGCGATGACAAAAGGAAAGAAAATAAAAGAAAATAAATGGAAATACTACTAGGCCAAAATAGATCAAAAATTTGAAAAATGCTGAAAAATTTTAATTTTCCGGTTAGATGAGGTCAAATTCATGGAAAAGTCCACTAAAATTCGATAGAAGTCCCCCTACACTTAATATAAAATTTCCCTCAATGTTTAAGCATGTGGGAGAATAAGGGAAAAGTGGATCATTAAAGCACATGCCCCTGCACAACATCACAACACAAACAATCTACCTGGCTCCCCCTACACTTATGGGTGGAAATGGGTGAAGGTGAAAAAGGGTGGAAAGGATGGAAAAGGTAGAAAAACTAACCTAGTTATACGATGCTTGATTTATTTATCACGAGTCTCTAGCTCGACTCGATTTCCCGAATTAATTCAAGGGAAACGTGGAGATGGATGGAATCATCTCATGAGAGATGTCCTCTCCAAAGTACAACTTAACCCGTTGGCCATTCACATTAAATTTGGGCCCATTTGGTTGGGATAACTCCATGGTGTCATAAGGGAAGATTTGGGCCACGGTGAATGGACCGGACCAACGGCTCTTAAGTTTACCCGAAAAGATTTTCAACAGAGAGTTAAAGAGTAAAACTTGATCACCAACGTGGAACTCTCGGTTCTTAATCTTAGAATCATGAATGAGCTTAGTCTTCTCCTTGTAGATCAAAGAATTTTCATAAGCCTCATTCCTAAGTTCATTTAGTTCATTGAGTTGGATTTTCCTAAGATCACCGGCTTTGTTTATGTCAAAATTAGCCCATTTCAAGGCCCAATAAGCCTTATGCTCCAACTCAATGGGGAGGTGGCATGCCTTTCCGTACACAAGGCGATAAGGAGTACAACCTATAGGTGTCTTATAAGCGATACGGAAAGCCCACAAAGCATCATCTAATTTATCGGCCCATGAGGCACAATGCTCTCCCACTGTACGCTCTAAGATTCGCTTAAGTCCACGGTTGGAAACCTCGGCTTGACCATTAGTTTGTGGATGATACGCGGTGGAAAGTCGGTGATTGACACCATACTTATCCATGACTCGTGCGAATTGATCATTGCAAAGATGAGTCCCGCGATCACTAATAATAGCACGAGGCACACCGAATCGAGCAAACAATTGTTTCAAGAAGTTGACAACCACCCTCGCATCATTATTAGGTAAAGCCTTTGCTTCAACCCATTTTGATACGTAGTCAACGGCTACGAGGATGTACTTATTCCCTTTGGATGGAAATGGCCCTATAAAGTCGATGCCCCATACGTTAAAGATTTCACATTCTTGAATGAAATTTTGAGGCATCTCATCTTTATGTGTGATCTTGCCTTGTCTTTGGCAAGCATCACAATGCTTAACCATTTCATGAGCGTCATGATAAATGGTGGGCCAATAGAATCCGGAGTCGAAAACTTTTTTAGCGGTGTAGTTAGGACCAAAGTTACCACCGGTGGATCCTTTGTGGCAAGCTTCAAGGATTTGTAAAGCCGCCGGCCCATCAACACATCTACGAATGATTAAGTCCGCACATTGCTTGAAAAGATAAGGGTCATCCCGATAGTACGTTTTTACGTCTTTAAAGAATTTTTTTCTTTTGTTGAGACGTTAACCCTTCGATAAGAACACCACCCGCCAAATAGTTTGCAATGTCCGCAAACCATGGAGTATCATCAAGATTGGAATTAATAGACATTAAGGTCTCAAGGGGAAAAGATTCATTAATCTCTTGATTTGGAAGTTCCCCTTGATAAGGATCCTCGAGTCTACTAAGATGATCCGCGACTAGGTTTTCCGCTCCCTTTTTATCACAAATTTCGATTTTAAATTCTTGTAGGAGCAAAACCCAACGAAGGAGTCTCGGTTTAGCATCTTGCTTGGTCAACAAGTATTTCAAGGCGGAATGGTCGGTGTAAACGATGGTGGTGGAAAGCACAAGATAGGGGCGGAATTTCTCAAAAGCATACACTATAGCTAAAAGCTCTTTTTCGGTAGTAGTATAATGCAATTGAGCCCCGTCATTGTCTTACTAGCATAATGGATTGGTTGGAAGTGTTTGTTCACTCGTTGACCTAAAACCGCTCCTACCGCGAAATCACTAACATCGCACATGAGCTCGAAAGGTAACTCCCAATTTGGAGAGACTAAGAGCGGTGCCTTAGTTAATTTACCTTTAAGAAGTTCAAAAGAGTCGAGACAATCTTGAGAAAAGATGAAAGGAGCATCTTTTTCTAAGAGATGAGTCATTGGACGAGCTATTTTAGAGAAATCTTGGATGAAACATCGATAAAATCCCGCATGACCTAAAAAACTTCTAACTCCTTTGACAGTGGTAGGTGGAGGCAACTTAGAAATGACGTCAACTTTAGCAAGGTCGACTTCGATACCGGCTTTTGAAATTTTATGACCGAGGACGATGCCTTATTTTACCATGAAATGGCATTTTTCCCAATTAAGAACGAGACGAGTGTCTTCACACCGTTTAAGCATACGTTCTAAATTGGCAAGGCAAGAAGAGAAAGAATCACCATAGACCGAGAAATCGTCCATAAAGACATCCATAGTTTCTTCAACCATGTCATGGAATATTGCCATCATACACCTTTGGAAAGTCCCGGGAGCATTGCATAAGCCGAAAGGCATTCGTTTGTAAGCAAATGTTCCATAAGGACAAGTGAATGTTGTTTTCTCTTGGTCTTTTGGATCGATAGGGATTTGAAAATATCCGGAAAAACCATCTAAGAAGCAATAGTAGTCATTACCCGCTAAACGCTCGAGCATTTGATCCATGAAAGGAAGAGGAAAATGATCCTTACGAGTGGCGTCATTGAGCTTACGATAGTCTATGCAAACTCGCCAACCCGTTGCGATTCGAGTAGGAATCAACTCGTTGTTTTCATTGGGAACAACGGTTATTCCGCCTTTCTTAGGCACACAATGGACGGGACTAACCCATGGCGAATCCGAAATAGGGTAAATCATTCCGGCATCTAGAAGTTTGATAACTTCTTTCTTAATGACTTCATGAATTTTTTGGATTAACCCTTCTTTGGTTTTGGATTGCGGGTTTAAAGTCATCTTCCATGAGAATTTTATGAGTGAAAAAGTTAGGATAAATTCCGCGGATGTCGGATATTTTCCAAGAAATTGCTTTCTTATGATTCTTAAGCACTTCGATAAGTCGAGATTTTCATCTTCTTTTAAGTCCTTACCAATTATGACGGGTAACTTATCATTATCTTCTAAGAAAACGTATTCTAAATGAGACGGTAAATCCTTAAGCTCTAAATCCGGTGGATTGTCGATGGAGGTAATACAAGGGTTTGCCTCGTATGAAAGTTCGTTGTTCCAGTCTTTTCGAATTGATTACCGTAAATTAGTGCGACTCAGTCGTTCTTGGTGGAAAATTAAATGGTTTGGTTGATTATCTATTTTAAACTAAAAGCAAATATGAAAATGTCGTTGAGTAAAAATAAAGCTTTAAAAATTAAACTAAAAATTACTAGAAAAACACTTGGTAAAAATAGAGATTTCGAGAAGCGTGCAATTTTTTGAAATTAAAACTTAATAAAACTAAAAACATAAACCATCGGAATGTAACAAGTCAATTCTGTCGGAATGTTGCAAAAACAAAACTATCGGAATAATAGAAAATGAATGCTGTCGGAATAATGCTGTCTGAATAACCATCGGAATATCAAAGTAAATTAACTCTATCAGAATGCAGTCCTGTCGGAATGTAAGTCTATCGGAATACAAGTCTATCGGAATATCCAGTATCGGAATGTTTAAGATCGGAATCCAAGGTTTTCTATTGGAATGTTGCTAGCAAAAATTGGGTAGCGTTTCGTCTAACTAAAACCTTAAGACCCGTCGCAATGAGCGATCGCAATCACGATCAGAATAAGGGGGGAAAAATTTAGATCGCAAAGTAAAACCCTAAGGTTTATTGCGATACAACGTAGCCGTCTGAATAAACCGTCGCAATATTAGAATTCCCTATGATTGCGATGGAGCACAAGTTAATCCGAAAATAGAGATAAGCTAAAAACTCAATAAGCACTACCAATAAGCACACTTAACCGAAACTTAACCAACTCAATAAGCATAAATTTGACAACTTTTGAAATACTAAATTCGTAAACTATATAAAAGACACTTTAAAAAGACTAAACTTTTTGAGAAAACTAAAAACAATAAGCTAAACACTAAATAAGCCAATAAGCATGAATAGCTCAAAGCTTAATCCGTGTAAGACTTAGAAAAGAATAAAAAGATAAACTTTTTAATCACGAAAACATCAAAATCAAGCACTTTGTATTAAAATTTCGGATCAAGGACAATTTAAAATCAAGAAAGGTAGAAAAAGATTAAGATGAAAAACTTAACTTGAACTCTTTGATTAATGAATCTCAAATAGAAAGATTAAATAAAGCTTAAACTTGAAAGAAAAGATAAAGTTTTAGTGAGAGAAAGTTAAATACTTTCTCTCTCTAAAATGAAAACTAAAGAAAGAAAATAAACTAGCTAACACCCTCCTAATGTGTCATTAGGAGGGTATTTATAGGAGATGGGGAGGTGCATGTGCTTCTTTCTTTCTTTCTTTCTTCTCGACTCGATTTAAATTCTTTGTCTTTCTCGACGTCGTCTCGGGATTTGTCGATGTAAATTGAACTTGTCTTGTAATTTTCTTCTTCTATTAGACTTGAGTTCTTCGACTTCATTAAACTTTCGTCTTTAGACTTTTTCTTCGATAAATCTTCAGAATAGGTCTTGGACTTTCGTTCTTTTTGCACTTTTGATCTTTTGACTTCGTCTTTTCTCGTTTTTCTTCGATAAAAGCCCGTGAAAGCCCGTGTTTTTTTCCTTTTTCATCTTTTGGTCCTAAAACACAATAAAAACACAAACCACGCATAATTCCGACTTTTACGACATAAAATACACGTTTTGGTCTTGTTATTATTGGAAATAAGTGGTAAAAGGATAAGTGTTTTCACACTTATTAAATCCCCTACACTTGACCATTTCAATGCCCTCATGCAATGCATTAATTTCAAAGCACAGATTACATTTCTCATCATAAATAACCCACCTTGGCCTTTATTAAATACTAAACTTTTAGGAAACTAAAAAGATAGAAATATGTACAAAACAAGTAAAGAAATCAAAGACTTACATTGGGGTTTTGGCTGTCATGAATGTTCATCATCCTCAAGTTTCACGCTCCCCATACCAAGCTTAAAAATGAGATCATTGTTATTATATGTGACAACCCTGGTTTTGAGGTTCGTCACTTAGTTTTATTTTGTGCTAGTTACGTGTCTTTATGGGTTTATGTGCTTATTGGTGTGTATAGATTGTGGTTTGGATATCGTTTCTAGTACGGGGTACCTTGTGAGTGAAACGATGTGTGATGATTTCATGTTCATGAGTTCACATGGTAGTGACTATGAAGTGAGATGGTGTTATTTAGTGGTTTTACGTATACGTATATGTATTATAGAAAATCGTATTTTTACGATTTACGGTTTAGCATTTAGAGGTCTCGGATGAGGTAATTAGTCATATGGATATTTTTCGGGATGCTTTTAAGTCATTTAGGACTTAGTTATAAAGCTTATTTCAAAATTTGAGATTTTTTTTAAAAGTGTATATTTTACGACTTTTACGGTAAAACGCGTAAATTTGACTAGTTTTACGGTTTTGAGGTTTTGGAGGCTTTAGGAGCTGAAGTAAATTAAGGTAAATTAAGGTAATATTAATAACATAATATTAAATAAAAAAAATAAAAAAAACGAATTTGAAGGGGTTTAGGTCGGTTTTGGACGCAGAAAAGAAGGAAAAAAAGGAAAAAGAGGGAAAAAAAAGAAAGTGGGCTATTTCTTGTACTAGGATTTTATGTACACCCTATATATTGTTTTAATCACAATCCAAATTCATTATTTTTCTCTTGGAGGTTAAGAAAATTCGTGAGTTATATAAAAAAATTAGGGTTCTTCATAAAATTTTGGGGTTTTCATAAATCAAAGGTAAATCTTCATAACCCTTTTCAATTTAATTGTTTTTATGTTTTGTTTAATCATCTTATGATGGAATTAGGTTAGTGTTTAATTTAAAAACAGTAAATTAATGTTATATTAATGGTGTTATAATGATTACATAAATTAGGGCTTGTAATTAGAGGGATTAGGGTTAATTAATGAGGTTGATTTTGTTAAACCCGTTTTTAAAAACTGGGCAGAATTTTGAGTCAATTGATTTGATCATATCGGGAGTTCTAGGAACATTCAAGATGCGATCCAAGTATCCCTGAAAAGGTAATTGAAGTGGCTTTCCAATGCAAAAAACGAGAACTAAATTGGAGGTCGGGAAGTGGGTATAAACAGGTTACAACAATCGGAGGTCAAAACAGTTTTGTAATCAGCCTGTTTTGTTTTTAAGTTTTGGGTTATTTGGGGTACTTAGGGTTGCATTGGGATCTTCTAATGAACATGAGAGATGGTTTATATATTTTAGTAAGTATCTTCACTTGGGCTAAGATTGTGGTTTAGGGTAAGACCCTCTAATGGTAACAAACTTTTCATACGTTTAAAATCAGTGAATTCTGGATAGGTAGCAATATATATACATATATCGGGGCCTTAACAGTAGCTTTAAGGTTAGGGAAAGTGGGAGGTTTTAGCTAACATATGTAAAAGTATGAATTTTCCTTTTACAGAAACCATGGATATGTTTAAATGGACGTTTGACTTAATGTTTTGAGACCTAAAAACTGGGACTGTTTTGTGTAAAATATGAACGGGATAGTTATTAAACTTAACCAAGTTAAGGACTTGCTAAGGAAGGGTAATGGGGTGATTAGAGATTATCAATGAGGTATTTATATGGGAATAGGCTAGATGTCCATCATAGGTTGATGAGCCATCTTAGTGATTGGTTCATGTATTGATTACGTGTTTTTGGTTTGTTAGCTTGTTGCTAGTGCGAGGACTTGTGAAGAAGCAATCAGGTGAGTTTCATAGTCCCATGTTTAATATTGATTTTGACTTCCAGATGGGATGGAAGAGACACTGTGTTGAGTTATTTATAAATTGATGCTGTGAATGTTTTTATGGTTTTGTGATGGACTTGTGTGTGCACTTATGTGATTAACTGCTATGTGATTCTTGATTGTGTATGATTTGGATCGGGGGACACGTGCCGTCTCAGTTATTGTGGTTTGACAAGGTAGGGGCCTTGGGATAGGTACATAGCGTGATCGTCTATGGGACCAATAGATAATGACAAGGTAGTGGCCTTGGGATAGGTACATAGTGTGATCATCTATGGTACCATGGTGTTTGGTAAGGCGTGATGCCTTAGAAATTATGGTTGTTGGTAAGGCGTGATGCCTTGGAAATTATGGTTGTTGGTAAGGCGTGATGCCTTGGTAATTATGGTTGTTGGTAAGGCGTGATGCCTTGGAATTGTGATGATTGATTGAACTTGAATGCTAGTTGTTAATACATAATTGTAGCGCATTGTCCATATGTTATTGTGTTGATGGTTGTTATTCACAGCTTGTAACTGATTTAGCGTTGGAGTCTAAATCTATGACTCTCACCAACTTTATGTTGACGTGTTTTAGTGTCTCTTTCAGGTGAGAATGTGGTTAAGCTTGAGGATAGAAGTGGCTAGACTTGGATGCCTTAGGATTGCATATAGAAGGAGATCCTCGTTCCTTCTTAGTTTACCTAAATGTTTGTCTTGTTAGTGTTATTTGTTTGTCTCGGGTAAATGGTAGGACTGTTACCTATTTACCTAGACTCCTTCATGTTGAGATATTGTCAGGACATTTGTGTCGCCATTTATGACATTTCTTATATCATTTAGTTATCTCTATAGACACGCTATTGTTGTGATGATATCCATACGTCGTGCCCCATATTCCGCCATGGTGGGGTGTGACAGAATGGTATCAGAGCCAATGGTTATAGAGAATTAGGTTGCCTAGTCGCGTAACCTAGTATATAGCTTAAGGGTCCCTGCATATAGGCGTCATAGGAGTATGTGTGTATTTTATTATAATTGATGTGTTTGGATGTTATTTATTACGATGTTTTGACTAGTATGAATTGAACCATAGTAAGTTCATACTTAGCCACATGTTATTTTTCTTTTCGGGATGTGACTAGTGTTGGTTGAACCATAATCATCCACGCTAGTCACTGTTGTATTTTGCTTAAATTGTACATTATATTACATAATTTAGTACAAGGTAGTTTCTATCTTTTATCGAGTTATTTTACATACCTGAGGTATGTTACTTTTCTTTTGATGTTTAAGTCATGTTCCCTAAGAATCGTGTAGTGGTTCGAGCTACTAGGAGTACACGGGTAGGAAGGATTTTAAGTTGTTTCCACTCTTAAGGGCGACATGACTTATAATTGATTATGTTTTCGTTTTGGATTTAGTCTACGCTGTTTTAGCTAGACTATGGATTTACGTATTTCAAGAGTAATATTATGTTATTTTAATAGATAGAGTTTTGGATCTTATTTTGCGTGGTTATGAGCTTATGTGAGTAGATGGATTTATGTGTTATATGTTGTATTGATTCTTATAAGTGTCATCATAGGAGGGAGTGCATTGGGGAAAGGGTAATTGTATAAGTATGGTGGCCAACATAGTTATACAAGTACCACAACTCCAATGGGTTCTCAAGTATGATTGCATGAAAGAGGGTTAGTACATGCTTGTATATGATGAGATGTAGAATTTGGGTATACGTATATATATGGGTTTATGTAATGGCTGCCTATGATATGGCTATTGTTTTGTGTTATATGTTTTGGATTATAGTTGTGTTGTGTGATTATGGGGTCACACGATATGGTTTGGTTTTGGAGGTGGGCTTTATGCCTTGTTGTGGCACGGTGAGATGGTGATTACTCGTATGGGAAAAACGAGCGTATAAAGAGATTGATTGACTTGACATGTATGATAACGAGTATGTTTGGGAGATTCAATAGGTATACATATGCGGATGTATATATACTAATAGATGTTATGTTATGATTTACGGTCGTTCAGTAGTTATTATAACTTGAACGTACCTAGTGCTCTCTTGTGTTTAAACAATTTATTAGTGCTAGATTGGTGGAGTTTCAACAACGTTTTGAATCTTTTGAAGTGTGTCTTGTAGCGTATTCTTTGAGTTTCGTATTTCACGTGTACGTTTTAAAATGGTGTTTTTGGTTATAAGTCTATTGAAATAACTTGGGATTTCTTTTGAAATAATGAAATCTTTTGTGTTGGGTCTTACATTTCTTTTGGTCGGTATATATTGAGGAAAAGGGGGACTTGGAAATCTATTATAGGGTTAGATAGCTGGTTGTATTCGGTAAAATAAGGGTAAGGTGTTGAAGTCGTGTCTCAAACAAGATGTAACATAAGATTTCATTTTAATCAACACTTATTTATTTCAAATTCTAAAAGAATTTCTTTAAAATAAAGCGAAGTAAAATTTCTTTCTACTCACATAGTATATATAATTGAGTTTAACCGATTCACGTCATTTATAATTATTAATACAAGGTTAAATTGAGTTTATGAAGATTTCACATACAATTTTATCTCTCATTAATATAAAACTGTTTTGGTCATAACTTGTTCATTTTTAAAGCTTTTTGGATGATTCAAAAGCCTTAAATTATGTACTCGGAACGTACTTTTCAAATATTCAGAAAGTATAGTCATGGGAGGTCAGTGGACTGGTCGGAATTGTTGTACAAGTTTCGGGTTCAAGGTTGAGTTTTGAATAGTAGTTTATTTTTATTTGGGGTGCACGGGATACCTAGTCTTTGGGTTGAGTTTTGAGATCGCCTAGAAGGTTGTTTGTAGATGGTTTGAGTCACATAGATGTGGGGTGGTAAAAAAAATAATAAATAAAAGTATATTCTTTTGGAAAGGTCGGTCTTTTGTACGGTTTCAATAATATGTCGCGGGGCGTAATATGTTTGGTTGCCATTGGGTGTTTCTTGGATTATTTTTTGTCGTCATGGGTCATTTTGAATTGATACACGTTCTGGGTTTGAGTTTTCTTTTGAGTCTCATGGTTTTTGACTTGCTTTAATTGGTGCACGTGAAATGTCGTTAGTTATTCGTGGGTTTGATTCGTTGAACGTATCTGATGGATTCAGATGTAGTTTTGGTTTCGTATTGTTCGGGAACGTTGAGGTAGTCATATGAAAGACTTGGTCGCGCCTACACGATTAAGTAGGTGGCCATGAGAGAACGGTCGGAATACCCTTAGTGGGGAGGAAAGAAGTTCGTAGACGAACTAATGTGGTCATGAGGTCTCTTAGGAGTACCAAGGAGATGAATAGAGATTTGTGGGATACTAGCACAAGTAACGCGCCATAGAGAGTGTTGGATGGGGATACAATACCTCAAAGGTATTTATGATTGTTCGTAGAGCATGTAAGTTTTCCGAAAATTTCCTGAAATTTAGTAGGTTTTCCTATTACTGTGAGGTAGAACCATAAATAGAGCAAGTAGGGGAGTTGTAGTTGGTGCCTTTCCAAGGCAAATCGTTGATGGAGTGATTTAAAAAAAACAAGAGCTGTAAAAATTGCAAGGAATGCCGGATAAAAGTTGAGTTGCTTAGTAGTAGATTGGATGTGGAAAGAGGTTGAGTGGTCCGATGAGAGGAAGTACCGGTCTTTTAAGATGCGTGTAGAATTTTGCAAGTAGAACGAGGTAGGAATTTATTCGTATTGCCGCTAAGAGAGGGTGCAAGGAGGACATAGTTGAAACTGCTAAGGATGTTGTATGAACGCTTTGGGTTTACGGTTATGCATTTGGCTTCGCCAAAGCACTAGCGGATTACATGGAGTCAATGAAGCGAGTGTGCATGAAAGTATATAAATGAGTTGTCATCGGGAGTATCGACGACATCTTGATCTACTCAAAGTCTAAGAAAGAGAGTGAGGTGAAGTATGTGTTGGTTTTGAAGTGGAATTATACGTGAGATTTTCAAGTGTGAGTTTTAGTATTAAGTCTACCATGATGAGTAGTTAGAGATGATGGCGTATCATGGAACTAACAAGGGGCGAAGTGAAGAAGGATGAGGGAGCGTTTTGGAGGCTGAAGAGGTAGATTGGATAATGAGCAGATCTTGGCATTATTAGAAGAACTGGATAGACTTAGTTAGTAGAGCTGGACTGTTATATCTGTCTAGAATGCTAGAGGCATTTGGTGTACGAGACGTGTAGAATGATCTATACGGATCATGAACGTCTCCAACACACATTCAATCATCTTGATTGAACTTTTGGAAAAGGTGATGGTGGAGTTAATTGATGAAAGAAAAATTGCAAGGCCAAGTACCATCTGGGAAAGGCAAGCATGGTCGATGAGACATGGAATAAGAACGATGAGGTGAAGCTGAGACGAACTTGAATCATAGGGATGACGTATTAGGGCGTTTTGGATAAAGGATATAGGTTGCACGAGTTGAGTTGTCTAAAGCAGAGAACACGTCAACGTGTATGTTGCGTGGCCTGAACAATCATATGGAGAAAAGGGACGTAGACTATACTTCCTACATAGATGGGAGTATCTTAGAAAGGGTGATGTAAGGACGAAGTTGGTGGAATAAGTACGACGAGAGTTGGGTGATAGTCGATAGACAGACCAATTCATCCCATATTTCAAGAGGAAGGAGAAGTCACATAGTTGAGAAGTTGGAAGGATTGCGTACAGATGTGATGGAATAGAGGGTGTTGCGTAAGAGTTAGCCTAATATGTATG
Organism: Glebionis coronaria; assembly: GCA_025667525.1. NCBI lineage: Eukaryota > Viridiplantae > Streptophyta > Magnoliopsida > Asterales > Asteraceae > Glebionis > Glebionis coronaria. The sequence goes on along the minus strand of CM046878.1, from coordinate 458,514,468 downwards.
GAATGCCTTATGAAGGATTATGGAAAGGAAAATGGCACTGACCTATACTGATTGTTTGGGAGGCTTAGTATCGATAATCGAATAGATGAGGAGTTATAGGTGTGATGTGCCATAGGGACGAAGGGCTTGGTCTAACTAAGATAACCGTCTTTTTGATGAACATGATTGGATATGAGTATATCCAACTGACTGGAAAAGGATAGGCAAGTGAGATATTTATACAACCTTAGGTGTTACACTTAGGACATGAGTGATTGATTAGAGGGGGTTAGGAAACTCATTAGCGATGGCTGAGTTTTCATATAATGATAGTTATCATACTAGAAGTCGATAAATGCCATTTGAGGCACTATATGAAAGGATAGGGTGAGTTGTCCCTATTGTGGGCTAGAATTGGTAAAAGAGGCTACTAATGTGGTAATGATGTTGTGGAAATGATGAGAGCAACAAGGGATGCTATGTAGAAAAGGAGGAAAACCACTAGATTTAGTGACAAAGTTATGTAGGGAGTTTCACCCATAGTAACGGGTGGTATGATTTGGTAAAATGGAAGAGTTGATGTAGAGTTTTGTAGGTCCATTTATGGTCTTTGGAAAGATCGGACCATTAGCTTATGAGCATAGAATTACATGGGGAAATGAGTTGTATACATGATACATTTAATGTATTGAGATTGGTAAAGGTTGTTTGAGAATGCATTTTGCATGTACGGTTATTCGGGACTAGTGTTAACAAGAGTCTTTGTTTTATCAAAGAGTCATCTGTGAGATTTATTGACTGTGAGGTCAAGAGTTTGGCAATGAGTTTAATTATTTTTGGTTTGTATATGTGGTATTTTGCAACTTGAACTAAAGTTCACGTGGAAATGAGGGGAGTTCATTTAGAACAAGTATCCCCGTGTGATTTGTTGGTTGTGTGTTGATCCTAAGGAGTAAATCTCGGGACGAGATTTCTATTAGGAGGGAGTGATGTGACAACCCTGGTTTTGAGGTTCGTCACTTAGTTTTATTTTGTGCTAGTTACGTGTCTTTATGGGTTTATGTGCTTATTGGTGTGTATAGATTGTGGTTTGGATATCGTTTCCAGTACGGGGTACCTTGTGAGTGAAACGATGTGTGATGATTTCATGTTCATGAGTTCACATGGTAGTGACTTTGAAGTGAGATGGTGTTATTTAGTGGTTTTACGTATACATATATCTATTATAGAAACTCGTATTTTTACGATTTACGGTTTAGCATTTAGAGGTCTCGGATGAGGTAATTAGTCATATGGATATTTTTCGAGATGGTTTTAAGTCATTTAGGACTTAGTTATAAAGCTTATTTCAAAATTTGAGATTTTTTTTAAAAGTGTATATTTTACGACTTTTACGGTGAAACGCGTAAATTTGACTAGTTTTACGGTTTTGAGGTTTTAGAGGCTTTAGGAGCTGAAATAAATTAAGGTAAATTAAGGTAATATTAATAACATAATATTAAATAATAAAAATAAAAAAAAAACGAATTTGAAGGGGTTTAGGTCGGTTTTGGACGCAGAAAAGAAGGAAAAAAAGGAAAAAGAGGGAAAATAAGAAAGTGGGCTTATTCTTGGACTAGGATTTTATGTACACCTTATATATTGTTTTAATCACAATCCAAATTCATTATTTTTCTCTTGGAGGTTAAGAAAACTCGTGAGTTATATAAAAAAATTAGGGTTCTTCATAAAATTTTGGGGTTTTCATAATTCAAAGGTAAATCTTCATAACCCTTTTCAATTTAATTGTTTTTATGTTTTGTTTAATCATCTTATGATGGAATTAGGTTAGTGTTTAATTTAAAAACAGTAAATTAATGTTATATTAATGGTGTTATAATTATTACATAAATTAGGGCTTGTAATTAGAGGGATTAGGGTTAATTAATGAGGTTGATTTTGTTAAACCCGTTTTTAAAAACTGGGAAGAATTTTGAGTCAATTGTTTTGATCATATCGGGAGTTATAGGAATATTCAAGATGCGATCCAAGTATCCCTGAAAAGGTAATTGAAGTGGCTTTCCAATGCAAGAAACGAGAACTAAATTGGAGGTCGGGAAGTGGGTCAAAAACAGGTTACAACAGTCGGAGGTCAAAACAGTTTTGTAATTAGCCTGTTTTCTTTTTAAGTTTTGGGTTGTTTGGGGTACTTAGGGTTGCATTGGGATCTTCTAATGAACATGAGAGATGGTTTATATATTGTAGTAAGTAGCTGCACTTGGGCTAAGATTGTGGTTTAGGGTAAGACCCTCTAATGGTAACAAACTTTTCATACGTTTAAAATCAGTGAATTCTGGATAGTTACCAATATATATACATATATCGGGGCCTTAACAGTAGCTTTAAGGTTAGGGCAAGTGGGAGGTTTTAGCTAACATATGTAAAAGTATGAATATTCCTTTTACAGAAACCATGGGTATGTTTAAATGGACGTTTGACTTAAAGTTTGAGACCTAAAAACTGGGACTATTTTGTGTAAAATATAAACGGGATAGTTATTAAACTTAACCAAGTTAAGGACTTGCTAAGGAAGGGTAATGGGGTGGTTAGAGATTATCAATGAGGTATTTATATGGGAATAGGCTAGATGTCCATCATAGGTTGATGAGCCATCTTAGTGATTGGTTCATGTATTGATTACGTGTTTTTGGTTTGTTAGCTTGTTGCTAGTGCGAGGACTTGTGAAGAAGCAATCAGGTGAGTTTCATAGTCCCATGTTTAATATCGATTTTGACTTCCAGATGGGATGGAAGAGACACTGTGTTAAGTTATTTATAAATTGATGCTGTGAATGTTTTTATGGTTTTGTGATGGACTTGTGTGTGCACTTATGTGATTAACTGCTATGTAATTCTTGATTATGTATGATTTGGATCGGGGGACACGTGCCGACTCAGTTATTGTGGTTTGACAAGGTAGGGGCCTTAGGATAGGTACATAGCGTGATCGTCTATGGGACCAATGGATAATGACAAGGTAGTGGCCTTGGGATAGGTACATAGTGTGATCATCTATGGTACCATGGTGTTTGGTAAGGCGTGATGCCTTGGAAATTATGGTTGTTGGTACGGCGTGATGCCTTGGAAATTATGGTTGTTGGTAAGGCGTGATGCCTTGGTAATTGTGGTTGTTGGTAAGGCGTGATGCCTTGGAATTGTGATGATTGATTGAACTTGAATGCTAGTTGTTAATACATAATTGTAGCGCATTGTCCATATGTTATTGTGTTGATGGTTGTTATTCACAGCTTGTAACTGATTTAGCGTTGGAGTCTAAACCTATGACTCTTACCAACTTTATGTTGACGTGTTTTAGTGTCTCTTTCAGGTGAGAATGTGGTTAAGCTTGAGGATAGAAGTGGCTAGACTTGGATGCCTTAGGATTGCATATAGAAGGAGATCCCCGTTCCTTCTTAGTTTACCTATATGTTTGTCTTGTTTGTGTTATTTGTTTGTTTCGGGTAAATGGTAGGACTGTTACCTATTTACCTAGACTCCTGCATGTTGAGATATTGTCATGACATTTGTGTCGCCATTTATGACATTTCTTATATCATTTAGTTATCTCTATAGACACGCTATTGTTGTGATGATATCCATACGTCGTGCCCCATATTCCGCCATGGTGGGGTGTGACATTATAAGTTAGCAAACTAACACGAACTCATGTGGCCTAATTATTTACTTAGACTCCCTTATTCCTAGGTGTATCTCTTATATTTTAATTTTGTCTTGAATGATCACGAGGATGCATTGTTTGACTTATTTCGATAGTTATTTAGGCTAAAAATAAAGTGGGACGATTTAATCAATAGTTAGCTAAAGGACAAAATCTTTTAAAACTGCTTCTCGGGACCTCTTAAAGTTCATATCTTGGCATAACTCGCTTCACGATTTGAGACCTTTCTCGGACCGATATTTGGCAGCGACTTCATACTTTAAATCTTGAGAGACGTTCTTGAAATAATGGTCTTCTCTTCATAATAGGAATTTCTTCATTTGAAGTTTTTGAGAGATTCTTCATACTTGGACCACGACTTCTTCATTTTTCTCCAATCTTTATTTTGGACTTTGATATACAACGATCCGCCTCCTTTTAGGACTTAGATCTATTTATCCTCATACCTTGTTAGGGCTTTTTGGATAGACTTCTCCATGATCTTTTGGGGAGTATTTACTTTTCGTCGTGTGTGATACAAGGCTTTTGACACCCCGTATAAAAATTAAAGTTCGTTTTCTCGGTATCTTAACGAATTGATCTAGGTTCTATGTGTGACTCTATTGTTTTTGGTGAAACAAATATTTTTGGTTGTTTCTATATAAAATGTGCAAAACTTTAAAGTAAAAGGCAGGTAATTTAAATCTAATTCTAATTTAAAGCAAATGGCGAGTATTTAAAAACGTGACGAGAAATTAAAAGGGCAATTAAAGTAAATGACGCAAACTTAAATCTATCTAAGGCAAACTTAAAACGCAACTAAAACTTAAACTAATGCAAGATTCAAATAAATCTAAGGCAAAATGAACTTAAAGTGCGACTAATGAAAAAGGCGGGAAAAATAAAGCTTGAAATTAAAAATCAAAGACAAAAACTAAAAAGAACCTGAATACAGCTCATTCGGAACAATCCTTCAGTCGGAACAATCACTCATCCGGAATGTCACCTTCGTTCGGAATGATTCTTCTTCGCTCGGAATATTACCAAAATCCTTGATCCGGAACAAATTTTCTATTCTGAATATGTCACTTATCCAGAATAATCCTTCGTTCAGAACTTTACTGATTCGGAACTCAATTGGATCGGAATACTTCCGAATGAACAACTCCCTGTGTAACACCCCACTTGGATAAGTGGACCGTTACGTGTATTTATGGCGTGTCATCAAAGCATAAGGTAAATGTCATAAAACATTAACTGACCATAAAGGAAATACCGGAATCAAACATCGGCAATCCAAACATAAGCCCAAAACCTGAAAAGTAAAATACTAAAAGAAAGGACTAAACAATGTCCAAATAAGCAGAATAATGTAAGTACATAAAGTAAGAAGTCTGGATAGCTTCCATCCAAATGCACCTGCTCTCAGAATCCTAAGAGCGTCCTGGTGTACCTGCCGTTAGATCATGAAAGGGAACTACGGCTGAGCATAACGCTCAGTGAATGGATATAAAGCATGATAAGGTATTACTGAAATGAAACGGATGATGAAATACTGGAGCTGTAAGACTGATAAGTAAAGTTGCAGCGGAAATCTGTGTATAATCTGTAAAGTCTGATTTATAAATAATAAAGCTGAACTGCTATCTGTTAAATCTGAAAACATGCATTTACTGTATTTTAATTGCCAGAGCTTATATAGGTCACGTGCTGTAACAACCGTGCATGAATACCTGGAGGGGTGACCTCGTCATGCTGTAGAGGGGTGACCTCTAAATAACTGTGCTGGGTGGAGGGATCAGCTCCAATGTGAAGGATGTAGAGCACACACCACATTCACCTTGATAACTTGTAACACATATAAGCCTAGGATGCATCCATACGGCCCACTATTAATACTGATAAAATGACCAAGCTGAGCTGAGTGGAACGATGCAGGATATCACTCTCCTGCATGTGAGTCACGACACCGGTGCCTCTAGTGTCGTGGTTACGGTACCTCCGTAACTAGTACATAAACTGGTCGTGCTTGTATATAATGCTCAGGCAATTTATTTAGTTATTAATATGATTACTGATAAACTTAAACATATACTGGGGAAAAACATTTGGCTGAAGACGGGAAATCCTAATCATGCATAGAAAGGAAGTCCTTACTGAAAGGACGGAAAATCCGTACCTCTTGTCCAACAACTGATTGTAAGGAAAAACTGAACGACTGCTACTCAGACTTCACGGACGCTACAATAATGATGGCGCGAATAAGTTAACTGATATTTATTTAATTTTATAGATCGTAACTGCTTCTCGTTTTATTTATTTTATTCTTGAATATTGTACGTATATAAACTGATAAGTCTGAGCCTTCTAATATTTCTTTTAATCGTACGGTATAGTATAACACGTATTCTGACGTTATACTAATTCTATATTTGCTGAAATGCTAGAAATAAAAAGTTTCCTAATTTATGAAGTTTTCAAAAATAATTTAACTCATTTAATAATATTATACCCTTTTTAATTTTATAAAACCAATTTATCATTATAAATTTAATTTACTAAATAAATCATTTAAAACATTTATTTATAAAAGTGAATTAAACAAGGTATAATTAAATCGTCGTTTTTAATTACTAATATGAACAATTAGTTGAAGCCATATTATTTTAAACCATTAGTTGAAGTACTAGGCATCTCATATTAGGTGGCTTAACATTGATTTTTTTATAATAATTGTGAATAACGAACAAAATGTTGTGAAGAAACATATAAGACTCGGTCTAGAAAACGGAATCTCCATCGCATGTATTAAATCGTCTTGGTTTCTAAGCTCGATTCCGTTAAGGTTTATATCAAGAATACATGATAACGTTCAATACATCTTAACAACTAATATATATTATACTAAGCTAATGAAATCTGATATGCGTACATAGTATTAATAGGTGACGTAGGTTACTTATGATTAGTCATATCATGCATTAGATAAAATAATAGCTAATAGTACATAGTTACATACCTCAAGGTTGAACAATATTAGATCAAAATCTGCTTATTTTCTTCCTTTTGTCTTGGTAGCCGACGGCACACCCACACACACATTAGGGTTTCTTAATTTTTTTACAAACTTGTCAAAATGAAATGGAATGTATGATTTTGCTAGTTTATTTATTAGTGGGCCAGGCTTGGGCCTTATTTACTTGTAAGGTTTATTTATAATCATGGGGCCCTTTTTACTTATTTATTTCATGTCTTGATTTATAATCTCGTGTATTCGTAAACTCGTGATTTATACTTAATTCCAACTCGTCATGTCGTAATTATTATACGTAATCGTTTGTCCTGAATTAATTATATATATATTTTTGTGTTGTAAATAAAATATACGTTATTACTTGTCGTGAATTAATTATACTTGAATACTTGTCATGAATTTATTTACTTAAAACTTTTAGTAACTTTGTAGTTTCGTGTAATTAATATTTTCATGGATTTTTCATGCGGGTTTTACAACTCTTCCCTTCTAAAAAAAATAATTCGTCCTCGAATTAAGGATGCGATAATGTTGTGGTTTTACAATTCTTCCCCTCTAAAAAGGAGAAATCCGTCCTCGGATTAAAGGTGATAAGCTGATGAAGTTTATGAAAACTGAAAGGACACTTAAACTGAAAGGACATGTAAGCTGAAGAATAATCCGTCTTCTAATTACGACATAATGCTGCTGAAAGGTATAAACATGACATGACTGAAGTGATGTAACGTGACATGGCTGAAGAGGACATGGAACGTAACCTGACTGAAAGCACTTAACTGGATATATTGAAGGTAAAGTGATGAGAGGTCCGAATGGACTCCTCCGTTTCGAGTGGCTTCCCGCTCGAAACGATTCCTTCAGAGGTCCAAGCATAATGAAAATCTTGTTCCTAATGACCCTGTCCTGACAATGTTGAATATTTTATGGTTCCATACTTGGGATGGATTTTCTTAATCTGAACGACTGAACAAAATATAACACGTAGGATACATGAAGTGATACGTATAAATAACCTAAAAAGATACATCTATAACTCTGAGCAAATCTGCTGAAAACATTTTGGAAGGACTACGTGAACAATTGTGAACGTGCTACGTGAGCAATTGTGAACGTGGTTCGCGATTGTATGAGGAACGCTGTGCATGAAGTATATCGTGGATGTGATACGTGAAACATACCGTGAACGTAATACTATAACATATCATGAACGTATGCTGACTGAGGAAGGAATGCCAACCGATACGGCCTGAGATATGAAACGTCGGCCTGGGTATGGAAAAGCTATGCTCAACATGAGTCTGGTTTTCTCAAGACTTGGAACGTATACACTGAGATGGAACACGAACCTGAACGTGAACGATGTCATGTATGCGTATCGTGAATTTAAATCATGAGATAGCACAAAACATGAACTGAAACAGCATCATACTGCGAATGAGACGTAAACGTGAAAGTAAAAATAAACGTGAACGTAAAGTGAACGTCGTGATCGTGAACATGAATTATGGCTGATATGATGGTCGATGGAAATACCTTGAATTCGTACAATTTACTGCTAAATTTTCTGCAGGTCCGCTATTGCGTTGACTTAGATAGTACCATACTTTTTTTGAGTATGTGGTAACTGATAATGATTTCATGAAATTTCGTCTCATTTCTGTTCAGAAATTTCTAAGGATTGTAGTAACTCACTAACGTGACGGCGTTCTATCTTGAACATGCGGTATGTCAGGCATCTAGATATGAACATAGCTGCATCAATGTGTGATACAGTTTCTATCAAAATTCTGCCAGGGATTATGGGACATTCTGGTGGAAATCTGGTTGAATAGTCATGGAAGACTTTTTAGTGAGGACTGTCAGCAATTTCTACGGTAGCAGTCAATTGAGTTCTAGAAAATTTTGTACTTCGTTCACAGGCGTCGGTCGGGACCATCAGGTGATGGCCTTCACCTTTGCATGATTGTCTGAAATTTCTTTCTGCTGAAATAGGGTGGCTCAGAAATGCCACTTTGTTCATCTGGGATTCACATCTGGAAATATGCGTATATAATTTTCCTATCGGAGAATCAGTACAGCTGTGAGAAGATGATTCTCTTATACTTCTCTGGAATTTAGCAGAGCAGGAGGTTATCATTGAATATACTGACGATTTTGTCTGAGAATTCATGGAAAAATTTTATTCATAAATTTCATAATATAGCTGGAGCATTAGAGAGCTCCGAAGTATGAATCAAAATTTTGTTGAGAGAATATAGTATGTGCAAAGCAGTCTGGAAAACATCATGTTCTTCCTCTCGCCTCTGATGGTAGTATGACCGGGAATTTTTCTGGAAAAATTTTCAAAGCATCGTAGCAGGTCAGATAAACCTTCTATACGTGGAATGAATATTAATTAATAATGGTGATCTGGTAAATTTTTGGTGTACGATACATGATTTCAGGTTGCCGACCTTCTTCCTGATAGACAGAAACGGTGCATCTCCTGGTGGTGCGCCAGGGCGAATAAAGCCTCATTCCAGTAATTCTTGCAGCAAAAGTTGCAACTCTATTAACTTAGTTGCAGCCCTGCAGCAAGGAGTTTTGAAAACAGGTTCCGTTCTTGAGACAAGTTCGATGCAAAATTCTATCTGGTGGTTAGAAAGAAATTTCTGAAAAACTTTCTGAAATTATTTCTGGAAACTCTGGAGTAATCTGCTGGTCATGAGTTTAAAGCTGTGGACTGATAAGTTACGTGCCTGTAAGGCAGAAACAACTTGTACTGATTTTCTGGCGGAATATATAATGAATATATTTGGGATTTAGTAAAACGGATCTTGTCGTTAACTGAAAGGATAACTTTAGTACCCATGGCTGGTATTGTGAAGTCTTTTCTGGCTAGGAGGTCGGTAAATACATGTTTTAAAATAAAGCTGTCATAGGAATACGTGAAGTAAACATGACGATTTCCACTGAATGTGTTCGTCTGTAACCTCACAGAATGAATACTGCGTGTTTAACCTGATTAATACTTTAGTGGTGGTAACTGGATCTTTCATGATCTGATTTTATACGTGGCTTGATGAAACGATCATATCCCCTTGGAGGGTACCCTGAATTTCTGAGAGCCTGATTTAGCAAACATACAGAGTTATGAGTTCTGAGTCGTACTCTGAGAAGATATTCGTATGACGTGTACCATGACTGATGTCCTGATATGTGTCTTCCGAAATAATATCTGAGACCTATGTCTTGAGTGATGTCTTGACATATGTTTTTAGTAGGTGAGTCTGAATCAGGTTAAGAGTTTCTGGTAACTGTTAGGATTGGCGGACCGATTAGACTACTGACCTCTGTATTTTTGGTCACGTCCGTTCCGGAGTTCCGATGGCTACTGACTTGATTAATATAAGCACGGTGTCTGTCATTACCGCATTGACTGTTAGTTTCCTGGCAGTCATTATCATGACTGTGATTCATGTAACTATTTCTGCTGAGTGGTCGGCTGGATACCGGTCCCCACTCTTCTGACTGAAAATAGTTGTGTGAAGTGTGACATCAAACTAAGGAAGTAAAGGCATGGAATGGTATGATGGCGTCTGATGGTTGAAGTATATTCTTGTCAGGGATTTCAAATTTATAGTTTCCGTCCTTGCTCTGAAGAGTCTTCATAATATAAGCAGCATCAGCATCTTGTGGAATCTCCAAAGTATCAGCAGCATCAACATTTGTGAGGTCTTCAAAGTGTTAGCAGTATCAACATCTGGTAAAATCTTCAACTCACGAGCAGCATCAGCACCTGGTAGAATATCGACAAGTGGAAACGCCTGAGATGGTTGAGGATCGATTAGCAATATCCATGGAGTAGGGTATCTGGTGTACACCTGGACTACTGTACATGAAGTACAAAATGAATACTGCACCTGGAGTATAACTGAGACACTGTACATGGGGTACAGATGGAATACACGTAACGGTCCACTTATCCAAGTGGGGTGTTACAATTATGGTATCAGAGCATAAGGTAAATGTCATAAAACATTAACTGACCATAAAGGAAATACCGGAATCAAACATCGGCAATCCAAACATAAGCCCAAAACCTGAAAAGTAAAATACTAAAAGAAAGGACTAAACAATGTCCAAATAAGCAGAATAATGTAAGTACATAAAGTAAGAAGTCTGGATAGCTTCCATCCAAATGCACCTGCTCTCAGAATCCTAAGAGCGTCCTGGTGTACCTGCCGTTAGATCATGAAAGGGAACTACGGCTGAGCATAACGCTCAGTGAACGGATATAAAGCATGATAAGGTATTACTGAAATGAAACGGATGATGAAATACTGGAGCTGTAAGACTGATAAGTAAAGTTGCAGCGGAAATCTGTGTATAATCTGTAAAGTCTGATTTATAAATAATAAAGCTGAACTGCTATCTGTTAAATATGAAAACATGCATTTACTGTATTTTAATTGCCAGAGCTTATATAGGTCACGTGCTGTAACAACCGTGTATGAATACCTGGAGGGGTGACCTCGTCATGCTGTAGAGGGGTGACCTCTAAATAACTGTGTTGGGTGGAGGGATCAGCTCCAATGTGAAGGATGTAGAGCACACACCACATTCACCCTGATAACTTGTAACACATATAAGCCTAGGATGCATCCATACGCCCCACTAATAATACTGATAAAATGGCCAAGCTGAGCTGAGTGGAATGATGCAGGATATCACTCTCCTGCATGTGAGTCACGACACCGGTGCCTCTAGTGTCGTGGTTACGGTACCTCCGTAACTAGTACATAAACTGGTCGTGCTTGTATATAATGCTCAGGCAATTTATTTAGTTATTAATATGATTACTGATAAACTTAAACATATACTGGGGAAAAACATTTGGCTGAAGACGGGAAATCCTAATCATGCATAGAAAGGAAGTCCTTACTGAAAGGACGAAAAATCCGTACCTCTTGTCCAATAACTGATTGTAAGGAAAAACTGAACGACTGCTACTCAGACTTCACGAAAGCTACAATAATGATGGCGCGAATAAGTTAACTGATATTTATTTAATTTTATAGATCGTAATTGCTTCTCGTTTTATTTATTTTATTCTTGAATATTGTACGTATATAAACTGATAAGTTTGAGCCTTCGAATATTTCTTTTAATCGTACGGTATAACATGTATTCTGACGTTATACTAATTCTATATTTGCTGACATGCTAGAAATAAAAAGTTTCCTAATTTATGAAGTTTTCAAAAATAATTTAACTCATTTAATAATATTATACCCTTTTTAATTTTATAAAACCAATTTATCATTATAAATTTAATTTACTAAATAAATCATTTAAAACATTTATTTATAAAAGTGAATTAAACAAGGTATAATTAAATCGTCGTTTTTAATTACTTATATGAACAATTAGTTGAAGCCATATTATTTTAAACCATTAGTTGAAGTACTAGGCATCTCATATTAGGTGGCTTAACATTGATTTTTTTATAATAATTGTGAATAACGAACAAAATGTTGTGAAGAAACATATAAGACTCGGTCTAGAAAACGGAATCTCCATCGCATGTATTAAATCGTCTTGGTTTCTAAGCTCGATTCCGTTAAGGTTTATATCAAGAATACATGATAACGTTCAATACATCTTAACAACTAATATATATTATACTAAGCTAATGAAATCTGATATGCGTACATAGTATTAATAGGTGACGTAGGTTACTTATGATTAGTCATATCATGCATTAGATAAAATAATAGCTAATAGTACATAGTTACATACCTCAAGGTTGAACAATATTAGATCAAAATCTGCTTATTTTCTTCCTTTTGTCTTGGTAGCCGACGGCACACCCACACACACATTAGGGTTTCTTAATTTTTTTACAAACTTGTCAAAATGAAATGGAATGTATGATTTTGCTAGTTTATTTGTTAGTGGGCCAGGCTTGGGCCTTATTTACTTGTAAGGTTTATTTATAATCATGGGGCCCTTTTTACTTATTTATTTCATGTCTTGATTTATAATCTCGTGTATTCGTAAACTCGTGATTTATACTTAATTCCAACTCGTCATGTCGTAATTATTATACGTAATCGTTTGTCCTGAATTAATTATATATATATTTTTGTGTTGTAAATAAAATATACGTTATTACTTGTCGTGAATTAATTATACTTGAATACTTGTCATGAATTTATTTACTTAAAACTTTTAGTAACTTTGTAGTTTCGTGTAATTAATATTTTCATGGATTTTTCATGCGGGTTTTACAACTCTTCCCTTCTAAAAAAAATAATTCGTCCTCGAATTAAGGATGCGATAATGCTGTGGTTTTACACCCTGGTTCGGAACTTCTCGGCTCAGAAGACTTTGATTCGGAACCTTAAACTGGTTCGGAACTTTTTGATCAGGAACTTTTCTGGTTCGGAACTCCTTGATCCGGAACTCTTCCGAATGAATCAAGAAGCCTTGGTTCGGAACTTTCTGACTCGGAAGTTTCCTGGTTCGGAACTTTCTGATTCGGAAGTTCTGGCCTTGGGAACCTTGGTTCAGAAGTTTTCCGAATGAACAAAGAACTGATCCGGAACTCCTTGATCCGGAGGTTTTCTGAATCGGAACTCCTTGATCCGGAACTTATCTGGGAATCACAGTAACAGAAACGAACCGAAGAACAAGGAAATACAGTAACACACGAATCTATACCAAACTTAAGCAAAACCAAACACAAGATTAAACCAAACTAATAACAAAACATCCAATAATCATAAACAAACTATCCAAATCAGTAAAACTAACAAATCTAACCACAATAATCAAAACCCACTTTGATCAAAATAAGAACATGAACATGAACATAAACATAAACATAAAAATCAAAGATTAAGAAAGGTAGATAGGAGATTAACAAGATAAAGTAAAGATTGACAAGAATTAAATGATAAACTTACTTGAAATTAAATGGTAATTAAGGTGCAAGACAAGTATTTAAATTTGACAAGTAATTAAATGACAAGGTAAATAAAGGTGGAAGAACTAATTGTCACTATTAGCCAACAAAGAAAAATGATTAACAACTAATCTATATATATGGGAGGATTAGGAAGCTTCCTCCCCTCCTTCATTTTCTCTAAATTGCATCATTAGGCTCTTCCTTCTTAATCTCTTTGTTAATTGCACCATTAGTCCTTAAGCCTTTAAATCTTCTTTAATCTTGGACTTTAATGACTTTTGGCTCGGGATTTCTTTGAACTCGTCTTTTAATTCTTCAATAAAGTAGACTTGAGTTTTTCGGCTTTTGATAAACTTCCGTCTTTTGACTTTTTCTTCGATAAATCTTCAGAATTGGTCTTGGACTTCCGTTCTTTTTGCACTCTTGACTTCTTGACTTCGTCTTTCATCTTTTTCTTCAATAAAAGCCCGTAAATGCCCGTGTTTTCTCCACTTTTCACCTTTTCGTCCTAAATCACAACAAAAACACAAACCATGCATAATTCTGACATAAAAGACATAAAATACACGTTTTGGCTCGGTTATTATTGTAATTAAGTGGTAAAAGGGATGGGTGTTTACACACCTATCAGTGTGTCTCGATCCTTCATATTGATTTTTGATAAATGATTCTTCACATCACTTTTGGATCTTTAGCAACAAAATGTAGCCCTCATGTCTTGTTAGGACCTTTTTCGGACTCGCCAATCTTCGCATCCAGCTTCAATAAGTTATGCCTAGGCTATGAACTCCAATTAATACCGAGCAACTTTTAAACGATCTTGTGCTAGAATCTAAGTAACTTTTCAAATCGTACAACCTTATTTATTGCAATTAAATTTATTAACAAGCGATGGGAGAAAAATCTTATAATCAACTCACATAAATTCACAAAAGAATACCGAACTTATAATTGACTCTATCATCTCTCATTCTCCACAATTTAAAATCTCAAAGAATGAGACTCGTGGATGCTTAGCCTATTAAATCAAAGTTTTGGGTTTTCGAGTCATCTATAGGATCTTCCAAACTCTTAGACTTTTTCAAGTTTAGAATTCGTATTTTAAAGTTCCCTTGATAAACGACTCTCTAGAATCAATTATAGGAACTTGCGAAAAGTTCTTGTTCTTAACCCGTGAGAGTTAAGACTTTCGCGTTTTAAAGTTTCCTATATAAAAGCCTAGCAAAACTTGACTTAAACACGTTAAGGATACTAGCTAGAGTAAACTTAGATAAGTAAACTCGGGTTGAATCAAAATATTCACGACTTTGAAAAATTTAAAACCACTTTATTAAAAAATTATTCTAGCAAAGAAAGTAAATAACGATAACAAAGAAAAATAATACTATACTACTAGGCCAGAATAGATTAAAAATTTTGAAAAATGTCGAAAAATCAAATTTTCTGGTTAAAATGAGGGCAAATTCATGGAAAAGACCA
This sequence comes from Glebionis coronaria, assembly GCA_025667525.1. Lineage (NCBI taxonomy): Eukaryota > Viridiplantae > Streptophyta > Magnoliopsida > Asterales > Asteraceae > Glebionis > Glebionis coronaria. Next base: position 458,499,328 of record CM046878.1, on the reverse strand, counting down.
CTTAATTCGATAGAAGTCCCCCTACATTTGATATAAACATTGTCCTCAATGTTTAAGCATGTGGGAGTAAACTCCCCTACACTTATGACATTGTGCACTTTGTTTAAATCTTGCTAAGGAAAGGACAACTATAGTGATTTCAATGTGAACATATAAGATATGAAATGTTGAATCACGACAGTTTAGGATAGAACTGGGAAGACGGGTACACGGGATCACGGTTCGTCAAAAGTCATCGAGAATGGATCTTTGAAGCTTTAATCCTTGCACACTAGAAGAAACAAGACAACAAACACATACGGAGCTCCCCCTACACTTATTATGAAAACGGTAAAGGATAGATCAACGGGTTTCCTCTCGAGAAGCGCTTGTTTTTGTTAACCGATTCACGAGCCTGACTCGACCCAGAACTAATTCAAGGGAAACGTGGTGAGGGATGGAATCATCTCATGAGAGATGTCCTCACCAAAGTAAAACTTCACGCGCTGGCCATTCACCTTAAAATTGGGCCCATTTGGCTGAGAAAGCTCAATGGTGCCATATGGGAAGACTATAGCGACGGTGAATAGACCAGACCAGCGGCTCTTCAGCTTTCCCGAGAAGATCTTCAACCGAGAGTTAAAGAGTAAAACTTGATCACCAACGTGGAACTCTCGGTTCTTAATCCTTGAATCATGGATGATCTTGGTCTTCTCCTTGTAGATCAATGAGTTCTCATAAGCTTCATTCCTTAGTTCGTTTAGCTCATTGAGTTGAATCTTCCGAAGATCGTCGGCTTTGTTGATGTCAAAGTTAGCCCACTTCAAGGCCCAGTATGCCTTATGTTCCAGCTCGATAGGGAGGTGGCATGCTTTCCCGTACACAAGACGATAAGGTGTACAACTAATCGGGGTCTTATAAGGGGTACGGAAAGCCCACAAAGCATCGTCTAACTTATCAGCCCACGAGGCACGATGCTCTCCCACAGTACGCTCAATATAAACTTCCGTCTTTTGACTTTTTCTTCGATAAATCTTCAGAATTGGTCTTGGACTTCCGTTCTTTTTGCCCTCTTGACTTCTTGACTTCGTCTTTCATCTTTTTCTTCAATAAAAGCCCGTAAATGCCCGTGTTTTCTCCACTTTTCACCTTTTCGTCCTAAATCACAACAAAAACACAAACCACGCATAATTCTGACATAAAAGACATAAAATACACGTTTTGGCTCGGTTATTATTGTAATTAAGTGGTAAAAGGGATGGGTGTTTACATACCTATCAAATCCCCGACACTTGACCATTGCAATGTCCTCATGCAATGCATTAGTTACAAAGCACGTTTACATTTTTCATCATAATCAATCCACATTGGCCTTTATTAAAGAGATAGAAAACTATAAACATTCAAAGTAAAGAAATCAAAAGCATACCTTGGGTTTTGAAAATGTCATGAATAATCATCATCCTCAAGTTTTCACTTTCTCCAAACCAAGCTTAAAAACGAGATCATTGTTATTGTAAGTTAGCAAACTAACACGAACTCATGTGGGCCAATTACTCACTTAAACCCCCTTATTCCTAGGTGTATCTCTTATATTTTATTTTTGTCTTGAATGATCACGAGGATGCATTGTTGACTTATTTCGATAGTTATTTAGGCCGAAAATAAAGTGAACGATTTAATCAATAGTTAGCTTAAGGACAAAATCTTTTAAAACTGCTTCTCGGGACCTCATAAAGTTCATATCTTGGCATAACTCGCTTCGCGATTTGAGACCTTTCTCGGACCGATATTTGGCAGCGACTTCATACTTCAAACCTTGAGAGACGTTCATGAAATTATGGTCTTCTCTTCATAATGGAATTTCTTCACTTGAAGTTTTGAGAGATTCATACTTGGACCACGACTTCTTCATTTTTCTCCAATCATTATTTTGGACTTTGATATACAACGATCCGCCTCCTTTTATGACTTGGATCTATTTATCCTCATACCTTGCTAGGGTATTTTCGAATACACTTCTCCATGACTTTTGGGGAGTTTTTGCTTTTCGTCGTGTGTCTCGATCCTTCATATTGATTTTCGATAAATGATTCTTCACATCACTTTGGATCTTTAGCAACAAAATATAGCCCTCGTGCCTTGTTAGGGCCTTTTTGGACTCGCCAATCTTCGCATCCCGCTTCAATAAGTTATGCCTTGGCTATGAACTCTAATCCATACCGAGCAACTTTTAAACGATCTTGGGCTAGAAGCTAAGTAACTTTTCAAATCATACAACCTTATTTATGGCAGATAAATTTATTAGCAAGCGATGGGAGAATAGGCTTATAATTAACTCACATAAATTCCCGAAAGAATACCAACTTATAATTGACTCTATCATCTCTCGTTCTCCACAGTTTAAAATCTCAAGGAATGAGACTCGTGGATGCTTAGCCTATTAAATCAAAGTTTTGGGTTTTCGAGTCGCCTATAGGATCTTGCAAATTCTTAGACTTTTTCAAGTTTAGAAATCGCATTTTAAAGTTCCCTTGATAAACGACTCTCTAGGATCAATTATAGGAACTTGCGAAAAGTTCTTGTTCTTAACCCGTGAGAGTTAAGACTTTCGCGTTTTAGAGCTCCCTATATAAAAGCCTAGCAAAACTTGACTTAAACACGTTAAGGATACTAGCTAGAGTAACTTAGATAAGTAAACTCCGGTTGAGTCAAAAGATTCACAACGTTTGAAAATTAAAACCACTTTATTAAAGATTTATTCCAATAAGGAAAGAAAATAACTATACAAAAGGGAAAACTAATGGGCCAAAATAGATCAAAAATTTTGAAAAATGTCGAAAAAAATTGATTTTCCGGTTAAAATGAGGACAATTATAAGGAAAAGGCCACTTAACTTCGATAGAAGTCCCCCTACACTTAAGATAAACATTGTCCTCAATGTTTAAGCATGTGGGAGTAAACTCCCCTACACTTAGGACATTGTGCACTTTGTTTAAATCTTGCTAAGGAAGAGACAACTAAAGAGATTCCTATTTTAATATTGAGAAAATATAAAATAGTGAATCGAAAAGAGTTTAGGATAGAACCGGGAAGAAGTGAACACGGAATCACGGGTCGTCAAGGTTCATCAAGAGTGGATCATTGAGCGCTCGAATCCCTGATTAAGAGAGGAGAGGAAATAGCAAACCAAAGGATCTCCCCTACACTTAGGATAAAGAAAGCTAAAAGATAGATGCATGGGTTGCCTCCCAAGAAGCGCTTGATTTTTGATTACCGAGTCGTGAGCCTGACTCGACCTTGATCATCATAGGAAGAAGCATGAAACATATCCACCAGGATCAAAGACATAGTTTTCGTCCATCAAATAGCACAAGCTTAAGGCGAACAAGGCAAGCCAAAGAAGAGTAGGCAAGGTTCCCTTAAGCAGCGATGGAGCATGGTGGAAGCAAGGGTGAAGTGTTGCAAGCATGTCTTCAATATTTCCAAAGATTTTTCCTTTTATTTCATCAGGTGGATACTGAGATGGCTTAAAGATTTCAATACCGGGGTCGAACACCTTTTCCTTTAAGGGAAAATAGCACTCAGGCTTAGCAGAATGGGAAGAAGATCCGTGAAGAAGCACAACCTCGTCCTCAGAAGGGGGACAAAGAGGTGTTAAATCATATGTGTTGCGGAGATTGGTGTCGACCAGTTTCTTCTCCTGTGAAAGAATGTTCTTCAAATCCAAAGTAGGATCAAGACAATAATCTTCAAAATCTAAAGGAGGAGCATCACTCTCATGAGGGAAGTAAGTATTGAGAAATGTAGAGAAGTCTTCCTCAAATGAGTAATCGTCCAAAGTAGGATCGAGTGATGGCGGAGGATCTTCATCATGTGAAGAATCGCTCGAAAGAGTATCAGCCTCATCAAAATCATCATATGTGGGCAGATCGGGATACTCAGAAGTAAGGTCATCATAATCATCCGAATCTGAGCTAGAATCATCATCATAAGCATCGAAGATCGGTGGAGAATCATAAATGGAGAAGGTTCCAAATTGGAGAGAGAATCATCCATATCATCTTGAAAAAGTGGGTTATCATTGCAAGACTCGAATAGAGGATTGTTGTAGACGACAAAATCATCAAGCACATTAATCATATTCACTGATTCTCGGCCTCCAAAGGATTTACTTGCAAGCTTCCCCATTTTGAAAACTTGTGAATCATTCCCGACTCGTAAGATTAACTCACCTTCGGCAACATCAACTAAAGCTCGTCCGGTTCTCAAGAATGGCCGACCAAGTATTAAAGGAATACGAGGGTCCATTTCATAATCAACAACGACAAAATCGACCGGGAAAGTAAATGTGCCAACTTTGATGAACACGTCTTCGGCTATACCAACGGGGTAAGCGAGAGTGCGATTAGCAAGTTCAAGAGTCATCTTTGTTGGAGTAAGGTCGGGCAATGATAGTGTTTTCCAAACACTTAAAGGCATCAAATTAATACTGGCCCGAGATCAGCAAGGGCAGTAAATTCTTCAGTTTTGTTGAAAACGCAAGGCAACACAAAACGACCAGGATCTCCAAGCTTTTCCGGAAGTTCTTTAAGAATAACTGCAGAACAGTTTTCATTTAAGCGTGTGTTGGCGAGCTCAATCAGCTTCTCCTTCTTGTTAAGCAATTCCTTAAATGCTTTAACAAATTTGGGCATGTGGACAAGTGCCTCAAGAAAGCTAATATTGAAGTTCATTTGAGAGATCATCTTCACATAGCGTGACACTTCAGAGTCATCCTTGGTTAGCATTTTTGTAAAACCCGCATGCTTTTACCATGAATAGTGCCCTTAAGATCGTACGTCCTAGATTAAAACTTACCTTATTCAGTATTGATCACATTCATGTGCTATTAATCAAGTAAGTACATACGTGTATGACATGATAAGTATCGATTACGTACGAACTCATGATAAACAGTTAATAGATATTTCACGTGAACATAATTAAATCATGATCACCATTTTAAAACACGAAATAAAATAATTACGTAAATACATATAATATAATTACGAGCGTTAAGAATACGATAAACTACATGATAAAATAAACAGAAAGACTTTAAACACGAACACGTTTAACCACGAACGAACACGAGAACACACTTATTATTTAGACACGAAAAACATTTGGGTTACCCCATGTGGGCCCCATGAACCACGAAATTAGGGACAAGAAATGGGCCTAGCCCATCATTTTACTAAACAAGGGGGTTAAGGGGAAAAAGTCATTCATTATCACATTTTATAGAAAATAAATAAAACCCTAAAAGTTTTTCCTCCTCCTTCCTTGCTTCCATGGTGGCCGCCACCTTTAATCATCAAAAGGGAGGTGTTCTTGTTGATTTTGATCATGGATATTGTACAAGTGTTAGTGTTTGTTCATCCTCTATTGATCCACACATTCGGTATACCTTTTTAACCTTTCTTTTTAATTATTTCTTTTGATTTGATTTGGTAAAATTAATTAAAAACATGATGTTTTTAAAACCTAATTAAAAACATAAAATAAACATGTATTTGGTTAAAGGGTAAAATCAAAAGGGTGTTTTACGGGTGTTTGGTTTAGCCGACGCCTAGACCGTGCCCTAAGGGGGTCACGGCTTGGCCTAGAAACCACCACCGAGACCATGTGGTCCCGGTTTAGTGGTGTGGGTCCCACGGCAGCAAGGAACCAAGGGGAACCCCGATTTGGTTCGGGGTACAGTGTCGATTTCATGCCCGGTTCACGGTTCGTTGGTTAAATCATGATTTATGCTACATGTTAATTTTTATGAATCATGAACTTCAATTTAATAACATGAGATATTAATTAAATCATGACTTAGGTTATTCTAATTATTAATTTAGCATGATATTAATTTAACCTAAGTATTTTATGTTATAAGTTATAATTAATTAATTATTTAAAACATGCCTATAATTAATTAATTTAGACATGACTTAGGTTATATTATTAATAATAATAATACACATTTTAACCTAAGTATTTCATTTCATTTTAATTAAAACATGTTATACTTTAATTAAAATGCTTAACCTATAGTTTAATTAAAATACATGAAATAATAATTAAACTATATACTATATCATATGACTTAAGAAACAAGCTTTTTAACACTTAGGCTATATGTTAGCTTATGTAACCAGCTTAATTCTAAATATGGAAACTTCTATTTATAGAAAGTTAATTAAATAAGGCAACTAATCTATTAATGGAAACCTTCTATATATGGAAATCTATCTAATTCAGGCAGCTAATCTAATCATGGAAACCTTCTATAGATGGAAACTTATTTAATTAAGGCAGCTGATCTATTTTTGGAAACTTTCTATTTTTAGAAACTAATCTATTTTAAGCAGTAAATTCTATTTTTGGAAACTTTCTATTTTTGGAAACTTTCTATTTTTGGAAACTTTCTATTTTTGGAAACTTTCAATTTTTGGAAACTTTCTATTTTTGGAAACTTTCTATTTTTGGTAACTTTCTATTTTTGGAAACCTGCTATTTTTGGAAAGTTACTTATTATTACACAGTAAGTATAATAATACATGAAATACCAGTAATACTTAAACAGAGTAATCAAAATACAAGATAAACACAGTTTAAGGCTTTAAACAGTGAACCATGACCTAAAACATACCAAGTCAGCTAAAATGAGACATAAAACCCAGTACGTAATCAGTGAATCGATACTTATACACGTGTGTATTCATGTAGCTTTAGTGATCCAGAAGTAGGAGTCTTTCTTCCGTTCATTCACTGGACTTGAGGTACGGATTCCCGTCCTTTCAGTATGGACATTCTTTCCTTATTAGGATTTCCCCGTATGCAGCCAACTGTTTTCCCCAGCATTTGTTTTATTGTTTTGAACTGCTTATGTTTAATTAGCATAATCTATAGCCATATACAAGCATGACCAGTTTCACCTAGTTATGGAGGTACCATAACCATAACATTGGAGGCACCAATGTTATGACTTCCCCACGGCGGAGTGATTGCTCGTGGCGTCCCTTTTCAGTTTTGGCCATATTATTATATCATGTGGGGCGTATGGGTGCATCCTAGTTACATGTTTTATTCAGTTTATCATGGTGAATGTGGTGTGTGCCTTGCATCCTTCACAAGGAGTTGATCCCTCCTACCCAAACCAGTATATTAATTAGAGGCATCCCCTCTAATCAGCATGATGAGGTCACCCCTCCAAGTATTCATGCACGTGACCTTTTCATGACCTATATGGGCTATGGTATATTTATGTTAAAACAGTTTTCATAAGATAAACATAAGGCTTTTCAAACTATAAAACCAGTTCCTTCAATACTTAACCAGTTTACTCAGAACTTAGTCTTCCGCTGTTATATGTTACATGCTTATCCTATTTCATGCTATATTGTATATCCGTGCACTGAGCGTTTGCTCAGCCGTTACTTTCCTTTCCATGTCCCAAAACGGCAGGTACCCAAGACTCGAGCATTTGGAGGACGTGCATAGGATGGAAGCTGCCATAGACTTCTTCTCCTTTTGCCTTCATATATTTATGCTTGTTTAGTCTTTCTTTCAGTTCATGTATTTTATTATGTTTTGGGCTTTGTTTTGGGAACTGATGTTTGATTCCGGTTTTCCCTATGGTCATGTATGTTTTACTACATATTACCTTGCATGCTTTGATGACATGCCATAATTACGCGTGACATTCCGTTTATCAAAATGGGGTGTTACAATTATGGTATCAGAGCCAAGGCTTCGACCTGTAGGCTCTAAAACTCGACCTGTGACTAGTGGGTAGTCACCAGGAGCTTCCTAAGTCAACGCTTGTTATTCCACGTATTGACGTTTTCAGCACCTTTTTGTTTTAACCAGTACGTTTTCAGCACCTTGTTGTTTTAACCATGATGTTTTCACCAGTATCGTTTTACCAATATGGAATGAACAACCGTCATCCATATTTAGTTATGTGTCAGTGTCTATGCATGATGTTCCTAGTGAACTGTGATTATGTGAACTGAACCCCAGTAGTTCATAATTTTCACATAAAATTTTGTCTGTAAGTTTTGACAATGACTTTTAATTATTTATGTTTCATGCATTCATGCATTTATATCATATGTCATCTGTTACAGGAATTTTGACTAAGTAATGGTTGGTACAGGACTGGCCCTATTTAGTCGCATGTGCTTTATCGAAACTTTTAACTTTGGGACCGACCCATAGGCGTCCCCTCGCCATGTCTTTTGTTTTGGGACCGACCCATAGGCGTCCCCTCGCACATATAAAGGTTTTATAAACTACATTACGCATTCATGCACTGTTTTTCTTGCATAAAATTTTTCTCATGATTTAAATTGGCATAAATTTTTTTTCATGTCCCATCATAAGTTATTATGTTTTTATGTCAAGTATGCCTTCATACTGTCATGGTTAACTTCAGTTTCATGCTGATTATGTTATACACTTCTTCGTTATAGATGGTTTCATGTTACCTCATGATAATTCCTTCTTCATGTTGATTATGTTTCACGCCTCTTTTGTTATTTACGTTGTCCTGCAAGACATTGTTGGATTTCTTGAATCATGCTTTCATGATAGTCATGGATGGTTTCCATTAATCATGCTGTCAGGCAAATCATCGTTGAATTTTGTGTAACCACACTCTAGCGTTTCTCTATGCAACCAGAATGATGTCTATGCTAATACTGCCAGGTTATCATGATGGTTTTCCTAACTGTTTAACCGGTTTACTTTCCTTAAATCATGACAAATGATCGAGCCCATACCGATCATTTCATGTGCATGCCATGTGTACTACACGTATCGTATTTCATGTATATTACATATACCTTAATCCATGTGTATTCCACTTGCAATACTTCACGAGTATTCGCTAGTCGAGTCTAAATCATCTCAGGCGTATGTTCACTTGCTGATATTATACAAGATTGTCGATGCCGCTCATAGCTTGGAGATGTTACTGAAGGTTGATGCTGCTAATGTTGGGAGACGCTACGAGATGCTGATGCTGATGCTGTTCACAACCTGGAGATCCTAAAAGACGAAGACAAAGGCGTCGGAGCAAAGCAATTGGACGAGAAGATGCTTCACCATCAGACAATTCCCATCAATCATTGTCCCAAATTCATAGTTACATGTCACACGTCGTTCGGCTGTCATTTCAGCCATATGAGTGCAAACCAGTACCAGCCGGCCACTCAGCTAAATAGTTACATGAGTCACGGTCATGAGAATGACCGTCATGGAACCTACAGACAAGACGATAGTAACCACTACCATGACAGAAAATATCCTAGAAATTGCAACCGAGGCTCTGGCCGCGGACGTGATCAGACATACAAATGATCAATAGTACAACCGATCCGCCAATTTTGGCATAATAACCTTATATTGTTGTTATATTTGTTTCACATCTCGAGACACATGTCAAGACATCAGTCAAGACACATGTCTCACGTATACCTCCTGAAGACACATGCCAAGACACCAGTCAAGACATATGTCATGCTTATTGTTCCAAGAAACGAGTCAAGACACATGACACACGTCCAACTATGGAACATTTCTAAGGAATTCAGGGTACCCTCCAAGGGTATATCTATGTTGTTGTGCCATGTATTAATCGGGCCACAAGAATTTCAATATCATTATCGGCGCATCAGTGAGAACTGTCACGTTGCCGATGTCACTTTCATTTCTTTCACCATAGTTCATATATTCATAACCATGAAAGACGCCTTTCGTATTCCCACGTATACGAAGATTTTCCTTCAGCTTAATGATAAGATCCAAGCTGCCAACGCATTTCCTCGGACAGACACGAGGTAAATTTTATCCTAATTATGTACTATGATCACCACATCATGCTATAATTCCTAATTATGTACAGTAATGTTCAGGCTCCTGAATACATTCAGCTTGATTTTCCATCAGGAAAATCTGTACAAATTATCTATGCTTTTCAAGCACGTGCTTTGTTAGCCATAATTGCTAAAATTTTCTAGCTGTCAGTAACACACGACTACTAAGGTCCTTTTACGCATAACCAACGGATTATTCCAAAAGTCTTCCTATACATTCCAGGAGAACCTACAAGGAGAAGGATGGTACCATGAGATTATGTGTCAACTACCGTCGACTTAAACAAATCACCATTCATGACCGTTATTCTCCTCCACGTATTGACGACATGTCCATTCAACCGTATGGTGTTAATCACTTTTCCAAGATCGAACTCACGATCATGCTTCCAACAGTGACGGGTGAAAGAGCAGAACATGTCCATAACTGCTATTCGTGCACGACTGGGTCATGCTAGATTTATGATTTTGGATTAGTCTCATCAATGCTCCAACAGCATTATGGACTTAATAAATTGTGTATCCATGAACTCCTAAACAAATTCATCAGCATTTTCATTGAGGATAACCTGATTTCATTTAAGCCTAGAGAAGAACAGGAAGACCATATCTGCACTATGTTGCAAATTCTTGACAAGAGAAATTTTACCCTAGAAATTTTACAATATCAATTCTGTTTCATTACAGTGACACGCTGAATCACATGGGTTCCTACGGTTAATCTTACCATGACTCTGCTTATGCGTAAAGGAGAGAACCCTACACTACATTAGGTGTTCTAGGAAATCCTACGTGGGAGAAGTCCGATTCAAAGACTCAGAGTTTCGCAACCTTCTATGTATCAAGTTTCTACGAAACAGGATACAACTTCGTCCATATCTATGTACCTGACATACCAACAGGCTAAGATAGGACACCAACAAACTGGGATGTTACAAGTGGTATCTGAAATTGTGAACTAAAATGGGACAAGATCTCCATGGATGTTAGTTACCAGATTTCAGCAAACTCAGAAGAAGCATGATGCTACTTGGGTTATTGTCAACAGTTTGATCAAGTCTGCAGAATCCTTACATCCGTACGGATTTCAGAACCAACAGATTGAACGAACATGTTCCAGCCAAGGCTCATCCGATCACTTGGCAATCCCTCAGCTATCGCGTCAGACAAAGATTCATAATTATACTTCTAACTTACTTCACGTCTTCATTCTAATTCCACGACTTGCTTTCGCGCTCACGTTCATGACACTATTCACGTTCATGATCGTATTTTGTCTTACGATTTTACGTTCATTTCTTTCCTCATTCTGGGAAGTTTGCAAGAACTTGCGAGACCAGACCCAAGTTTAGTATAACCCTCCATCATCAGATAGACGTTTCACGTCATATTCCACGTCTCACCTTGTAGCGTTTGGCGTTACCGCCATTATATTCTATGATCACGATATGTCTCACATTTCATGTTCATTCCACGTTCCTCATATCATGATCAAAATATGTTACACGTATCATGTATCGCGATATGTTTACTCATACTACACTCGCCATATCTCCACGTAGCACGTTCAAAATTTTTCACGTATCACGTTCAAAATTTTTCACGTACTACGTTTCTTTATGTCTCGCGCATCGTTTCTAATTATCAGTTAAGTCAGATTGTCTTGCATCGTAACGTTTCAGTTACCCTTGCACGTTAACTCCTATTTTCCTCGATCGAATTTAGGGGATCTACCTTCCGTTGATAAACAAGAATTTCTTCGTATTCCAAGTCAAGGTCAGGAGGACAAGATTTATCATTAGTGTCAGGATCTTCTGAAGGAACCGTTCCAAGAGGGAGGCCACTTGGAAACGGACAAGTTCATCCGGACTTCTTATCCATTTTTCTCTTATCGTTTAGATATGTCCTTTCAGTCACGTCACGTTCCATGTCTTTTCAAGACATGTCACGTTCCACGTTCCCTTCTACCATGTCACCTTCATTTCTGTTATTTTGCATACCTTTCCAGTTTGATTCGGGTATGTTTCGCTTCCAGTTACTTTATCTATAATTCGGGGACGAATTATTCTTTTTAGGGGGGAAGAATTGTAAAACCCGCATGCTTTTACCATGAATAGTGCCCTTAAGATCGTACGTCCTAGATTAAAACTTACCTTATTCAGTATTGATCACATTCATGTGCTATTAATCAAGTAAGTACATACGTGTATGACATGATAAGTATCGATTACGTACGAACTCATGATAAACAGTTAATAGATATTTCACCTGAACATAATTAAATCATAATCACCATTTTAAAACACGAAATAAAATAATTACGTAAATACATATAATATAATTACGAGCGTTAAGAATACGTTAAACTACATGATAAAATAAACAGAAAGACTTTAAACACGAACACGTTTAACCACGAACGAACACGAGAACACACTTATTATTTAGACACGAAAAACATTTGGGTTACCCCATGTGGGCCCCATGAACCACGAAATTAGGGACAAGAAATGGGCCTAGCCCATCATTTTACTAAACAAGGGGGTTAAGGGGAAAAAGTCATTCATTATCACATTTTATAGAAAATAAATAAAACCCTAAAAGTTTTTCCTCCTCCTTCCTTGCTTCCATGGTGGCCGCCACCTTTAATCATCAAAAGGGAGGTGTTCTTGTTGATTTTGATCATGGATATTGTACAAGTGTTAGTGTTTGTTCATCCTCTATTGATCCACACATTCGGTATACCTTTTTAACCTTTCTTTTTAATTATTTCTTTTGATTTGATTTGGTAAAATTAATTAAAAACATGATGTTTTTAAAACCTAATTAAAAACATAAAATAAACATGTATTTGGTTAAAGGGTAAAATCAAAAGGGTGTTTTACGGGTGTTTGGTTTAGCCGACGCCTAGACCGTGCCCTAAGGGGGTCACGGCTTGGCCTAGAAACCACCACCGAGACCATGTGGTCCCGGTTTGGTGGTGTGGGTCCCACAGCAGCAAGGAACCAAGGGGAACCCCGATTTGGTTCGGGGTACGGTGTCGATTTCATGCCCGGTTCACGGTTCGTTGGTTAAATCATGATTTATGCTACATGTTAATTTTTATGAATCATGAACTTCAATTTAATAACATGAGATATTAATTAAATCATGACTTAGGTTATTCTAATTATTAATTTAGCATGATATTAATTTAATCTAAGTATTTTATGTTATAAGTTATAATTAATTAATTATTTAAAACATGCCTATAATTAATTAATTTAGACATGACTTAGGTTATATTATTAATAATAATAATACACATTTTAACCTAAGTATTTCATTTCATTTTAATTAAAACATGTTATACTTTAATTAAAATGCTTAACCTATAGTTTAATTAAAATACATGAAATAATAATTAAACTATATACTATATCATATGACTTAAGAAACAAGCTTTTTAACACTTAGACTTATATGTTAGCTTATGTAACCAGCTTAATTCTAAATATGGAAACTTCTATTTATAGAAACTTAATTAAATAAGGCAACTAATCTATTAATGGAAACCTTCTATATATGGAAATCTATCTAATTCAGACAGCTAATCTAATCATGGAAACCTTCTATATATGGAAACTTATTTAATTAAGGCAGCTGATCTATTTTTGGAAACTTTCTATTTTTAGAAACTAATCTATTTTAAGCAGTAAATTCTATTTTTGGAAACTTTCTATTTTTGGAAACTTTCTATTTTTGGAAACTTTCTATTTTTGGAAACTTTCTATTTTTGGAAACTTTCTATTTTTGGAAACTTTCTATTTTTGGAAACTTTCTATTTTTGAAAACTTTCTATTTTTGGTAACTTTCTATTTTTGGAAACCTGCTATTTTTGGAAAGTTACTTATTATTACACAGTAAGTATAATAATACATGAAATACCAGTAATACTTAAACAGAGTAATCAAAATACAAGATAAACACAGTTTAAGGCTTTAAACAGTGAACCATGACCTAAAACATACCAAGTCAGCTAAAATGAGACATAAAACCCAGTACGTAATCAGTGAATCGATACTTATACACGTGTGTATTCATGTAGCTTTAGTGATCCAGAAGTAGGAGTCTTTCTTCCGTTCATTCACTGGACTTGAGGTATGGATTCCCGTCCTTTCAGTATGGACATTCTTTCCTTATTAGGATTTCCCCGTATGCAGCCTGAAATGTAATATAATGCAAGTTCGTTTTCTCAGTTCTTAACCAATAGAAAGTCCAATCAATATCAGATTTATTATTGTTCTTGGTTGTTCAAGCTTGCTTGGTAATCTATTGCTAATTCAAACAACACTATTTAAAAATGAAAAATATTAAACTACTTATATGTAAAACAATTTGCAAATACCACGTTTTTATTCAAGTAAAGTCTAAAATGCAAAATATAAAACTAAAAGGACTGAAAATGTAATTTCTATGAAAGTAAAATGCTCAAAATGTAAATTCTAAAAACTATAGGGACTAAAAATGCAAAACTGTTAACTATAAGGACCAAACTTGTAAAATTGATAACTAACTAACCAAATAGTAACAAACCAACAAACTTAACAAACTGATTTTAACTAATTACAAAAGTAAAGGACTAAACCTAGCAAAATCCAGAAAATTAGGAAGATTGGCCTGAGATTAAAACTAATAGAAATGAAAGGACCAAAGTGCAATTAAGAAAACTATTATTAACAAAAACGGGCTAAGCAACAAAATAAGCTAGTCTGAGCTTATTAATGAACCAAATCTAGTGATTCAAATTGCAAAATACTTCTAATCCAAAATAAGCAACGTGCGTTCAAGGAAATAAGCTAAGAATCAAAAATAAGCAAATGAGTGCTTATTGATAAGCACAAATTAAGCTACATCTTATTCCAAACAGTCACAACTTGATTTTTGTAAAGAAATTGAATAAGAACTTGATTTAAAGCAGGGAAAATCAAACTAGAACCAATTTCGTCCAGGAATGAGCTAGAAAACTGAAATAAGCTCAAATGAGCTTATGTTGACCAGGCGTTGACCAATTTTATGAAAAAGCTCAAACTTTCAAAATTCAATATTCAACACTAGTTAAACATTTTTGTGAAAGAAAATCAAGACTTTTGTGAACTAGATTAAGAGATATGAGAAAACAGTGCACTAGATTATCACAGAAAAATCACTTAGCCTTGACTGAACTAAAAAGCTATTAACTGGCTTATTTATGAAAACTGTAGAGATTCCTCACTAACACAGAAACTTCAAATGTTGCTTGAGATATAGAAAAAGATTTGAGGGAAAATGATTCACAAACAAAGTCACTAGAATGATTTGAAAATTGCAAGTTCTGAAAATGCTAGTTTGGAAAACTGATGCACAAAGTCTAAGAACACAAAAAGTGAGCTAAAGTCTTATGTGTGCAAAATATCAGAAAAGTTGAACTCAAATTTCTCATACAAGACTAAAACAGGCTGAAATTCTAACTTGTAACAACTAGATCCCTACAAATCTCACAATGATAATGTTTAAATCCTATTGCCAAACACCCTTGCTGATCTTTTTATAAGATTTTGTGAAAGGTTTTTGAGCACAAGTGTGAGCTGAGTAAAAGGCTATAGCAATGTCAATTTAGCAGTCAAAATGCAAGGTGTACAAGCAAGAAACAAGAGTAGAGCACTACTTAAACTCACAATGAATAGCAAATCTTATGAAAGCTGAAAACAGGCTAAGAATCAAGCTGATAAGCTACAATCACTACACTTAAACTACACAGGCCTAGAATCACTACACAACTCAACTAATCAGCTTTAATCATGCAATCAATCAAATTCTACACTAGGAAAATGAGCATGGCAATTGCACTTGAGTGGAATCAGAAATAAGAGCTATAGAACCTAATGTAGATATCCTTTGGGAAGAAGAGGAGCGCTGAGCTCTCTTGCCCTAGTGATAACCACCACCTTATCACTAGGGAACACTTTAATCAACAATCAACAGCTACAAATCATCTAGGAATCATAAAACTGCTTGAAAACTTCATGAACAATGGAAACACTTGAATTCTGATCAAACAGCTACAAAACTTCACCAATGTAAGCTATGATCAATGGTTGATCATAACAAACACTCAACAGCAACAATAAGATCACACAATAGCAGGTAATGAGCAGTAACTTGAAGAACAGAATTGGCGGGAAAATTGAATTTGAAATTTATTGAATGAATTCTGTTACAAAAGTGGTTACAAGCTACCAACTAACTAACTAACTCAAGAGTTTGTCAGACTCTTGAGTAGTTAGGGTAGAATGAGGGAAAAGGAAAAGGAAAAGTTAACTATGTGTTTTACAAAATTAGGCTACCACCAGAAATGAAGTACAATCTCTCTATTTATAGGCATGAGAGGAGAATTAGTTGGGGTTGGTGACGTGTCAGTGCCAATCCCAGCTTGCCACGTGGAATAATCTGCTCAATTGCATTTTCAGGTATGAACACTGAATTGGGGATTCTTGATTTAATGGATGATTTGCTAATTAATATGCACCGTTGAATTCGTCTTCCCAAATTGAGCAAGTTTGGTGTTTTGATCTTCTCATGAAACGGCTTCAATCTCAATCCCGATTCTGGAAATTTTCTTTGTGAAGAAGATGACACGTGTCATCTTTTTATTCGTTGAGAACATGTCACACATATTACACTGTTGAGATATGATATTAAATGAATGGCGGCGATAGTGGGCTTATGTGGTGATCCGTGTGAGGCGTATTCTCTTTTCCCATTGGTTGAACTCTCTATCACATGGATTAAACTTTAACAGCTTTCCAAACTTGGCAAAACAAGCCCCTTGACTTGGCAGATTCTTGTTTCAAGCTAGGATCTTCATTCCTTTGACATTTTTGGTCCTTTAACTTCCATAACTTGTACAAAATGGTCCTTTGACTGAGTTGACTTGATAGTTTGACCAGGTTTGACTTGAATCTTGACTTTTCATTATTTGCACTTCTAGTCCTTCAACTTTCATAACTTGTCAAGATAGGTCCTTGAACTTCAAAGTCTTGTCACTTTTGATCCTCTTTTGTCTTTTTCATCCATTTGAGCTTGATTTTTCCTTGTTTGCTTGAAAATGTATCTTCTTACCTACACAAGTGCACACAAACACAACATACCACATAACACTGCTTTTTACAAGATAAATGGGTATTTTGCTTCATGTTTTAGGGTTATTTGTTGATAAAAGGATATGAGTTTAAGCTCATATCAAATTCCCCTACACTTGAGCATTGCCATGTCCTCATGCAATATTATATTTCAAGGCTTAAAAATTACATTTCCCTCATAATTAATCCACCTTGGCCATATGAGATGCATCTACACTACTCTAAACTAGATGATGCATGATTTTGACTTTCAATAATGCAATGAATCAAAATACAATTCTATCTATATCTTTTTGATTTTTCTTGAAATGGTTTTGATGGAAATAACTCATAAAGAACTCAACGACTTGGATTAGGGCTTGGGTACCATGAACATTTATCACCCTCAAGTTTCACTTTCCCCATACCAAGCTTATAAATGGGATCATTGCATTCACAAGTAAAAAGTGCATCAACTTATTCATGACAATTAGATGTGGAACCGGTTATTATTTGAGCAAATTGCTTGTGGGCAAATTTGTCATTATTCAAGTGTGAAATTTAAGAAATGTAAAATCCAAAAATAAGGAAGCACGGTTTTAATCCTAAGTAATCTTCTCATCCATTACTTGAAAAACCGCTCACAATTAATACAAGTCCGTATTAAGAGTAATAAGTCATTCGCCTTATGTGTAAAATCCTCATGTCATGCTTTCATAAGTAACTACTCACTCGCTAAGGAAAGAAAAATAAAACTCACGCAATAATTTACATCCGCATCTTTTTGAGATTTTGGATCTTCAACCCCGTAACCCGTCAAGGTAATATTGGATTGGAGCAATCTATTGAATCTCCGCAACCCGTCAAGGTAATATTGGAACTCAATAGTCACTATAATTAACACCACACTGCCCCTCTTGGGAGTCTTGCATTATTTTTTTTTTTTTTCTTTTTCTTTTTTTTTTCTAGCCACTCATTTTTTTTCATAAGCCGCTCTTATTTTTCTTTATTCCTCACCAAGAAATTTGCAAAGAAGAAAAGGAAAAACACCCGCTAAATATGGAGCATGACATAAGTCCAGTACACATAAAACGTGCTAACTTAGAATCTTAAGACGTACTCATATCAACCATAAATGATTAGCCAAAAATGCATAAGAGATTACAAACCAATTAAAACCGTACTTGATTATTTATTAACAATTATATACATGCGAAGAAATTAGAGGTAGAGAAGAGAAAGGTTTAGCCACAAGTAATTGCCATGAAGTCTATCTAGCCCTTTTACACTTGCTTCAACTCTATCATTTCCCATTCTCCACAAATTTAAAATTTCAAAGAATGAAATTGGTGGAAGCTTAGCCTAATAGACCAATGAAGGACTACATGGTTAAGGATACTAGCTAGAGAGTGCTAAAATAAGCAAACTCGGGTTGAGTCAAAATATCCATGGCGGGCCTAATATGTCAAAGAAGTCTAAATTTGTTAAAACCATGTTTTATTATATTTTCCTTTTTATATATTTTTGATGAAAAATAAAAGAAAAGATATATACAATGCAAATGTGTTATGCAAAATGAAAAATGAATGATGCAAAAATCATGAATGCATATTTTTGGTGGCCAAAGTAGATCAAAAATTTGGAAAATGTTGAAAATTCATTTTTTTCATGTTATCATGCAAGACAATGACAAGTTCTAGGTAAGGCCACTTCGATAGAAGACCCCCCTACACTTAAGCTAAACATTGTCCTCAATGTTTAAGAGCATGGAAGTATAAAAACTTCCCCTACACTTATGACAATGAATAGAATTTGCTTAACCCAAGTTAAGGAAAGGACAACTATTAGTGAAATCATGTTTAAGCACAAGGTGTCAATGAAAAATCACTAAAGTAACGAAGTAAACCGGATACAAGGGCCTCCTCCATAAGCTCCAAAGCATGAGATGAGTGAGCAACCCTACAAACAAGCATGAAGACAAAAGAAGGTCTCCCCTACACTTATCTCCAAATCTATGCCTTTATTTTTAACCTACAACACTCTAAACCTAGTTATACGATGCTTGAGTTAATGAGTCTCTAGCTCGACTCGTCCCACACTTAAAAGTGTCTAAAACCTATCATGGAGAAGAAAATGTTTTCCTTTGTTAAGAAAAAATCTCCATGATGAGGTAAAACAAGTGTTCATTTATCAAAACTCCATAAATATCCCCCAGGATCAAATACATAATTACCCTCCCACTTATAACACAAGCCAACAACTAGCTTCCCAATCATTAGTGAAAAGAATGAGGTGTAGTTCTCTAAAATGGTTTCCCATATGTTCTCCCCAAGGTGATGGTGTAAAGTTCTCAAATCTTTCACAAGGGTTCATTTTGTTGCATCAGAAGGATACTGAGATGATTTAGCAAGCTCTATGCCAGGGTCAAAAATCCGTTCCTTAATTGGAAAACAACAAGTGTTGATTGCCTTAAAAAATTCTCCTTTGTAGTTCACATGGTGAGAGAAAGGTTGTAGAGTGATTGGTTGTAGAAAGGTTGGGGTGGACAAAGAAGGTAAATGATCTTCAAGCAATAAAGATTCTAGATAGAATATGTCCCCCTCCTCATCAAGGTAACCAAGAGTATACTCAAAAGATATATCCTCCAATAAAAACTCATCACTCTCATCAATGATAGAATCCTCCTCATCACCATAAACATCATAGATTGGACTATCAAAGATGGGTGATCCCTCAAAACCAAAGGAAGTATGATCATCAACAAAGGGAGAGTCAAAAGTAGAACGCTCATCATCACTATAGTCATCATATGTTGGTGAATCACAAAGAAAAGATCCCTCATTACTTAAGTCCTCATCAAAGTGATTAGTATGGTGGAAAAGTGGGGTGTCATATGGAATTTCACTAAAGTTTAGCTCTTGAGGTTCATGAAAATCCAAGGAGGAAGTAATGGAAGCAATGGTCTCAATATGATGGTAATCAAAGTCTCCACTTGAGCAAGCTTCATAAAAGTACTCATCACAAACTTCATCAAGGAGATCATCTTGTGTTTCCTCCTCATGCACAACATCAATATGTTTTACCGCTTCGGGCTCATTAGACTTTTTGGACAACTTTCCCATGTTAAACACAACTCTCTCGTCTCCTACCCGCATTGTAAGTTCTCCTTCCGCCACATCGATTAAAGTACGACCCGTCCTCAAAAATGGCCTACCAACAATCAAAGGCACTCTAGGATCCACATCATAATCAACCACCACAAAATCCGCGGGAAATGTAAATCTATCAACCCCAACAAAAACATCCTCCGCAATTCCCACCGGATAAGCTATAGTACGGTTAGCCAACTCAAGAGTCATCTTAGTAGGAGTAAGCTCGGGAAGTGAAAGTCTCTTCCAAACCGATAATGGCATAAGATTTATGCTTGCCCCTAAATCCGCTAAAGCCATACAATTTTCCACCCCCGGGAAATTGCAAGGAATCAAAAATCTCCCCGGATCTCCAAGCTTAGTAGGCAACTTCTTAAGCAAAACCGCGGAGCAATTTTCATTCAAAGAAGCATTAGGCAAATCCACCAATCTTTCCTTGTTAGAAAGCAAATCCTTAATCATCTTAGCAAACTTAGGCATATTGGCTAAGGCTTCCGCAAAGGAGATATTGATGTTAAGTTGCTTGAACATCCTCAAAAAGTTAGAAACTTGGATATCATCCTTGTTTTTAAGCTTTTCTTTTCTCAATCTTGAGGGATAAGGAAGACTTGGTTTTGGTTGTGGTTGAGGTGTGGATGAAGGATTTTCCTTATTGAGTGTTTCATGAATAGGCTTTGAAATTGGAGGAATGGAAACATTTTGAGGTGGTGAAGTAGAAGTAGAGGGCTTATCACAAGTAGGAGCACAAGTGGGTTGAACAATAGTAGGTTTAGGAGGTGAAGGATCCTTTGTTGTTGTTCCACTCCTTGTTGTAATAGCATTGACATTGGCCCTAGGGTTTGTTTGTGTGTTGGAAGGTAAAGCCCCTTGTGGTCTTTGAGTTACCGCCATTAAAACCTTATTGAATTGGTCATTCGTTTTCTTTTCTATAGCTTGGAATTTCCTTTCATTCTCTTGATTCATCTTTTGCAAAAGATCCATTGTGTTAAACTCTTGTGGCACATAACCTTGAAAACCTTGAGGTTGGAAAGGTAAAGGTTGGGAGTTAAATCCTTGATTTGGTGGATAAAAGGTATTTGCTTGAGGTTGAAATTGATTGGGTGCCTTGTAGTTATTTCCTTGGTATGGTTGTCTTTGCCCTTGATTCCTTGCTAAAATTTGAGGAGGATTTTGTGGAATTTGGGTGGGTGGTTGGGGTGGGAAGCCGGGTGGAGTAAGGTAATTTTGGGATTTGTAAGAAAGGTTATTTGGATTGATGTTAGGCTTGAAGTGTTCACGGTGTTCCTCTTGATAAGCATAGCATTCCCCTTGATACCCTTGCACCTTGTCACATTGTTCATAAGAATGGGGACCTCCACAAGTAACACAAGAAATGGTGATGGCATTCACATTATTTGAGGAATTGTTCAATGTCATGCTCTTAAAATCTTGAAACATGCCTTGAGTAATTTCTTGTCCTTGTTTGACTTGTTGAAGGATCTCTTTAAGAAGTTGTATTTCACAAGGAGTTTGAGAAGTGTTTTGGATCACATGAACCTTTTCTTCAAATGGATTGTTTGTTTGAACCATTGCCTTAGTCTCAATAATGTTCAAAGCCTCGTGGTATGTCTTGAAAAGAATACTCCCTCCCGCGGAAGCATTTAGTGAATCTTGGTGGTGAGGTTTAAGGCCATTATAGAAGGTATTGATTTGGCTTAGATCATCCATTCCATGGTTAGGGCATCGCCTCAACAACTCACTATACTCTTCCCAAGCATCACTAAAGGATTGACTAGGTTTTTGTGTAAAGCCCATAATTAAATTCCTCAAAACCATAGTCTTTTGTGGAGGAAAGAATTTGTTCAAAAACTTAGTGGTAAAATCATCCCATGTGGTGATACTATCGGGTGGTTGGGTGTCTAACCAATGCTTAGCACTCCCATCTAAGGAAAATGACACTAACATCAATCTAATGACCTCAGGTGGAACCCCATTATGCTTAATGGTATTGCAAAGTGAAAGGAATCTCTTAAGGTGAGCATGGGGATCCTCATTTTGTTTTCCAAAGAAAGGTGATGAAGAAACCATATTGATCATAGATGTATGTAGCTCAAATGTGTTAGCGGGAAAGTCGGGAATCTTAATGGCACTAACATATCCATGAATGTTGGATTGCATACGTTCATACAAAGTACGATTATCAATAGCCATGGCTTCTTGTGGTGGTGACAAAGCACGATTCTCGTGATCGGCTTGGTGGACGGTGGTGGTCTTACTCTTTCTCTTTTTCTTCCTTTTCGGAGGAAGAGGTTGTACACCAATCGGTATTTGTGCACGCCCGCGAGTGAGCATGCAACTCAATACGAGGAATGAGAGAGAAGCTCTCGTGTGACTTTGAAGAGAAATGGATTATCCTCTTCGAGTTTCAATATTAAATATCCACAAGAAAGTAACAATATATGTATTTACTACTTTGGGTGCAAGACCCTCAATGAAGCCTTCCTTCTTAGAATACTCCCAAGTGAACGGGGGGTTAGGTGGCGCGAAGCACTTAAGTACCTATTGACCCTTAGATGGCATTTTATAGCACATCGCCTTTCTATTCACTTAAATGTTCGTATTCTTCGAATTATTGCTTATTGAGAGTATTTATCTATTCTTGCTTTATTTTGTTTGATCGATACGCGTGTCAAGGACCGGAGCGCCCCTCAACACGGTGTATTGCCTCGGCAATACTTATGGAAGATATGTAGATTGATTGTTCTTATACGTATACGTATTTACTTATAATAATATATGGAAAATATTTTTGTATTTATGAGTTTTTTTAAAAAGAAAATACTATATGTACATAAAAACCGAGAGAATCCAATAATATATATTTTTGGGTGCAATCTCTTAGGAAAAAGATTGCTTTTTGGATTTTTTAATTTTTTTGGTCAATTCTTTAGGAAAAGAATTGTTTTGTTAATTTTTTTAGTTTTTATATATTTTTATATTTTTGATTTTTTATTTGTTTTTGATTTATGATACGTAAAAATAACGTTCACAAAATGAACGGATCCCAAAAGCCAATGAAAACCGTCAATCGATAGTCTCTCGTGTAGTCAAAGAACCGGCAGCGGCGCCATTTGAAATGTAATATAATGCAAGTTCGTTTTCTCAGTTCTTAACCAATAGAAAGTCCAATCAATATCAGATTTATTATTGTTCTTGGTTGTTCAAGCTTGCTTGGTAATCTATTGCTAATTCAAACAACACTATTTAAAAATGAAAAATATTAAACTACTTATATGTAAAACAATTTGCAAATACCACGTTTTTATTCAAGTAAAGTCTAAAATGCAAAATATAAAACTAAAAGGACTAAAAATGTAATTTCTATGGAAGTAAAATGCTCAAAATGTAAATTCTAAAAACTTTAGGGACTAAAAATGCAAAACTGTTAACTATAAGGACCAAACTTGTAAAACTGATAACTAACTAACCAAATAGTAACAAACCAACAAACTTAACAAACTGATTTTAACTAATTACAAAAGTAAAGGACTAAACCTAGCAAAATCCAGAAAATTAGGAAGATTGGCCTGAGATTAAAACTAATAGAAATGAAAGGACCAAAGTGCAATTAAGAAAACTATTATTAACAAAAACGGGCTAAGCAACAAAATAAGCTAGTCTGAGCTTATTAATGAACCAAATCTAGTGATTCAAATTGCAAAATACTTCTAATCCAAAATAAGCAACGTGCGTTCAAGGAAATAAGCTAAGAATCAAAAATAAGCAAATGAGTGCTTATTGATAAGCACAAATTAAGCTACAGCTTATTCCAAACAGTCACAACTTGATTTTTGTAAAGAAATTGAATAAGAACTTGATTTAAAGCAGGGAAAATCAAACTAGAACCAATTTCGTCCAGGAATGAGCTAGAAAACTGAAATAAGCTCAAATGAGCTTATGTTGACCAGGCGTTGACCAATTTTATGAAAAAGCTCAAACTTTCAAAATTCAATATTCAACACTAGTTAAACGTTTTTGTGAAAGAAAATCAAGACTTTTGTGAACTAGATTAAGAGATATGAGAAAACAGTGCACTAGATTATCACAGAAAAATCACTTAGCCTTGACTGAACTAAAAAGCTATTAACTGGCTTATTTATGAAAACTGTAGAGATTCCTCACTAACACAGAAACTTCAAATGTTGCTTGAGATATATAAAAAGATTTGAGGGAAAATGATTCACAAACAAAGTCACTAGAATGATTTGAAAATTGCAAGTTCTGAAAATGCTAGTTTGGAAAACTGATGCACAAAGTCTAAGAACACAAAAAGTGAGCTAAAGTCTTATGTGTGCAAAATATCAGAAAAGTTGAACTCAAATTTCTCATACAAGACTAAAACAGGCTGAAATTCTAACTTGTAACAACTAGATCCCTACAAATCTCACAATGATAATGTTTAAATCCTATTGCCAAACACCCTTGCTGATCTTTTTATAAGATTTTGTGAAAGGTTTTTGAGCACAAGTGTGAGCTGAGTAAAAGGCTATAGCAATGTCAATTTAGCAGTCAAAATGCAAGGTGTACAAGCAAGAAACAAGAGTAGAGCACTACTTAAACTCACAATGAATAGCAAATCTTATGAAAGCTGAAAACAGGCTAAGAATCAAGCTGATAAGCTACAATCACTACACTTAAACTACACAGGCCTAGAATCACTACACAACTCAACTAATCAGCTTTAATCATGCAATCAATCAAATTCTACACTAGGAAAATGAGCATGGCAATTGCACTTGAGTGGAATCAGAAATAAGAGCTATAGAACCTAATGTAGATATCCTTTGGGAAGAAGAGGAGCGCTGAGCTCTCTTGCCCTAGTGATAACCACCACCTTATCACTAGGGAACACTTTAATCAACAATCAACAGCTACAAATCATCTAGGAATCATAAAACTGCTTGAAAACTTCATGAACAATGGAAACACTTGAATTCTGATCAAACAGCTACAAAACTTCACCAATGTAAGCTATGATCAATGGTTGATCATAACAAACACTCAACAGCAACAATAAGATCACACAATAGCAGGTAATGAGCAGTAACTTGAAGAACAGAATTGGCGGGAAAATTGAATTTGAAATTTATTGAATGAATTCTGTTACAAAAGTGGTTACAAGCTACCAACTAACTAACTAACTCAAGAGTTTGTCAGACTCTTGAGTAGTTAGGGTAGAATGAGGGAAAAGGAAAAGGAAAAGTTAACTATGTGTTTTACAAAATTAGGCTACCACCAGAAATGAAGTACAATCTCTCTATTTATAGGCATGAGAGGAGAATTAGTTGGGGTTGGTGACGTGTCAGTGCCAATCCCAGCTTGCCACGTGGAATAATCTGCTCAATTGCATTTTCAGGTATGAACACTGAATTGGGGATTCTTGATTTAATGGATGATTTGCTAATTAATATGCACCGTTGAATTCGTCTTCCCAAATTGAGCAAGTTTGGTGTTTTGATCTTCTCATGAAACGGCTTCAATCTCAATCCCGATTCTGGAAATTTTCTTTGTGAAGAAGATGACACGTGTCATCTTTTTATTCGTTGAGAACATGTCACACAGATTACACTGTTGAGATATGATATTAAATGAATGGCGGCGATAGTGGGCTTATGTGGTGATCCGTGTGAGGCGTATTCTCTTTTCCCATTGGTTGAACTCTCTATCACATGGATTAAACTTTAACAGCTTTCCAAACTTGGCAAAACAAGCCCCTTGACTTGGCAGATTCTTGTTTCAAGCTAGGATCTTCATTCCTTTGACATTTTTGGTCCTTTAACTTCCATAACTTGTACAAAATGGTCCTTTGACTGAGTTGACTTGATAGTTTGACCAGGTTTGACTTGAATCTTGACTTTTCATTATTTGCACTTCTAGTCCTTCAACTTTCATAACTTGTCAAGATAGGTCCTTGAACTTCAAAGTCTTGTCACTTTTGATCCTCTTTTGTCTTTTTCATCCATTTGAGCTTGATTTTTCCTTGTTTGCTTGAAAATGTATCTTCTTACCTACACAAGTGCACACAAACACAACATACCACATAACACTGCTTTTTACAAGATAAATGGGTATTTTGCTTCATGTTTTAGGGTTATTTGTTGATAAAAGGATATGAGTTTAAGCTCATATCACAGCCAACTGTTTTCCCCAGCATTTGTTTTATTGTTTTGAACTGCTTATGTTTAATTAGCATAATCTATAGCCATATACAAGCATGACCAGTTTCACCTAGTTATGGAGGTACCATAACCATAACATTGGAGGCACCAATGTTATGACTTCCCCACGGCGGAGTGATTACTCGTGGCGTCCCTTTTCAGTTTTGGCCATATTATTATATCATGTGGGGCGTATGGGTGCATCCTAGTTACATGTTTTATTCAGTTTATCATGGTGAATGTGGTGTGTGCCTTGCATCCTTCACAAGGAGTTGATCCCTCCTACCCAAACCAGTATATTAATTAGAGGCATCCCCTCTAATCAGCATGATGAGGTCACCCCTCCAAGTATTCATGCACGTGACCTTTTCATGACCTATATGGGCTATGGTATATTTATGTTAAAACAGTTTTCATAAGATAAACATAAGGCTTTTCAAACTATAAAACCAGTTCCTTCAATACTTAACCAGTTTACTCAGAACTTAGTCTTCCGCTGTTATATGTTACATGCTTATCCTATTTCATGCTATATTGTATATCCGTGCACTGAGCGTTTGCTCAGCCGTTACTTTCCTTTCCATGTCCCAAAACGGCAGGTACCCAAGACTCGAGCATTTGGAGGACGTGCATAGGATGGAAGCTGCCATAGACTTCTTCTCCTTTTGCCTTCATATATTTATGCTTGTTTAGTCTTTCTTTCAGTTCATGTATTTTATTATGTTTTGGGCTTTGTTTTGGGAACCGATGTTTGATTCCGGTTTTCCCTATGGTCATGTATGTTTTACTACATATTACCTTGCATGCTTTGATGAAACGCCATAATTACGCGTGACATTCCGTTTATCAAAATGGGGTGTTACAATTTTGGTCTTGCCTAAACGAGAAGGATATGGGATATTAGGTTTGGGTGGTGAAGGTGCAGGTGTAGGTAAAGGTTGAGATGTTGAAGGGTCCTTCCTAGGAACATCGTCATGACGAGGCGGAGACGGTAATGGTGCACTAATACTAGGTGTAGGAGGAGTAGGAATAAATGGTGGTGGAGGAGGTGTAGATGATGGGGGTGGGATCGGTGGATCGACAATGGTAATTCCACTACGAGTAGTAATAGCACTCACATTTTCTCACGGATTGGTGACGGTGTTTGAAGGTAGAGAACTCGAAGTAGAAGGTTGAGCTGCGGGCAAGAAACTAGAAAACATATTCTTCAAATCAGTTGTTTGATTGCTGAAGGATGATTGAATGTTATCTCGAAGCTCAGATCTAATCTCATTTCCTTGCTTTGTGATATTTCCTTTCAAATTTATAATTTGGCTCTGCAGATTCTTGATTTTCTCACCTTGGGTTCTCATGATGGCTTCAACATCGGGGGTAATGGGTGGGTTTTGTTGAGCGGGTGGGTGATAACTATTAGAAGCTCTTGGTGGGATTTGGATGCTTCTATTGCAGTTGTTGGCGGGGTTTTGGTTTGGAGGAGAAAAACCGGGTGAAAGGTAGTTGTTTGATCGGTAACTCAGCAAATTTCTATCCCCTTGAGGTCGAGCTTGGTAATTTTCCGGTGAATAATTACCATAAGCTGCATACACATTTTCCGGATTTCCTTGAGTCGAAAGACAATCGGTGTATGAGTGAGGACCGCCGCATGTTTCACAAGGATTGGCAACCGCTTTAACTTGTTGTTGTTGTTGGTTTGAAGCGAGAAGCGTGATACTTTTGCTCATTTCAGTCATCATGCGGGTGAGTTCGGTCATATCAGGGTTTGCTGAAGTGGAAGAGACATTGACTCTCGGGTTGTTCCTTGAAGAAGCGGAGGAATCCCAGTTTTTGTGGTGAGTAGTCATGTTCTCAATTAACTCTCTACACTCCTCGGGTCTCCTTTTCATAAATATGCCACCGGCGGCTGCATTAATCGTATCACGATCTCGAAAAGTCAAACCGTTGTAGAAAGTATTAATCAATGTGACGTGAAGCATGTTGTGGTTTGGACAACGATCAATCAAGACATTATATCTTTCCCAAGCATCAAAAAGAGATTCATCGGGTTCTTGCATGAAACCGCTGATTTGATTGCGAAGGCTCGTGACCATGGATGGTGGAAAGTAGCGCGACAAAAAGCGTTGAGTCATGTCATCCCAAATGTGAATAGAATTCTTCGGGAGACGATCAAACCATTTCTCGGCATGATGTGATAAAGTATGTGGGAACAGTTGTAGGCTAAGAACATCCATTGTGGCACCAGGCAACTTCATGCTTTGGGTGATTGTAATGAACTTGTCGAGGTGTTTGTTGGCATCATCATCAGGCAATCCATGGAATGGGTTAGTTTGCACTTGCTGAATCATGTGGTGCTTCAACGAAAACTCAGGAGCGTTGATTTGCATCGGCGCAATCGGTCCTCCTCGTCCAAACATGGTAGGTTGACAAAGCTCCTCCATTGTCCGAAGATTGGGCTGTAGAAGAACATTGTTGTTATTGTTGAGGTGCGGTGGATTATTGTTGTTGTTAACGCCTGACATACTTAAATCTTCTCGAGTCTCGGGCTCTTGATAATTAGAAGATCTAGTACGCATACACCTGAAAATGCAAAAGAAAACAATACCAAACACAAAGACAATATATATACACAATAAAGAGAAAATCTTTTTGGATTTTTGAAATTTTTAATTTTATTGGATTTTTATTAATTTTTAATTTTTTTATGGTTTTTTTGAATTTTTTATGCAAGAAAAATAACGCTCACAAGTGAACGGATCCCAAAAAGCAACGCGTCTCTCACAGAAAACCGTTAATCTTTACGAAAAGAGCCGGCAGTGGCGCCATTTGATACAAGGCTTTTGACACCCCGTATAAAAATTAAAGTTCGTTTTCTCGGTATCTTAACGAATTGATCTAGGTTCTATGTGTGACTCTATTATTTTTGGTGAAACAAATATTTTTGGTTGTTTCTAAATAAAATGTGCAAAACTTTAAAGTAAAAGGCAGGTAATTTAAATCTAATTCTAATTTAAAGCAAATGGCGAGTATTTAAAAACGTGACGAGAAATTAAAAGGGCAATTAAAGTAAATGACGCAAACTTAAATCTATCTAAGGCAAACTTAAAACGCAACTAAAACTTAAACAAATGCAAGACTCAAATAAATCTAAGGCAAAATGAACTTAAAGTGCGACTAATGAAAAAGGCGGGAAAAATAAAGCTTGAAATCAAAAATCAAAGACAAAAACTAAAAAGAACCTGAATACAGCTCATTCGGAACAATCCTTCAGTCGGAACAATCACTCATCCGGAATGTCACCTTCGTTCGGAATGATTCTTCTTCGCTCGGAATATTACCAAAATCCTTGATCCGGAACAAATTTTCTATTATGAATATGTCACGTATCCAGAATAATCCTTCGTTCGGAACTTTACTGATTCGGAACTCAATTGGATCGGAATACTTCCGAATGAACAACTCCCTGGTTCGGAACTTCTCTGCTCGGAAGACTTTGATTTGGAACCTTAAACTGGTTCGGAACTTTTTGATCCGAAACTTTTCTGGTTCGGAACTCCTTGATCCGGAACTCTTCCGAATGAATCAAGAAGCCTTGGTTCGGAACTTTCTGACTCAGAATTTTCCTGGTTCGGAACTTTCTGATTCGGAAGTCTGGCCTTGGGAACCTTGGTTCGGAAGTTTTCCGAATGAACAAAGAACTGATCCGGAACTCCTTGATCCAGAAGTTTTCTGAATCGGAACTCCTTGATCCGGAACTTATCTGGGAATCACAGTAACAGAAACGAACCAAAGAACAAGGAAATACAGTGACACACGAATCTAATCCAAACTTAAGCAAAATCAAACACAAGATTAAACCAAACTAATAACAAAACATCCAATAATCATAAACAAACTATCCAAATCAATAAAACTAACAAATCTAACCACAATAATCAAAACCCACTTTGATCAAAATAAGAACATGAACATGAACATAAACATAAACATAAAAATCAAAGATTAAGAAAGGTAGATAGGAGATTAACAAGATAAAGTAAAGATTGACAAGAATTAAATGAAAAACTTACTTGAAATTAAATGGTAATTAAGGTGCAAGACAAGTATTTAAATTTGACAAGTAATTAAATGACAAAGGTGGAAGAACTAATTGTCACTATTAGCCAACAAAGAAAAATGATTAACAACTAATCTATATATATGGGAGGATTAGGAAGCTTCCTCCCCTCCTTCATTTTCTCTAAATTGCATCATTAGGCCCTTCCTTCTTAATCTCTTTGTTGATTGCACCATTAGTCCTTAAGCCTTTAAATCTTCTTTAATCTTGGACTTTAATGACTTTTGGCTCGGGATTTCTTTGAACTCGTCTTTTAATTCTTCAATAAAGTAGACTTGAGTTTTTCGACTTTTGATAAACTTCCGTCTTTTGACTTTTTCTTCGATAAATCTTCAGAATTGGTCTTGGACTTCCGTTCTTTTTGCACTCTTGACTTCTTGACTTCGTCTTTCATCTTTTTCTTCAATAAAAGCCCATAAATGCCCGTGTTTTCTCCACTTTTCACCTTTTCGTCCTAAATCACAACAAAAACACAAACCACGCATAATTCTGACATAAAAGACATAAAATACACGTTTTGGCTCGGTTATTATTCTAATTAAGTGGTAAAAGGGATGGGTGTTTACACACCTATCAGTGTGTCTCGATCCTTCATATTGATTTTTGATAAATGATTCTTCACATCACTTTTGGATCTTTAGCAACAAAATGTAGCCCTCATGTCTTGTTAGGACCTTTTTCGGACTCGCCAATCTTCGCATCCAGCTTCAATAAGTTATGCCTAGGCTATGAACTCCAATTAATACCGAGCAACTTTTAAACGATCTTGGGCTAGAATCTAAGTAACTTTTCAAATCGTACAACCTTATTTATTGCAATTAAATTTATTAACAAGCGATGGGAGAAAAATCTTATAATCAACTCACATAAATTCACAAAAGAATACAGAACTTATAATTGACTCTATCATCTCTCATTCTCCACAATTTAAAATCTCAAAGAATGAGACTCGTGGATGCTTAGCCTATTAAATCAAAGTTTTGGGTTTTCGAGTCATCTATAGGATCTTTCAAACTCTTAGACTTTTTCAAGTTTAGAATTCGCATTTTAAAGTTCCCTTGATAAACGACTCTCTAGAATCAATTATAGGAACTTGCTAAAAGTTCTCTTAACCCGTGAGAGTTAAGACTTTCGCGTTTTAAAGTTTCCTATATAAAAGCCTAGCAAAACTTGACTTAAACACGTTAAGGATACTAGCTAGAGTAAACTTAGATAAGTAAACTCGGGTTGAATCAAAATATTCACGACTTTGAAAAATTTAAAACCACTTTATTAAAAATTTATTCTAGCAAAGAAAGTAAATAACGATAACAAAGAAAAATAATACTATACTACTAGGCCAGAATAGATTAAAAATTTTGAAAAATGTCGAAAAATCAAATTTTCTGGTTAAAATGAGGGCAAATTCATGGAAAAGACCACTTACTTCGATAGAAGTCCCCCTACACTTGATATAAACATTGTCTTTAATGTTTAAGCATGTGTGAGTAAACTCCCCTACACTTATGACATTGTGCACTTTGTTTAAATCTTGCTAAGGAAAGGACAACTATAGTGATTTCAATGTGAACATATAAGATATGAAATATTGAATCACGACAGTTTAGGATAGAACTGGGAAGACGGGTACACGGGATCACGGTTCGTCAAAAGTCATCGAGAATGGATCTTTGAAGCTTTAATCCCTGCACACTAGAAGAAACAAGACAACAAACACATACGGAGCTCCCCCTACACTTATTATGAAAACGGTAAAGGATAGATAAACGGGTTGCCTCCCGAGAAGCGCTTGTTTTTATTAACCGATTCACGAGCCTGACTCGACCCAGAACTAATTCAAGGGAAACGTGGTGAGGGATGGAATCATCTCATGAGAGATGTCCTCACCAAAGTAAAACTTCACGCGCTGGCCATTCACCTTAAAATTGGGCCTATTTGGCTGAGAAAGCTCAATGGTGCCATATGGGAAGACTATGGCGACGGTGAATGGACCAGACCAGCGGCTCTTCAGCTTTCCCGAGAAGATCTTTAACCGAGAGTTAAAGAGTAAAATTTGATCACCAACGTGGAACTCTCGGTTTCTAATCCTTGAATCATGGATGATCTTGGTCTTCTCCTTGTAGATCAATGAGTTCTCATAAGCTTCATTCCTTAGTTCGTTTAGCTCATTGAGTTGAATCTTCTGAAGATCGTCGGCTTTGTTGATGTCGAAGTTAGCCCACTTCAAGGCCCAGTATGCCTTATGTTCCAGCTCGATAGGGAGGTGGCATGCTTTCCCGTACACAAGACGATAAGGTGTACAACTAATCGGGGTCTTATAAGGGGTACGGAAAGCCCACAAAGCATCGTCTAACTTATCAGCCCACGAGGCACGATGCTCTCCCACAGTACGTGATATGTGTGTAAACACACATCCTTTCTACCACTTAATTACAATAATAACCGGACCAAAACGTGTATTTTATGTCTTTTATGTCGGAATTATGCGTGGTTTGTGTTTTTGTTGTGATTTAGGACGAAAAGGTGAAAAGTGGAGAAAACACGGGAATTCACGGGCATTTACGGACTTTTATTGAAGAAAAAGATGAAAGACGAAGTCAAAGAGTCAAGAGTGCATAAAGAACGAAAGTCCAAGACCAATTCTGAAGATTTATAGAAGAAAAAGTCAAAAGACGGAAGTTTACTTAAAGCCGAGGAACTCAAGTCTTATTTATCGAAGAATTAAAAGACGAGTCCAAAGAAATCCCGAGCCTAAAGTCATCAAAGTCCAAGATTAACAAAAAAATTAAGAAGGAAGGACTTAAGGGCGCAATTAAGAAGAAAGAAAGGAGAGGAGGAAGCTTCCTCTAACCTCTCACCTAATCACCTATATATACCTCTCATTTTCATTTCATTAAGTTTTGTTGGATAGCTTGACAAACTATCTCTTCCACTTTTATTTACTCGCACCTTTAATTACTTGCATATTTAAATACATGTTTTGCACCTTAATTACCTTTTAATTTCAAGTAAGTGTTTCTTTAATTACTCGCACCTTTACTTTATCTTGTTGATCTCATTCTTCCTTTCTTTAATCTTTGTTTTATATGCTTTTTGATTGTTTACTTGTTTAAAGATTTGATTTTTATGCTTTTGATTGTTTCAAATCATTTATTTTCATAGCTTATTTTGTTTATTTTCAAGTTTATATAGTTTTTATAAAAGTTATTTTCGTATAAAAAGTTGTTTTTCTTAAAGCTTATTCTTTTCGTGTCTTAAAAGTCTTTAAATTTCTGTTTAATAGCTTTTTCTTAATCGGTTTGCTTTAGAAATTTCGTCTTTTGCTTATTAGAATCATAGCTTATTTGTTTAGCTTATTTTTAGTACCTTCCCTCGTATTCCGATTTTGTAAGATCGGAAAGGGGCTTTATATTCCGATCGGGGTGATCGGAAAAGGGTTTGTATATTCCGATTGAGGGGGCTTGGTATTCCGATCAGGGGAAGTCAGGTTATTCCGATCAGGTTAGAGTGACAGCTTTCCGATTGGTTCTCCTTTCTACATTCCGATTGAGGTGCATGTTTGGTATTCCGATTGGGACTAGTGACAGTATTCCGATCAGCAGGTTCCGATCAGCATTCCGACCAAGTTCACTATATATTCCGATCAGAGGTATACATTCCGATCTGG
Source organism: Glebionis coronaria (assembly GCA_025667525.1). NCBI lineage: Eukaryota > Viridiplantae > Streptophyta > Magnoliopsida > Asterales > Asteraceae > Glebionis > Glebionis coronaria. The sequence continues at coordinate 458,465,175 of CM046878.1, read as the reverse complement.
AGGTAGGTTCTTGGTATTCCGATTGGGACTAGTGACAGTATTCCGATCAGAATCTTCCGAGCAATATTCCGACAGGTTTGGTGATATTCCGATTGGGGTGATCGGAATACATTCCGATCTAGGTTGTTTCTCTTGATACTTTGTCTTGTTTAATTTTTAGCTTATATTTTTATACTTTGTCCATTTTTAATTCCCGTCACGTTTTATTTTTAGTCATTTTAATTAATTTACTTTCCGTCAAAGTTTTTAAATATTTGCACTTTCCTTTAATTAGACTTAGATTTAATTTCACGCCACTTTACTTTCAACGACATTTACTTTTAAGTCTTCGCACATTTAAATTTAAAAACAACCAAAAATATTTGTTTTACCAAATTCAACTGAATCGTACTTTAAGCCAATAATCAATTCGTTAAGATATCGAGACTTGAACTTTAATTTTTATACGAGGTGTCAAAACCCTTGTATCAAATGGCGCCGCTGCCGGCTCTTTTCGTAAAGATTAACGGTTTTCTGTGAGAGACGCGTTGCTTTTTGGGATCCGTTCACTTGTGAGCGTTATTTTCTTGCATAAAAAAATTAAAAAAATCATAAAAAATTCAAAAATTGATAAAAATCCATAAAAATTAAAAATTTCAAAAATCCAAAAAGATTTTATCTTTATCGTGTATATATATTGTCTTTGTGTTTTGTTTTGTTTTCTGTTGCATTTTCAGGTGTATGCGTACTAGATCTTCTAATTATCAAGAGCCCGAGACTCAAGAAGATTTAGCTATGTCAGGTGTAAACAACAATAATCCACCGCACCCTAATAATAACAACAATGTTCTTCCACAGCCCGATCTTCGGACCATAGAGGAACTTTGTCAACCTACAATGTTTGGACGAGGAGGACCGATTGCGCCGATGCAAATCAACGCTCCTGAGTTTTCGTTGAAGCACCACATGATTCAGCAAGTGCAAACTAACCCATTCCGTGGATTGCCTGATGATGATGCCAACAAACACCTCGACAAGTTCATTACAATCACCCAAAGCATGAAGTTGGCTGGTGCCACAATGGATGAACTTCGCCTACAACTCTTTCCACGTACTTTATTACATCATGCCGAGAAATGGTTTGATCGTCTCCCGAAGAATTCTATTCACACTTGGGATGATATGACTCAACGCTTTTTGTCGCGCTACTTCCCACCATCCATGGTCACGAGCCTTCGCAATTAAATCAGCGGTTTCATGCAAGACCCTGATGAATCTCTTTTTGATGCTTGGGAGAGATATAATGTCTTGATCGATAGATGTCCAAACCACAACATGCTCCCTGTGACCTTAATTGATACTTTCTACAACGGATTGACTTTTCGTGATCGTGATACGATTAATGCAGCCGCCGGTGGCACATTCATGAAAAGAAGACCCGAGGAGTGTAGAGAGCTTATTGAAAACATGACTACTCACCACAAAAACTGGGATTCCTCTGCTTCTTCAAGGAACAATCCGAGAGTCAATGTTTCCTCCATTTCAGCAAACCCTGATATGACCGAACTCACCCGTGTGCTGACTAAAATGAGCAGAAGTATGCAACTCTTAGCTTCAAACCAACAACAACAACAAGTTAAAGCTGTTGCTACTCCTTGTGAAACATGCGGCAGTCCTCACCCATACACAGATTGTCCTTCGACTCAAGGAAATCCAGAAAATGTGTATGCAGCTTATGGTAATTATTCACCGAAAAATTACCAAGCTCGACAAGGGGATAGAAATTTGCTGAGTTACCGGTCCAACAACTACCTTTCACCCGGTTTTTCTCCTCAAAACCAAAACCCCGCCAACAACTACACTAGAAGCAACCAAATCCCACCAAGAGCTTCTAATCCTTATCACCCACCCGCCCAAAACACCCCACCCAGTAATCCGGATGTTGAGGCCATCATGAGAACCCAAGGTGAGCAAATCAAGAACCTGCAGAGCCAAATTATCAATCTGAAAGGAGATATTACCAAGCAAGGAAATGAGATAAGATCCGAGCTTCGAAATGATATTCAATCCTCCTTCAGCAATCGAACCAATGATTTGAAGAATATGCTTGCTAGTTTCTTGCCTGCCGCTCAACCTTCTTCTTCGAGTTCTCTACCTTCAAACACCGTCACCAATCCGCGAGCGAATGTGAGTGCTATTACTACCCGTAGTGGAGTCACCATAGTAGGACCACAAATCCCACCACCATCATCTACACCTACTCCACCACCATTTATCCCTACTCCTCCTACACCTAGTATTAGTGCACCATTACCGTCTCCGCCTCGACGTGCTGAAGTTACCACGCATGACCCTTCAACATCTCAACCTTTACCTACACCTGCACCTTCACCACCCAAACCCAATATCCCTTATCCCTCTCGTTTAGGCAAGTCCAAAATGCTAACCAAGGAGGACTCCGAAGTGTCACGCTATGTGAAGATGATTTCTCAAATGAACTTCAACATTAGCTTTCTTGAAGCACTTGTCCACATGCCCAAATTTGTTAAAGCATTTAGGGAATCGCTTAACAAGAAGGAGAAGCTGGTTGAACTCGCCAACACACGCTTAAATGAAAACTGCTCTGCCGTTATTCTTAAAGAACTGCCGGAAAAGCTTGGAGATCCCGGTCGTTTTGTGTTGCCTTGCGTGTTCAACAAAACTGAAGAATTTACTGCCCTTGCTGATCTCGAGGCCAGTATTAATTTGATGCCATTGAGTGTTTGGAAAACACTATCATTACCCGACCTCACTCCAACAAAGATGACTCTTGAACTTGCAAATCGCACTCTCGCTTACCCCGTCGGTATAGCCGAAGACGTGTTCATAAAAGTTGGCACATTTACTTTCCCGGTCGATTTTGTCGTTGTTGATTATGAAATGGACCCTCGTATTCCTTTAATACTTGGTCGCCCATTCTTGAGAACCGGACAAGCTTTAGTGGATGTGGCCGAAGGTGAGTTAATCTTAAGAGTCGGGGATGATTCACAAGTATTTATGTAACACCCCCACAATTGTTATGCGTAGCGGAACTACAACAATGGGTGCTACACAGTATTCATTGCACACAAGAGATATCAAACGACGCTAAAAAGACGTCATCTTAAAAATTCAACATTTAAAATTTTTAGATAATACATGTCCACAGTTTTTCCAACCCCAAATAGTGCACAGAGTTTAGCGTTTTGGTCCCCATGAATCTCAACCCAAAAACCTCAGTTTTACAACCACATGACATTAAACATAAAAATTGTTTAAGTAGAAAAGGAGGGAAAAAACAAGCGGACACCAAGCCGATCACACAACATCCATCCCATGCATGCTCCATCCTACTGCTCAGCGGTTACCTGAAATACATGCCAAAATTTTGGTCAACGAAAACGTTGAGTGGAATTCATAGGTTTTTCAATCCATTTGAACGTATATATAATAAAAACCATTCGTGATCATTTATAGTCTTGTCGATCAAACAAACTATAATCAGGATACTGACAATTGTGTTTAAGCTCATGACACTAATCCGTTAACTCAATCACCCGCGTAAATATACCGGCATGATTCAGATGAAACCAATGCCCCTCTAAAGGCATCAGTTGCAATTATACCTTATTTCTCATACAAAATAATCTACCGCAGAACTTACTATAAGTACAGCTTCTCGGCTAGCATTGGGTCGTTAACCCCGTAGTACTACAAATTGCATAAGCGGCTATTTCCCCCTTCGCAAGGGCAAGACAATAGTTAATAGTTCATGAATTTAGGGACTTTTGCAACTTTGGTACTCAACACAATTTCTAAGGCAACTTTCGGGTCTAACAATCATTCATGATATACGTTCCTTTTTAAAAACTAGCATGCATTTCCCTCGCGGGTAAAACAATTTGAAATAATATAAGCGAGGCTATAAATTCACACCTTAGATATTAAGTAGTCGGTAGTTCGAGGAGTGATCACTGACGATGAAACGGATGCCCGGGTAAATCAACACCTATCACAAATAACGCGTAATGAGTAATCTCATTTAAATACTTACGGTACTGTATAAAATACATATATATAAGTCACTTATGACCAATATAACTCACGCCAAAAACAAAAACAACAAGTATCATTCATTTTATTCCATTCATTCTTATAACCTACGTCGTCCATTTTTACACGTTCTCGCCGGTACTTGACTAAAGTACGGGCTGTTTTACCTTATTAAACCGCACTTATAAAATTTGACAAAATTTCCAAAAATCCTATATGACCTGTAGATAACATGTTTTTAAGTCCAACAAAAGTTTTCACTTTTACGACCCGTCACGCAACTCATTTCCACGACTACATTTTACGGGCTGAAATTGCGCTTCGACCAATTTTGACCACTTTGACTTATATGAAAAATACCTTTGACTTCCTTGACTCATAAGTCAACATATAGACTCATTTGTACAGGTTAGGGACCAAGTTTTGACCCTTGATCATTCACCAAATTATACTTGTGACCCTCGGGATTTGACTAAAACTTTACACAAATCCGGATTGTGAAAGTCCTCGTCTCCCGGTACCCGATCTTTAAAATGTCATAACTTTTAGCTCGTTTTGAGTCACGGGCTCTACCTTATACCAAATTAAAGCTAGAAAAACCCTCTATCACTATATTTAGTTTTCAAGACTTGGAACAAAAATCATTTTTCCAAAATAGACCAAATGTTTCTGCCTAAAAATGACTATACCAAAAACATGCTTAGACTCGATTCCAAGACTTCTAACCAACTCTAAACATCATCCTAAGACTTCCCAAACATATCCTAACATCAAACTTCCATCCTACCCCTATTGATCAACCAATCTCAATATCAAAATCAAAGAAAAATACACATGCAAGTAGTAACACCTATGTAAATCATCATAAAACAACTAACCAAACACAATAATAACATGCATACTCATCAACCACCATGGCTCCCCCAAACACCCCTTTGCCGTGGGGTTTGGGTGACCAAATCACCACAACCAAATTAATTTTGGTGGGTTTTCATGGTGTTTATACTTCCATAACACTCAAAATAAACATGCATTAGCTCAAATAGCCACAAAAACGAATTTTGGATCATATGAAAAATCTTGAAAAATTTTTATCAATGCATGTTGGATTTGATTACATGAATAGGTGGGTAATGACCAAACTAAGCGTGGTCTAACCTTAGATTTTTGAAAAATCAAGTAGAAAAGATTTTAGGTGGATTTTTGTTTGAGGTGGGTGTGCCGTGAGTTTTGAGAGAGACAAGGGAGGGAGAGTTTGATTTTTCTTGTAAATTTTTGTGTGTGTTTGTGTGTTTGTCCACTTTGCCCCCTTTTGTTAGTTAGGAGGGACCTTGTTGCAATTTCTAGTTTCTTTTGTCCTTAAATAGAAAACAACCTCAAAACTTTGCGGGTTTGACTCAATTGTCAATTTTGAAAATTTTACGGGAGTCGGAAATCTTCCCGAATGCTCCAAAATATTTTTGGGATACTTTAAATGTACTTGGAAGGCTATAAAACTCACACGACTCAACTTAACACGAACCGTAAATAAAATTCTCGAGAAATTACATTATCGATAAATCGTCAAAAATTATATAAAATTGGGCATCCCTCGGGATCGTAATCGTCATCGTCCTTCTCAAAACGTCAAACGTAAAAATTATAACCTCGAACATCGGCTCTAACCAAAATACTTATAATTATAGAAATTAAAATTTATCAAAAATTTCAAAAATTAGCGTAATTTAGGGTATCGTTAATGACCTCGATTCTAGGGTGTCACATCCACCCCTCCTTAAAGAGAGCGACGTCCCGGCGCTCGCCTCTTCTTGGGCTCACATTTCGTCTTACTGGAACAAATGAGGATACCTTTCCTTGAAAAAGTCCTCACGTTCCCAGGTGTATTCCGGTCCACGCTTAGAATTCCATCGGACCTTCACAATAGGAATCCTACTATGCTTCAACCGCTTGACCTCCCGGTCCATAATTTCCACAGGTTCTTCCACAAAGTGCATTTTGTCGTCTAGTCGAATCTCGTCCAAAGGAATCACCAATTCCTTGTCCGCCAAACTCTTCTTCAGGTTCGATACGTGAAACGTGTCATGAATAGCACTAAGCTCGGTCGGCAATTCTAACTTGTACGCTACTGGTCCAATTCGTTCAACGATCTTAAACGGTCCAATATACCTCGGACTCAACTTTCCTTTCTTCCCAAAACGAATTACACCCTTCCACGGCGATACCTTGAGCATAACCATATCTCCAACTTCAAACTCCAACGGTTTCCTTCGGTTATCAGCATAACTTTTCTGTCGGCTTCTCGCAGCAAGTAGTCGGTTCTTGATCTGCACGATCTTCTCTGTCGTTTCTAAAACCATTTCGGGTCCAGTCAATTGACTTTCCCCTACTTCACTCCAACACACGGGCGATCTACACTTCCTTCCATACAATGCTTCGAACGGTGCTGCTTTGATACTCGCATGATAACTATTATTGTACGAAAATTCCACCAGAGGCAAGTGGCGTTCCCAACTTCCTCCAAAATCGATCACGCATGCTCGGAGCATGTCCTCCATCGTTTGAATCGTTCGTTCACTCTGGCCGTCAGTTTCCGGGTGATAAGCCGTGCTTAAACTCAGTTCAGTGCCCATCGCACGTTGAAGCGATTTCCAAAATTCCGACGTAAATCTACTGTCGCGATCCGAAATGATCGATAACGGCACTCCATGTCTACAGACGATCTCTTTCACGTACACGCTGGCGAGTCTTTCCATGCTGTCCGTCTTCTTCATAGGTAAGAAATGAGCAGATTTCGTCAACCTGTCCACAATTACCCATATCATATCGCTTCCACTAGGAGTCCTAGGTAAACCCGTCACAAAATCCATTGCGATTTTCTCCCATTTCCATTCTGGGATTTCCGGTTGTACCAACAATCCAGATGGTTTCTTATGTTCTGCCTGAACCTTCGCGCAAGTCAAACACTTACTGACGTAACGAGCAATATCTGCCTTCATATTCGGCCACCAATAAACTTTCTTCAGGTCGTGGTACATCTTATCCGATCCAGGATGTATCGAATACTTCGACTTATGCGACTCATTCATAACCAATTCTCGAACTCCAGGCTTTCCTTCCTCAGATGGACACAATGGTAACCAAATTCGATTCTCAAAATATCTTAGTCCGTCAGACCTAATCACGAAAATAGGTTTCAACATTCGTCCCAAATTCTCGGCTTCAACATTCCCTTTCATCAATCCTCTCTCCTGAGCCTTCAGTATGGTTTCGGTTAAGTCAACGCTCTCACTCATCACTAAAGCTCTAACCCTCAAAGGTTTCTCCCGTTCCTTCCTACTCAATGCATCTGCTACAACATTCGCCTTCCCAGGGTGATAGCGAATTTCACAATCGTAATCACTCAATAGTTCAACCCATCGTCTTTGTCGCATATTCAACTCCTTTTGATCTAAAATGTGCTGCAAACTCTTGTGATCAGTGAATACAACACACTTTGTCCCATACAGATAGTGTCTCCACAACTTCAACGCAAACACTACCGCTCCTAATTCCAAATCGTGCGTCGTGTAGTTCTCCTCGTTCTTCCTTAATTGCCTCGACGCGTAAGCTATCACCTTCTCACGTTGCATTAATACTGCTCCATAACCCTTACGAGACGCATCACAATACACTACGAAATCTTCGGTTCCCTCAGGCAATGATAAAATCGGTGCGGAACATAACTTATCCTTGAGCGTTTCGAAAGCAAGCTCTTCCTCATTTCCCCATTCATACACCCTATTCTTCTCGGTAAGCCGCGTCAATGGTTTCGCAATCAACGAAAATCCTTCAATAAACCTTCTATAATACCCAGCTAAACCCAAAAATTGTCGAACTTCAGTCGGCGTCGTCGGTGCTGACCATTCCCTGATTGCTACGATCTTAGCAGGATCTACACGAACTCCTTCCTTATCAATCACATGACCTAGAAACTGCACTGATTCCAACCAAAACTCACACTTAGAGAATTTTGCATACAGTTTCTCCTTCCTTAACAACTCCAAAATCTTTCTCAGGTGCTTCTCGTGCTCCTCCTTACTCTTAGAGTAAATAAGTATGTCGTCGATGAAAACAATAACAAACTTATCTAGATACGGCTTGCACACGCGATTCATAAGATCCATGAATACAGCAGGCGCGTTAGTCAACCCAAACGGCATCACTCGAAATTCAAAGTGTCCATACCGCGTACGAAAGGCAGTTACAGGAATATCCTCCTCTCTTACACGCAGTTGATGATACCCTGATCTTAAATCGATCTTTGAGTATACACTGGACCCTTGCAATTGATCGAACAAATCATCAATCCTCGGTAATGGGTACCGATTCTTAACCGTCAGCTTATTGAGTTCTCTATAGTCAATACACATTCTAAACGAACCATCCTTCTTCTTTACGAACAACACTGGCGCTCCCCAAGGTGATGAGCTCGGCCTAATAAATCCTTTGTCCATCAACTCCTTCAATTGATCCGCTAACTCCTTTAACTCAGATGGTGCTAAGCGATAAGGTGCTCGTGCAACCGGTGCAGCTCCTGGCACTAGATCAATTCGAAACTCGACCTCACGATTAGGCGGTAAACCTGGCAACTCGTCTGGAAAAACGTCCGGATACTCGCGAATAATTGGTACCTCTTCAATTCTCGCCTCTACATCACCATCGCTCGAAACCTGTGCCAAAAACACATCGCATCCGCTCTCTACGTACTTCATCATCTTCAAACACGAAATCACCTTCAAACGAGAAGTGCATTCGTCTCCCTTAACCGTCAAAACCCTATTCCTCAGCGGAATCTGCACCAATCTCTCACCACAGACGATCGTAGCACTACGCGCCATTAGCCAATCCATTCCCACAATCACGTCAAACGATCCTAGCTCTATAGGCATCAAGTCGATTTTAAAAGCGTAGTTTCCTAACTTCAAGGTACACCCTTTCAGTATAGAATTCGTACTAACAATTTTTCCATCGGCTAATTCAACATTATAACTAGTCGTTAACAATACCGGTTCTCTATCGATATGACGACTAAATCTAACGTCTACAAAACTCTTGTCGGAGCCAGAATCAAATAAAATACTAGCATAACAAGCGTCTAGCAAAAACGTACCGGTAACCACATTGGGACCTTGTGGTTTATCAGCAGTTCCCACTTGATACACAGCTGCCGCATTATTTCCTCCCCGTCTGTTCCCTGCCTTCGGGCAATTTGCTTGCACATGCCCCCTTTCTCCACAGCTATAACATCCTCTCATCCTGATAGCATTAGCCCCAGTGGCTACTCCTCCCATTTTCTTTTGTTACCCTCAGCAATGTAATTCTGCTTATCCTGAAGCTTAACGTCCATCAAAGCGTGTGCCATTTGAACCGCTTCGTCAAACGTTCCAGGTTTCGACGAAGTTGTTTCACCCTTGATGTTGCTAGATAAACCCTTAATATACTGCTTCATTTTCTTGGCGTCATTGGCAAATATGTCCGGACACAAAAGACTTAACTCATTGAATCTCCTGGTGTAAGCAGCTATATCGTTGTTCTTCAAGGTCAAGTGTCTCAATTCGTCCTCCAATTGCCCCAATTCCTCCTCTGGGCAAAACTTCTTGGTCAACAAAGCTTTGGTCGCATTCCACGTTCTCGCATTTGCCACAGCCAATCCCACCGTAGCTACCTGAGTATTCCACCAGCTCAACGCATCATCCAGAAATGTAGCTGCTGCAAACTTTACTTTATCCGCCTCTGCACAACCACTGATTTCAAACGTACTCTCAACTTTTTCCAACCATCGCCTAAGTTCTAGGGCTCCACCCGATCCACGGAACTGCGTAGGACCGCACTTCATAAAGCTTGAATAGGTACACACTCTCGGGGCTGGTTGTCTCCCCGCGTTCCTTCCTGGATCCTGATTTCTCCCAGCTCGGTCTGCTTCCAACGCATTAGCTATCGCTTCCTGAATCATGTTGTTAACACGATCGGCAGTCAACTTTGGAGGCATTGTTTTATCGAATATCTCTTTCTGCAAGACAAGAAAAATAGAAAAACAATGTAAGTATTCATATCAAGTTTCCCAGACATAAAATACATACAACGACACATCACTACGGAGTTACTAGTATTCATCATTTCACACCACAAAAGATCAAATTTAAGACATATCACAGATCATGAAAGGTAACATAGATTGTATTGATAGTTAACCAAAATCGTGACAAGTAATGCCACTACAATCATTCACCACAAAACATCAAGTACTTGAGTTTCTCGTCATAATACCATCATACAAAGGTCTAAAATAGTTCTATTACAATGATCAAAGAAAAATACAAAACAAGTAACTAGGCATGTGGTGATCCACACGGCCTCTTAGATGGCGGCTCGTCGTCGTCCTCGGTTTCCTCATCACTCACGTCCTCGTCCACATCATCCACTTTTCCCTTTCCTTTCTCATCTGGCCCACATTCTGTTTCCTTTCTCATCCCTGATGTGGATCCATGCTCAATCGCTACTTGACTTCCCACCGAAATACAAGCACCTCCAGTAGGCGGCTGAACCATGAAGTCATTCGCCTCCATCTCCACATCGTCCACGAATCTCCAATCCGGGGGTAATGAATCCCTCACACGATGCTCCCAACTCTGCATCCTCGACAACCTCATCTGATCTTCCCTCACACGATCAAGACTAGCACTCAAATTTGCAACCATTGATTTCAAACTGTTGATGGCACTTGTGTTCATCATCCCATCATACGCAATCCTTGAAGTCCTTTCCAACAATCTTTCGTCCGCCTTGTCATTCTCGTCGAATCTACTGACCACTCTTGATTCCACTACATACCTCATGCACATCGATCCTTCCAAACCTCTCACAGTCCGTCGCACGTCATGATAATCCCTCGGTCCGGGACAGCAAATTCTTGGGATGCCTTGATGAAGAGAATTTGCGCTCATTGCACCTTCGGCTCTTCTGGGAATATCTGGTACACCAACCAGATGGGAAGTACGCATAGGCGTGGGACAAGTAGTTCTCCTTGAGTCGGGGTCCTGGGCTCGTACATCGTTACCGTTATCGTTGGGCGGTACCTCGGCCATTCCTGCAATAACAGCGAATTTCGGAGGGTACATAAGTAATTATACAATAATTATAAATATATGCATGCAAATGCAATGCAAAGGTGGTACATATGCCCGGAATGTAATAATATGATGCTCATGCATGATAAATATGAAAATTACGATGTCGGATATTTCACGTAAAATTTAACGTCTACATATAGTAATTCCATACTTATATAATAATTACCCACATATATATACTTTACTCAAAAGTATACGTCAAATGCCATAAATACAACAATAAATCTTACCGGAGCCATGCAAGATAGTTGTGTGTGCTTGGACCCTTTTTCTTACGACACCAAAAGTTATAGTTTAGGATTTTCAAAAACGACCTAGTTCTCTATAACTCGTGGCTCTGATTACCAATCTGTAACACCCCCACAATTGTTATGCGCAGCGGAACTACAACAATGGGTGCTACACAGTATTCATTGCACACAAGAGATATCAAACGACGCTAAAAAGACGTCATCTTAAAAATTCAACATTTAAAATTTTTAGATAATACATGTCCACAGTTTTTCCAACCCCAAATAGTGCACAGAGTTTAGCGTTTTGGTCCCCATGAATCTCAACCCAAAAACCTCAGTTTTACAACCACATGACATTAAACATAAAAATTGTTTAAGTAGAAAAGGAGGAAAAAAACAAGCGGACACCAAGCCGATCACACAACATCCATCCCATGCATGCTCCATCCTACTGCTCAGCGGTTACCTGAAATACATGCCAAAATTTTGGTCAACGAAAACGTTGAGTGGAATTCATAGGTTTTTCAATCCATTTGAACGTATATATAATAAAAACCATTCGTGATCATTTATAGTCTTGTCGATCAAACAAACTATAATCAGGATACTGACAATTGTGTTTAAGCTCATGACACTAATCCGTTAACTCAATCACCCGCGTAAATATACCGGCATGATTCAGATGAAACCAGTGCCCCTCTAAAGGCATCAGTTGCAATTATACCTTATTTCTCATACAAAATAATCTACCGCAGAACTTACTATAAGTACAGCTTCTCGGCTAGCATTGGGTCGTTAACCCCGTAGTACTACAAATTGCATAAGCGGCTATTTCCCCCTTCGCAAGGGCAAGACAATAGTTAATAGTTCATGAATTTAGGGACTTTTGCAACTTTGGTACTCAACACAATTTCTAAGGCAACTTTCGGGTCTAACAATCATTCATGATATACGTTCCTTTTTAAAAACTAGCATGCATTTCCCTCGCGGGTAAAACAATTTGAAATAATATAAGCGAGGCTATAAATTCACACCTTAGATATTAAGTAGTCGGTAGTTCGAGGAGTGATCACTGACGATGAAACGGATGCCCGGGTAAATCAACACCTATCACAAATAACGCGTAATGAGTAATCTCATTTAAATACTTACGGTACTGTATAAAATACATATATATAAGTCACTTATGACCAATATAACTCACGCCAAAAACAAAAACAACAAGTATCATTCATTTTATTCCATTCATTCTTATAACCTACGTCGTCCATTTTTACACGTTCTCGCCGGTACTTGACTAAAGTACGGGCTGTTTTACCTTATTAAACCGCACTTATAAAATTTGACAAAATTTCCAAAAATCCTATATGACCTGTAGATAACATGTTTTTAAGTCCAACAAAAGTTTTCACTTTTACGACCCGTCACGCAACTCATTTCCACGACTACATTTTACGGGCTGAAATTGCGCTTCGACCAATTTTGACCACTTTGACTTATATGAAAAATACCTTTGACTTCCTTGACTCATAAGTCAACATATAGACTCATTTGTACAGGTTAGGGACAAAGTTTTGACCCTTGATCATTCACCAAATTATACTTGTGACCCTCGGGATTTGACTAAAACTTTACACAAATCCGGATTGTGAAAGTCCTCGTCTCCCGGTACCCGATCTTTAAAATGTCATAACTTTTAGCTCGTTTTGAGTCACGGGCTCTACCTTATACCAAATTAAAGCTAGAAAAACCCTCTATCACTATATTTAGTTTTCAAGACTTGGAACAAAAATCATTTTTCCAAAATAGACCAAATGTTTCTGCCTAAAAATGACTATACCAAAAACATGCTTAGACTCGATTCCAAGACTTCTAACCAACTCTAAACATCATCCTAAGACTTCCCAAACATATCCTAACATCAAACTTCCATCCTACCCCTATTGATCAACCAATCTCAATATCAAAATCAAAGAAAAATACACATGCAAGTAGTAACACCTATGTAAATCATCATAAAACAACTAACCAAACACAATAATAACATGCATACTCATCAACCACCATGGCTCCCCCAAACACCCCTTTGCCGTGGGGTTTGGGTGACCAAATCACCACAACCAAATTAATTTTGGTGGGTTTTCATGGTGTTTATACTTCCATAACACTCAAAATAAACATGCATTAGCTCAAATAGCCACAAAAACGAATTTTGGATCATATGAAAAATCTTGAAAAATTTTTATCAATGCATGTTGGATTTGATTACATGAATAGGTGGGTAATGACCAAACTAAGCGTGGTCTAACCTTAGATTTTTGAAAAATCAAGTAGAAAAGATTTTAGGTGGATTTTTGTTTGAGGTGGGTGTGCCGTGAGTTTTGAGAGAGACAAGGGAGGGAGAGTTTGATTTTTCTTGTAAATTTTTGTGTGTGTTTGTGTGTTTGTCCACTTTGCCCCCTTTTGTTAGTTAGGAGGGACCTTGTTGCAATTTCTAGTTTCTTTTGTCCTTAAATAGAAAACAACCTCAAAACTTTGCGGGTTTGACTCAATTGTCAATTTTGAAAATTTTACGGGAGTCGGAAATCTTCCCGAATGCTCCAAAATATTTTTGGGATACTTTAAATGTACTTGGAAGGCTATAAAACTCACACGACTCAACTTAACACGAACCGTAAATAAAATTCTCGAGAAATTACATTATCGATAAATCGTCAAAAATTATATAAAATTGGGCATCCCTCGGGATCGTAATCGTCATCGTCCTTCTCAAAACGTCAAACGTAAAAATTATAACCTCGAACATCGGCTCTAACCAAAATACTTATAATTATAGAAATTAAAATTTATCAAAAATTTCAAAAATTAGCGTAATTTAGGGTATCGTTAATGACCTCGATTCTAGGGTGTCACAATTTAAAATGGGGAAGCTTACTAGTACAACCTTTGGAGGCCGCGAATCAGTGAATATGATTAATGTGCTCGATGACTTTACCGTCTACGACAATCCTCTATTCGACTCTTGCATCGACAATCCACTTTTTCAAGATGATGAGGATGATTCTCTCCCTACTTTGGCAGCTTCTCCCATTTATGATTCTCCACCGGTCTTATGATGATGATGATTCTAGCTCAGACTCGGATGATTATGATGACCTTACTTCTGAGTATCCCGATCTGCCCACGTATGATGATTTCGATGAGGCTGATACTCTTTCGAGCGATTCTTCACATGATGAAGATCCTCCGCCATCACTCGATCCTACTTTGGACGATTACTCATTTGAGGAAGACTTCTCTACGTTTCTCAACACTTACTTCCCTCATGAGAGTAATGCTCCTCCTTATGATTTTGAAGATTATCGTCTTGATCCTACTTTGGATTTGAAGAACATTCTTTCAAAGGAGAAGAAACCGGTCGACACCAATATCCGTTGCACATATGATTTGACACCTCTTTGTCCCCCTTCTGAGGACGAGGTTGTGCTTCTTCGCGGATCTTCTTCCCATTCTGCTGAGCCTGAGTGCTATTTTCCCTTAAAGGAAAAGGTGTTCGACCCCGGTATTGAAATCTTTAAGCCATCTCAGTATCCACCTGATGAAATAAAAGGAAAAATCTTTGGAAATTTTGAAGACATGCTTGCACCATTTCATCCTTGCTTCCACCGTGCTCCATCGCTGCTTAAGGGAACCTTGCCTACTCTTCTTTGGCTTGCCTTGTTCGCCTTAAGCTCGTGCTATTTTATGGACGAAAACTATGTCTTTGATCCTGGTGGATATGTTTCATGCTTCTTCCGTTGATGATCAAGGTCGAGTCAGGCTCACGACTCGGTTAACAAAAACCAAGCGCTTCTTGGGAGGCAACCCATGCATCTATCTTTTCGCTCTCTTTATCATAAGTGTAGGGGAGACCCGTTGGTGTTTGCTCTCTCCTCTCTTCTTAATCAGGGATTCGAGCTTCAATGATCCACTCTTGATGATTCTTGACGACCCGTGATTTCGTGTCCACTTCTTCCCGGTTCTATCCTAAACTCTTTTCGATTCACTATTTTATATTTTCTCAATATTAAAATAGGAATCTCTTTAGTTGTCCTTTCCCTTAGCGAGATTTAAACAACGTGCACAATGTCCTAGGTGTAGGGGAGTTTACTCCCACATGCTTAAACATTGAGGACAATGTTTATGTTAAGTGTAGGGGGACTTCTATCGAAGTTAAGTGGCTTTTTCCTTGTTTTTGTCCTCATTTTAACCGGAAAATCAATTTTTCGACATTTTTCAAAATTTTTGATCTATTTTGGCCTATTAGTTTTTCCCTTTGTATAGTTATTTTATTTCCTTGCTAGAATAAATCTCTAATAAGTGGTTTTAATTTTCAAAACGTTGTGAATCTTTTGACTCAACCCGAGTTTACTTATCTAAGTTTTCTCTAGCTAGTATCCTTAACGTGTTTAAGTCAAGTTTTGCTAGGCTTTTATTTAGGGAGCTATAAAACGCGAAAGTCTTAACTCTCACGGGTTAAGAACAAGAACTTTTCGCAAGTTCCTATAATTGATCCTAGAGAGTCGTTTATCAAGGGAGCTTTAAAATGCGATTTCTAAACTTGAAAAAGTCTAAGAATTTGCAAGATCCTATAGGCGACTCGAAAACCCAAAACTTTGATTTAATAGGCTAAGCATCCACGAGTCTCATTACTTGAGATTTTAAACTGTGGAGAACGAGAGATGATAAGGCAAATTACAAGTCCGGTATTCTTTCGTGAATTTATGTGAGTTAATTATGAGCCTATTCTCCCATCGCTTGCTAATAATTTATCTGCTAATAAATAAGGTTGTGCGATTTGAAAAGTTACTTAGCTTCTAGCCCAAGATCGTTTAAAAGTTGCTCGGTATGGATTAGAGTTCATAGCCAAGGCATAACTTATTGAAACGGGATGCGAAGATTGGCAAGTCCGAAAAGGCCCTAACAAGGCATGAGGGCTATATTTTGTTGCTAAAGATCCAAAGTGATGTGAAGAATCATTTATCGAAAATCAATATGAAGGATCGAGACACACGACAAAAAGCAAATACTCCCCAAAAGTCATGGAGAAGTGTATCCGAAAAGACCCTAACAAGGTATGAGGATAAATAGATCCAAGTCATAAAAGGAGGCAGATCGTTGTATATCAAAGTCAAAAATAAAGATTGGAGAAAAATGAAGAAGTCGTGGTCCAAGTATGAATCTCTCAAAACTTCAAGTGAAGAAATTCCTATATGAAGAGAAGACCATTATTTCATGAACGTCTCTCAAGGTTTGAAGTATGAAGTCGCTGCCAAATATCGGTCCGAGAAAGGTCTCAAATCGCGAAGCGAGTTATGCCAAGATATGAACTTTATGAGGTCCCGAGAAGCAGTTTTAAAAGATTTTGTCCTTTAGCTAACTATTGATTAAATCATTCACCTTATTTTCGGACTAAATAACTATCGAAATAAGTCAAACAATGCATCCTCGTGATCATTCAAGACAAAAATAAAATATAAGAGATACACCTAGGAATAAGGGAGTCTAAGTGAATAATTGGCCCACATGAGTTCGTTTTAGTTTACTAACTTATAATAACAATGATCTCGTTTTTAAGCTTGGTTTGGAGAAAGTGAAAACTTGAGGATGATGATCATTCACAACATTTCCAAAACCCGAAGGTATGTTTTTGATTTCTTTACTTTTAATGTTTTTAATTTTCTATCTCTTCAATAAAGGCCAACGTGGATTGATTATGATGAAAAATGTAAACGTGCTTTGTAACTAATGCATTGCATGAGGACATTGCAATGGTCAAGTGTAGGGGATTTGATATGTGTGTAAACACACATCCTTTCTACCACTTAATTACAATAATAACTGGACCAAAACATGTATTTTATGTCTTTTATGTCATAATTATGCGTGGTTTGTGTTTTTGTTGTGATTTAGGACGAAAAGGTGAAAAGTGGAGAAAACACGAGAATTCACGGGCATTTACGGACTTTTATTGAAGAAAAAGATGAAAGACGAAGTCAAAGAGTCAAGAGTGCATAAAGAACGGAAGTCCAAGACCAATTCTGAAGATTTATCGAAGAAAAAGTCAAAAGACGGAAGTTTACTTAAAGCCGAGGAACTCAAGTCTTATTTATCGAAGAATTAAAAGACGAGTCCAAAGAAATCCCAAGCCTAAAGTCATCAAAGTACAAGATTAACAAAAAAATTAAGAAGGAAGGACTTAAGGGCGCAATTAAGAAGAAAGAAAGGAGAGGAGGAAGCTTCCTCTAACCTCTCCCCTAATCACCTATATATACCTCTCATTTTCATTTCATTAAGTTTTGTTGGATAGCTTGACAAACTATCTCTTCCACTTTTATTTACTCGCACCTTTAATTACTTGCACATTTAAATACATGTTTTGCACCTTAATTACCTTTTAATTTCAAGTAAGTGTTTCTTTATTTACTCGCACCTTTACTTTATCTTGTTGATCTCATTCTTCCTTTCTTTAATCTTTGTTTTATATGTTTTTTGATTGTTTACTTGTTTAAAGATTTGATTTTTATGCTTTTGATTGTTTCAAATCATTTATTTTCATAGCTTATTTTGTTTATTTTCAAGTTTATATAGTTTTTATAAAAGTTATTTTCGTATAAAAAGTTGTTTTTCTTAAAGCTTATTCTTTTCGTGTCTTAAAAGTCTTTAAATTTCTGTTTAATAGCTTTTTCTTAATCGGTTTGCTTTAGAAATTTCGTCTTGTGCTTATTAGAATCATAGCTTATTTGTTTAGCTTATTTTTAGTACCTTCCCTCGTATTCCGATTTGGTAAGATCAGAAAGGGGCTTTATATTCCGATCGGGGTGATCGGAAAAGGGTTTGTATATTCCGATTGAGGGGGCTTGGTATTCCGATCAGGGGAAGTCAGGTTATTCCGATCAGGTTAGAGTGACAGCTTTCCGATTGGTTCTCCTTTCTACATTCCGATTGAGGTGCATGTTTGGTATTCCGATTGGGACTAGTGACAGTATTCCGATCAGCAGGTTCCAATCAGAATTCCGACCAAGTTCACTATATATTCCGATCAGAGGTATACATTCCGATCTGGAGGTAGGTTCTTGGTATTCCGATTGGGACTAGTGACAGTATTCCGATCAGAATCTTCCGAGCAATATTCCGACAGGTTTGGTGATATTCCGATTGGGGTGATCGGAATACATTCCGATCTAGGTTGTTTCTCTTGATACTTTGTCTTGTTTAATTTTTAGCTTATATTTTTATACTTTGTCCATTTTTAATTCCCGTCACGTTTTATTTTTAGTCATTTTAATTAATTTACTTTCCGTCAAAGTTTTTAAATATTTGCACTTTCCTTTAACTAGACTTAGATTTAATTTCACGCCACTTTACTTTCAACGACATTTACTTTTAAGTCTTCGCACATTTAAATTTAAAAACAACCAAAAATATTTGTTTTACCAAATTCAACTGAGTCGTACTTTAAGCCAATAATCAATTCGTTAAGATATCGAGACTTGAACTTTAATTTTTATACGAGGTGTCAAAACCCTTGTATCAGTACGCTCAAGAATTCGCTTCAATCCACGGTTAGATATCTCGGCTTGACCATTTGTTTGAGGATGATAAGCGGTGGAAAGACGGTGATTGACACCGTACTTAGCCATGACTCTAGCAAATTGATCATTGCAAAAATGAGTCCCGCGGTCACTGATTATAGCACGAGGAACACCGAATCGAGAAAAAAGCTGCTTCAAAAAGTTCAAAACCACCCTCGCATCGTTCGTAGGGAGAGCCTTAGCTTCAACCCATTTGGATACGTAGTCAACGGCTACGAGGATGTACTTGTTCCCTTTAGATGATGGAAATGGCCCCATAAAGTCGATGCCCCATACATCAAAGATTTCACATTCTTGTATGAAATTTTGAGGCATCTCATCTTTATGTGTGATCTTGCCTTGGCGTTGGCAAGCATCACAATTATTAACCTTCTCGTGAGCGTCACGATAAATGGTGGGACAATAGAATCCCGAGTCAAACACTTTCTTCGCGGTGTAGTTGGGACCAAAGTGACCACCGGTGGGTCCTTTATGGCAAGCTTCGAGAATGTCTAAAGCTACGGGTCCATCAACACACCGACGAATAATCAGATCAGCACATTGTTTGAAGAGATAAGGTACATCCCAAAAGTAAGTCTTAACATCTTTAAAGAACTTCTTCTTTTGTTGGGATGTTAACCCTTCGATGAGGATACCACCCGCTAAGTAGTTTGCAATGTCCGCAAACCACAGGGTGTCATCAAGATTGGAATTGATAGAAATTAAGGCCTCAAGGGGAAAAGAGTCATTGATCTCTTGATTCGGATGATCCCCATGATAAGGATCCTCAAGTCTACTTAGATGATCCGCGGCTAGGTTTTCCGCTCCCTTTTATCACGAATTTCAATTTTGAATTCTTGAAGGAGCAAAACCTAACGAAGAAGTCTTGGCTTAGAATCTTGCTTAGTCAACAAGTACTTCAACGCGGAATGATCGGTGTACACAATGGTGGTGGAAAGAACAAGATAGGGGCGGAACTTCTCAAAAGCATACACTACAGCTAAAAGCTCTTTTTCGGTAGTGGTATAATGCAATTGAGCCCCCGTCATTGTCTTGCTAGCATAATGGATTGGTTGGAAGTGTTTGTTCACTCTTTGGACCAAAACCGCTCCAATAGCAAAATCGCTAGCATCACACATCAATTCAAAAGGTAGCTCCCAATTAGGGGTAACCAAGACCGGTGCCTTAGTTAGCTTGTCCTTAAGAAGATTGAAGGATTCAAGACACTCTTTAGAAAATATAAAAGGAGTATCTTTTTCCAAGAGGTGGGTCATTGGGCGAGCGATTTTAGAAAAATCTTGAATGAATCGACGATAGAAGCCCGCATGACCAAGGAAACTTCTCACACCCTTCATGGTTGAAGGTGGAGGCAATTTAGCAATAACATCGACTTTAGCACGGTCGACTTCAAGACTGGCTTTGGAGATTTTATGTCCAAGAACAATGCCTTCTTTTACCATGAAATGGCATTTTTCCCAATTTAGAACAAGGCGAGTGTCTTCACACCGCTTAAGCATGCGTTCAAATTGGCAAGGCAATGAGAGAAAGAATCACCATAGACTGAGAAATCATCCATGAAGACTTCCATAGTTTCTTCAACCATGTCATGGAAGATAGCCATCATACACCTTTGGAATGTCCCAAGAGCATTGCATAAGCCGAAAGGCATTCTTTTATAAGCAAATGTTCCATAAGGACAAGTGAATGTGGTTTTCTCTTGGTCTTTGGGATCGATGAGAATTTGAAAATACCCGGAGAAACCGTCTAAAAAGCAGTATTAGTCATTACCCGATAGACGTTCAAGCATTTGGTCCATGAAAGGACGAGGAAAATGATCCTTTCTCGTAGCATCATTGAGTTTGCGATAGTCTATACAAACTCTCTACCCTGTAACGAGACGAGTAGGAATCAACTCGTGGTTTTCATTGGGCACAACGGTGATTTCGCCTTTCTTAGGCACACAATGGACCGGACTAACCCATGGTGAATCCGAGATGGGGTAGATCATTCCCGCATCAAGAAGTTTGATAACCTCTTTTTTGATAACGTCATGGATCTTGGGATTCACCCTTCTTTGGTTTTGAATAGTGGGTTTAAAAACGTCCTCCATGAGAATTTTATGTGCGCAAAAGTGAGGATCAATTCCACGAATATCGGAGATTTTCCACGCAATCGCTTTCTTATGATTCTTCAGCACGGCGATAAGTCGGAATTTTTCGTCTTCTTTCAAATCCTTTGCGATGATGACGGGTGACTTCTTGTTGTCTTAAAGGAAAACGTACTCGAGATGAGACGGCAGATCCATAAGCTCAAAACCCGAGGATTTTTTATGGAAGGCGTAGTCAAATCCGGATCATCGATAGAGATTTCCTTAGGAGATGGTGGAGAAATATGGTCCTCATTGAGAAGTTTCTCAATGGTACGAATGTCTTCATCCCAATTGGAGGGAGAATCGTCATATTGCAAGTCCACATCTCCCAAAGTTGCTTCAAATTCTTTCAAAATGAAATCACTTTCTCCAAATGGAGTTAGTGGTGAGGCAACGGTCTCAACAATGGGTAGAGAAGAAGAACCACTTTTACAAGCGTCTTTGAAATGTTCTTCACAAGCCTCATCAAGAACGTCAATGAAATTAACGCTCTCGTTTTCAGAAGGCTGCTTAGAAAGTTTACCCATGTTGAAGACGATTTTGTCGTCACCAACTCTCATGATTAATTCGCCCGTATCTACATCAATGAGAGTGCGACCGATCCTCAAGAATGGACGTCCAACGATTAATGGAACACGAGGGTCCATCTCGTAGTCAACGACAACAAAATCCTCCGGAAAGGTGAATTTGTCGACACCAACGAAGACGTCTTCGGCTATCCCCACTGGATAAGCAACCGTACGGTTAGCTAATTCCAATGTCATCCGTGTGGGGACTAGCTCGGGTAGAGACAATTGTTTCCAAATGCTTAAAGGCATTAAGTTTATACTAGCACCTAGATCGGCTAGGGCCATACAATTCTCAACCCCGGGAAAGTTGCAAGGAATGAGAAAACGACCCGGATCACCAAGTTTGGTGGGTAATTTCCTTAAGAGCACTGCAGAGCAATTCTCGTTAAGTTGGGTCTGAGCAATATCAAGAAGTTTCTCCTTATCACTGAGAATATCTTTAAACATTTTAGCATATTTCGGCATGTGAGCGAGAGCCTCGGCAAAGGAGATATTGAAATTCAGTTGTTTAAACATTTTGAGAAAGTTAGAAACCTGAATATCATCCTTGTTCTTCAATTTCTCTTTCCTCAACCTTGAGTGATAAGGTATATTGGGTTGAGATGAAGGCTTTGGAATAGAATTCTCACTCACATCCTTGGGTGGTGGAGGGGTGGAAGTAGAAGGTGGAGGAATTGGAGAAATAGAAGGTGGAGGAATTGGAGAAATAGAAGGTGGAGAAATTGGAGAAGTAGAAGGTGGAGGAGTAGAAGTTGGAGGAATTGGAGAAGGGGACTCGTTTTCCTTTGTCACAATCACCGGTGTAGGTGTAGGAAGCTCGGGTTCCTTTAAACCTTTTCCACTGCGAGTGGTGATTGCTTTCATCTCCCCTCTTGGATTAGAAACGGTGTTACTCGGAAGAGAACCCGAACCAGAGGCTTGATTACTTGGGAAGAAACTAGCCATCATGTTCCTTAAGTCATTCGTTTGACTTGCTAAAGAGTTTCGCATATCGGCTCGAAGATCATTCCCTTGTTTCACCATATCTGCTTTCATGTTGGCCATTTCCAGCTGAAGTTTTTTCACTATCACATCATTAGTCCTCATGTAAGTGTCAACCTCTTGATTAAATGTGGTGGGTTGGGTGGTAGGAAGAGCATGGTAGGCAGGTGGTTGATAAGTGGGTGGTTGGTGAACTTGATTGTTTCTTTGAGGTGGATATGAGTTTCTTGGGGTTTGATATTGATTTGGAGCTCGTGGTTGGTTTTGATTGTTACGATTTAGGTTGTTTGGGTTTTGAGGTGGAAAACCGGGTGGTGAAAGAAAGTTGTTTGAGCGATAGCTGAGCAAATTGCTGTCACCTTGAGGACGTGCTTGATAGCCTCCTGTAGAAAAGTTACCATTGGCGGCATACACATTTTCCGGATTGTCATGAGTCGAAGGACAATCGGTGTATAAATGAGATCCCCCGCATATTTCACATGACTGACTCATAGCATTAACTTGAGCATTGATAGCTTTGGTGTTGTTAGCGGTTTGGAGAGCAAGTGTTTCAACAAGCGTAGTAAGCTTATCAATTCTCTTGTCGCTCTCATTAGTGCTAGCACTAGCCACATTAGTCCGAACACTCTTGGTTGGCACTCTAGACTTATTCTCAATAATATCCCAAGTGGCATTAAAAGACTTAACCAAAATATTACCCCTTGAGGCACTATTTAGTGAATCTTGGTCATTCATGCTTAAACCATTGTAAAAAGTATTAATTTGATGTACTTTTGTGAAACCATGTTGTGGACACTTTCTTAAAAGTTCCTTAAAACGGTCCCAAGATTCACTAAATGTCTCACCGTACTTTTGTTCAAAGGTAATGATTTCATTCCGCAAAGCGGTAGTACGTGAGGGTGGGAAAAAGTAGTTAATGAACTTGGTCTCTAAATCCGTCCACGTAAGAATACTTTGTGGCGGTTTCTTATCAAGCCAATTCCGGGCTTGTCCCTCTAAGGAGAAAGGAAAAAGTTGCAAGCGAATCACTTCTTGTGAAACCCTATTATACTTAACCGTATTGGTGAGTTGAAGAAACCTTTTTATATGGTCATGAGGATCATCAAGCGAACGCCCCAAGAAAGGTTGAGCAGAGACCATTTGAATAAATCCGGATTTGAGCTCAAAATTGTTGGCTCCAATATCGGGTATGACAATAGCATCGGTGTTGCCCTCTACGTGCGATTGCAAAAGCTCGATCATTGGTTGATTGTCCATGGTGTCAATAGGTGGAGTAATGACTTCGGCTTGAGCTACTTTCTTCTTACGAGCACGAGTACGCATACACACCTACCAAAGGAAAAGAAAAATAGACAAGAAATATTTTTGGCTTTTTTATGTTTTTCTATTTTTTTGGATTTTTAAAGAATTTTAATTTTTATGGATTTTTGAAAATTTTTAAGCAAGAAAAATAACGTTCAAAAGTGAACGGATCCCAAAATCCCACGCGTCTCTCACTTAAAACCGTTAATCTTAACGAAAAGAGCCGGCAGCGGCGCCATTTAATACAAGGGCTTGTCTCGTATGAAATTTCGTTGTTCCAGTCTTTTCGAATTGATTACCGTAAATTAGTGCGACTCAGTCGTTCTTGGTGGTAAATTAAATGGTTTGGTTGATTATCTATTTTAAAATAAAAGCAAATATGAAAATGTCGTTGAGTAAAAATAAAGCTTTAAAATTAAACTAAAAATTACTAGAAAAACACTTGGTAAAAATAGAGATTTCGGGAAGCGTGCAATTTTTGGAAATTAAAACTTAATAAAACTAAAAACTTAAACCATCGGAATGTAACAAGTCAATTCTGTCGGAATGTTGCAAAAACAAAACCATCGGAATAATAGAAAATGAAAGCTGTCGGAATAATGTTGTCTGAATAACCATCGGAATATCAAAGTAAATTAACTCTATCGGAATGCAGTCCTGTCGGAATGTAAGTCTATCCGAATACAAGTCTATCGGAATATCCAGTATCGGAATGTTTAAGATCGGAATCCAAGGTTTTCTATCGGAATGTTGCTAGCAAAAAATGGGCAGCGTTTCGTCTTACTAAAACCATAAGACCCGTCGCAATGTGCGATCGCAATGAGCGATTGCAATCACGATCGGAATAAGGGGGAAAAAACTTTAGATCGCAAAGTAAAACCCTAAGGGTTATTGCGATACAACATAGCCGTCTGAATAAACCGTCGCAATATTAGAATTCCCTATGATTGCGATGGATCACAAGTTAATCCGAAAATGGAGATAAGCTAAAAACTCAATAAGCACTACCAATAAGCACACTTAACCGAAACTTAACCAACTCAATAAGCATAAATTTGACAACTTTTAAAATACTAAATTCGTAAACTTTATAAAAGACACTTTAAAAAGACTAAACTTTCTGAGAAAACTAAAAACAATAAGCTAAAGACTAAATAAGCCAATAAGCATGAATAGCTCAAAGCTTAATCCGTGTAAGACTTAGAAAAGAATAAAAAGATAAACTTTTTAATCACGAAAACATCAAAATCAAACACTTTGTATTAAAATTTCAGATCAAGGACAATTTAAAATCAAGAAAGGTAGACAAAGATTAAGATGAAAAACTTAACTTGAACTTTTTGATTAATGAATCACAAATACAAAGATTAAATAAAGCTTAAACTTGAAAGAAAAGATGAAGTTTTAGTGAGAGAAAGTTAAACACTTTCTCTCTCTAAAATGAAAACTAAAGAAAGAAAATAAACTAGCTAACACCCTCCTAATGTGTCATTAGGAGGGTATTTATAGGAGATGGGGAGGTGCATATGCTTCCTTCTTTCTTTCTTTCTTCTCGACTCGATTTAAATTCTTTTTCTTTCTCGACGTCATCTCGGGATTTGTCGATGTGAATTGAACTTGTCTTGTAATTTTCTTCTTCTATTAGACTTGAGTTCTTCGACTTCATTAAACTTCCGTCTTTAGACTTTTTCTTCGATAAATCTTCAGAATAGGTCTTGGACTTCCGCTCTTTTTGCACTCTTGATCTTTTGACTTCGTCTTTTCTCGTTTTTCTTCGACAAAAGCCCGTGAAAGCCCGTGTTTTCTTCCTTTTTCATCTTTTGGTCCTAAAACACAATAAAAACACAAATCAAGCCTAATTCTGACTTTTACGACATAAAATACACGTTTTGGTCTTGTTATTATTGGAAATAAGTGGTAAAAGGATAAGTGTTTTCACACTTATTAGAAGGCTTAGTTAAATTTGGATCATCGTTTGTAACGTCCTTAGGAGTAGGTGGAGAAATATGGTCCTCATTGAGAAGTCTCTCAATGGTACGAATGTCTTCTTCCCAATCGGTGGGAGAATCGTCATATTTTAAATCCACATCCCCTAAACTTGCGTCGAATTCTTGTAAAAGAAAGTAACTTTCTCCAAATGGAGTCAATGATGGAGCAATAGAAGCTACGGTCTCAACATGAGGTAAATGAGAAATCCCGCTCTTACAAGCCTCGTGAAAATGTTCTTCACATGCTTCGT
This sequence comes from Glebionis coronaria, assembly GCA_025667525.1. Taxonomy (NCBI): domain Eukaryota; kingdom Viridiplantae; phylum Streptophyta; class Magnoliopsida; order Asterales; family Asteraceae; genus Glebionis; species Glebionis coronaria. The sequence goes on along the minus strand of CM046878.1, from coordinate 458,438,870 downwards.
CGAGCACATCGATGTAATTCACGGATTCGGGCTCATCGTGAAGTTTGGAAAGTTTATCCATGTCAAAGACGATTTTTTCATCCCCGACCCTCATGATAAGCTCACCCGCGGCTACATCAATCATTGTACGCCCGGTCCTCAAGAAGGGTCGTCCCACAATTAAGGGAACAAAGGATCCATCTCATAGTCGACTACAACGAAATCAGCGGGAAAAGTGAATTTGTCGACTCCAACGAAAACATCCTCGGCTATCCTCACAGGATAAGCAACCGTACGGTTAGCTAATTCCAAGGTCATACGAGTGGGGACTAGCTCGGGTAAAGATAATTGTTTCCACACGGACAATGGCATAAGATTGATACTCGCTCCGAGATCCGCCAAGGCCATACAATTCTCAACACCCGGAAAATTGCAAGGAATAAGGAATCGACCGGGATCTCCTAACTTAACCGGTAATTTTCTCAAAAGAACCGCGGAACAATTCTCATTCAATTGGGTATTGGCAATATCAAGCAACTTTTCCTTATCACTTAAAAGGTCCTTAAACATCTTAGCATACTTAGGCATGTGAGCGAGAGCCTCGGCAAAGGTGATATTAAAATTCAATTATTTGAACATTTTAGAAAGTTCGAAACTTGAATATCATCCTTATTCTTCAATTTCTCTTTCCTCAACCTTGAGGGATAAGGTATATTGGGTTGAGATGAAGGCTTTGGAGTGGATTGCTCACTCACATCCTTTGGTGGAGGAGGGGTAGAAATGGAAGGTGAAGGAACCGGTTTGGGAACCGAAGGTGTGGTATAAGATTTAGTTAAAGGTGGAACATAAGGTGTAGACGAAGGCATAACTGGTGGTATGTCACAAGTAGAAGGTGAAGGAGGGTGGGTAGAAGAAGAAGGAATATCGGGTCCTTGTTTAGGTGGGGTATAAGAAGGTTCTTCGGTGGTCTTACCGCTCCTAGTAGTTATGGCATTAACGTTAGACCTAGGATTGGTCACGGTGTTAGAAGGGAGGGCACCTTGGGGACGAAGGGTTTGAATCATTTGCAAAATTTTCTTATCGGTCGATTCTTGCATTTCTCTCATGATTCGCTCATGTTCGGTTAATTTTTGTAGAACCAAGTCCATTTGAGGATTATGCATGTTCATTTGATTATACCCTTGATTAGGAAAACCTTGATTAGGAAAACCTTGGTTTTGATATTGATTATAATTTTGAAAACCGTGATTAAATCCTTGATTTTTAAAACCTTGGTTATTAAATCCTTGATTTTAATTATTAAACCCTTGGTTTTGCCCTTGAAAATTCCCTTGATTTTGATTAAAACCCCGTGTATTTGAATTCCCTTGAAAATTACCCCGTTGAGGACCTTGGTTCCTATTTTGGGTGGGTGGGGGTGGTCTTTGTGGAGCTACAAAACCCGGGGGAGCCAAATAGTTGTTAGACTTATAAGACAAATGGTTAACATCAACATTTGGTTTGAAATGAACCCACTCATTTTCATTGTTTTTATAAGCATAAACTTCTAGTTGTTGATTGTAAACCTTGTCACAATTATAATACGAATGTGGTCCACCACAAGTCTCACACGTTTCACAAGTCTCTTTTAAGGCATTTACTTGCACATTGTTCTTAACATGTAAAGCAATGTCGGTCATGATTGAAGTAAGCTTGTCAATTTTCTTATCGGCCTCACTAGTACTAGCACTTGCCATAGTAGCCCTAACACTCTTGGTTTGTACTTTTTCCTTGTTTTCAATAATTGCCCCAGCCTCGTTCATGGATTTCACAAGAATATTCCCTCCCCCGTGGCACTATTAAGTGAGTCTTGGTCATTAAGAGTTAAACCATTGTAAAACGTATTGATTTGATGCACTTTTATAAAACCATGTTGTGGACATTTTCGTAAAAGCTCCTTAAAACGGTCCCAAGACTCACTAAACGTTTCCCCATATTTTTGTTCAAAGTTAATGATGTCATTCCTTAAAGCGGTGGTCCGTGATGGTAGGAAAAAGTAGTTAATGAACTTGGTCTCTAAATCAACCCATGTGGTGATACTTTCGGGTGGTTCCTTATCAAGCCACATCCGGGCTTGTCCCTCGAGGGAAAAAGGAAAGAGGAGTAAATGAATGGCCTCTTGTGGCACCCAATTGTATTTGACGGTGTTTGCCAATTGTATGAAACGTTTTATATGAGCGTGTGGGTCATCATTAGTACGGCCTAAAAATGGTGTAGCGGAAACCATTTGAATAAAACCCGTTTTTAGTTCAAAATTATTCGCTCCAATATCCGGCACCACATCGCGTCATCATTTCCTTCAACGTGAGATTGTAGAATCTCAATCATTGGTCGATTATCCGTTGCCTCATGTTGTTCAAAGCTCGATTCTCGGGATCGGCTTGATTGACGGTCTTTCTGTTCTTCTTCTTCTTTTTGGAAGAATTAGAAGTATTTGGTACACCATTCGGTATGTGTGCACTCGCGCGAGTGCGCATACAACAAAACTCGAGGAATGAGGTAGGAGACCTCGGTTTACTTAGAGAGGAAAGGGATTATCCCTCTCGAGGTTCAATATCAAAAAGCTACAAAAAATATATACGTAATACTACTTGAGTTGGCAAACCAATAATCGGTCGTCCCTCTCAATGTACGCACAAGCAAGCGGGGAAACGAGGTGGCACAAAGCACTTAAAAACCTTTTTCCTTAGACGTCCTTTTATAGCTCGTTGCCTTATACCCACCTTATAGTTTGTATAAATCGAGTTCAAATTTTTTATTAGTATTTATCTATTTTGCCTTCTTTTTTTCCGTTTTGGATTCGAATACAATAGCTAGGTGATGAAATCCCAACTAAGGTCTTATTTGGAAATAGGTAAATTGATTGTTCTACGTAATATAATATAGTAAAAGAAAAATCTTTTTGTATTTTTTAGTAAAATATATATTCACAATAAAAAGCGAAAGAAATCGAAATAAGAAAAATAACAATAATACGTAATATTTTTGGTGTAATACTTTAGGAAAAGTATTACTTTTGGGTTTTTTAATTTTTTTGTGTGCAAATCTTAGGAAAGTGTTTGCTTTTGATGATTTTTGATTTTTTTGTATTTTTTAGTTTTGGATTTTTTTTTATGTTTTTGATTTTTTTAGCAAGAAAAGTAACGTTCAAAATTGAACGGGTCCCAAAATCCAAAGCCTCTCACGAAAAATCGTCAATCGTAACGAGCGAAGCGGCAGCGGCGCCAATTTAATGTAAGAATTTTTTAATTCTTTTTATCTATTTTTCGTTCCTCGACTCGACTCGAATTGATATCCAATTTATACGTAAGATTAATTGTTTTTGGTAAATAATACTTTGTTTAGGTATTTAAAACTAAAATTTAATCTATTAAAAAAAATACTTTTACACTATTAAAATCTTTATTAAATTAAATTAACTATTTAGAAATATAAACTAATGTAGACTATTTAAAATAAAACTATTTAAACAAATTTAAAAAAACTATTTAAAATTTAAACAAAACTTAAATCTAATTTAATCTATTTAAAAAGAAATTACTCTCACTTTTTAATTTAACAAAGTTTATTTAAACTAATTTTATAAAAAATTAAATTAATTAAAAACTAATTTATTTAAAAACTAACTTTAAAAACAATTTAAATTTCTAAAAGTAATAAAATATTTATTTTGTTTGTTTTTATTTTTATTTTTTTTATTTTTTTTAAACTTTATAAAAGTAAATTTACTAAAACTTTTAATTAAAATTAACTAAATAAAAACTTCTTATTAAAACAATTAAATAAAACTGACAGCTACTATATTAATTAACTATATTAATAAGACAAACTGTAATAACCAAAAAGAGAGCCTAGATGAGTTGGTTATCACGTTGAGTTGTTATCCTAGAGGTCAAGGGTTCGAATCCAGTTGTGGACTTTTTTTTATTTTTTCGGAATTAATTTTTTTTATAGTTTAAATTCTATCAGACCAAGAGAGTCTGATAGCTTATGTAATCAGCTAAATAAGAACCAAAACTCAAATGTAAGCAAGACAAGAACAATTAAGCTAATAATAAGCAAATAAGACCTAATCAAACAGCAAATCTAAACACCAATAATCAACAAGTGACAACTCTCATAGTAAATCAGCAAAACATATAATAAACAATATATCAGCAACCTACTAACTCAAAATCAGCAATAAGAACTTGAATATCAGTTATCTAAAATCAAAAACAAAAAAGTTTAAACAATAGCAGATTTAGAAAAAACTGACATAACCAAACCTAAAACTTAACAGAATAAGCTAAATCGGATTTAACTAAAACCTAGCAATCTCGAATCTATATTATAGCTAACTCTAAGATAATATCAAATCAGAATAACTAAAATCTAAAACTCAGATTTAAATCAACTAAAATAAAAACAGATTCAACATATCAATATACCAATATCCAAACAAAGCAGATGAAGAAATAAATTCTCAAATAAAATAGATTAACTAAAACTTATGAATAACAAGAAATAAAACCTGATGAAGAATTCCTTTGTGAAGAAGATGTGGCGCTGAGCCGTCTTATTAACCCGAATCAATACCGTCCTTCGTCACCATTACATGAACCAATAATCAACCTAACGACACCTCGTATACGGCTCTCGAATCAACCAACAATTAACCAAAATGCTTATGTTTGAACTTTTCCAGTGGGAAAAGTTTTTTTCCCAATATTTATTTTTATTAAACAATTAAAACTATTACTTAGCTTAAATCAAATAATAATTATTATTATGACAAAAACAGATTAAAGATGAATTGCAGTAAACTTTAACAGAACTTAAATATGAGACAAAATTAAACTAAAATAAATTTTATCAATAATTGAAAATTGAGTACAAAACTATGAAAAAGAAATTACAATTATCCCTACAACTATTTTTGCATAATAAAAGTAAAGTAAAAACTGGAATGAATAATACATTGAAGAGAGGGGTTTTTATAGATGAACCCGAGGTGTTGGGGTGATGCTTGGAGAGCACGGCTGCAAATCTTAACCGCTCTTCTTCTTTCTCTTCCTTCTCTTGGATCAAACGGTGGAAAATGGCTCTTGGCACACGGATTACCAGCATGGATTGGATGTGTGTTTCTTCGATGCTGATTTGGCATCATTTGATTGGAGGGATGGTTGTTGTGAGGTGTTTCATCCAATCAAACTCAAGCAGGGTGCCACGTCACTGGATTGGACCATCTTCTTTGCTCCGATAAAGAGGGGAATTAGTTTCCCTTGCGTGTATAACACGCGCCTCACAAATGTCCCAAAACAGATTATGATCTAGGGTTTGGGTAAAAAAAAGTATTTGGTTATTTTTTTGGTGTGGGAGAGAAAGGTGAGGCATAGGTTGTAACGAAAAGTTACTAAGTGGTGTGTGTGAGTAAAAGTGATAAACGTGTTTGACCAAATCGTTTATATCTTTTTTTCACTGGTTACAAAAATATTGGTTATTAAGGCCCAAGAGTTTCTTTTGTCACATTTCCTGAATTGATAATGGGCTTGCATCCCAATAGCTCTAAACCGTCCCATATATCTATCTACTTGGGGCCGTTTTTGTTACAAAATAAGTAGCTTGTATTACTAATGGGCTTTTTAGCCCATCAGTCCCAATGTGGGTCCTACAAGCTCAAATAACTGATTAAATATTTAATCCACTAAAAACGAGCTTGTATTTGGCTTTGTTGATCTTTTCTTCAAAGTCGTGTCAATTTTGCCGGTTTTCGTGATCTTCGGTACACTTTTGGTTCTTTGACTTTGACTTTGTCTCTTTCTTTGAATTTTCTTCAACAAATGACCGTGAAATCCCGTGTTTTCTTTCCTTTTGATCTTTTGTACCTATTTCACACAAAACCACACGTAATTCCGACTTTTACGATATTAAACACATGATTAGGTCTTGTTTTTCATTGATTTTAGTGGCAAAAGGATAAGTGTTTACACACTTATTAAAGGACAACACCCAAGAGCTATCCACGAATCCCTTGGCTCTGATACCACTTGTAGGACGTAACACACGACTTATAGAACAAGAAATAGAGATGATGAAGAACAAGATTAAAACCAAAAAGGAAGATTAGAATAGATGAAGAATAAAGAGAAAACAAAAAGGTTGTGATTTCCTAGTGAGAGAAAGACAAATGTTTCTCTCTCTACAAACTATGAAATGGAAAACACACACACAAAAATGAGGTGTTTAGTGCCTTTTATACTACAAGTGTAAGAGTAGGAGGCCTTTCTCATTTGCGTGTTTAGGACTAATTCCCGTTACATACCAAACATTATACTAGAACTCACAACACCATTATGTAGCATTTTCAACGAGCTTCGCAACGGTATATTATATGACCATCACTTTAAATACGGCTAACAAAACCTGTCAGAAAATCCTAGTAATCTTCTCCCATTTCCACTCAGGAATCTCAGGTTGCACTAATAATCCAGACGGTTTCTTATGTTCAGCCTTCACTTTCGCACAAGTTAAACACTTATTAACATACTATGCTATATCTGCCTTCATATTCGGCCACCAATAAACTTTCTTAAGATCTTGATACATCTTGTCCGATCCAGGATGTATTGAATACTTTGACTTATGAGATTCATTCATCACCAAATCTCGCACTCCTAAAGAACCTTTCTCAGACGGACACAATGGTAACCAAATCCTATTCTCAAAATACCTCAATCCATTCGACCTTACTTCAGACAACGGTTTCAACATTCTACCCAAATTTTCTGCCTCAACATTCTCTTCCTTCAAACCATTAGTTAGGGCTTTCAATATCGCTTCTGTCAAGTCAACACTTTCCATCATTGCCAAAGCTCTAACTCTTATAGACTTATCTTTTTCCTTTCTACTAAGCGCATCAGCTACCACATTCACTTTACCAGGATGGTAACGAATCTCGCAGTCATAATCACTCAGCAACTCAACCCATCTCCTTTGCCTCATATTCAATTCCTTTTGATCCAAAATATATTGCAAACTCTTATGATCAGTGAAAACCACACACTTGGTTCCATACAAGTAGTGTCTCCACAACTTCAAAACAAAAATCACAGCCCCAAGTTCTAAATCATGCGTAGTGTAATTCTCTTCATGCTTCCTCAATTGTCTCGATGCATATGCTATTACTTTCTCCCTTTTCATCAACACAGCTCCAAATCCTTTATGAGACGCGTCACAGTACACTACAAAATCCTCAGATCCTTCTGGCAAAGACAATATTGGCGCATAACACAACTTATCCTTCAACGTACTAAATGCAGATTCCTCTTCTAATCCTAATTCAAACACTCGATTCTTTTCCGTAAGCTTGGTTAACGGCTTAGCAATTTGTGAAAACTTCTCGATAAACCTTCTATAATACCCAGCTAAACCAAGAAATTGGCGAACTTCAGTCGGCGTCGTCGGCACTGACCAATCCTTGATTGCCTCAATCTTAGCAGGATCCACACGAACACCTTCACTATCAATCACGTGCCCCAGAAATTGCACTGATTTCAACCAAAATTCACACTTAGAGAACTTTGCATACAGCTTCTCTTTCCTTAACAATTCCAAAATTATCCTCAAATGCTTCTCATCTTCTTCTTCACTCTTGGAGTAAATGAGAATATCATCAATGAATACGATAACAAACTCATCCAAATACGACTTGCATACACTATTCATCAAATCCATGAATACAGCAGGCGCATTCGTTAACCCAAAAGGCATCACTTGAAATTCAAAATGTCCATATCGAGTACGGAAAGCTGTTATAGGAATATCTTCTTCCCTAACTCTCAGTTGATGATACCCAGACCTCAAGTCGATCTTCGAGTATACACTAGACCCTTGCAACTGATCAAACAAATCATCAATCCTCGGCAATGGATACCGATTCTTGACAGTCAACTTGTTAAGCTCTCGATAATCGATACACATTCTAAAAGAACCATCTTTCTTCCTAACAAACAAAACAGGAGCACCCCACGACGACGAACTCGGTCTAGTAAATCCCTTATCTATCAATTCCTTCAATTGACCAGATAATTCATTCATCTCAGATGGAGCTAAATGATATGGTGCACGAGCAACAGGCACAGCTCCCGGCACTAAATCAATACGAAACTCCACTTCACGATGCGGCGGTATTCCTGGCAAATCTTCAGGGAAAACCTTAGGATACTCTCTAATCACAGGCACATCCTCTAATTTCCTTTCATTCACACCATCATTACTTATCTGTGCAAGAAACACATCACAACCTGCTTCTATATACCTCATCATCTTCAAACAAGAAACAACTCTCAAACCAGAAGTACATTCATCACCTTTCACAGTCAATACCCTGTTCCTTAGCGGTATCTGAACTAATCTTTCTCCACAAACAATCACTGCACCATTATCAACTAACCAGTCCATTCCAACAATCACGTCAAAAGATCCTAATTCTATAGGCATCAAATCAATACTAAACACATAATTACCTAACTTCAAGGAACAACCTTTCAGTATAGAACTAGTGCTTACAACCTTACCATCAGCTAACTCCACCTTATTCCTATTTGTCAATCTTACTAGTTCTCTATCCAATAACTGACTGAATCTAACATCTACAAAACTTCTATCATATCCAGAATCAAATAACACACTAGCATAAGAAGCATCAAGTAAGAACGTACCAGTCACCACATTCGGCCCTTGAGGTTTGTCAACATCTCCCACGACATAGGCTGGAGCAGCAGTCCCAGCAGCAACAGCAGCAACATTGCCTCCCTGTCGTACGCCAACCCTCGGACAGTTCCCTTGCTTATGTCCACGGCCTCCACATCCAGAACAGTTAACTACCTTAACAGCATTGGCTCCAGTGGCCAAACCCTTGTTTCTACAATCTGCCATCTTATGTCCGACCTTCCCACACTTGTTGCAAGCAGGTGGACAATTCCCAACATGATATTGATTACACCGACCACACTTCGGATTCACCTTGTTACCTTGATTTCTAGTGGCAGCATGAACACCATCGTTCCTTCTCAAATTGTATTGATGATTCCTATTCGGTCCTTGGTTATTGTTGTTACGATAACCACCAAGATTCTGCCCTTGATTTGAGTGTGCAGCTTCCCATTTTCTCTTATTCCCTTCAGCAATACTATCCTTTCGATCATGCAGCTTTACATCCATTAAAGCATGAGCCATCTGAACAGCTTCATCAAATGACTTGGGTTTCGACGAAGTAGTCTCTCCCTTGATATTACTAGATAAACCTCTGATATACTGCTTCATCTTCTTACGGCCATCAGCAAAAGCATCAGGAGACAACAAACATAAATCAGAGAATCTCCTTGTATAAGCTACAATATCATTATTTCTCAGCACCAAATGCCTCAATTCATCCTCCAACTGACCTAACTCTTCCTCAGGATAAAACTTAGCAGTTAACAGTCCCTTGGTCACAGTCCATGTTCTAGCATTAGCTTCAACCAATCCCACAGTAGCTACCTGACTATTCCACCAGCTTAATGCATCATCCTGAAAAGTAGCTGCAGCAAATTTCACCTTACTAGCTTCCGAACATCCACTGATTTAAAAAGTACTTTCAATCTTCTCAATCCACCTTCTTAATTCCAAAGCACCACCAGTACCACGAAACTGGGTAGGTCCACATTTCATGAAACTAGCATAAGAACAATCCTTCTGAATCTGTTGAGCAGCAGCATTACCTCCAACTTGTCCTGCAGCATTTCCTCCCGCTTGTTCATCAGCATTACCTGCAACTGGATTTTCAACATTCCCTCCAACCTAACCAGCAACATTCCTATTCTCTGTCTCTTGGTTCCTCGCAGCACGTTCAACTCCAGTGCTCTAGCGATAGCTTGCTCAATCATGGTATTAACAGTAGCAGACGTCAATTTAGGCGGCATGTTTTAGGAAACTAACCAAACAACAATTTAGTAAAGTCAGAAAAATGCCTCCCAACTCCTTCCTTCCTTCCTGTGATGACACAGAAGAAAAAGAACAAGTAAGTATTCATATCAAGATAAGAAGAAGGATATCTCTATCAAGATGTAACATGGATACTACATGCACCAACAGCACAGTTCACAATGAATCATTAACCAATTCACAAAAGAACTAATAAGACAAATCATAATTCATGAAGGTAATTTGGATTGCGTTGGAAAATTTCCACAAAATTATGACAAGTAATGTCACTACAACCCATCATCGCGTCAAACTTAGTCATTAAGTTTCATCATAAACTACAGTACTAGTCTACATAAGTTCTATTACAACAAGGCTAATATAAACAACACAAAAGAACTAAACATCAGATCCCCGCAGCTTCTTGTACATCGACTCATCATCACTGCTGCTATCATCTTCCTTAGAATCTTCCTCCAGTTTTTCCTTTCCTTTTCGACTACCTCCTTCACTTGGCTTCACCAACACTTGAGCTTCAACCTGACTCGGCACATCACGAATCACCACACCTCGACTAGGAAAAGATCTCATAGGCAAACCCCATGCATTCAACCTTGCGTTCCTTTCTTGCTCCTCACGTAACCTTTTAAGTTTCCCACTCAAATTCAACACCATAGATCTTAACCTAACAACTTCATCCATTTCCCTTGCTCTAACAAACTCTGATCTCCTTACACCACTAACAAACCTGTCAAACCTCTTCTCATTCTGCTCAAATCTCCTAATCACACGGGTTTCAACCAAATACTTTTCAAATAAAGACCTATCAAACTTCCGAAACCAGAAAATATCATCATAAGACCTAGGACCTGGACAATAAACCTTAGATATGTTATCATGAATAGATCGGGCACTAGCAGCACTACTCGACTCAACAGGAACACCACCCCTAGAAAATGCCATCCCAGGCAAACTGCTCATATAAGCATCACAAGTAGGCGTCAAAGAACGAACAACAGGTCGCTGACAATCTGGAACAGTCTGTGGCACAACATTAACCCTTGGAACATAACTACCTTGAATCAATTCAGGCTCGGTCTGACCAACTATAGTAGGTGGAATCCCATCATCTAAATACTCATAAGGCTCTTCATCGTCACTAGCACCAAAGTTATCTACTTCCTCACCGTCCAATACATTAGTCATATCGATCCATCCATCCTCACGAGGTAAACCAGCCATTTTATACAATTATAAGGGTTCAAGGATACTTAAGGTCATTGTTAATAAAATAAAATTAGTATGCAATGCTTATGCAAATGTTATACGTAATCCATGCTATGCAACACAATGCAAATGATGTTTATGCAATGCTCGCAAAAAAATAAATATGATACTGACAAGCACTCAGCGTAATTTCAATAATTCCAATACAATATCGTAGTATTTACTTAATATATACTCGGGAATTCATTTCAGTTATGAGGGATACATCTATAATTCAAAACAAAACTAAAAGTGATTTTACCGGAGCGTTGCAGAGGAGTTGTGTGCTTTTGAAGAATAAATACTTTCGACACCAAAGTTATAGTTTAGGACAATTTTTAAAATCGACCCAGTTCTCTATAACTTGTAGCTCTGATTACCAATCTCTAACACCCCCAATTTACATTGCGCAGCGGAAATACACAATTGGGTGCTAGACACAAGCATCATCACACAAGGTATATTGAACGACTCAAAATAGAGACGTTTACACATAAAACATAAACAAGATTTTCATAATAGGTCTAAAACATAATTTCATCCCATATTGTACTAAAACGACACCAGAGTAAAGCGTTTAGTACCCATGGATCTCGACCAACAACCAACACAAGTTTAGTACAGTACACAAACAAAAAAAATTTGTTCAATAGTAATGGATAGAAATAGTTTTTAGACCAACATTCTTCCAAAAGCCAGACCACAACCTCCATAACAAAGCTCCATCCTCCATCACTTCCTATTACCTAAAACATATGCTAAAACGAGTCAACAATAATGTTGAGCGAGTCTACAGGTTTATCAAATCACATTTGAACACAAGAAGAAAATCAATCATAATCATTTATAGAATTGTCGTACACACAATCTATATTCAAGGCAAGAATAAACATTGTATTTAAGCTCATGACACCTACCCCTTAACCAAATAGTCACCCACGCCAAATGCCGGCATGACTAGAATAAACCATTGCCCTCTAGGGTACCAGTTGCTAGAATACCACATTCTTATTCCCTTAAATTATCCTTCCCAGAGGTTACTCAGCGTAATGCCTGGTCTCAGATAGGGTGGTCAACCCAATAGTACTATCATTAGAATAAGCGGCTATTCCCGACTCACAACATCAAGTCAGAAGATAGTTAACGGCTCATGAATTTAGGGTCTTTAGCAACAAGTTACTCAATACAATGTAAACAACATAGGCAACATTCGGGTCTAACAATTACTCATGACTTGTGTTCATTTATTTTCAAATAGCATGTATCCCCCTCGCGGGTAATAAAACATTTAGTAGCTAGCATGAAAAGCGAGGCTACAGACTCACCTTAGTATAAGAGATCTAGCGAGATGATCGTCGATGATAATGGATGCCTTTCAAACACGAGAACCGCGACCAATCAAATAAGGCGCGTTAATCAATAATGACTCGAGAAATAAATCATATATAACAACATCAAACTCAAACTCATGAAATCACAATAAACTCGAGAGAAAACGATATAAATAACTCTATTACATTCTTCTACACATTTACTTTACCATTTTACACTTTCAACAAAATCCGCCGGCACATACTATATGTACTAGCTTATTTACCCCTTTTAAACTCGTCAAACGTTTATGAAACAATTTGATAAACTAACTTACTATATATAGAAAGTTCTCCTACAAGTTTATCAAATGAAATTACCTTTAAAGTCCTTTACCCGACTCATTTTCAAACTACACAATCCGGACAGATTTACGTTAATTTTTCATACAACCGTTTTAACTTCTTTAAACGACTCCGTTTACAAAACCGACACTCGGGTTTTAAAGTAAACTCACCCTCTAAGGTTAACACTTCATTATCAGTAGGTTACTCATTTCAAAACTTCAATTTATAGTCCCAGAGATTCGATCCAAATATCGACAACAACTATATGTAGTGCCGATACTCGTCTCCCGGTACACGAATAATCAAAACATCATAACTTCGCGCTCGTTTGGAGCTAGAAGCTCTACTTTATATCAAATCGAAGCTAATCAAATTATCTACAACCCTAGGCTATAAGTTAATCAATTTTCAAAACATAAATATCCCGAAATTACAGTTTACTTACTGTTATAAAATGACTATCAAAATCTTGTACAAAATCACATTTTTGACCAAAACCAACCATGAATATGTTCATCCCAATACCCTAACACTAACATATATCAATCATAACACTAGAATCATCATAAAAATCAAAACCCTCAAATCAAAATCAAGTTTTTAACAAGATTTTTAGCAAGAACACCATGGATCATGCCAAAAACAACATGCATGGTCATGGCTTCCACCTACCAACTTGAAAAAAAATAAAAACCCTTGCATGTGTAAAATTCTTACACCAAAATGATCCTTGTGCAATTATAAGAGTGGGTCTTGTTTTAGTTTAGCTCAAATCATCCTGAAAATGGAGCAAAAATTGATCAAATGGGTGTTTTGGTGGGTTGGGGGTCACGGCTAACAAAGAAAAAGAAAGAGAGAGAAACAAATTTTTGGTTGGTGAAAAATGTAGTGGTGTGTGTGTAATTTTTAGCTTATATATGTTGGTTGAGGGACCAATGTTGTAATTTTTCCGTAGTTGTGGCTAAAAATGAAAATAGTTAGCTAAAAAGCGGGAAATAATTATTAGTCAATTTTGAAAATATTTACGGGGCTCGGGTTTTATAAAGATACTTTTAAAAATTTAAAACGTACCTTAAATATAATAATATCGACACCGACTCGACTTAACACGTCATTTAAAATAAAACATCAAAAATGACAAAAATCGAACAACCGACAATAAGACGTAAAATATTTGGCATCCAACGACATCACGCTTGCTAATACTCCTTATACTTATTAAATATTAATTATAAACCTTCCAACATCGGTTTAAACTTAAACCTCCAAATAAATATCATTCAAACTCATCTAAAAATTTGAAAAATAATCGTAAAATAAGATTAAGCAATGACCTCGGTTTTGGGTTGTCACAGAAGTCTTTACCACAAACCGTTTGCTTATGGACTAGCCAGTTCTTATGTGTGTTAGACATGGTGAACTGAGAACCATTTATGAAGTGTGACTGAAAGTCAAACACTTAAGGCTCTTTCTCAGTTTCTTCCTCATCTTTCAAATCCTTGATTTGTTGTTTAACCATTCTGATCAACTCCAAAGCATCAACAGATTCTTCTATAACTTCCAATTGCTGTTCTGACATTCTTTCCAACAATCTCCTTTTGAATGGATAACTCTTCTCTTGCAGCATATAATATGTAACATCATCTATATCCAAAATATGCAATCCACATGACCTATAATATCTCCAGTAACTAGGAACCTGATTTTCTAATACCTTCAACATTTCTTGATCATAGTTATGTGGTTCATACATGAAGAGGAATTCCCTGTACAATAGTGATACTTCAGTTTTACCTGCATTGGCTTCTTGAACTAACCTGAAAAGATCCTGAATATCTTGTCTGTCAAGAATGTGAAGAATATCTTCCAAAAGTCTAAATATCCTTGTTGTGCCATCAGTTCTTTGAATTCCATGAGCTTCAAGTCCTTGATCCATAGAGTATATCCATCTAGCAATAGATGATCTCTTTCCAAAAAATCTTTGTATCAATACATTGATCTTCAAATTTTACTATCTTTAAGTACTTCTTCAAGCTCTCATCATCATCACTATCTTCTACTGTTGACTTAACCCTCTTGGCTTTCTGCTTTCTCTTTGTTGATCTTTTTCTTTTAACACCCTTGGAGATTCCCTCAAATTCTGTTGAACCCTCTTCCAGGTTTGTATGTACCGTCTCTTCAGTATGTATTGTTGACTATGTATGTACTGCTTGTACATTTTCAGTCTGAGCAATATCTTGAGTTTCATCTCCTTCATTCATTCTTTGAGCAGTCTCTTCCTCCTTTGAACTTAGCTTCTCCTTTCTATTCTTCCTCACATAAGTGGTCTTGATAGGTGGAGATGTAGTTGTATGTTCAGCAGTACTTGGCTCAATTCTAGGAGTGCTTCCAAATTGTCATTGTTGTTGTAGATGTCTTCTATGTCTTTCAACAACCATTCTATCTGCTTCAGATCCAATCTCAACAAAATTCAATTCAGTTCTCTTATTTTGCTCATGCAAAGTCCTGATTTCTTCAAAATTCTTCTTGACCAGCTGAATATGAGTGAAACCCTTAACTTTCTTGAGAAAGTTCATCATTTGATTCCTAATCTGCATAGTAGTTGGAGGCTTAATATTTTCTCTTCTTCTCTTTTTAGGAAAGAATCTCTGTTGCTCCCTTACCAGATCATCAATCAACTTGGATTTCTCTTCTTCATCATAAGCATCTCTCTCTTCAGCTATCAATGAGTCTGCAAGAAGCTCACTTGCATGTAATTCAGCTTGAATCCTATCATACTCTTGTATGTTCCATTCTTGCTATATTCTCTTAGCTTCTAACAAATGCTGCTTAGCTTTAAGTTCTTCTTGTAAGTCTTCTTCACGAATCTGATCTTGCATTCTAAGAGCATATTCCTCATCATGGTCCAATTGATTAAATATGTACATGACTTTGCTTATATCATCATTTGAATCACTTTTATTTTTAGATTCTAATAGTATTTGCTTCTTCCCCTTATTCTTTGGATTAATGTTAGATAGCTTTTTCTTCAGCTTGGAAGGTCTTTCCTCATCAGCTTGTTGTTGAATAACTATACCTTTAGTAGGGTGAGAAGCTTGAACTTTCTTACCTTTAAATTGATCCTTTTTGGCAAGAACTTCTTGTTGTGTCTTCTTCTCTGCCTCTGCTTGTTTTGCTTTCTCAGCTGAATTCTTCTTTCTTAAGTCAAGCAGTAATTGGGCTAAAGTCTCATCCTCTCCAAAAAGCAGTTTGACTTTCTAGTGAAGGATGATCACCAGCGGTACTTGCAATCACTTAGTTAGCTTAGCAGTACTTGGGTCTTCAACAATGTCACTGGTACTTGTAGTCGGCTTATTTGGCTTAGCAGTACTTGGATCTTCAACAATGTCGACTTCACCAGTATTAGACACACTTGTTTCTTCAATCACTTGTGTATCTCTAGATACCCTATCTTCCATTGAAGCTATCATTTCAACTTGCACCTCTTCAGTCTTGTCTGATCCATTGCTCATTCTTGATCTGGACAGTACTTGCAAAGACTGCTTCCTTTGAAACCATATTTGTCTTTGTGGTGGTGGAGTTGAAGATACAGGAAATTGAAAGTTAATTTCCTCCAACTTCTCATAGAAAGTATTCTAATTCACTTGAAGTGGTGATTGAGGTGTTGGTGCTGGCTAAGTTACCATCATTTCTTCAACTTGTGGCTCCTCATGAGTAGGCTGTAGTTCTTCCTGTTGAAACTCCATATTTGTAGGTTCATCCACACCAGTTTCTAAACCAGTTTCCTCTTCATAAGTCCCCATGACATCTTCATCCAGTTCAAAATTGATGTCATTTTCAGAGATCCTTGTTTGATTATCAAAAGAAGGTGGTTGTTCTTCATAATTCCTCCCCTGTTTGGTTGCATTCAGTTGCCTTTTCTTGTGGTTTCTGAATCTTTGCTTTTTGAGTGCAGCCTTCTGAATAGATCTATGTTGCCTCATCCAAGGTGATACTTTGTTCCTCAACTTGATTAGGCTAGCTTCCAATTCAACAATTTTCTTGACTTGAACAAGTTTTTCTTTCTGCAACACCTGTACCTGTTGGGACAAACTAGTACACAAAGCAGTCAAATTTGCAACATCCACCACCTCTGGTGCTTGTGCTGGTGGTGAACCACTAGCAGCAATAGAAGCAACATGTGTATGGATCATCTCATCATTATTTGGTGGAGCACCAACATTGTGAGAAGAAGATTGTGAATCTTCTAGGGAATGGGAACTCTGGTGAGAAGGAGTTTGCTGAGAAGCACTAGCATTGCTAGGTTCCTCACCTTATTGATTGGCAGGTTGGGCTAAAATATGAGCAAACAATGGTGTAACTATTCTTGTAAAGGCATTGCCTTGTTTGGTCAAGAAAGAGAAGTTCTCTTTGTAAAAGTAGGAACATCCCATGTATCAGTTAACTCTGGTAGGTTAGGTATTTGGTCACTAAATAAAGCCTAAATGAATCTAGGATACATCAAAAACTTCTTAGTTCCTTCCAAATTCCTAGTCATGCCTTATCTTGAAAAATTAAAAACCCTGTTTTTTGCTAGACAAATACCGGCTGATGCCAATGCAACAGGAATTTGATCAAAAGATGGACTTTTAGAGCTGAAACAGTGAATAATAGCATGAAAAAGCAATTTCCATTGAGGTGAAAATAAAGCTTTAAAGAAAGTAAGACTTTCTCTACCACCCTCATAGCCCATGGCTGCAAGGCCATCATGAATCTCTGTGTTATTAAGCATACTAAGTCCATTTTCATCATTTAATCTCAAACTTGCCCTTAGCAGTACCTCAGTTACATATATATTTCTATGATTCACCCTAGCCTTAATGCAAGGTTGATCAAACCGAGTACCTAATACAGTAGTGTTCCAAAATTGGTCAACAATGGAAATAGAGACAATGGGACTTACAGTGAGTGCAAAACGAACATGACTTCGAGATAAGAAACCAAGAATCTCATGGAATCCAAGAGAGTCATCATTCATAGCAAGATTCGCAACCAAATTATGCTTAGAGATCACTTGTAAAGCAGCCATTAGTATTTTTGATGATCGAAAAATTAGAGAGAAGGTTATAGAATCAAGAGATAAATATAAAAGATTAGGTGAATCAATTATGAAACTGGAGTAAGTATTTAAGTAAATAACAAACCCAAGCGCGAAGAAACCGCCAAATTTACAAAAGAGACCCTTAACGGTACAACGGACATGTAGCGGTACATGGAACATACTCGGTACTTGAATTTGTGCTAGCGGTACTTGGAGTTATAAAGGTACCTCACAATTTTGACCAGTTCATGCATTCCACTATCATAGTTTCCTCTTTTATCTTTTTCTATCAACCTGCAATCACATCAAAAACACAAAACATAGACTATACAATAAAAATTAGTATAAAAATTTGTACATCTATTACCTCCCCTTAACATATGCAGCAGTCTATTGGTTGAGCATACCAATATGTGTCACCAAGAATTCAAACCTCTTTGCATCAATTGCCTTGGTCAACAAATCAGCTACATTGTTGTCTTTATATATCATCAAGACTTGAATAAGCTTCTTGTCATAGGAATCTCTTATAAAGTGATGTCTTATTTCAATATGCTAGGTCTTGGAGTGAAATAATGGATTCTTGACAATGCATATAGTACTTTCATTATCAATGTAAATCTTGGTGTTCATGAAGTTAAAACCATAATCTAACAATTGATTTTGAATCCAAAGTACTTGTCCACAACAATGAGCAGCAGCTACATATTCAGCTTCACAACAATGGTTTGCTTCTTACACTGCTATGATATGAGTCTTCTGCCTAGGATTTGACAACCTCCTGTTGTGGATTTCCTATCATGATTAGCTCCAGCATAATCACTGTCTAAGTAAGCTTCCAATTCAAAGGTAGAATCTCTAGGATACCATAATCCTAAATTGGGTTAACTTTTAAGATACTTAAAAATCTTCTTCACAGCATGTAGATGTGACACCTTTGGATTGACTTAGAACCTTGAACAGGCACACACATCAAACATAATATATGGCCTTGAAGCAGTAAGATACATTAATGAACCAATCATTGATCTATATAGATGAATATCAACATTTTCTCCATGTTCATCTTTTAATAAGGACTTCTTAGATTCAAAAGGTATGCTTGTACTCCTTGTATCCATACATGAAAATTTCTTCAAGATTTCAGCAACATACTTATCTTGGCTGATAAATATTCCATCCTTCCTTTGTTTGACTTGCAGTCCCAAAAAGAAAGTTAGTTCTCCCATGGAACTCATCTGAAATCTTCCTTTCATCAATGCTTCAAACTCTTCACACCATGACTTCTTGGTAGAACCAAAAATGATGTCATCAACATAGACTTGAATTAGAATAATATCCTTAGCATTCTGTTTGATGAACAGAGTTTTGTCAATGGTCCCTCTCCTATATCCATGCTCTAACAGAAAATTGGATAAAGTTGCATACCAGGCTCTAGGAGCTTGATGTAGACCATAAAGTGTTTTGATAACCTTGTAGACTCTATTGGGGAATTTAGGATCTACAAAACTTGGAGGTTGTGAGACATATACCTCCTCTAAAATAGTACCATAAAGAAAGGCACTTTTCACATCCATTTGATAGACTATAAAACCCATATATGATGCAAAGGCCAAAAATAACCTAATGGCTTCTATCCTTGCCACTGGTGCAAAAACCTCATCATAGTCTATCCCTTCTTCCTGTCTATAGCCTTGAGCAACAAGTCTTGCCTTGTTCCTTACAACAACTCTTCTTTCATCCTTCTTGTTCTTGAAAACCCATCTAGTACCAATTACTCTCTTACCTGAGGGAAGATCCACAAGAATCCAAACTTTTTGTAGCTCAAATTGTGTTAATTCTTCTTGCATAGCATCTACCCAACTTTCTTCATCAAGAGCCTGAGAAATGTTTTTGGGATCTACTTGTGATAAGAAACAGGCAAACAAACAATGCTGAGTATCTTTATGATTTGTTCTCTGCTGTTGTTTGACATAACTCACAAGTGCGTGAGTTTCAGTATTGGTTTGAAGTTGTCTTCTGGTTTGTACAGCAGAGTTGGGATCTCCAATGATCTGTGTAGTAGGATGGTTGTTGTTGACTTTATGAGTGGGAATAGAACTGACTGGTATTTCTGTTTCCAGATTGTTAAAATCAGTTACTGCACCCTGCTCATCATAGGAAGCTTTGGAGAAGATTCCTTCAGCTGGACTAGCATACACGTCTTCATCGTCCATAGCTCGTAAAATCTCTTCTAATGAATCAACATACTTAGCAGATTTTGACTTAGCAGTACTTGCAGATGAAGTACCGCTAGGCGTAGTATGTACTGCTGAGTGTTGTGACTCAAAAGATTCTTCTCCTGAATGATTATTAGTAGATGTAGCATTCTTTTCTTGATCTTTAAGCCTCTGAAGCTCTTGGGAGGCTTGATCATATTTTGATGGCATGGTTTGCTTCTTGGGAGTAGCAGACATGGGAGTAACAATAGGCATATTGGGCACATAGATATGAACATCATCATCTGATGAAGAAACTTCTTCTTGAGTACCTATATTTGTTGCACTAGACTCCTCACCTGCATTGTTAGTTTGACAATCCTTTTGCACAGAATAGTAATCCATGGAGTTAGTTAGATCATCTAAATCAAACATCCAATCATAACCTATTCCTGTGACATTGGGTTTATTTTCTAAGAAATTAACATGGGCATTTTCTTCAACCCTTTTAGATGCCAAATTATAAACCCTATATGCTTTACTTTGCAAAGAATATCCTACAAGATATCCTGGATCAGACTTTACATCAAACTTTCCCAAATGATCATGAGTATTTAGTATAGACACATGACACCCAAAAGGTCTTAAATGACTTATGGTAGGCTTCACACCAGTCAAAAGTTCATAAGGTGTTTTGTTTTGAGGCTTGGTCACTAATACTCTATTTAACACATAACATGCAGTGTTGATTGCTTCTGCCCAAAAGGTATTTGGCAAAAGAGAATCAGCCAACATAGTTCTAGCAGCCTCAATTAGTGTCCTATTCTTCCTTTCAGCTACTCTATTTTGTTGTGGAGTCCTAGGATTACTAAATTGTCTCTTAATACCTTTAGACCTACAGAATTCATCAAATTCAGCATTCTTGAATTTTGTCCCATTATCTGTCCTAATGATTAAAACTTGTTTAGTGAACTGCTTTTCAACTAAAGTGATAAAATCCTTAAGTAATTCATTGGTTTCACTCTTAAGAGCTAAAAAGAAAACCCAACTGAATCTGCTATAATCATCAGTTATGACTAGACAAAAGGTCTTATGACTAATGCTTCTTACAGAAACTGGACCAAACAAATCCATATGCAAGAGTTGCAAAGGTTTTGTTACAGTATTGAGAGTCTTGGTCTTACAAGAGGCTCTATGTTGTTTACCTTTTTGACAAGCAGAACATGTGAAATCATTTTGAAAAGATTTGTTAGGTAACCCTCTAACCAAATTCCTATTCACTAATCTGTTAAGATTCTTGAAATTCACATGACCTAACCTTCTATGCCATAAATTAGACTCATCATAAGAAGCCTTAGCTAGCAAATATGTAATACCACCTATTGGAGTAATAGTATTAAGATTAAAGGTGTACATATTTTCTTGCCTGGGTACTTTGAGCAGTACTTGAGATTCTTTAGGCATCTCAAAGTCTTTAGACAGCACCAAGCAGTCTTTGTTTGTGAACAGCACCTTGTTCTTCTTACCACACATTTGTGATATAGAAAAGAGATTGAACTCATTCAATTCTTTCACAAAGAACACATCTTCAAATTCCAACTTCCCTATATTGATTTTCAATTTGCCAGTAATTCTACCTTTGCCACCTCCAAAGGCTACTGGTCCTCCTCTGAATTCTTCAAATTCAGCAAGAAAATCTTTATTCCCTGTCATGTGTCTTGCGCATCCACTATCTACTATACCTTTGTCTTTCAGTTCATCAATTAGATGCCCCTGCACATACACAAAACTTATTAGTTTTTAACAGGGACCCAAGCCACATTTGGCTCGGATCTTGTGGGACCTACACACTTAAGAGTCTGTTCAGAAGCATTTCCAGTGATACTACTTTTACTCTTATACTTCATGGTTTCAGTTATATAGTCAAAGACATAGGGTGACTCTATGTGCTCATGCTTCTTTGCCTTAAGTACTGCTTTAGCGGTACTTGCTTTAACACATGATTTTTCTCTTTTAGGAACCCACATTTGCACTGGTTTATTACTAAACCTACTTCTAGATGTTTTTGCTTTTTCAACAACATTCTTAGAAGTCTTAGAGAACTTTGGTTTGACGAACTTTGAACCAACAATACTTAAGTTTGGTCTAGCAGTACTTGCAGGTCTAGACTTGCCGGTACATTGTTTACCAGACTTCAAAGGTACTAAACCTTGTTTCATAAGTACTGCTCTAGGAACAAAACTTTTGGTAGAGTTATTTTTAACCTGTTTAGCTACCCTTAAGTGATCAAACTTAGGTTTATCATTCTTAAGTTTATGACTCCTATTAACCTGTGCATTTTTCCCATTACTGTTTTTCATGACCTTTTGTGCAGTCTTTTGTTTCACAATTTTATCTTCATGGAAAGTATAATCTTTGATAAAATGACTTAGACTATAACAAACATAACATCCGTTTCTTCTCAAAGAAGATCCAAAAGGTTGTTTTGACTTAACTTTCTCAAAACCTAACCCACCCCTCTTGGTTTTATTATGTTTTACATCATTTTCCAATATCTTGCTAGGAGTTTTTACCTGCTTGGGAGCAGAACTAGTCTTAGATTCTTCAGAAACAAAATTGTTCATTAAAGGTGGATAAACAATGTTTTTGGTCACAACAGTCTTATCTTGGGACAAAGTACTATAGTTTGAGGTATTTTTAACCTTTGGTTCTTCTAACTCTATACTTGTATCATTACTAGGGGGCATGAAAATTCCTGATAATGGTTGAGTAACTGCCTTCATTCCTTCAGCATATCTATCATTCTCAGGTGTATTATCTGACTCACTAGAACTATCAAAAATCCCCTTTGATAAGTCCTTGTCAGTTAAAGTTATCCCAGGTTGGTCCTCAATATATCCTAGGCCTGACTTATCATAATACTCCATTTGTGAATTAATCAGTTTTCCCAATCCTTTAGAGGACTTTTGCCAATGATTAATCACTTCCCTTTCATTATAAAGATTGTCTTTTAAAGATTCATTTTCTGTTGACACTTTCAAAAGTTGTCTTTCAAATGCTTTAATTTCCACATCTTTTTCCCTCATTTGAAGAGTTAAAATTCTTATTTTCTCTTCATAGTTTTGTTGAGCCTTTTTATACAAAACTATATTTTCTTCTAACTTAGCAACACCCTGTTTAAAAGCATTTAATTCTACAGTGCATGTGTTGACTTTTTGATACTGTTCCTCTAGTTCTACTTTTAAGCAATTAAATTTAAGAACACAGTCTTTAGAACAAGGATGTACCTTAGTATCTTCATGTGAGAGAGCCATTAAACCAAGCTCTTCTTTTTCATCTTCAGTCCAGTTCACCACTCCATCTACAATCACCAATGCTTTGGTTCCTTTGGGACTCCTGCTGTTTCCTTTTGGAAAGCTTTCAGTTATTCTTGGACTGGTTCTATAGCTGTTCTTGGACTTTTGACTGCTACTCTCAGCTTTGTCTCTTGTGCATTCTCTTGCAAAGTGTCCATTCCTTCCACAGTTATAGCATTCAACTTTGGACTTGTCATATCCTAGTGGCTTATTAGGATCAACAGTCATATTTCTTCCAGTCTTCTTGAAGAACCTGTTAGATCTTACTGACACCATAATAGCTTACCATTTAAGATCCATCTCTTCAACATCAGCATCATCCATTTGGAACAAGTCATTTAGTGTTAATATTTGCCTGTTGTCTTGTCCAACAAAGAATGAGAAGGCATCATTATCACTAAACAATGGTGAAGATCTTCCATGTGGATTTTGTGAGACTATAGGGCTTCCTTCAGTACTTTGTGGGTAAGTACCACTTGTAAGTCCTCCACCGGTATTTGTGAAGTATGTACCGCTGCTTGATCCACTAGCGGTATTATGAAAATAAGTACCGTTGTTTCCTTCTGACACAAAAGCCAAGTTAGACTTTGTTGTGGTCGATGCCTTGGTCACCTCAGTGCCTTTCACATCCATCTCATATGCTCTAAGATTGTTGTAGAGATGATCAAAAGGAATTGTTTCCAGATCATCTCTTGTGATGAAGTGCATGGCCATTGCTTTCCACTCTTGTGGAACACTCCTTAAGAATTTTAGATTAGCTTCTTCATTAGGAATTACTTGTCCATAAACTGCCAATTGAATAAGCAGCTTACTGAATCTTCCATAGCCACCATGTATTCCCTCTATACTGGAAATTGAGAAGTTATCAAATTCTTGCTTAAGAACAATATTCTTCATTTTCTTAGATTTGTCATTACCTCTAAGTCTAAGTTAAATGGCATCCCACATAGCTTTAGCATCCTTATAATGATGAAATCTGGGTAAGATGTCTTCTGAAAGAGCCATAGCAAAAGCAGTTCTGGGTTTTCTCTCTCTGACCTCTGCTTGTACCTCCTCAGCAGTCACAGCAGGTAGAGCATAGCATGTACCATCAGGCAACCAGTGTAGCTTCTTAGGTGTATTCCCATTCTTGATAACTTGCCACACAGTGTGATCTGTGTGATTCAAGTAATGTTTCATCTACATAGCCTATGTCTCATAATTGTCACCTTTGAGCACTGGAAGTTTGACAGCAGACAGAGTATAAGAAGGTGTTGTAGTTTTAGAGGTAGCTACAACATTCACTCCTTGAACACCTTGTGCTGGAGCAGGATGCACAACTTGTGGTTGTCCCTGTGGTATTGGATCAGGGTTTTGAACATCATCCAAGTGAGCGTCATCACCATGTTGAGACATTGAATTTTGGTGTGTGTGAAGTGTATGGGGTTGTGTTCTTCTTTTTCAGAGTTTCTCAACAAGCTCTGATACCACTTGTTGATCCCTTTGATTAGATCTATATTCTGTTAAGAACTAGTATAGTAGTTTGTAATCAAACTAAAACACTTTGAGAACTCTTAATCAAACTAAATAAGTTATGTGGAATCTAACTTATAAAGCACAGAAACTATTCGATTCTCTTATTAATCGACTTAAATGAGGTACATGAATGACATTGTACCTATGTTCCTTTTATAGAGTAAGGAACCCTATAAACCTTAGAATATTCTATAAAAATAACTACATCATATACGATATATTATCAATATTCTAACTATTTAAGTATATCACATAAGATATACTCTAACTATAACTATGACATATCTTATACCAAGATATATTTGTCCTAATCAATATAGCAGTACTTACTTTAAGTAGCATTACTTACTATGTACCGCGTTAACACTAACGGTACTTGAAAGATAACTAACAGTACTTGCATAATACTAACGGTACTTGACACTTAACAAATAATTCCCAACATTCTCAATGTTCCATATAAAGGTCAATGTAGGTTCGCCGATGCTTGGAGTATAAACTCTTTGGAATCGGCTCCTATTGATGTGCATTACGTGACCGAGCTACCCTCGGCTTCAGCCATTTCTTGTGCCATTACTAAACCTCGTGAACATCCTATTCTTGGTAAACTTGAAAGAGAAGTTCGTGCTCTCACTCCTTAGGAATTACTCACTAGCGATCTTAATGATTTTATGATCCTTTGGGGCCGAAATCATTAGGGAAAATGCATGTGTCTCGGTGGTGATCGCAACCATGTGCATGCTTGTCTTGCACATATGTTGTACTGTGTTGCAGCTTCGACCCCATACAACCTTGCATTTTTTATAGCTAGAAGAATTAAATTTGTTCTCGTCGGGTCTCACTCTAGTCTCCCTTTTGCTATGATTCTCTCACGCCTTCTTAGAATAACTCGCCTTGACTTTCCACCTTTAAATGCTTCATTATTTCACTTCGTGGATCGAGTTATGCTTCCTGTTGAATGGAACCTCTCACTTGAACCCAAGCATGATTCAAATGAAGTTGGAAATGTCCTTCAAGACAATTCTCACAACTCTAGTGATACTTTGTAATCTACCATCTCTCAATTGTCTTCTCTAGAAATTGATTCCGACTATGAATTCTATCTCAAGCATCGTCTTATAGGAGATCTAAGGAGTGGATCAAGACAATGGAGAAATGTTCGTGAATGAAAGTGTGTTGAAGAATTGTTCATGGTTGTTACCACGTGTGGTTCTTGGACTTATCTATGTTTCTTGTTCTTAGGATTTGGTATTTTCTAACTAATACTTTGTGTTTGGATTGCTAGTTATTTTAATCCTAATTCGTTCGTGCTATCGATCTTTCGATATGCTTGACTTTGTGTAATTTTGTGTTTGTTAGCTTTCTAGATTTTGGCTAATAGTCTACTTTGGCTTGACAAATCATTGTAAAAAATTTTGGGCTTTTGAAATTTGCTGGAAAATTCTTTTTAAGGTCACTGTCCACGGCTCCTTAAAGACTGGCGGTTCCTTAGTGATAAAGAACCGCAGTCCTATTTAAGGAGCCGTAGGCTCTGGTCTTGACAGAATCTTTGCTTTACATTGTTTTCCCTAAATTTTTGTAAACATTGATAATTTTTTTGCTAAAAGACCAGCTTTTCCCAAATTAGACTACCTAATTTCATTGTTCACCAAAATGATTTTTAACTCATTACTAGTTTGGATCACCTCCTTCCCTTCTTAAACCTCCCTTGGTTAATCCTCTTCTCCGTCCTTCAAACCTTTCTCTAAACCTAGACACAAAACTATGGTGTCCTCAAGATCATCAAATTTCTCCAAACAATCCCCATCCAAAATAAACCTCAAGATCAAATTCAAGTTTCCTAAACTTGGTTCTCCATCTTCTCACAAACCCAAGAGTGAGATTTCTCCAATTCTCATCTCTTCATCACCCTCACCACCTCTTGCACCATGCAAGACATGCTCAACTCATGTTACTAACCATTCACATGCTTCTACTTCATCTTCATTCCAATCTAAGATGAATGTGTTGTCCTCACCTTTCACCCCACCAAATTCACCCATCTCACCTTTGGACACCATGCCTCCTCCTCCTCCAACAAACACTCCAATTATGGGTGTTCCTATTTCCCGCTTCTTGGGTGATCCACACTTGTTTGACTTTTTCATGCACAATGGAGCCAATTGTCCTTGTTGCTTAAACAACTTCCACCTTATTGATATCCTTAGGTTGGAGATGATTGGGGCTCACATCAAGTTTCAAAGCTTCTTGTTGAACTTATTTTCTAATCCTCCACCTCCTAGGAGATGAATGATGATTTTCTAAAAATAAATGTTTTCAAAAGAAAATCAAGCCAAGGAAGACAGTCTATCAAGAACTAGTTTAGTTTGTATTTCCTTTGTAATAGTTAGTTTGTATTTCATTTCTTGTATTTCATTTCCTTCATGAGTTTTCATGAAGATGTGTTATGTATTTAGTATTTGTGTGTTTTAACCTATGTGCTCACACTAATCAACTTTAATTTTATTAAAATTGAACCTAAATCTATCACAACCTTGTAAAACTTGACTAAAATTAGATCAAAATGTTATCTAAATATTTTGTCACCCTTTGTCAAGACACTATTTGTGACTATGTTGCCTTTTGTGCAACTTGAGCATAATCTAGTGCTAAAAATGGTAAGAATCCAAGATTTGCAATTTTTTGAAAAAGTCTTATTTTTTTCTCAAAACCTTGTAAAATTGCATTTTCACGTCCACTATATGCGGATCCCCAAAGATCGCACGGTCCCTTATATATAAGGAACCGTAGGTTCTTTTAAAGAACCGCGGACAACAAGCCATGTTTGGCTCGTTTTTAGTCTTTCTTCTTTGACCACAGTCTTTTTCAAGATTCCTTGTTTACCAAGTTTGGCTAAACATTCCTTGAAAACTTTTGTTTTCATTTCAAATCTTTTCCTTGTCTATTCTCTTTAAATTCTCTTCTTTTGGGAGCTCTACTTTTCATCCCTCGCAATGTCTAACTCTCCTAATCTTAACCTTGACATCTCTTTGTCACAATCTGTTGTATTTAAACACACGACTAGATAAACTATAAAGAGAATAAGATTAAACCAAAAAAGAAAGATTAGATTAAGATGGAGAACAAAGAGAAAACAAAAGAGTTGTGATTTCCTAGTGAGTGAAAGACATGATGTTTCTCTCTCTACTAACTATGAAATGGAAAACACACACACACAAAGGAGAGGTGCTAGGGGCCTTTTTTACTACAAGTGTAATGTATATAAGGCCTTCCTCATTTGTGTGTTCGGGACTAATTCCCGTTACATACATAACATTATACTAGAACTCTCAACACCATTATGTAGCATTTTTCACGAGCTTCGCAACGGTATATTATATGACCATCACTTTAAATACTTCTAACAGTCTCCCCCTAAGGGGTGGTCATGTAATATGTGACTTCCCTTCTTTGGTGTTGTTGACTTTGAAGCTCGTTGTCTTGAGAGTTCCTTCATAGTTCCTTTCATGACTTGTGATCTTAGATCTTTGATCTTTGCCTTGACTTGATCTTAAAACTTTGCCATCTTGTGTTCTTGTGTCTTTCCCCACATACTCAAACTTTGATTTGAGATGAAAGCTTGTTAACAATCTCCCTTGATCATCAGAGTTGCGGAAGTCTTTGTCTTTAGATGTTCTTGAGCTTTCTTCATTTACATGAGCATGTGGTCTTGAAATATGAATCTTGAGGTTACGCCACCGTTTGCATTGCTCTGGTTTCCAGTAATACAGTACGAATACTGTACCTGTGATTAGGTAAGTTCAAAGAACTTCCTTGACAGGGTTTCCGGATGTGGTAGTCGTTCTCAATACTTGAATATATTGAAAGATAATTCATAGTAAGGAGTGAATCATGCAGTTCCATTATGTTGATTAAGTCGTTAATTCAAATTCCTGGAACAAGTTTGAATCAATTAAGAATCAAACCATTGTTGCTTTCCAGTTGACACAAGTTTGATTCGTATAGAATCTCACAAGTCACCTACCGCAATGCTGTTTGACGATGACACTGGAAGGATTTCCATTCGTCATTGTAAATACTGAGGAGTATTACTCTGAATGTTCTGGCAAGATCATAAAGATATTGTGTCGAGACCTGGAACGAGTTTGAATCAAGAAAGAATCAAACCACTGTTGCTTTCCAGTTAACATATGTTTAATTCAAGTGAATCTTACATATGACCTACCGCAGTGCTGTTTGATGTTAACACTAGAAGGATTTCCATTCATCACTGTGAATACTAGAGAGTATCACTCTGAATGTTCTAGCAATACCGTAAGGATAGAGCGTAGGACTCTGTGAATTATCGCTTGTGTTTTTATGAGAACAATAATTTATGTATGGAATAAGTGTCCTAATGAGATTTTTGATGCATCTCGTTAGATCTAGACTCTATAAGAGCACGTTTATTTGGTGATCAGAGGCTGGAGGAGACTGCCACCTTTTCAATATCTATTATCTCGGAGTGAGAAAGTTGATAGAAATGAGTTGAACTCCGTGACAATAAACAAACTTATTTTGAGATAAGCTTTAGTAGGCTGGGATGGGTTGTGCATTGCATCACTGGGTCCATGATGCTTTGTCTTCAATATTGGAAATCATCAAAGTGATTCTGATAGTAGATGTGTTGACTCGGTTTCTGCCTAAATTGTATGGAGGGATATTTCTTTTCACCCTTTATCCTTACATTTATTTTTTATTTTTTAACCCCTTCAATGCTTACCAATACGTCATAACTAGCACCTTGTTGTGATTATTCCAGTGCTAGCTTAAGTACTTTCGGACCCAATTTATATCTTTTGTACGCGGATATGGTACATCCATTAGCGCTGGTCTACGCGATCGTAAATTTTTATACTTGATTAAAGTTTAATGCTACTAATCGAGTGTAGCACCATTAAACTTGTGGGGCTACCAAGGTAAAATAATACCACTGTTTTCGTGCATGTCACGCAAATATCGTTAGATATATTCCTTAGCCGCAGATGTCCGCCTTCTGGCTTTATTCCTTCGCCACAGAAGTATCTCTTCTGTTGGCTTATTCCTTCGACGTGGAAGTACTCCTTCCGCGCGCTTTTCCTACGCCATGGAAGTATATCTTCCACGAGCTTATTATCTTTCGCCGTGGAAGTACTCTTCCACGGGCTCATTATCACTCGCCGTGGAAGTATTCTTCCATGTGCTCATTATCTATTGTCGTGGAAGTATTCTTCCACATGCTCATTATCTTTCGCCGTAGAAGTACTCTTCCACGGGCTCATTATCTTTTGCCGTGGAAGTATTCTTCCACGTGCTCATTATCTTTCGCCGTGGAAGTACTCTTCCACGGGCTTATTATCTTTCGTCGTGGAAGTACTCTTCCACGGGCTCATTATCACTCGTCGTGGAAGTATTCTTCCACGTGCTCATTATCTTTTGTTGTGGAAGTATTCTTCCACATGCTCATTATCTTTCGCCGTGGAAGTACTCTTCCACGGGCTCATTATCTTTTGCCGTGGAAGTATTCTTCCACGTGCTCATTATCTTTCTCCGTGGAAGTACTCTTCCACGGGCTTATTATCTTTCACCATGTAAGTACTCTTCCACGGGCTCATTATCACTCGCAGTGGAAGTATTCTTCCACGTGCTCATTATCATTTGCCGCGGAAGTATTCTTCCACGTGCTTATTATCTTTCGCCGTGGAAGTACTCCTTCCGTTGGCTCATTATCCTTCATCGTGGAAGTACTCCTTCCACTGGCTCATTCTTTTCGACACGGAAGTACTCCTTCCGTTGGCTCATTATCCTTCGCCGTGGAAGTACTCCTTCCACCGGCTCATTATTTTCGCCACGAAAGTACTTCTTTTCGTTGGCTCATTATCCTTCGCCGTGGAAGTACTCCTTCCACTGGCTCATTCTTTTCACCACGGAAGTACTCCTTCCGTTGGCTCATTAACCTTCGCCGTGGAAGTACTCCTTCCACTGGCTCATTATTTTCGCCACGAAAGTAATTGGCTCATTATCCTTCGCCGTGGAAGTACTCCTTCCACTGGCTTATTCTTTTCGCCACGGAAGTACTCCTTCTGTTGGCTCATATCTTTGTTGTGGAAGTACGCCTTACGCGGCAAATGACTTGGCCCGGCCACATAGTGAGTTTTCCAAAGTTTACATTGTTTGACCTTAATTAGACGGAGCCTGATCAACTACGTCTAATCCAGGAAAAACCGTGACAAATTTCGGTAGTCATTGTCAAATGGTATGGTTATAAGACGGATGTAATATCCGCATCACCTTACCACAGAGGTACGTCTTCTGTTGGACTTAAGACGAATGTAATATTCGCATTATGCTGCGTCATTAGTGGGATAAGAAGTACGCCTTCAAAATTTTCACGATGCAGCATACGGGTTCCACCTCCACCTTCATGAAACATTCTTATCATTCTCACGTTAGAGATGAACAAGAATGATACCTTGCTAATGCTAGTGTTACCCCGGCTATAGAACACGCTTTTCTTCTTACGGGGTCCTTACCTTCTAATGACGGGAAACCAAGCATTCGAGCACAATCACTCGTCTTACGTATACGAGTTTCCCATTTCTTTCGATGTAGATACGCTTACAGGTAGCGGATATGGCGTAAAGTCTAACAACCTTGCTGACAACCTCGCATACTAGACTGGGGGGACATGATGACGTATAGTGGCTACGCTCACTATTCGTAACCCCAAACCATCATCTTTTCGCTAAAAGTAGCCCATTACGAGTGGAGCCATATGTTACGGACAACCCACGAGGATGTCCTAGCAACAAGCCGCACGCGGTTGTTTAGTGAGCATGATACACGAATGAGTCTAGCATAACATGATCATGGACCATATCAACTAGACTAGGGGACATGTCGACGTACAGTCGGTAATGGGCTCGGCCCGACAGGCCCACGGCCCCCACACACCTTACTTATCCTACAAGAAACCCTAAGCCTATATAAACAGGGGTAGGGTCTCATTATAAATCAGGTTTTCTCTCACAACTACACCACTTTTACAATATATCGTCCCGATACTAACTTGACCGTCGGAGGTGGACCCTGGGGCTCCGGCCTCGGGTCTACGTCTAACCGGTTCTTCTTTGTTTGCAGCATTACTCAGGACCCGGGAAGACGATGAACGGCCCAGGAGAGTCGTCGAACCGGCCTAGCCAAATTATGCTCCAACATACTTGGTCGGCATTTTTCCCGTACACACTACTACTCCATCTTTCCTAAGGACTACTAAGTTCTAATGGATTGTCCCTGGGAAGATCCTACCGGTTCTTGTTGGATCATGGGACGAATACCTAACCACCTTTTGACACCAATACCATCGTGAATTAATGTGTTGAAGGGTATAGATATCGTAACCAGAAAGACTAATTGAAAAATGCAATCAAGGTGTTAATGAAAACGTTGTTTACACCTTGATAGTTTTCATAAACACCAAAAACGCTCCCCTTAAGAAGTGTGCTAAAAAATGCGAAAGCAATTAAGTAAACATTTTGCACAAGTTAGGACGAGAAAGCACGTAACTCAAAGATCTTATCCAAGAATGAAACATTTTTATCACATATTATCACTATTCTCCCCGTCAAAAATTGCATGTAGTTATGAAATTTTTGATATACTAGTGATGTAACATGGAGAGAATAATGTTTCATGAAAATATTGGAACTATATGTTATGAGATTTTTATACTCCCCCTCGAAAAAAGATTCTGATTAAAATAGGGGAATATATGAGCACACAATTTTGAAAGAATTTGAATAAGACAGTTGAAAATATCTTGAAAAATTGTGCTCAAAGACCGAGAAAACTAAATTTCCCGTTATTGAGGAGAAATGTGCGTAAATGAACATTTTCCTTTTGCTCATGAGCTTAAAACGTTAAATGTTTACGATAAGCCCATGACCGAGAAAAATTAATTTCCTGTTGCTGAGGATAAGTCATAGATTTCCTTTCTTTGGGGACCGGGTTATAGTCTGACATGTGACTATAAGCCATTTTGAGAAGAAAATAGAAAAGACATGTTTTGAAAACATTTGAACTCTCATTCGAACTTTATGCACGTACCCGTGTCGTTATTGAACGACATTTCTAAGTACGTCCATATTATCGATGCTGAGAGACATGTCAGAGAAGAATATTTTTGGTATTTTTGAAAGATTTTCTCATTTTTTATTTTGTTTTTATAGGTTTTATACTTTTGTATTTTGATTTTCTGATAGATATATACAAGATTACTGCGAATGTGCAAGACGTTCAAGTTCATCTGGAGTGACACTACGCATACCAAGTCGACGAACCAAGAATTCAAATCTGTCTTGAGAAAGAGCTTTGGTGAAGATGTCGGCTAGTTCGTAGTCCGTCTTGACAAATACAGTTCGATCGTTCCTCTTTCCACATGCTCCTTTATGAAATGGAATCGGACATCAATGTGCTTGGTCTTGGAGTGTTGAACCGGGTTGCAGGATATGGCTATGGCTGATTGTGAATCACAATAAATAGGAACCTTGTTAAAGTGAAAGCCATAATTCGTGAGTTGTGTTCTCATCCAAAGGACTTGAGCACTACACAAGGATAGAGACACATATTCTGCTTTCGCGGTGGACAACGCCGTACAATCTTGATTTCTTGAGGACCAGCTCACTAGCTTCTCGCCTAAGAATTATGCGCCACCGGAAGTGCTCTTGAATGTATCATGACACCCTGCATGGTCGGCATCTGAAAAACCAGTTAGATTAAAACCAGAATCCTTCGTATACCAGAGACCCGTGTGAATGGTTCCCCAGAGATAACGAAAGATCCTTTTAACCTCCTTGGGGTGCTTCTCGGTTAGCTTAGCCTGGTACCGAGCACATAGACAAGTAGCATGCACAATGTCCAGTCTGCTTGAGGTTAAGTACATAAGGGACCTGATCATACTTTGGTATGTTGTATCATCTACAAATGTCCCTTTCTTATCCAAATCAAGCTTTGTTTAGTTTCCATTGGAGTACCAATTGGATCACAGTTTTCCATTCCAAATTTTGTTAGAATCTCGAGCACATGTTTGGACTGATTTATGAAAATACCACGAGGGGATTGGTGAACTTGGAGACCAAGAAAAAACTTCATTTCCCCCATCATGGACATTTTGAATCGGCTTTTCATAAGGTCGGCAATTAATATGGAATATTTTGGGTTGGTAGAGCCAAATATTATATCATCTACATAGACCTGAGCCGCCAAGATGTCATTGTCGTAGTGCTTGATAAACAACGTTGGATCAATGGTTCCTTTGCTGAAGTGATTTGGAGAATAAATGATGATAATTCGTTGTACCATGCCCTCGGTGCTTGTTTCAAACCATAAATTACCCTTTTCAACTTGTAGACATGGCTTGGATGTTCTGTGTTGATGAAACCTTCAGGTTGACATACGTACATTTGATACACAGTGAACGATTTGTGAGCAGCGTATGCCAAGAAAATCCTAATAGCTTCCATTCGAGCAACCGGGGCGAAGGATTCTGCGAAATCAATTCCCTCCTTCTGTTTATAACCTCTCACAACTAACCGAGTCTTGTTCCTAATGACCGTTTGCTCCTCGTCCATCTTGTTTTTGAATAACCTTTTCAGTGTAAGGGGGTCGATATTGTCCGGGCGTGGTACTAACTCTCATACATCGAGCTGGATGAATTGATTGAGCTCTTCTTGCATAGACTCAGTCCATGATGCGTCGGTCATTGCTTCTTTAACACATGCTGGTTCCATTGTGCTGACTGATAGTGCATAGATACACATATCACCATCGGTACGCAGCTGATTTTGTGTCGAGACTGGTCGTGAGAGATTGCCAATCACTTGAACCAAAGGATGATCCTTAGTCCATTTGTGTTCATGTGGAAGTGTATGAGAAACTTGATGCGAGCTTGACGAATCCACATATGGTGTTGAAGGCTAAGTGGTACTTGTGGAAGCCGCAAATGGGTTAACAAACTCATGTTCGTTTAGCATCCCATTGTTTGCATTTTCAGCAACGATTTCATTCTGAAGATGAACACGATTAGGGATTTGCTGAAAATGTTGTTGAGTCGCATCAGCAGTCTGAGAGATGGTTGGAATGTTTGGAGTCAATATGGTTGAGGTTGACGTAGATGGTGCAAAAACGGATGTCGTTGGTCTTGATGCAATTGGAGGTTCTGGAACTACCATAGCAGGTGCAGCCGGGGCATTTTGAGGAACACCAAATGACGAAGGACCCTCCATATATTCATCATAAATTAGCCCAAATAAAACTTCCAAGTCACGTTCCCAAGGTTGTAACGATGAGATTGCTGACGGTGCAAATTGAAGCGCGAGTCCTGAACTTACGTGTCCAGAAGTCTGGCTTTGAAGCTCGGGATGTGAACTTCTATGTTGAGATGCCATTCCCAAGAGTTCATCAAAGGTAACATTCATAGTCTCTATTACCTTTCTTGTCCTCCGATTATAAATCCTGTAAGCACAAGCAGTTGAAGAATAACCAATGAAAAAGTCAATGTCACCTTTAGGTTCAAGTTTACCGATATCTTCACGATCATTATTCGGATAACATAATGCACTGAAGACATGTAGAAATTATATATCCAGTTTTCTTCCATTAATGATCTCGTAAGGTGTTTTGTTGAATCGGGTGTGAATAAGGGAGCGGTTTTGAGTATAACATGCAGTTGCTATAGCGTCGGCCCAAAGGAATAACGGTGCACTAGAGGAGAGAAGCATCGTCCGAGCAGCTTCAACTAACGTATGATTCCTCTGTTCCACAACCCCATTATGCTCTAGAGTTCTTACTGCCGAAGTTTGATGAGAAATCCCAACTTCGTCAAAATAAGCTTTCAGCTGCTGATTGGTGAATTCTATGTCGTTATCCGTTCTTAAAATGATGACAGGGGCTTGAAGTAGCACTGATGTTTTCTTCAAGAAATTAATAATTACACCAGGGGCTTCATCTTTTGAAGCAAGAAAATGAACCCATGTGTAACGAGAATAATCATCCACAATCACAAGGACATACCACTTTCCATTAATGCTTTAGATTTTCATTGGGCCACACAAATCCATATGTAAGAGATGTAACCTATTTGTGGAGTTTGGAACAGGTTTTGGTTTGTAAGGCTTCTTATTACTTTTTCCTTGCTCACAGGAAGGACAAAGATGGTCTTTTGTATATTTGAACTTTGGAAGACTGGTAACGAGATCATCTTTCGCGAGTTGGGTGATGGCATAAAAATTGAGATGAGATAACCTTTGATGCCATAACCATGACTTTGTTGATGTGGCTCGGGCCATGAGACAAATTGGAGAAGCAGCAGATATTTGAAAAAGATCAATGGTGTAAAGGTTGGTGGTACGATTTCCTTTCAAAAAATCAATTCCTTCAAGATCTCTTATAAAGCATGTATGACTTCTGAAGGCTACTTTCAAGTCTGAATCATAGAATTGCACAACCGAGAACAAGTTGTGTCCCAAGCCATCAACAAAGGAGACTTTGGTGATGATTATATTTCCCCAATGAAGATTACCATAGCCTAGAATTGCAGCAACATGATCATTTCCAAATCGAACAGTTCCCATGAAACACCATACAAAGTTCTTGAGAAGGCTTCGATTCCCAGTCATATGTTTGGAACAGCCCGTGTCCACGCACCAGAGACAAATTTCAACAGCCTGCCAATGATAAGAGAAGAAAATGTTTTGGCCACCGATGAAATAGGTTCCTTTAGGGTTAGATGATAACTAAGCCTTATCACATATCGACATTTCACTGTCAGTATGAGATCTACTAGTGTTGATAATTTTGCCACTACAGTCAAAATTTCTACCAGTAGGCAACCATTTAGAGGTAAATCTAGGGCTACTAGGTTTAGCAATACTTTTTGTGGACCCTACATGCGTACTTTTTGGAACATACACCTTAGCCTTAGGAGTGTTATGTTTTTTACTGATTGACAGCTTGTCAATTCGAGTGTAACCACCATAATTCAACCCATTCATAGTCAAGCCACAAGCATCATGACTAAAAGTAAAGAAGCATTTATTACATTTAGCACAAATAAATTCAGATTTTTCATTCCGAATAGCAAGCTTAAAGTCATTACATTCAGATGAATTAAGTTTCTGATTATGATTAAAAAGCGGTAAATTCCTAGGGTGTTCTTCTACTTCCACATTATTGATCTTGGGGCGACTACTTCTAGAGACAAAAGGGACCCTATCATTCCTTGTATTGCTCGTAGGTTGTGGCCTTCTGCTCTTAGTGTAGTTGTTTATTCCTGTAGAAGAAGACACGCGTTTATTAGAATTAGCACTTTTTAAATCAATGACTTGTGGTTGAGATATAGTGGTCGGTTTTGTCCTAATGCTTGCTTTACATTTTTTGCTAGGCACAGAGGTATCGACCCTAGTTTGAGAGGGGAAACTAACATGAAACATTCCTGGGGCAATCACAACAGCTTTCGTTCCAGCAATCTTGGGAAAAGGTGTTACATCAATACGAGTATGTCCCGAGGTTGCTGGTTTATGGATCATCGTGTCCACAATCGAGCTAGGCTTACTTTGTTTTACAACCCGCTTATATGAAACAACTTCAGATTCTAAATCTGCAATCTTAGCCTTAAGCTTCTAAACATTCATATCACTGGCCTTCTCTAGCCCAGAAGAAGCAAGATTGTTTTCCTGAACACCTCCCAACCGAGCTGTCAACCGTACAATTTTTTGTTGCATTTCATTGTAAGCTTTATCGTATGAAATCTTGTCATATTTGCATTCATCACATTTTTTGACAAATTTATTCCATAGATCGGTGAATTCTTTATCCTTTTTAATGACATAAGTTTCCATTTGCTCTTTCGTACGTTCAAGCTCAGCTTGGAGGGTTTCATAATCCGACACAGAGATATTTAACACAACGGGACTACTATCACCACTGTCACTTGCTTTAGAGAGACTTTCAAGATTGTTTTCCAAAACTTTAATTTTATCAAGAGATTCATCAGCCTCCTTAGCCAAAGATTTATAGTCTTCAACAAAGTTGGCTAGTTCTTTAAGAAAGGCGTTTTCTAAATTGCTTATCCTAGCATCAACTTGATTAACAATCGGATTAATATCATTTTGAAGAATTTTTTGAACCTCAATCTGAACGGGTGATGTAAAATTTCCTCCAGTGATTTTGGAATTAACAACACGTTTAAGTATGACATAGTTATCTTTTAGCTCGTTTAGAAATCGTCGTGCAACACTCGGTTTAGGAGGGTCATCCGACAATTCCTCACTCGGTATCAAAAGCATTTCAGTACTCATTTTGGACCGAACAAAAACTGTTAGAGGATTAACTTTCGGATAATAAACGGGTGTGACTTCTCTATTAAGATTTTCCAATCGTAGCCGACTCTCTTCGGCAAGTTCAACGATTTCTTCCGAATCACACACAACAGAAGGATAATGCTTATCTAGCAACACATTACCATTATATAAACTTTGTTGGGTGGTCTGAGCATGCTTAAGATATTCGGGATTGGGAGGAACAGGACAACCTAAAGCCTTTTTGTAACGGGTGTAATTAATCCTATTCACTTTTGGTGTGAGCATGTTTATCGTCTGCATAGATTGGCCATGTTTTATCAAAAGGTTGTCTAACTCCCTAATCCTATCCTGAGCGTTGAAAATATCTTCAAGAAGCCCATCTTCTCGAATTTTGAAATCATGTTTCAGCTTTTTCTTTTCTTCTTTAAGATCAGAAATTATAGATTGTTCATTTAAAAGTTGTTTATTAAGAGAGGTGATTTCATCATTCAAATCGCTTATCTTTTTGGCACTACTTAAATGTAAGGCATTTAATTTCTTAGTTGTGCATTTTTCTTGATAAACCGATGTAGCATGAGCTTGTTCAAGTTCTTTAATTTTAGCATGATGAATTTCATAACTTTTCTCCCGTTCCTTATATCCCGCAAGCTCAGTGGTCAATTTGGCATTAATTTCTCTAAACTTATTACTAACCACCTTAGCATGGTCAACAACCTTAGCAAGCTTATCAAATAAAGATTTATAATACGCATGTGTCGCATCAGGAAGGGTTGTAGGCTGGGCGACTTGATCTTCACTAATGTCCACACTGGGCTCAGTCAAAATAATATTACTATTATTTGTTTGATCTCTGTGTGTCTCAATGTAGGGCTCAAGCATCTCATTATCCTCTTCCTCCTGATTAAACATACTATATATCATTTTCATCAAAACGTGGGTGTACCTCAGAGGGACCGTCTGAATCATAGACTGGAGCTCTGTCATCATGCATTCCTGAGGTAGATGCTTGATGTAAGTTTGCCATCAAGATGTAGTTGGTATTTACTTTTTCTTCCTCGTCATATTCTGCTGCAGAAGCCATAAGATCAAATTCCTCAGCTTGAAGTGGAATCCCTGCCTCTTCCTTTTGTGCTATAAGAAGCCGAGTCTGAAGATAAGCAGCATCTCTCTTCTTTTTGGTTGTGCAATCTCGAGCATAATGAACAAATCCCCTACAGTTGTAGCACTAAACCTGACGATTGTTGTTTCCATTTCCCATACCAGTGTTCTCAGCCCTTGCAGCCACAATCTTTCCCATCTGATTACCAACCGCTGGCACAAAAATTAACCCATTTTGATTTCCCACATTCGGAACACCCGGATTTTGACCACGGTTTTGACCATACTGATTTCCTGCATTCCCAACAATCTGCCCAACATTCTAACCATATTATTGAAACTGTGTCCCCGTGTTCCCAGCAACTACCAATTAGCGATCTTGATTCGCATTCATGAAAGGTTGAGCAATCTGCCAATTTCTAGTGTTCGAGGAGATTCTCTAATTGTTGTTGGTGGGGTTAATGGTAAATTTTAATGCCTTAGCAAGAAGTGCAAGACCAGTATTAATCGCATGAGCAGGGTCGGTGATGTCATCAAAACAAGCAATGGGTTGTTGTAAGTAGTTTACAGTAGCAGGAAGTTGATATCCATAAGAGGTGAGTTGTTGTTGTTGTTGTGGCATGAAATTACTTGATGAGGGTTGATGGTAGGGTACCATGGGATATGACATAGATGATGGAGAGTTTGCCATAAAAGCTAATGGATCTTGTATTTTGGCACGTCTTTCAGCCCTAACTTCGTTAGCTTCATCTTGATTCATCTTCAAATAATTATATACTTGAGTGTAGTCTACCACATGAAGATCCTTGGTTTGGTTGACAAGAGTGACATATCGTGACCATTCAGAAGGAAGATTATCAAGAAATTTGATGTTGGCAGCAATTTGTGTAGGTTCATGTTTGTTTCTTCTAAGATGATTCATGAGGGTTGAAAATCGATGATAGTAAGGTTCAATTTTTTCTCCTTCAGTATATGTAAATTTCTCCCACTCACGAAGCAACTTAGTTTCCTTTTCTTGTAAACCAATTTCACTCCCCTTCATCATTTTCTGGATCCTAAGCCACATCTCGTGTGCGGTTTCACAACTATCGACAGCTATATAAACATCTTCAGGGAGTCCCATGAGAATGACTTGAATTGCTTGATCATCAGCGTCGAGTTGTTTGGATTCAACTTCAGTTAATTCTTCATCCGTTTGCTCATGACTTGAGTCTGCAACTGGGTTAGCATTTGTGGAGTCCCCAAGCACAAGTATTGTTCTTCGAACATAGGACCTTTTTTAATCGAGTTGACAATCAACTTTCCCAAAGGTTTACAATTTTCATAACGAAGGAGACGACTAGCCCATGTAGTGTAATTCTCCTTGGTAAGCAAGGGTGGACGATTCTCAGTACCCGCAGCATAAATATCTTGTTGAGACGTCATCATAGAATTCGTGTGTAAAACAGGATCTTAATTCGTAGAAAGCAAAGTGTTGTAATTAATATCCCCTAAAATGAGTAACTCCACTAAGAAATTGAGCACGAGAAACCAAAAATTCCAAGGCAAACAAAAACTCACATTAAAAAATTTCAAAAATAAGTTTTTGAAAAAAACTTGGAATACTTGTCACACTATCGCAATATCAGAACTTAATCCCGTCGGAATATGATCGGGATATTGATCAGAATAATGATCGGAATGTCTATCGGAATATTGATCGGAATATCTGATCGCTATATTCGATCAGAATATCTATCGCAATATTCGATAGGAATATCGATCGCAATATTCGATCGGAATATCTATCGTAATATTCGATCGTAATAACGATGGCAATATTCGATCGGAATATCGATCACAATATTCGATCGGAATATCAGTCGGAATAGGGATCGGAATATGAAACCCTATCGCAATACCGATCGGAATACGGATCGGAATATGAATCCCTATCGTAATACCGATCGGAATATGGATCGGAATATGAAACCCTTATCGCAATACCGATCGGAATCCACGTCGCAATCCAGAACCCTAAGCTATTCCGATGGAAAGTAAACCAGAGCCGTCGCAATACGAGATACTATTCCGAAAATATGAGGAAAAATGAGATTTTGCTAAGAAAAAATCGTGATTTTAACCAATCAACGCACCCAGAGGGCTATCCAAAGCTCACGAAACACACGAAACTCAAGAAAACAAGGACAACACCAAAGAGCTATCCACGAATCCCTTGGCGAGTGATACCACTTGTTGTATTTAAACACACGACTAGATAAACTATAAAGAGAGGAAGATTAAACCAAAAAAGAAAGATTAGATTAAGATGAAGAATAAATAGAAAACAAAAGAGTTGTGATTTCCTAGTGAGAGAAAGACATGATGTTTCTCTCTCTACTAACTATGAAATGGAAAACACACACACACAAATGAAGTGCTAGGGGCCTTTTATACTACAAGTGTAATGTATAGAAGGCCTTCCTCATTTGTGTGTTCGGTACTAATTCCTGTTACATACATAACATTATACTAGAACTCTCAACACCATTATGTAGCATTTTCGACGAGCTTCGCAACGGTATATTATATGACCATCACTTTAAATACTTGTAACACAATCTTCTAAATCTAAAGCTTCTTCTTCTTAGCTTTCCAAGAAACCTAAAATCTCGGTTCGACCTATTTGGGTCAAGAAGAACAAGGATCATCATGATTCCTCTTCTTCCAAACCTTGGAAGACTTCTTTCTCTCCCATTGCGTATTGGAATGAGACTTTCTCAATTGATCCAATTACCGGAGAAAGATAAGTTCTTCCACCACCACCTAAACATTGCTACATACCTCCTCTCAATGACCTATCTGTTAATGCAATGATGCCTAAAAAAGTTACTTGCATTTTTTGGTCTCGCTTTGTTTTGATTACGACAAAATATAAAAACAAGAATTTACGTAAACAACAAAAAACGAATTTTTGAGTTCAAGTATTTTTTCATTTCAACCATTATCACTTAAGGTATGAATAAAAAAAATTCATCTTAATTAAGTGATCAATGATTTAAGTTTTCTTAAAACTCAGTATTTATTAAATGTGACAACGTTTTTCATTAAACTTTATTTTTAAGAATATGTTTATTAAATTAAATATTTGAAAATTTGAAAATGGCATATTCCATTTGGTTTCAGAATATCCTTTGAGGATAACTATTCCACCAGATGTGACTACCCCACTAAAGGACAAAAGGGCACGGAGTCTACGAACACGGATCCTTAAAGGTCTATACGGTCCTTTATCGATAAGGCACCGCGAGTACCAATAAGGAACCGCACTCAGATATGGCCGTTGGGCTTTTGTCCTATAAATATTGGACCATTCTTAGATTTTCTCTTCACCTCTTTTGCACACAAATTTCCAGATTCAAACATACTTCTTAAATCATTCAAATCCTTGATTATTTGGTTGATTACTACTTGTTTAGAAGTGAATCTTTCTCCTCCCGTCTCTTCCTCTCCAAGTGAAAAGAGAAGAACACTTTCATCCTTGAAGTGTTGAGTCTACCTTAAGATCTATTGAAGATCAAGTTTTATTCATTCATTTTAGTTGTGTTGTCTAGATCCAAGTAGTTGTGTTATTTGGAAGTCGTGTTGTGAAGATCCAAGTAGTTGTGCTATTTGGAAGTTGTGTTGTGAAGATCCAAATAGTTGTCTCTATCTGGAAGTTGTGTATGTAGTAGGGTTAATACTTAGTCCTCAAAGTATATTGGTGTAGATTGGTCCTATCTAATATTAGGGCTCGACTTTTAGCTTAGAGTTAGAAATTGGATAAGTGACATTGCGTGCGGTTTCTCCACCTTGAGGAGTTTGTTGATTAGTGAACTCTCGATTAAGGAGTACTCGAGGAGTGGAGTAGGGACGAGGAGTGAGCTTCGTTGTCGAACCACTATAAATCATTGGTGTTTGGTTTGATCTTTCTTTTCCTTGTCTCTTTACATTCATTATTCTTTATTTGCATATACTTGTGATTATTAGTTTAGTTTCACTATCCCTTGTCCATATTGTTTATAAGAAGATTTCACGTAATTGTTCAAGCCTAAGTTTTTGAAAAGGAATTTTGAAAACCCTCTTTTAACAAGTAAATTTTAAGAAACTATTCAACCCCGCCCCCCTTCTAGTTTCTACAATTGGGATCAGAGCATGGTTGCTCAAGCATTTTTAAAATATATTGTATTTTAAAACTTGAATCGATCTATGGATTCCAACAAGTACCTAGAAGGGCAATCTATGGAAAGACCACCTCTTTTTGAAACTGATAGTTTTATTTATAGGAAATATATATTTGAGACATGTGAAATCAAAAGATTTAGATCTTTGACATGTTATTACCGATGGTGACTTTTTGCCTTATCAATATAATGAAGTTTCCAAAAAGAAAGAGTTAGTAACTTTTGAAAATTCTAACGATGACTCTAAAAAGAAACTTGCAAAAAATACTGAGGCTAAAATGGTGATTTATAATGCTTTACCTAAGAAAGAGTATAAAAAGGATTTTCATGTGTAAAACCGCTAAAGATATATGGAATACTCTTTTAGTAACCCACCAAGGTAATAGCTAAGTCAAAGAAAGTAAAATCGATCTTTTTGTTCAACAATATGAACAATTTGTTATCTTAGAAGATGAACTATTGATAGTGCATTTGCTAGATTTAATACTATTATTACTAGTCTACGAGCTCTTGATGAAGGTTTTTCTAGCAAGAACAATGTTAGGAAGTTTCTTAGGGCGTTGCATTTAAAGTGGAGAGCTAAAGTCACGGCAATTGAAGAATCAAAGGATCTCGCTACATTATCACTTGTTGAACTTATTGGCAACTTAAAAGTGCATGAAATGATAATTTTGAAGGACACAAAAATGGTGAAAACCAAGAGTGAAAGAAAGTCTATAGCACTTAAAGCCAAGAAGGTGCAACGTGACCATGATAGATCTTCCTCGAAAAGTGATGATGAGGAATATGCTATGACGGTTAGAGACTTCAAGAAGTTCTTCAAAAGGCGCGGTCAACATGTTAGATAACCCTAGCAACGACAAGAAGGCATCTTTTAAAACCCGATGTGTCAAGAATGACAATGGTGATAGGAAATGTTTTAGATGTGGTGATCCAAACCACTTCATCGGTGATTGTCCCAAGCCATCTCGCGACATGAATCACGCGGCCTTCGTTGGTGGTTCGTGGAGCGATAGCGGTGAAGAATGTGACGATAATGCTAAAGACGAGAAGTGTATCATGGCTCATTCTTCTAAAGAGGTACATTCTTAAACCGAATACTATAGCAATGATAGTTCTTCACTAGATAACTTTGAACTAGAATGTCAATATAACAACCTATGGAAAATAAGTTTAAATCCATTGAAAAGAACAAAGTGCTAAAATCAACTAGGACCAAGCTTGAAAAGGAGATTAGTGAGTTAATAGATAAATTAGCTAAGTTTAAAAAAA
This sequence comes from Glebionis coronaria, assembly GCA_025667525.1. Classification (NCBI taxonomy): domain Eukaryota; kingdom Viridiplantae; phylum Streptophyta; class Magnoliopsida; order Asterales; family Asteraceae; genus Glebionis; species Glebionis coronaria. Next base: position 458,393,886 of record CM046878.1, on the reverse strand, counting down.
ATAAGGAAGTTGATTTAGGTTGTTTAAATTGTGAACACCTTAGACAAGAGAATGAAGATCTCAAGAGTACTTCCATTAAATTGGAAAAGTTCGTAAAAGGTACTAGTGCTCTTGATGACATGTTAAATAAGCAAATTCACACTAAAGAAAGACTAGGCTTAGGTTTTAACACAAATGAAGCATCCACTAGTAAACCAAAACAAGTTAGTTTTTCAGAAAAACGACCCTCTGTCCACGGATCCACAATCTATGGCGCGGTTCCTTATATTTATGGAACCGCAGGGCCTGATAAGGAACCGCAGACAGAAGAACAGATTCTTGAAAATTCTCAACTTTCTGAAAATTCCATTTTAGGTAAAAGGTCAAAAGTACGTAATGATTCAAGGCCTAGAAGTAAAACCCCAACACCTAGAAACAATAATAACTCTATGTCAAGATCAAACACTCCTAAGAGAAACAATGGACATCAAAATAATCATATGAATTGTTACAATAATTGTAACAATTGCCAATAATGTTTTTCTCCGTGGGGCACGTGTCCTATTCATGCATCCCAATCAGATGCAAGGGATGTGTGGAACTAACAACTTTGGACCCATCAGATATTGGGGACCAAATATTTGATCTTGTGTGTTATTACCTAGATATGCTTGGGAATAGATTTGGAGCCCGGTGAGTAGATTAGGGATAGTGGTTGTTCTAAATACATGATGGGTAATCGAAGTTTTTTCTCTACCTACAAAGCATATAATGGAGGTAACGTCACTTTCGCTAGTAAGCTACGTGGTAACATCATTGGCAAAGGTACGGTTTCTCTTGACTCCATGACCATCGAAAATGTCGAAAACGTAGATAATCTAGGGTTTAATCTTCTAAGTATAGGTCAAATTTGTGATAATAAGTGTGATACAAGGCTTTTGGCCAGGTAAAAAGATTTGTTCGTTTAAGTATGTCTCTTCGAATTGAAAAAGGAATTTTATGTGTGAATCAGCTGTTCTTTGGTGGAAATAAAAATGTGTGTCATTGTAGTAAAGGGAAATGTGCAAAACTATTAAAGTAAAAGTGCAGTAAAGTAAATCTAGATCTAACTTAAAGTAAATGGTGCAAGTATTTAAAAGCGTGACTAAAATTAAAGGGCACTAAATGTAAATAACGCAAATTTAAATCTAACTAAGGCAAACTTAAAACGCAACTAAAACTAAATCTTAAACTAAGGCAAAGCTAAAATAAATCTAAAGCAAATAAAATTAAAGTGAGACTAAGTAAAAAGGCGGGAAAAATAAAGCTCGAAATTAAAAACTGAAATTAAAGAAATTGAAAATTACCTATCCGGAATAAACCCTATTCGGAATAAAAGTCTTACTCGGAATAGGTTGCCTATTCGGAATATTGTCACCTATTCTGAATAAATCCCCTATTCGGAATACTTCCTCTATTCGGAATATCTGTCTACTCGGAATAATGTGCCCTTATGCGGAATATTCCCTATGCGGAATATTCCCTATGCGGAATAAGCAGCCTTATTCGGAATAAGGTCCTATGCGGAATACCTGCTCTGTTCGGAATAAACCCCTATTCGGAATATTACCCCTACTCGGACTAACTTCCTATGCGGAATAATTACCCTTATGCGGAATAGTCCCTCTATCCGGAATAAACTGCCTTATTCGGAATATTTGCTTTATGCTGAATACCTTCCCTAAGTGGAATATTCCCTATGCGGAATACTCAGGCTATGCGGAATGTACCCCTATGCGGAATACTCAATATTCCGGATGGTCAGTCTGTGAAATCCTTCGTTCGGAATATTGCTGGGCATGTTTTTCCTGGTAAAGATCAGAAAAAAAAGATCCGAAGAAAAAGGAACAAAATATCACACGAATCTAAACAAAACTAAAGCAAATCAACCACAAGAATAAATCAAACTAATCAACAAACAACTATTAATCATAAACAATCAATCCAAAACAACTAAACTAACAAAACTAATCAAGATAATCAAAACCACTTTGATCAAAATAAGAACATAAGAACATGAACATGAACATAAACAATAAAAATCAAAGATTAAGAAAGGTAGAATGAGAGATGAACAATAAAGATAAAGATTGACAAGAATTAAAAGAAAAACTTACTTGAAATTAAATGGTAATTAAGATGCAAGACAAGTATTTAAATTTGACAAGTATTTAAATGACAAGGTAATTAAAAGTGGAAGAACTAATTGTCACTATTAGCCAACAAAATGAAAATGGTTAAGAACTAATCTATATATAGGGGAGGATTAAGGGATGCTTAGGAAGCTTCCTCCCCTCTTTCCTTTCTCCTTAATTGCATGCTTAGTCCTTTCTTCTTAATCTCTTTGTTAATTGCACCATTAGTCCTTTAGCCTTTAAATCTTCTTTAATCTTGGACTTATAAGACTTTTGGCTCGGGATTTCTTTGAACTCGTCTTTTAATTCTTCAATAAAATATGCCTTGGCTATGAACTCTAATCCATACCGAGCAACTTTTAAACGATCTTGGGCTAGAAGCTAAGTAACTTTTCAAATCGTACAACCTTATTTATTGCAGATAAATTTATTAGCAAGCGATGGGAGAATAGGCTCATAATTAACTCACATAAATTCACGAAAGAATACCGAACTTATAATTGGCTCTATCATCTCTCGTTCTCCACAGTTTAAAATCTCAAGGAATGAGACTCGTGGATGCTTAGCCTATTAAATCAAAGTTTTGGGTTTTTGAGTCGCCTATAGGATCTTGCAAATTCTTAGACTTTTCAAAGTTTAGAAATCGCATTTTAAAGTTCCCTTGATAAACGACTATCTAGGATCAATTATAGGAACTTGCGAAAAGTTCTTGTTCTTAACCCGTGAGAGTTAAGACTTTCGCGTTTTATAGCTCCCCATATAAAAGCCTAGAAAAACTTGATTTAAACACGTTAAGGATACTAGCTAGAGTAACTAAAGATAAGTAAACTCGGGTTGAGTCAAAAGATTCACAACGTTTGAAAATTAAAACCACTTTATTCTAATAAGGAAAGAAAATAACTATGCAAAAGGAAAAACTAATAAGCCAAAATAGATCAAAAATTTTGAAAAATGTCGAAAATTTGATTTTCCGGTTAAAATGAGGACAAATACAAGGAAAAGGCCACTTAACTTCGATAGAAGTCCCTCCTACACTTAATATAAACATTGTCCTCAATGTTTAAGCATGTGGGAGTAAACTCCCCTACACTTAGGACATTGTGCACGTTGTTTAAATCTCGCTAAGGACAAGACAACTAAAGAGATTCCTATTTTAATATTGAGAAAATATAAAATAGTGAATCGAAAAGAGTTTAGGATAGAACCGGGAAGAAGTGAACACGGAATCACGGGTCGTCAAGAATCATCAAGAGTGGATCATTGAGCGCTCGAATCCCTGATTAAGAGAGGAGAGGAAATAGCAAACCAAAGGGTCCCCCCTACACTTAGGATAAAGAAAGCGAAAAGATAGATGCATGGGTTGCCTCCCAAGAAGCGCTTGATTTTTGATTACCGAGTCGTGAGCCTGACTCGACCTTGATCATCATAGGAAGAAGCATGAAACATATCCACCAGGATCAAAGACATAGTTTTCGTCCATAAAATAGCACAAGCTTAAGGCGAACAAGGCAAGCCAAAGAAGAGTAGGCAAGGTTCCCTTAAGCAGCGATGGAGCACGGTGGAAGCAAAGGTGAAGTGGTGCAAGAAGATTTCCATAAGTTCCAAAGATATTTCCTTTTGTTGCATCAGGTGGATACTGAGATGGCTGCAGAATATCGATACCAGGGTCGAACACCTTTTCCTTTAGGGGAAAATAGCACTCAGGCTCAGCAGAATGTGAAGAAGATCCGCAAAGAAGCACAACCTCGTCCTCAGAAGATGGACAAAGAGGTGTTAAATCATATGTGCTGCGGATATTGGTGTCGACCGGTTTCTTCTCCTTTGAAAGAATGTTCTTCAAATCTAAAGTAGGATCAAGACGATAATCTTCAAAATCATAAGGAGGAGCATCACTCTCATGAGGGAAGTATGTGTTGAGAAACGTAGAGAAGTCTTCCTCAAATGAGTAATCGTCCAAAGTTGGATCGAATGATGGCGGAGGATCTTCATCATGTGAAGAATCGCTCGAAAGAGTATCGGCCTCATCAAAATCATCGTATGTGGGCAGATCGGGATACTCAGAAGTAAGGTCATCATAATCATCCGAATCTGAGCTAGAATTATCATCATAAGCATCGAAGATCGGTGGAGAATCATAAATGGGAGAAGGTTCCAAATTGGAGAGAGAATCATCCACATTATCTTGAAAAAGTGGATTATCAATGGAAGAAGCGAATAGAGGATTATTGTAGATGACAAAATCATCAAGCACATTAATCATATTCACTGATTCTCGGCCTCCAAAGGATTTACTTGTAAGCTTTCCCATTTTAAAAACTTGTGAATCATTCCCGACTCTTAAGATTAACTCACCTTCGGCAACATTAACTAAAGCTCGTCCGGTGCTCAAGAATGGCGGACCAAGTATTAAAGGAATACGAGGGTACATTTCATAATCAACAATGACAAAATCGACCGGGAAAGTAAATCTGCCAACTTTAATGAACACGTCTTAGGCTATACCAACGGGGTAAGCGAGAGTGCGATTTGCAAGTTCAAGAGTCATCTTCGTTGGAGTAAGGTCGGGTAATGATAGTGTTTTCCAAACACTCAATGTCATAAGATTAATACTGGCCCCGAGATCAGCAAGGGCAGTAAATTCTTCAGTTTTGTTGAAAACGCAAGGCAACACAAAACGACCGGGATCTCCAAGCTTCTCCGGAAGTTCTTTAAGAATAACTGCTGAACAATTTTCATTTAAGCGTGTGTTGGCGAGCTCAATCAGCTTCTCCTTCTTGTTAAGCAATTTCTTAAATGCTTTAACAAATTTGGGCATGTGGACAAGTGCTTCAAGAAAGCTAATGTTGAAGTTCATTTAAGAGATCATCTTCACATAGCTCGACACTTGAGAGTCATCCTTGGTTAGCATTTTGGTCTTGCCTAAACGAGAAGGATATGAGATATTGGGTTTTGGTGGTGAAGGTGCAGGTGTAGTAGGTAAAGGTTGAGATGTTGAAGGGTCCTTCCTAGGTACATCGTCATGGCGAGGCGGAGACGGTAATGGTGCACTAATACTAGGTGTAGGAAGAGTAGGGATAAATGGTGGTGGAGGAGGTGTAGATGATGGGGGTGGGATTGGTGGATCGACAATGGTAATTCCACTACGAGTAGTAATAGCACTCACATTTGCTCGCGGATTGGTGACGGTGTTTGAAGGTAGAGAACTCGAAGAAGAAGGTTGAGCGACGGGCAAGAAACTAGCAAGCATATTCTTCAAATCATTTGTTTGATTGCTGAAGGAGGATTGGATATTATCTCGAAGCTCAGATCTTATCTCATTTCCTTGCTTGGTAATATCTCCTTTAAGATTGATAATTTGACTCTGCAGATTTTTGATTTGCTCACCTTGGGTTATCATTATGGCTTCAACATCCGGGTTAATGGGTGGGGTTTGTTGAGCGGGTGGGTGATAAGGATTAGAAGCTCTTGGTGGGATTTGGTTTCTTCTATTGTAGTTGTTGGCGGAGTTTTGGTTTTGAGGAGAAAAACCGGGTGAAAGGTAGTTGTTTGATCGGTAGCTCAGCAAATTTCTATCCCCTTGAGGTCGAGCTTGGTAATTTTCCGGTGAATAATTACCATAAGCTGCATACACATTTTTCGGATTTCCTTGAGTCAAAGGACAATCGGTGTATGAGTGAGGACCGCCGCATGTTTCACAAGGATTAGCAACCGCTTTAACTTGTTGTTGTTGTTGGTTTGAAGCGAGAAGCGTGATACTTTTGCTCATTTCAGTCATCATGCGGGTGAGTTCGGTCATATCAGGGTTTGCTGAAGTGGAAGAGACATTGACTCTCGGATTGTTCCTTGATGAAGCAGAGGAATCATAGTTTTTGTGGTGAGTATTCATGTTCTCAATAAGCTCTCTACACTCCTCGGGTCTCCTTTTCATAAATGTGCCACCGGCGGCTGCATTAATCGTATCACGATCACGAAAAGTCAATCCGTTGTAGAAAGTATCAATTAAGGTCACAGGGAGCATGTTGTGGTTTGGACAACGATCAATCAAGACATTATATCTTTCCCAAGCATCAAAAAGAGATTCATCGGGATCTTGCATGAAACCGCTGATTTGATTGCGAAGGCTCGTGACCATGGATGGTGGAAAGTAGCGCGACAAAAAGCGTTGAGTCATGTCATCCCAAGTGTGAATAGAATTCTTCGGGAGACGATCAAACCATTTCTCGGCATGATGTGATAAAGTATGTGGGAAGAGTTGTAAGCGAAGAACATCCATTGTGGCACCAGGCAACTTCATGCTTTGGGTGATTGTAATGAACTTGTCGAGGTGTTTGTTGGCATCATCATCAGGCAATCCACGGAATGGGTTAGTTTGCACTTGCTGAATCATGTGGTGCTTCAACGAAAACTCCGGAGCGTTGATTTGCATCGGCGCAATCGGTCCTCCTCATCCAAACATGGTAGGTTGACAAAGCTCCTCCATTGTCCGAAGATCGGGCTGTGGAAGAACATTGTTTTTATTGTTGAGGTGCGGTGGATTATTGTTGTTGTTGACTCCTGACATACTTAAATCTTCTCGAGTCTCGGGCTCTTGATAATTAGAAGATCTAGTACGCATACACCTACAAAGACAAAAGAAAACAATACCAAACACAAAGACAATATATATACACAATAAAAATAAAATCTTTTTGGATTTTTTAAATTTTTAATTTTTATGGATTTTTATCAATTTTTAATTTTTATGGTTTTTTGAATTTTTTGTGGAACAAAATAACGCTCACAAGTGAACGGATCCCAAAAAGCAACGCGTCTCTCACAGAAAACTGTTAATCTTTGTGAAAAGAGCCGGCAGCGGCGCCATTTGATACAAGGCTTTTGGCCAGGTAAAAAGATTTGTTCGTTTAAGTATGTCTCTTCGAATTGAAAAAGGGATTTTATGTGTGACTCAGCTATTCTTTGGTGGAAATAAAAATGTGTGTCGTTGTAGTAAAGGGAAATGTGCAAAACTATTAAAGTAAAAGTGCAGTAAAGTAAATCTAAATCTAACTTAAAGTAAAGGGTGCAAGTATTTAAAAGCGTGACTAAAATTAAAGGGCACTGTTGGGTCAAAAAGTTTATGTGGCAGAAACTCAAAAACGAAGAAAACATGAAGGTAATTGTCTAAGCGTTGACAAGAGTATTCCAGGCGTTGACAAGAACAAATTAGGCGTTGATGGAAGCAAGCATTGTCAAGAGCAATTCAAGCATTGTCACATGCAATTCAAGCATTGACAAAACATAGACAAAGAAGCTTTTAGAAGATTCTATTTGGATATATATGCAGGATATATTCTGTATATAGTTATTTAAATAGAAGATTCACATGTTTATTCATTCTTATCTCTTGTAAACCCTAATCCTTACACTATAAAAGGAACCAAGGGTCTTAGGTTTTAATTATCAATTCATATTCACAATGTAAACCTAAAGCGTATGTCGACTAGACGTGGAATTCAATGTATACACGTCTAGTGATTGTTGATTATTAATATAATTAGCAAACCTTTTGTTTTAATTCATGTTATTCGTGCCTAAACACCTTGTTAATGTGTTATGTTCTAGTTCCGCTTTGATTATTTAATCATATGAACATAATGCATTCCTAGTAGCTTCAAAGATCCGGAAACCAAGGTTTCCACAATTGGTATCAGAGCCTCGTGGCTCGTGATGCTAGGACCAACAAGGTGTTCGTGTATGGTGAAAAGAAGAACAATCCGTCTAGGGTTTTTCTGGACGTTTTTGTGTGCGCGGCAGTATTCAGAAGGTCATAACTTTTTATTGGACCGTTGGATCGTCACAAAATTTATATGTGTGTTCTACATACATATATCTAAACATCCACCAGAGGGATTGTCGAGTTTTATCCCCACGAAAAAGTTATTAGGCGTCAAAGTCAGCAGGGAGTATATGCAGTTTTCTGTAAACAGCCGTATTCAAAACGCGATTTCTCCTTTGTTAACCGTTGGATCATCGTGATTTTTGAACTGTAGATTCTTGGCACTTGTTTCTAGGATCTCACCGAAAGGATCTTCGATCTGAGCTTTCATGAAGGTTTTATTCAAAGTCTAAGTTGGCTACAAAGAAGTGTTTCAAATTTTCTAGTTTGCCCTAAATCTTGAACTAGGGTTTTCTAAAAACCCTAGGACGACTTTAAACAGAAAAGGAAGATGTTTACTTGTTCGTAATGCTGTTTTGCTAGCTTTGGTGAGTTAATCTCTTGATCAACGATGAACCCTAGCAAAACTAAAAGATTCAAAGTTAAGTCTAGGATTTTTAAAAATCCTAAGCAAACTTTAAATCTATGATTGATACTGATCTTCATTGTTGCTGACTGTTTAAAGACATATGGTTCGAGTTTAGCATTAGTTATTGTTTCTTGTTGCTGAATCAAGATGTATGGATGTACGAGAAAAAGATGTGATGATGGAATAAAGAAAAGGGCGAATGGGATACAACTTTTGCTTTGATTGGTGATGATGTGTGTTCACACGAAGATTGCAAAGACATACAAGCACAGCAAAAGCTCTTCACGTGAAGACAAGAGAATTGTAATTTTGTATGTGATTTATTTATATCTCACATATATATGTCAACTAAAGCAGATCGTGATATTTTCTGTGATCCAAGGAAACAAGTACGAATATTACTCTTGATTTGGTTCACGTGATATGAAGAAAATATGGCTGCATTATGTTCTGCGTAAGTTTTGGATGCATATTTGGAAGCATGTATGCATGATATATATTTAGTTTCCTATTTCATGGGATATGATTGGATATTATGGAAGCTACTTTTGTGGAATAGATTTGGTTTTGATATTGACGTGAAGGAGTATTCTTGTTGCAATATATTCCTATTTTCATGGGATTAAAGATCACATGGGGATTCTATGCATATATTATTCCGTTCATTTGGAATGTATATGAAGCAGGATACAAAAGCAAAGAATATTGGTGTAAAGTGAATTTTGACGCTGATATTCATATTTAAAGACGCTGACAGAAGGAGACGCTGACAGGTAATAAGTTAAGCGCTGACAGAAGCGCTGACATGTGTTGTCCGAGATATTTTGTCTAAAACGCTGATAGGTATTGTCCGATATCGGACAATACATCTGATAGAGATCTTGGATATAGAGGATATTGGACAACACAAGGAAGGCTGCTGTTTGAGAAAATTGGTACGTTTTGAGCACACAAAAAGGAGGTAATTACACACGAAGGTACATGGAATCTCCGTTTTTATTCAGAATATCATGGTGATATTTATGGCTCGGATATTTTTAAATGGATTAATGATTTTAATGCGAGTTAGCAATAATTCATGAAGTAATTTATTGGAGTATGTAATCGGGATAGCCTTGTGAAAGAGTTATTCGTTAACAGCTTTTACATATGAAGATATTGACTTGTCATGAAGAGGTGTTAGCTTAAGGGGAAGATTTCTTATGGTAAATTTGATGCTTGAAGAAGATTTTCGCGAGTTTGTGTTTTATCATATTGTTAAGTTGTGGACGACAGCCATTGACTTAACAATGACTTGTTCGTGCTTACATGATTGGTGACGAAGACTTGTCATAACACTTGAAGGAGTTACATTAACGTGCTCAGTGTCTCACAAAGGATGAGAATATTGACAAGGGATCGAGGTCTACTTATATCTCCCTATAAGTTCTTAGTCACATGGATAGTACAAGACATGGAACACAAGGTTGGGTTATTCTACTTCTACATCAAGAATACTTTATTTATTTTTCTTCAAGATCATTACAAAGAGCTACATTTGGAGAATCTTCAAAGATTGCATACATTGTTTACTTCCCTGTTGATGTGACAAAAAGGGGAAGAAATACGTGCTACACTTGAGGGGAAGCAATCTGAAGATCATGTACAACTTACAAGAGATACACATAGAGTTTTGCCACCATCAACTAGGGGAAGATTGTTGGGTCAAAAAGTTGATGTGGCAGAAACTCAAAAACGAAGAAAACATGAAGGTAATTGTCTAAGCGTTGACAAAAGTATTCCAAGCGTTGACAAGAACAAATTAGGCGTTGATGGAAGCAAGCATTGTCAAGAGCAATTCAAGCATTGTCACATGCAATTCAAGCATTGACAAAACATAGACAAAGAAGCTTTTAGAAGATTCTATTTGGATATATATGCAGGATATATTCTGTATATAGTTATTAAATAGAAGATTCACATGTTTATTCATTCTTATCTCTTGTAAACCCTAATCCTTACACTATAAAAGGAACCAAGGGTCTTAGGTTTTAATTATCAATTCATATTCACAATGTAAACCTAAAGCGTGTGTCGACTAGACGTGGAATTCAATGTATACACGTCTAGTGATTGTTGATTATTAATATAATTAGCAATCCTTTTGTTTTAATTCATGTTATTCGTGCCTAAACACCTTGTTAATGTCTTATGTTCTAGTTCCGCTTTGATTATCTAATTATATGAACATAATGCATTCCTAGTAGCTTCAAAGATCCGGAAACCAAGGTTTCCACAGGCACTAAATGTAAATAATGCAAATTTAAATCTAACTAAGGCAAACTTAAAACGCAACTAAAACTAAATCTTAAACTAAGGCAAAGCTAAAATAAATCTAAAGCAAATAAAGTTAAAGTGCGACTAAGTAAAAAGGCAGGAAAAATAAAGCTCGAAATTAAAAACTGAAATTAAAGAAATTGAAAATTACCTATCCGGAATAAACCCTATTCGGAATAAAAGTCTTACTCGGAATAGGTTGCCTATTCGGAATATTGTCACCTATTCTGAATAAATCCCCTATTCGGAATACTCCTTCTATTGGGAATATCTGTCTACTCGGAATAATGTGCCCTTATGCGGAATATTCCCTATGCGGAATAAGCAGCCTTATTCGGAATAAGGTCCTATGCGGAATACCTGCTCTGTTCGGAATAAACCCCTATTCGGAATATTACCCCTACTCGGAATAACTTCCTATGCGGAATAATTACCCTTATGCGGAATAGTCCCTTTATCCGGAATAAACTGCCTTATTCGGAATATTTGCTCTATACTGAATACCTTCCCTAAGCGGAATATTCCCTATGCAGAATACTCAGGCTATGCGGAATGTACCCCTATGCGGAATACTCAATATTCCGGATGGTCAGTCTGTGAAATCCTTCGTTCAGAATATTGTTGGGCATGTTTTTCCTGGTAAAGATCAGAAACAAAGATCCGAAGAACAAGGAACAAAATATCACACGAATCTAAACAAAACTAAAGCAAATCAACCACAAGAATAAATCAAACTAATCAACAAACAACTATTAAGCATAAACAATCAATCCAAAACAACTAAGCTAACAAAACTAATCAAGATAATCAAAACCACTTTGATCAAAATAAGAACATAAAAACATGAACATGAACATAAACAATAAAAATCAAAGATTAAGAAAGGTAGAATGAGAGATGAACAATATAGATAAAGATTGACAAGAATTAAAAGAAAAACTTACTTGAAATTAAATGGTAATTAAGATGCAAGACAAGTATTTAAATTTGACAAGTATTTAAATGACAAGGTAATTAAAAGTGGAAGAACTAATTGTCACTATTAGCCAACAAAATGAAAATGGTTAAGAACTAATCTATATATAGGGGAGGATTAAGGGATGCTTAGGAAGCTTCCTCCCCTCTTTCCTTTCTCCTTAATTGCATGCTTAGTCCTTTCTTCTTAATCTCTTTGTTAATCGCACAATTAGTCCTTTAGCCTTTAAATCTTCTTTAATCTTGGACTTATATGACTTTTGGCTCGGGATTTCTTTGAACTCGTCTTTTAATTCTTCAATAAACTAGACTTGAGCTCTTCGGCTTTAAGTAAACTTCCGACTTTCGACTTTTTCTTCGATAAAACTTCAGAATTGGTCTTGGACTTCCGTTCTTTTTGCACTCTTGACTTCTCGACTTCATCTTTCATCTTTTTCTTCAATAAAAGCCCGTGAATGCCGTGTTTTCTCCACTTTTCACAATTTTGTCCTAAATCATAACAAAAACACAAACCACGCATAATTCCGACATAAAAACATAAAATACACGTTTTGGCTCGGTTATTATTGTAATTAAGTGGTAAAAAGGATGGGTGTTTACACACCTATCAAAGTGTAAGGTCAGCTTTTTGGAAAAAATGATAGTGAAATCGTAAAAGATAGAAAGATCATTGGAAAAGGTGTTAGAAAGCATGGGCTTTATGTCATGAAGGTCAATAGGAAGTCAAAGGACAACTTATGTCTAGCGACTTTAGATGATAGTTCTACTCTTTGGCATAGGAGATTAGGTCATGCTAATATGCGTTTAAATCAGTCTTTTGTCTCTAAGGAGTTGGTAAGACATCTCCCTAAGATTAAGTTTGATAGTCACTTTTGTGATGCTTGCAAAGTTGGGTAGCAAGTTCACTCAAGTCACAAGGCCAAGAATTTGGTATCGACCTCTCGTTGCTTAGAACTCCTACATATGGATCTCTTTGGACCTTCCGCCATACGGAGTTATGAAGGTAACCTTTATACCCTAGTTATAGTTTATGACTATTCTAGATTCACTTGGACTAGATTTTTGGCTTCTAAGAAAGAAGCTTTCGATCATTTTGAAACCTTTAGTCGAAGGATCCAAAATCAATTACGATGTTCAATTGTCTCTATTAAGACGGATCATGGTAGGGAATTTGATAACGAAGTGCAATTTGGTTCCTTTTGTGAAGCTCATGGTATTACCCATAACTTCTCGGCTCCTCGCACTCCACAATCAAATGGGGTAGTTGAAAGGAAAAATAGGACTATCTAATGGATGAGTAGGACAATGTTAAACGAGCAATCTTTGCCTCAAAAATTTTGGTGCAATGCCGTGGACACATCAACCTATATTCTCAACCGAATTCTTATTCGACCTTTTCTAGGAATGACCCCTTATAAGATTCTTAAAGGTAAGAAGCCCTCATTAGAATACATTTAGGTGTTTGGAAGCAAGTGCTTCATTCTCAACACCAAATATTACCTTACTAAGTTCGACCCAAAGTCGTACGAAGGTATCTTTCTAGTTTATTCTCAAACTAGTAAAGCCTACGTAGTCCTTAATAGAACCTCGGGTGTAATCGAAGAATCATTCAACATGACATTTGATGAAACCCCTCCATCATCTAAGACACCACCTTTGGTAGATGATGATTTAGATGAATTAGACATAGTTAAAGCCAAAGAGGTTAGAAAATTAAGTGTTGAAGACCTTAATGTTGAAAAGGGATTAAACATTAGGGAGTCTAAGGATCATGCTCTCGATAACGTCATGGGCGACTTAAATCAAAGGACCCTAAGATATCAAGTCCAATATCAAAGTAACTTCTTTTGTTTTGTCTCAGTGATTGAACTAAAGAATGTTAAAGAAGCTTTGATGGATGAGAGTTGGGTCATCGCCATGCAAGAAGAATTAAATTAATTCATTGCTAATGACGTTTGGGAACTTGTTCCTCCACCTATAAGTACTACCATTATAGGAAGCAAGTGGGTATACAGGAATAAGTTATATGAGAACGGTGTTGTGTCTCGTAACAAGGCTATACCTTGTAGCTCAAGGCTATAATCAACAAGAAGGGATTAATTATGATGAGACATATGTACCGGTAGCAAATAGCTTACGCTTGTGAATTAGATTTTAAGCTTCAACAAATGGATGTAAAGAGTACGTTTATTAACGGTTTGATCAATGAGAAGGTATATGTGGCTCAACCTCCCGGCTTCGTTGATTTTGAGAAACCGGATCATGTTTACAAGCTTAAGCAAGCTCTTTATGGTCTTAAACAAGCACCCCAAGCTTGGTATGATAGACTTAAAGCATTTCTTGTAAAACATGAGTATACCATTGGGATGGTAGACAATACACTCTTTACAAAGAAGAAAGGTTCTCACCTCATAATCGTACAAATATATGTTGATGACATTATATTTGGTTTAACTTGTCAAAGCTTGTGTGATGACTTTGCCAAAATCATGCGTGACGAGTTTGAAATGAGCATGATGGGAGAACTTAACTTCTTTTTAGGACTCCAAATTAAACAAATGGACGAGGGTATTTTCTTTAATCAATCTAAGAACGTTAAAGAAATGCTAAAGAAATTTGGATTAGAGGACTATACACCAATGAAGACCCCTATGGCCTCGGATACTTAATTTACCGTAGATGATGATTGTGAGTCGGTAGACAACACCAAATATATAGGCATGATTGGTAGTTTGTTGTACCTAACAGCAAGTCGACCGGATATCATGTTTAGTGTTTGCCTTTGTGTTCGCTTCCAAGAGGCTCCCAAAACCTCTCACCTTGAAGCGGTTAAGTGTATCTTACGATACATTAAAGGCACTATACATTTAGGATTATGGTATCCTAAAGGGACTAGCGTAGAAATCATAGTATACGCAGACTCGGATCATGCAGGAGACTATGTGGACCGGAAAAGCACTAGTGGAGTTTGTACCTTCATGGGTTGTTGTTTAACTTCTTGGTTCTCCAAGAAACAAACCGCTCTTGCTATATCCACCATGGAAGTCGAGTATGTGAGTGCCGGTAAAGCTTGTCAACAAGCTCTATGAATGAAGCAAGCGTTTGTTGATTACAGGATTTCACTTAATGATGTTCCCATCATGTGTGACAATAAGGGTGCAATAGACCTTAGCAAAAATCCCGTGCAACATTCGCGAACCAAGCACATAGAGATTCGCCACCATTTCCTTAGGGATAATGTTCAAAAGGGGAACATTTCGATTGAGAAGGTGCCCTCGGTAGAAAACTTAGCCGACATCTTCACTAAGCCACTTAAAAGGGAGCCTTTTAATTACTTGCGTTTATGTCTAGGTTTAATGGAACATATTCCTTAATTGCGCTTTTCATTAATCGAGTCTCTTTCTCTTTTTAGTCTTTTCATTCTTTGAGTCATTGAGTCTCTTAAACTCCTTTTTGAAAAATTCTTATTCTCTTTTTCAAAACTCTCAAAGTTCTTTCGAAAATGGTCTAGAAATGTGTTTGCATTGTTAATTCAATGTAAAAACGTTTTTCATAGCTTCTTGCTATTGACATCGAGCATACATAATTCATATGTATGGGTTTCTCGAATATAGCAAGAACGATAATGAAATATGGAGGATCATTGTGTCATGCCTATGAGTCAAGATTAACACACCTCTAACATCGATTTTATTTCAAATCCATGGTTTTTGGTCAAAATCTTGTTTGGTGAGTTCTTATGTGTGTTTCTATGTCTTTTATTGCTTTTTAGCATGTCTTTATGATTAGTTATACTAGAAAATCAAGATTTGCTGAATTGGAAAATTCTCCTCATCCACCAAAAACAGCCCTCTGTGGGCGGTTCCCTAAATATTCTTCGGATCCATATATATATGGAACTGCAGGTAGGGATAAGGAACCGCGTACAGAATCTTCAAATTTTGAGTTTTCTGTAACTCCAAATTTGCTCCAACACCTTTTGGAATCTTTGGTTCAGACCTTTGACCATCCCAAAAGTGTCTTGTGCTTTCTCTATTTAACCCTAAGCATTTTGCATCCTTTCTCATATCAAAATGTCTTATTCACCAAATGAAAGCCTTGATTCTCCTCCATTTTCTCCAATCTCTTTCAATCCAAATTCACCCAAGAACACTCAAAATAATATTTCTTCTTCTTCTAAGAATATTGATTGTGGAACTTCTTCTCTTCCACCACTAGCCTTTTGTGTTCTTCCTCCCTCACATGATAATGTCATGCATCATGGAACATATTGTCATTGTTTTCAATATCAACATATTCATGTCGCTCACATCTATGAGGAATTGAATTACATCAAGAGTCTCCTAGTCAAACCTCCTCTTCACTATGACTATGAGATTACTACCAAGCCACCGCCACCTACTTCCGCCACCACTTTGTCTTTCATTTAAGCATATGGATTGCTTATCTCCAAGAAATATATTTCAAGCAAATATTCAAGTTCTAGTTTAACTAAGATTAGATTTATGCTTTTCTTTTGGCTTGTTTTCTTTTTCATACAACTTTGTATGATTTATTTCCTTGTATCCTTAGATCATGTTTCCTTTTAATATGACTTATCTTGGATCTTAGTTATCTTCTCTTTTCTTATCTTATTTTTTCTCTTTATGTGACCTATGCTATATCTTGTTGGGTGTTTCTTTTCTTTTACTAACCCTTCCATGTATCTTATCACCATAGTTCGATTCCTTGGTGCCCTAAGCAAGGGGGAGTAAGCACCAAGGGGAGCACTTGCAAAGTCCGATTCTTTTCTTCCTCAAAAACTTTTGCATCCTTTTTGCTTTGACAAGGGGGAGAAATGAAATAAACCCGTCTTCGAAAATCTTGTGTTTTATATGATTGAGTTTATGTGTTGTCGAAATCAAAAATGGAGAGATTGTTTATGCAATGATGCCTAAAAACGTTACTTGCATTTTTCAGTCTCGCTTTTTTTTATTACGAGAAAATATAAAAACAAGCATTTACGAAAACAACGAAAAATAAATTATTGAGTTCAAGTATTTTTCATTTCAACCATTATAACTTAAGGTATGAATAAACAAGTTTTCATCTTAATTAAGTAATCAAGGATTTAAGTTTTCTTAACACTCACCTTTTATTAAATGTGACAAAGTTTTTTATTAAACTTTATTTTTAAGAAAATGTTTTATTAAATTAAATATTTGAAAATCTGAAAATGGCATATTCCATTTGGTTTTGGAATATCCTTTGAGGATAACTATTCCACCAGATGTGACTACCCCACTAAAGGACAAAAAGGCGCGGAGTCTATGAACACGGATCCTTAAAGGTCTATGCGATCCCTTATCGATAAGGCACCGTGGGTACCAATAAGAAACCACGCTCAGATATGGCCGTTGGGCTTTTGTCCTATAAGTAGTGGACCATTCTCATATTTTCTCGTCACCTCTTTTGCACACAAATTTCCAGATTTAAACATACTTCTTAAACCATTCAAATCCTTGATTATTTGGTTGATTACTACTTGTTTAGAAGTGAATCTTTCTCCTCCCATCTCTTCCTCTCCAAGTGCAAAGAGAAGAACACTTTCATCCTTGAAGTGTTGAGTCTACCTCAAGATCTATTAAAGATGAAGTTTTATTCATTCATTTTAGTTGTGTTGTCTATCCAAGTAGTTGTGTTATTTGGAAGTTGTGTTGTGAAGATCCAAGTAGTTGTGCTATTTGAAAGTTGTGTTGTGAAGATCCAAATAGTTGTGTTTATTTTAAAGTTGTGTATGTAGTAGGGTTAAGACTTAGTCCTCAAAGTATATTGGTGTAGATTGGTCATAGCTAAGATTAGGGCTCGACTTTTAGTTTAGAGTCGTAAATTAGATAAGCGACGTTGTGTACGGTTTCTCCACCTTAAGGAGTTTGTTGATTAGTGAACTCTCGAGTAAGGAGTACTCGAGGAGTAGAGTAGGGACGAGGAGTGAGATTCGTTGCCGAACCACTATAAATCCTTGGTGCTTGGTTTGATCTTTCTTTTCCTTATATCTTTACATTCATTATTCTTTATTTGCATATACTTGTGATTATTAGTTTAGTTGTACTATCTCTTGTTCATATTGTGTATAAGAAGATTTCACATAATTGTTCAAGCCTAAGTTTTTGAAAATGATTTTTGAAAACCCTCTTTTAACAAGTAAATTTTAAGAAACTATTCAATCCCCCCCCTTCTAGTTTCTACACTATCTTCTTTCCCAAACCTCACTAGGCATTGTGAAAACATTTCTTATCCATTATCTCCCTATCCACCACCACCTTCTCACCTGATGGTCCTTGCCCATCTAACGACTTTGTTTTGCATCATGGAAGCTCGTGTGCTTGTTGTCGATTTCAACAAATTCAACTTGCTTATGTGTATGACAAGCTAAATTTTCTTGAATTTCTTCTCACTCGAACTCCTCTCAAAGTATTTGTTCCCATGAACAAATCTTCGAATAATGCCTTGTCGTCTTATTCTTCCAATTAAAGCACACTTTGTGTTTTAGTTGTTTGAGTCAACTTAAGCAATCTTGGAGGATTTCCACTACTAGATTAGTTTATGCTTTTGTTGTTTATTTTCCTTATTTGTTGTGTTAAATATTCATATTGTGTGTATGAATATTTCCCTTGTTTGTTCTTTCATATTTGTGTAATATGAATGTTATGTGTGTTACTCCCTTTCCCATCAATTCGTTTTCACACATTTTTTAGAGTAGATCATGGTTAAAACTTACAATTACTTTTGGGTGATTTCACCAATTCTAAGTTTCTAACCCTTTAACATATTATCACTTCAATTGGTTTGAATGTTTCTTTTCTACCTCTATTCCACCAATTAAACTTTGATTTTTTCAAAACACCCTCCTTGTACATTCTTAGCAAATACTTACTTCTAATTTGAGATTTCATTTCTTTCTCCCTCTTAAGTTACTTAGTAGGTAGTGACTATATATACATTGGTGTTTCTTTTCTCTCTATTAACCTTTGTGTAGCATGTCACCTTAGCTCATTTACTTGGTGCCCCAAGCAAGGGGGAGTAAACACCAAGGGGGAGCTTCTAGCAAAGTCACTTATTCTCTTCCTCATCGACTTGTGCTAACCTTTTTGCTTCGACAAAGGGGGAGAAATGATAGTGATAAACTCGTTAATAATTCGAACTATTTTGGATTTTACATAAATGAGTTTATAGTTTGTCGTAATCAAAAAGGAGGAGATTGTTAATGCAAAGTAATGCCTAAAAACATTATTAGTGTTAACTAATCTTTCTTAGTATTGATCACGACAAATTAAAAAGACATTTATCATCAAATACAATCATAAGACGAATTATTTAACAAACACTATCATCAAGGTAATAATCATTTAAGTATTGCACTAACATATCTTAATCATGATTAGTGATCATAAAAGTGATTAATCCTAAACTTACATTTTGTCAAATGTGACAAAAGATTTTTAATAAACATTCTTTTTAAGAAAATGTTTTATTAAAATGGAAAATGTAAATTGGAATATGGTATATTCCAAATGCCATATGAATATCCTTTGAAGGTAAGAACTTACCTTAGATATTACTTCCACACTAAAAGACAAAAGGGAGCGGAGTCTATGAGCACGGATCCATAAATGCCTATGCGGATCCTTAGTGATAAGGAACCACATGCACAATTAAGGCACCGCACTCAGAGAGCCGTTGGACTTTGTCTCCTATAAATAGTGGATCAAATATGCATTTTCCACAATCCTTTTTGGACACTCTTTCTGCTATCCTTTTCCTTTCTAATTTCTAATCATTTGTAAATGATCACTTAATGTGTTAAGTATGTTTACTTATGATTATCTCTTTGATCTCCTTCTTTACCTTGTCCAAAGAGAAGATCACTCACACACTTATGATGTGATTAAAGATGCAGCCTTGATGAAGATCATCCTCTCCTAAAGATCTAGCCATGTTCATCATTTGTTTATTTGAGTCTTGTGTAGATCCATTGTGATTGTGAATACATGGATCCAGTCTTGTGTAAATCCATTGTATATGTGTATACTTGAATTTGTGTTGTGTAGATCCAAGTTACATGTGTATACTTGGATATGTGTTTTAATAGTTGTGAGTTATGATTTCTCACTAAACTATAAAGTGATGTGGTTGTGTCTTGTGAGTTCTCACTAAACTATAAAGTGATGTGGTTGTGTCTTGTGAGTTCTCACTAAACTATAAAGTGATTTGTAGTTGTGTCTTGTGAAGTTCTCACTTAGCTTCAAAGTGAAGAGTTGTGAAGATTGGTTCTACCTTTCGATTAGAACTCGACATCTATCCTTGTGTCGTAAAATGGTGAAGTAGGCAATGTTGTAAAGATTGGTTCTACCTTTCGATTGGAACTCAAAATCTAGCCTTGTGTCGTTAAATGGTGAAGTAGGCAATGTTGTGAAGATTGGTTCTATCTTTCGATTAGAACTCGACATCTAGCCTTGTGTCGTTAAATGGTGAAGTGGGCGGCGTTGTGTAGATTAGTCGTAGCTAAGATTAGGTCTCGACATTTAGCTTACTGTCGGAAAATAATGTAAGCGACGTTGTAAGGTTATCTCCGCCAAGAAGGGAGCTTGTGAATATACTGGAAATCTCGAATAAGGTGTACTCGAGGAGTGGAGTAGGAACGAAGATAGAGCTTCGTCGCCGAACCACTATAAATCTTGGTGTCTTCCTATTAGGTCGTTTCTTTCCTTACTCTTTACTTACTATTATTATCACATCATTCACATCTACTATTAGTCATTGTTAATGCATCAGAATTGAACCTAATCATTATGCAACTAGCTTTCAAGTAAAAGGTAGTTCTGAGACAAACCTAATTGAAAGGAACTTTAATTATGACATAAACCGAAGAGAAACTATTCAACCCCCCCCCCCCCCCCCCCCCTTCTAGTTTCTACAAATAGCAATGAATTGATTCAATTCTTCTTGCATAGTGATGACCCAACTCTCATCCATCAAAGCTTCTTTAACGTTCTTTGGTTCAAACAATGAGACGAAACAAAAGAAGTTACTTTGATCTTGGACTTGAGATCTAAGGATCCTTTGATTAAGGTCGCCTATGACGTTTTCAAGAGCATGATCCTTAGAATCCCTAATGTTTACCCCCTTTTCAACATTAAGATCACGTTGAGTGGTTCTTCGATTACACACGAGGTTCTATTAAGGACTATGTAAGCTTTACTAGTTTGAGAATAACCTAAAAAGATACCTTCGTACGACTTTGGGTCGAACTTAGTAAGGTAGTATTTGGTGTTAAGAATGAAGCACTTGCTTCCAAACACCTTAAAGTATTATAATGAGGGCTTCTTACCTTAAGAATCTCATAGAGTGTCTTTCCTAGAAAATGTCGAATAAGAATTCAATTGAGAATATAAGTCGATGTGTCAACGGCATTGCACCAAAAAATTTTAGGCAAAGATTGCTCTTTTAGCATGGTCCTACTCATCTATTGGATAGTCTTATTCTTCCTTTCAACTAACCCATTTGATTATGGAGTGCGAGGAGCCAAGAAGTTATGGGTAATACCATTGGCTTCACAAAAGGCACCAAATTGCACTTCATTATCAAATTCCCTACCATGATCCATCCTAATGAAAACAACTGGAAATCCTAGTTGATTTTGGATCTTTAGACTAAAGATTTCGAAATGATTAAAAACTTCATTCTTATTAGCCAAAAATCTAGTCCAAGTGAATCTAGAATAGTCATCAACTATAACTATGGTATAAAGGTTACCTCCATAACTCTGTATGGCGGAAGGTCCAAAGAGATCCATATGTAGGAGCTCTAGGCACCAAGAGGTTGATACTAAATTCTTGGCCTTGTGACGTGAGTGAACTTGCTTCCCAACATTGCAAGCATCACAAAAGTGACTGTCAAACTTCATCTTAGGGAGATGTCTTACCAACTCCTTAGAGACTAAAGATTGAATTAAATGCATATTAGCGTGACCTAATCTCCTATGTTGAAGAGTAGAACCATCATCTAAAGTCGCAAGACATAAGTTGTCATTAGACTTCCTATTGACCTTCATGACATAAAGCCCATTCTTTCTAACACCTTTTCCAATGATCTTTCCATCTTGTACGATTTTTTTATCATGTTTAGAAAAGATGACCTTGCACTTATTGTCACAAATTTGACGTATACTTAGTAAACTAAAACCTAAGTTATCTACGTTTTGAACATTTTCGATGGTCATGGAATCAAGAGAAACTGTACCTTTGCCAATGATGTTACCACATAGTTCACTAGCGAAAGTGATGTTACCTCTATTATACGCTTTGTAAGTAGAAAACAAACTTTGATTACCCGTCATGTGTTTAGAATAACTGATTGTAGTGTTTTACTACTCTTTAGGAAAAGAGCGTAAATAGGGAAAGTATTAAATACGACGGTTTAGGAAAACCGTGTACTAATGACCCAAAGGTGAAAGTTCGTTTCCCAAGAAGGTATATGTGTGTGAATAATTCGTAATTGATTTGAGATTAATATTTGAAAGAAGGGGATGAGAAAATAGAATGACAAAGACGTGAAAATTATTACTACGACGACTAAAATTAAAACCGTAAAAAGTGACAAAATTAAAATTAATTCTAAAAATTCCCAAAAATATTACCAAAAATCAAATTAAATGAACTAAGAGTTTACAAATGATCAAAAAAATTTCAAACCTTTTAATTAGTTAAATATTAAATTTTAAATGCTAATTAAAGCCCTAAAAATCAAAATAATTATTAAAAAGCCCAAATAAAGATTTTCACTTTGTAAACCTCTAAAATAACCAAATAAGACTAAAAACTATTTTTCAAAATTTTAAAATTAATAAAAACTATTTAAAAACAATTAAAAACTATTTAAACTTAAAATAATTCTATAAACTAGAAAAATGATGATAAAATTAATCTAAGAGTTGCAAAAATCCTATTTTAATGTATTAAACCTAAGAAAAATATAAAAAATGCAAAAATGTGAAATTTGAAATTTAGTAATAAAATAATATTAAAATAATATTAAAAATCCAAAAATTATAAAAAATTCTAAAAACTTGCAAACTAATTTATTTTAACCTAAATAATCAGAAAATGAAAGTGAAATTACCAAAATACCCCTAATGGGCTAAAAACCAAAACAGTCAACCTTAATGGGCTTAATGGGCCCAAAAAGTCAAACTTGACCTAAATGACCTGAAAAAGCCCTATCTGACTCAAAATTCAATTTTAAACACAAAAGTCTGAAGGCCTAAAAGCTGGTTTTGAGCTTATCACAACTTAAATAGTCAACAGCTTATTTTTATTGGACCAATAAGCCCATTAAGCAATAAGCCAATGCCATAAGCTCTGCTTAAACACACAACCTTCTTTTGAGATTCCTAAGAGATCTGTGAAAAGAGATTTTGAAAAAGCACATTCAATAAGCCAGAAATAAGCAAAGAAGAATTTCACAAAACGACAAAATAGTCGGGTTAGAGTTCTAGGCTGTTTCAGAAGCTGATTCTTTTTGCAAAAGCTCACAAATAGCTTAACTAAGAATAATCAATGATAAAATTCACAAAAAGCCAAGTAGAATAAGCTGTAGGAGCAAATAAGCTGGCTGAAAAAGCCAAATAAGCTAGTTTTCTAGCAAAAGCTTAACCAAATGACTTGTAACCTTCCAGATTTGTTATTAAGCTGAGAAAAATGACACCTATTACAAAAGCCATGTTGTTGCGTGTACCAATAAGCAGTTTTCAAAAATAAGCCAAAATGTGCTTATTTGACCAAAAGTCAAAGTCCTACAAATTTCACCAAATGTTCAGGAATTGTTTGTAAGCTTGTTATAAGCAGTTTTTGTGGAGAACTCAAGGTGGAGTCCTTGTGAATCAAGAGGTCAGTTGACCAAATGATGGCAGATTTTGGCAAATAAGGCTTAATAAGCCAGTTAGCTTATAAGCCAGCAACAAAGGACACCAAATAGCCAAATCTACTCACAAGCAACACAATAACAAGTTCCAAGCAATAAACAAGCAGGGCATACACTAGAACAACAAATGCAAGTCCAAAATGAGGTGGTCACTTTGCTGATGCAAATGACCACTTCAGCCAACTTTGATAAGCTCTAGCACCCACAATAAGCCACCAAATTCAACAAACAGATAATGCACAGATATCTTATCACCTAAACTCTTCCCAATCCAGATTTCAGACCTTAGATCCAACAAACAAAGATTTTATTGGATCTGATGTGTTTGACCAATTTCAAACCCCTTTTTTAAGATTTTTCCAAAACTTGAAATCCCTTTTTCCAACCCTTTTGAAACTTAACCAGTGACTAAAACTTGTTGCATATGACTTGTTTAGACTCCCCAAACCCTAAGAACCAAGGGCACAAGGCCACAAGGCCTTATGATCCAATAATCCCAAACAGCCTTGTTTTAGTCCTTTTTCAAACAAACTTTTTATTTCTTCAAACAACCTACTGATTTTATGGTTCAAAAACTTCAACTAGGTGACAACTAAGAAATACGAACTATAAAACACAAAGCACAAACACAAAATCAACAAATCACATGGCAAAGTACAAATCAGACAATATCATGGAATTTTTTAGAGGAAACTTAACAAGAGATTATACCTATCCCCCACAACTTCTTAGAAGGATCAGCAATGCTCCTTGGACCTTGTTCAACAGCTAGAACAAGACCAAGGTACTTGAAAAAAGGAGATGATTAGTGCCTTGGTTGATGGTTCAAAGCAGAACCTCAAGGGCTTTATGTCTTCAACATAAACAGCAAACAACCTATCCAAAGGTTGATAAACCTTCACTAGCTTGGTGTCAACAAGCTTGCTAGGGCTTATAGCTTTTGGATAAGGGTTAGTACAAGTAAATAAGCAAAACAGATGACTGATTTCAAGGTTTTTCACACTTTTAAATCCTTACCAAACATAAACGTGTTCAAACCACAAGATCTAAACACCTTTATAACATCAAATGGAACTCAGAATTACCCTTAAACAACACCAACTTTCAAAAACATAAAAAGGAATTAGAATTTTCTTAAAATACCAACTTTTATAAATTTCAAAAGGAATTACAATGTTTAAAGAGTAAAACTGGAACAATGCTCTCTCACATGTTGAGGAGTCCTTATATAGGCCACAAGGGCTGAGATTCCAAGTGAAAACCCTAGCTATGAAGTCCCTAAAATGCCCTTGAAATCTTCTAGACGCATTTGTTGTTTGACCTATCCAAATTCATCCTGGCTGTTCATTTTAGATTTGTATCCAAGCAAAGAGTGTGGGCTGTTGATTTGGCCATGTGTCATTCCTTGGAGGTTAAGGTGTGATGTGATAGGTGGACGGGTTTGAATGGTAGGGTCCCTTGGTGAGTGGGATTGAGGGTTTTGTGTATGGGAAGAGTTTCTGGGCGTGTGGATTAAGCGTGGGTGTGGGTAATTTGTTTTTACCCTTTGATTTAAGTGGGATGCTAACTGGGTTCATGGGGTGAATAGTAAACATTTTGATCCGGTTTTGGTGGAGTGGAGAAGTGTTTGGCGCAAATTTGAGTTTGAATGTTTCATATGCACATGTTTAGCCCTTGTGTTTTGGTAAAAAGGGTAAAACGTGTTTTTCAGCCATTAAACTTGTTTTCCTTTGTTAATCAAGTTACAAACTTCACACGTTTGCCCCAAAACTTTGGCAAAAGGTTTTCAAGTGTTATTTTTGCCACTTTTGAATATTTCAAGGAATGATCTTGGACATTCTTGATCTTCAAAGGTCTTCATTGTATCTTTGACTTCATGAGGGACCATTATTGAAAATTTAGAATTGTTGAGGGACTAAACTTGCCAATGCTTCAAAGTTAAAGGACCATTTTATAATTTTGACAAACTTAAGGGACCAAACTTGTAATTATGAATATACAAGGGTTTTAAGTGTCATTTATTCATAATTTGAGGATCAATCTTGTACATCTTCAAGTCTTCAAGGGTTTTTCTTGGATAAATCATGAACTAGGGCCTGGTTCTTTGTACGGCTTCGTTTCTCGTGTCCGTTTTTCCTTGTTTCTTGTGATCTTTTGTCTTTTTCACGATATCCATACCTAAAACACACAAGTAAACAAATACAAGCATATATATGGTATAATTATGACATTTTATGCATTTAAAGCCCGAAAAGAACGATGAGATCATGTATAAATGCCATCTCATCACTCCCTCATACTTAAGCCCTTGTCGTGCCCTCACGCAATGCTAGAATAATGTATCTAAGCATCACCAAAACTCAATTTTATTACCCTTTATTGAAACGTAAAAGACTTGCAACAATACTACGAAGATGTGTAAAGACATAATGTATGATTTTCATCACGAATGTGACTTTTAGGGTCAATGAATAGAAACAAGTAAATGTCCCTTAGAGTAAATTTCGTCATCCTTGATTTTCATACATTCCATGATAAGTGCAAAAACGAGATCATTGTTGGTACAAGTCACAATGCTAACACTACTCATACGTCCAAATTGTGTAATACTTTTTCTCCCCGCAATCCTAGTTATTATGAAAGGAAATGGGTTTCTATAATTTTTTAACTATTTGTCATGGATCACAAGTGATTCATTGACTTATTTGAGTATTTATTAGTCCAAAAGTAAAGTAGCACGATTTAATCGATAGTTAGCCGAAGGACAAAATCTTTTAAAACGGCTTCTCGTGTATCTCCTTAAGTTCATATCTTGGCATAACTCGTTTCACGATTTGAGACCTTTCTCGGACCGATATTTGGCATGTACTTCATACTTCTAATCTTGGGAAGACGTTCTTGAAATTATGGTCTTCTCTTCATATATTGGAATTTCTTCACTTGACGTTTTTTAGAGATTCTTCATATTTGGACCACGACTTCATCATTTTTTTCAATCTTTATTTTGGATTTTGATATACAACGATCCGCATCCTTTTAGGACTTGGATATATTTATCCTCATACCTTGTAAGGGTCTTTTAGGATAGACTTTCTCCATGATCTTTAGGGGAGTAATTGCTTTTCGTCGTGTGTCTTGATCCTTCATATTGATTTAGGAACAATGATACTTCACATCATCTTGGATCTTTAGCAACAAAATAGAGCTTCTCATGCCTTGTTAGGGCCTTTTTGGATCTTCACCAATCTTCGCATCCCGCTTCAATAAGTTATGCCTTGGCTATGAACTCTATTCGACCCTGAGCAACTTTTAAACGATCTTGTGCTAGAATCTAAGTAACCTTTCAAATCGTACGACCTTACTTATTGCAATTATTTTTATTCCTAATGCATTGATCTTATGGGAGAAAAAGCCACAATTAAAAACATATGAGTTTTTGAAAGAACATTTTCATGTTCTACGTTTAGCATGATCACTTGTCTAACTCTATCATCTCTCGTTCTTCACTATTTAAAGACCTCTAATTAAAGAGACTCGTGAATACTTAGCCATGCAAGTCAAAATTAAGCCAAATTTGGATTAGCTTTTATTAAGACTATATCAAATCAAAGTTTTGGGTTTTCAAGCCACCTATAGGATCTTGCACTTTCTTGGACTTTTTCAAGTTTAGAGAATGCAATTTATAGTTACCTTCATAAGTGACTTTCTAGGATCAATTATAGGAACTTGCGAAAAGTTCGTGTTCTTAACCCGAATGAGCTAAGACTTTCGCGTTTTAAAGTTCCCTATATAAAAGTCTAGCAAAACTTGAATTGAGCGGTTTAAGTAATGTAAAGGGCTCCAAATGGCCATCAAGTCAAAAATTAGCTCTTATTCTACCCATCGGAAAATATACATTCTTGTCTTAAAAACACTTATTAAAACTAAGAAAAATTTTAAAATTTGGCCATTTTTAGCCTTATTAGCAACAAAACAAAACAAAACGTTGAAAGTTGGAAAACGTAAGGGCGTAGCAAAGCAAGTACCTATTCACCCCCCCCCCCATACTAAATTAAACATTGTCCTCAATGTTTCGAGTCTAAAGGTGGAGCACCCCCATACTAGAGACGAAGAGTCGAATGCTTAGGATCTAGCATGGAATGGGTGATCAACAATATATCTAAAGCCGTTTATAAATTATGCTAAAAGATAATTGTTAGAACAATTAACGATATGTCATGGATTCGTGAAAAGCTTCTTCAAGCAAATGATCTAGGCTCACGTAAACGAACACGAGAGTCTTCAATCGTAGTGATGATGATGATCTAGATAACACAATCACAAACAACCACGAGACAACGAGTTGGAAGGGTACAAATCCCCTCTCATTATTTATTAGAAAGCATAAAAAGATAAGCATGGGATCTCCCCCACGAGGCACCTCGTTTTTGATTACCGAGTCATGAGCTCGACTCGATCCCCTCAATGCTAATTATCATTGGGGAAGGTGACTTGGTCGAGGTCATCCAATGAAGGAACTTCCTCACCAAAGTAGTGCTTAAGCCTATGTCCATTCACCTTGAAGTTAGGACCATCATCTTGAGCTAGCTCGATGGTCCCATACGGAAACACTTGTGTAATGGTGAAAGGACCCTACCAACGAGATTTCAATTTCCCGGAAAATATCTTTAATCTAGAGTTAAAAAGTAACACTTGATCACCAACGTTAAAAACCGGTTTTTAATCTTTGCATCATGAAACTTTTTAGTCTTTTCTTTGAAAATCAATGAATTTTCATAAGTATTATCTCTTAATTCATCCAGTTCATTCAATTATATTTTCCGGTGATCCCCCGCGGTCTTCAAATCAAAATTGGCATGCTTAAGGGCCCAATATGCCTTATGCTCCAATTCAATGGGAAAATGACAATTCATCCCATAGACTAACTTATAAGGAGTACAACCGATAGGTGTCTTATAAGCGGTCCTAAAGGCCCATAAAGCGTCATCGAGTTTGTCGGACCATGAAGCATGGTTTTCTCCAATCGACTTCTCTAAAATCCTCTTCAAAGCTCAGTTCGAAACCTCGACTTGCCCACTCGTTTGCGGGTGATAAGCCGTAGAAAGACGATGAGTAACTCCATATTTCTTTAAGACCTTCTCTAATTGGTCATTACAAAAATGGGTTCCACGATCGCTTATAATAGCACGAGGGGTTCCGAACCGAGAGAATAGTTGCTTCAAAAACTTCACTACCACACGAGCATCATTAGTAGGTAAAGCCTTAGCTTCCACCCACTTAGAAAGGTAGTCGACGGCGACGAGGATATACTTGTTACCATGAGACGATGGGAATGGCCCCATAAAGTCTATGCCCCAAATGTCGAAAGTCTCACACACTTAAATTATGTTTTGCGGTATTTCATCACGTTGAGACGATTTTCCTTGACGTTGGCACGAATCACACGACTTCACAAGTACGTGTGCATCAGATAGATAGAAGGCCAAAAGAATCCGGCATCGAACACATTCTTAGCCGTGAGATTAGCACCGTGGTGACCACCCGTGGGTCCCTCGTGACAAGCTCTAAGGATGTTAGAAGCTTCGACACCAAAAACACAACGTCGAACAAGTTGATCCGCACAAACCCGAAAGAGATAAGGGTCGTCCCAAAAATAGAACTTGACGTCACGAAATAATTTTCTCTTTTGTTGTGTCGTCATACCCTTGATTATGAAATTGCCCACATGGTAATTTGCAATGTCGGCAAACCATGGGGTGGTGTCTTTAGAATTAAATACACCGAGAGTCTCGAGAGGAAATGTTTCGGTGATTTCCTTGTTCTCGAAAACATCTTTGTGAGGATCTTCTAGACGAGAGAGATGATCGGCCGCTAGATTCTCGGCTCCTTTTTTGTCAAGCACGGTGACATCAAATTCTGGGAGGAGGAGCATCCAACGAAGCAATCTCGGCTTAGCATCTTGCTTAGCTACGAGATACTTGATAGCCGAATGGTCGGTATACACGATGCTTTTAGTTAAGACGAGATAAGGTCGGAATTTCTCAAAAGCATAGACCACGGCAAGGAATTCCTTTTCTGTTGTGGTGTACTTTAATTGAGCCTCGTTCATCGTCTTACTAGCATAATCGATAGGACGGAAATGCTTTTCATAACGTTGCCCTAAGACGGACCCTATAGCATAATCACTTGCATCGCACATGATTTCAAAGGGTAATTCCCAATTAGGAGCAACAAGAATGGGAGCTTCGGTAAGTTTCCTTTTGAGAGTTTCGAAATCTCTAACACAATCCTCATTGAAATTAAAAGGAGCATCCTTCTCGAGAAGGTGTGGCATAGGTCAAGAGATTTTCGAAAAGTCTTTGATGAAACGACGATAAAAGCTCGCGTGGCCTAGGAAACTCCTAAATCCCTTAACGGTTTTGGGATGAGGTAACTTGGCGATGACGTCTACCTTAGCTTTATCGACCTTAATCCCCGCTTTCGAGACCTTATGTCCTAAGACGATTCCTTGTTTACACATAAAATGACATTTTTCCCAATTAAGCACAAGATTGGTTTCTTCACAACGTTTTAACATTTGCTTGAGATTAGATAAACACGACGTGAACGAATTGCCAAACACCGAAAGTTCATCCATAAACGCTTCCATCGACTTCTCGATCATATCGTGAAAAATAGCCATCATACACCGTTGAAACGTACCCGGTGCATTACAAAGTCCGAAAGGCATCCTACGATAAGCAAACGTACCTTAAGGACACTTAAACGTAGTCTTCTCTTGATCACGAGGGTCGATAGGGATTTGAAAGTAACCGGAAAAACCATCTAAAAAGCAATAGAATTCATTTCCCGCGAGTCGCTCCAACATTTGATCCATGAAGGGCAAAGGAAAGTGGTCTTTACGAGTGGCGTCATTTAACTTTCGGTAGTCAATACACACCCTCCAACCAGTCACAACACGAGTGGGAATTAACTCGTTGTTTTCATTAGGCACAACGGTCATTCCTCCCTTTTTAGGGACACAATGGATTGGGCTCACCCATGGGCTATCGGAGATAGGATAAATCATTCCCGCGTCAAGGAGTTTTAAAACTTCCTTTTTTATGACATCGTGAATTTTGGGGTTTACCCTTCTTTGATTTTGAATTGCGGGTTTGTAGTCCTCCTCCATTAAAATCTTGTGAGTACAAAATTTTGAGTCAATACCCTTAATGTCGGAAATTTTCCACGCAATTGCCCCTTTATGAGCTTTAAGAACTTTCAAGAGCGCGGTTTTTTCATCATTAGCAAGACCTTTTGCAATAATAACCGGAAACTTATCATCACCTTCCAAGAATGCGTATTCAAGGTGAGATGGAAGATCTTTCAATTCAAGGATAGGCGGTTCCTCGATTGAAGATTTTTGCTCAACACTCATAACTTCCATTGGCGGAAGAAATGGTGGAATAGAAGTTTCATTACCAATTGTCACCTCATCTTCATTGTTGATTTCATTTGAAGTAAAATCGCCTCCTTGGAATGGAGTGAGATTTGGTGTAGAATTAGCAAGAATCGGATCCAAAATAGTGGGATTGCCACTTGACGAACTATCGGAAAAACCTAACACTTCTTGTGAAAACTCATCGCAAACCACATCAACTAAGTCGATGTGATTGATGGTAGCGATTGCATACACATGAGAAGGTGTCGAAGCGTTTATAACAAGTTCCTCTTCGTTGAATCTCAAAGTAATAGTTCTTGCATGAACGTCGATAAGCGATCTCGAGGTGTCTAAAAATGGACGATCTAAAATTAGAGGAACTTGAGGATCCGCGGGGATGTCAACTACTATAAAATCAACGGGATAGTAGAACTTCCCTACTTTCAAGAAAACATCCTCGGCTACTCCACATGCTAAAATCGTAGAATGATCGGCCATCTCGATAGACATGTTCGAAGGAGTAAGAGCCGGAAGTGAAAGCGATTTCCAAATGGAAAATGGCATCAAATTAATGCTCGCACCAAGATCGGCCAAGGCGAGGCATTCTTTCATATCTTGTATATCACAAGGAATGAGAAACTTTCCGGGGTCACCAACTTTTTCCGGTATACGGTTAAGATAAACCGAAGAACAATTAGCAATCTTTAAAAGCTTTTCCTTATCATTCATCATACTTTTGAAAGTGGAAGCGAAACGAGGCATATATAACAACGCGTCGGCTAAACTTACATCAAAATGAACTTGTTGAAACATTTTTATAAAAAGCTCGATTTGTTGTTTGTTACATTCTTGCAATTTCTATTTGTTTCATCTTGAAGGGTAAGGTAAGGGTGGTGTGGGTTGGACATTAGGCAACGGCCTTGGAATCTCGGGTTCCATGATTGATATTGGTTCAACCGTAGGCGGTACTTCGTGGGCTTGTGATATGCTCCTTTTCGACCATCACCTCGGGCTCTTTCTCGATTTCCTTCTCCGTAGAAGTACTTGGACGAGAGATTGGTTCCTTGAAAGTTTTACCACTACGTGTAGTAATAACCTTCATTTCTCCCTTCGGGTTTGCAATGGTATCACTAGGAAGACCACCCGAGGAAGAGGGTTTACACATGATTGCTTCAAACATTTTTTCCATTCGGTCTTCAAATTTTGATTGTATTAAATCCGCTTTTAACAATTCTTGCTTAATCTCATGTTGTCCTTGTTCCATCTTTTGTTGATTTTGTTGAAGATGTTGAACATTTCCTTCCATTTTATTAGCATGAGTCTTAAGTTCAATAGCAAGTTCGTTTTTAAACTCGCTTTTTAACTCGGGTCTTAAGCTAATCATCTCACGTTGCCTATTATCAAACTTAGCATCATTTGCTTTAGCATAATCCAAAAATTCTCCTTGAAGATATTTAGTGTGAGCATTGTGAAAACCTTGTGTAGTGTTTTGAAATTCACGGTTTTGGTTTTGGTTTGCAACTTGTCCATTCCCACTTTGATAATTCCCTTTGTTATAGTTACGTGAATTGCCTTGATAACCACTATTTTGATTGTTGTTTTGATAGTTATTAGCATTTTGATTTCGTGGAGCTTGATTTAGGCGGGAACCTTGGCCGTTTTGGTCCCGTTGCTACGTAAGCACTCGAAGTGTTACCACCGGCGGTAATGCACTCGAAAAGATCATGAGCTCCACCACAAGACAAACAACTCTTATCAACCGCTTTAACCGATGCGGAATAAAAAGCATCTTGTGCTTTCCAGTGAGTCATAAGATTTGAAAATCTATCAAAAAATCGATTTTCCTCATTAGCTTCATCATGTAAGGCATTAATGTGACGAGACGATGACGACGATGACGAACCCATATTGGCAACACTCGGTGTGTTACGAGGGTTATAAACCTTAGGTCTATTCTCGATAATCTTTAAAGCTTCATCGGTCGTTTTGCACACAAAATTACCACCCGCTGCGGCATTCAAATAATCTCGTTCATGATCATTAAGCCCATTATAGAAAGTATCTATTTGATGCAATTCCGAAAAATCATGGTATGGACATTCATGTAACATTTCCTTAAATCGTTCCCATGCCATTGAAAAACTTTCATTATTACGTTGTGTAAACCTTGAAATCTCATTTTTCAAATGTGTTGTTTTAGATGGTGGAAAAAATTGGTTCACAAACTTAGAGACGCGATCACCCCATGTCAAAATCGAATTTGGCGGTTCGTTCTCGAGCCAAATTTTAGCGGGTCAATATAACGAGTATGGAAACAACATCATCTTAATGGCGTCATGTGGAACATCCTTAAACTTGCTTGTTGCGGTGAGACGATTAAAATTCCTTATGTGGTAATGCGGGTTGTCTTTCTCATGACCTCTAAACTTATTTGCTTGCAACATCAACATTAAACCCGTCTTAATTTCGAAATTCTCCGCAAGGATGGCGGGAATCACAATAGCTTCTCCAAAACCCTCGGTGGGTGCTTGAAGCAACTCCATCATAGTACGATTAGCCATGATAGCTTTTTGTTCTACAATAGGTTCAACAATTGGAGTTTGTTCTTCAATCAAAGGCTCTTGATTTCCTTGACCTTGACGACGTTTACGAGCTCATTTTGCTTGATTACGAGTTAGCATAAACTTGACGAAGAATGGGAGGTGAGCAAAGAAGATTCTTTTTGGGTGTTTTGTGGATTTTCAATTTTTTTGTGTTTTTGATTGTTTTTAATTTTTTTGGATTTTGTGTATCTTCGTAGACAACAATCTACCAAATCTCTCCTCGAATCAAACTCTTGATTAAAGAAGCCTCAAAAGAATGAAAACGATCACGTGGAGTGAACGCCTTCGAATGACTTTAGAACTTTGGTGAAAACCAAATTGTTCAAGAGGGTTTAATCACAAAGAAAACCAAGCAAATATATATGATACGTAATAATACTTTGGGCGGAAAAACCCTCGATTAGCTTTCAATCTCAAAATACTCACAAGCAAGCGGGGAAACGAGGCGGCGCGAAGCACTTAAGAGCCTTTTTCCTTAGGGTATATTTTATAATACCCGCCTTATGCCCACCTTATAGTTTGTATTTTTCAAAATCGAGCTTCACGAAAGCATTTATCTATTTTTGCCTTTTTTTTTGTTTGAGATTCGAATACAATAATTAGGAGATCAAATCCCAATTAAGGTTGTGTTTTCACACTTTTGGATATATTTTCAATTTGTTGTGATACTTAATACAATATAGTAATAATAATTTCACAAGAAAAACGAAAAAACCGATAATACGTATTAGTAGATTTCTACTAATACAAATACTATTTATGGTTAATATTAAAAACAAAAAGAAAAATTAATCACGACATACCTCCCCGGCAGCGGCGCCAAAATGATTGTAGTGTTTTACTACTCTTTAGGAAAAGAGCGTAAATAGGGAAAGTATTAAATACGACGGTTTAGGAAAACCGTGTACTAATGACCCAAAGGTGAAAGTTCGTTTTCCAAGGAGGTATATGTATGTGAATAATTCGTAATTGATTTGAGATTAATATTTGAAAGAAGGGGATGAGAAAATACAATGACAAAGACGTGAAAATTATTACTACGACGACTAAAATTAAAACCGTAAAAAGTGACAAAATTAAAATTAATTCAAAAAAATTCCCAAGAAATTACCAAAAATCAAATTAAATGAACTAAGAGTTTACAAATAATCAAAACTTTTTCAAACCTTTTAATTAATTAAATATTAATTTTTAAATGCTAATTAAAGCCCTAAAAATCAAAATAATTATTAAAAATCCCAAATAAAGATTTTTCACTTTGTAAACCTCTAAAATAACCAAATAAGACTAAAAACTATTTTTGAAAATTATAAAATTAATAAAAACTATTTAAAAACAATTAAAAACTATTTAAACTTAAAATAATTCTAGAAACTAGAAAAATGATGATAAAATTAATCTAAGAGTTGAAAAAATCCTATTTTAATGTATTAAACCTAAGAAAAATATAAAAAATGCAAAAATGTGAAATTTGAAATTTAATAATAAAATAATATTAAAAATCCAAAAATTATAAAAAATTATAAAAACTTGCAAACTAGTTTATTTTAACCTTAATAATCAGAAAATGAAAGTGAAATTACCAAAATACCCCTAATCGGCCCCCAAATAGGCTGAAAACCAAAACAGTCAACCTTAATGGGCTTAATCTGCCCAAAAAGTCAAACTTGGCCCAAATGACCTGAAAAAGCCCTATCTGACTCAAAATTCAATTTTAAACACAAAAGTGTGAAGGCCTAAAAGCTGGTTTTAAGCTTATCACAGCTTAAATAGTCAACAGCTTATTCTTATTGGGCCAATAAGCCCATTAAGCAATAAGCCAATGCCATAAGCTCTACTTAAACACACAACCTTATTTTGAGATGCCTAAGAGATCTGTGAAAAGAAATTTTGAAACATCACACTCAATAAGCCAGAAATAAGCAAAGAAGAATTTCACAAAACGACAAAATAGTCGGGTTAGAGTTCTAGGCTGTTTCAGAAGCTGATTCTTTTTGCAAAAGCTCGCAAATAGCTTAACTAAGAATAATCAATCATAAAAATCACAAAAAGCCAAGTAGAATAAGCTGCAGGAGCAAATAAGCTGGCTGAAAAAGCCAAATAAGCTAGTTTTCTAGCAAAAGCTTAACCAAATAACTTGTAACCTTCCAGATTTGTTATTAAGCTGAGAAAAATGACACCTATTACAAAAGCCAAGTTGTTGCATGTACCAATAAGCAGTTCTCATAAATAAGCCATAATGTGCTTATTTGACTAAAAGTCAAAGTCCTCCAAATTTCACCAAATGTTTAGGAATTGTTTGTAAGCTTGTTATAAGCAATTTTTGTGAAGAACTCAAGGTAGATTCCTTGTGAATCAAGAGGTCAGTTGACCAAATGATGGCAGATTTTGGCAAATAAGGCTTAATAAGCCAGTTAGCTTATAAGCCAGCAACAAAGGACACCAAATAGCCAAATCTACTCACAAGCAGCACAATAACAAGTTCCAAGCAATAAACAAGCAGGGCATACACTAGAACAACAAATGCAAGTCCAAAATGAGGTGGTCACTTTGCTGATGCAAATGACCACTTTAGCCAACTTTGATAAGCTCTAGCACCCACAATAAGCCACCAAATTCAACAAACAGATAATGCACAGATAGCTTATCACCTAAACTCTTCCCAAACCAGATTTCAGACCTTAGATCCAACAAACAAAGATTTTATTGGATTTGATGTGTTTGACCAATTTCAAACCCCTTTTTAAAGATTTTTCCAAAACTTGAAATCCCTTTTTCCAACCCTTTTGAAACTTAACCAGTGACTAAAACTTGTTTCATATGACTTGTTTAGACTCCCCAAACCCTAAGAACCAAGGGCACAAGGCCACAAGGCCTTATGATCTAATAATCCCAAACAACCTTGTTTTTGTCCTTTTTCAAACAAACTTTTTATTTCTTCAAACAACCTACTGATTTTATGGTTCAAAAACTTCAACTAGGTGACAACTAAGAGATACCAACTATAAAACACAAAGCACAAACACAAAATCAACAAATCACATGGCAAAGTACAAATCAGACAATATCATTGAATTTTTTAGAGGAAACTTAACAAGAGATTATACCTATCCTCCACAACTTCCTAGAGGGATTAGCAATGCTCCTTGGACCTTGTTCAACAGCTAGAACAAGACCAAGGTACTTGAAAAAGGAGATGATTAGTGCCTTGGTTGATGGTTCAAAGCAGAACCTCAAGGGCTTTATGTCTTCAACACAAACAGCAAACAACATATCCAAAGGTTGATAAACCTTCACTAGCTTGGTGTCAACAAGCTAGCAAGGGCTTATAGCTTTTGGATAAGGGTTAGTACAAGTAAATAAGCAAAACAGATGACTGATTTCAAGGTT
The DNA here is from genome assembly GCA_025667525.1 of Glebionis coronaria. Lineage (NCBI taxonomy): Eukaryota > Viridiplantae > Streptophyta > Magnoliopsida > Asterales > Asteraceae > Glebionis > Glebionis coronaria. The sequence goes on along the minus strand of CM046878.1, from coordinate 458,356,784 downwards.
TTTCAAACTTTGAAATCCTTACCAAACATAAACGTGTTCAAACCACAAGATCTAAACACCTTATAACATCAAATGGAACTCAGAATTACCCTTAAACAACATCAACTTTCAAAAACATAAAAAGGAATTACAATTTTCTTAAAATACCAACTTTTATAAATTTCAAAAAGGAATTACAATGTTTAAAGTGTAAAACTGAAACAAGGCTATCTCGCATGTTGAGGAGTCTTATATAGGCCACAAGGGCTGAGATTACAAGTGAAAACCCTAGCTATGAAGTCCCTAAAATGCCCTTGAAATCTTCTAGACGTATTTGTTGTTTGAGCTGTCCAAATTTATCCTGGCTGTTCATTTTAGCTTTGTATCCAAGCAAAGAGTGTGGGTTGTTGATTTGGCCACGTGTCATTCCTTGGAGGTTAAGGTGTGATGTGATAGGTGGACGGGTTTGAATGGTGGGGTCCCTTGGTGAGTGGGATTGACGGTTTTGTGTATGGGATGAGTTTCTGGGTGTGTGAATTAAGCGTGGGTGTGGGTAATTTGTTTTTACCCTTTGATTTAAGTGGGATGCTAACTGGGTTCATGGGGTGAATAGTAAACATTTTGATCCAGTTTTGGTGGAGTGGAGAAGTGTTTGGCACAAATTTGATTTTGAATGTTTCATATGCACATGTTTAGCCCTTGTGTTTTGGTGAAAAGGGTAAAACGTGTTTTTCAGCTATTTAACTTGTTTTCCTTTGTTAATCAAGTTACAAACTTCACACTTTTGCCCCAAAACTTTGGCAAAAGGTTTTCAAGGGTTATTTTTGCCACTTTTGAATATTTCAAGGACTGATCTTGGACATTCTTGATCTTCAAAGGTCTTCATTGTATCTTTGACTTCATGGGGGACCATTATTGACAATTTAGAATTGTTGAGGGACTAAACTTTCCAATTCTTCAAAGTTGAACGACCATTTTGTAATTTTGACAAACTTAAGGAACCAAACTTGTAATTATGAATATACAAGGGTTTTAAGTGTCATTTCTTCATAATTTGAGGATCAATCTTGTACATCTTCAAGTCTTCAAGGGTTTTTCTTGGATAAATCATGAACTAGGACCCGGTTCTTTGTACGGCTTCGTTTCTCGTGTCCGTTTTTCCTTGTTTCTTGTGATCTTTTGTCTTTTTCATGATATCCACACCTAAAACACACAAGTAAACAATTACAAGCATATATATGGCATAATTATGACATTTTATGAATTTAAAGCCCGAAAAGAACGATGAGATCATGTATAAATGCCATCGCATCAATAACCACTATCCTTAATCCACTCGTTGGGTTCCAAATCGATTCCCAAGCATATCTAGGTAACAACACACAAGATTAAACATTTGGTGCCCAATATCTCATGGGTCCAAAGTTGTTAGTTCTAAACATCTCTTGCATTTGGTTAGGATGCATGAATAGAGGACACATACCCCACGGAGAAAACATTGTTGAAAGTTATTCCAATTCATATAAGCATTTTTGTGTCCATTGTTTTTCTTATGAGTCTTCGATCTTGACCTAGAGCTATTATTGTTTCTAGATGTTGGTGTTTTACTCCTAGGTCGTGACTTAGAGTGATCATTCCTTTAAGGTGTTGGTGTTCTACTTCTAGGCCTTGTATCATTTCATACTATTGGAGGAGTAGATGATAAATTTCTCATTCTCATTAAAGGTTTACTCACACGCTTGTAGAATTTATCAAGTTCCTTTTTTATCAATTATAGGCGATTTAACATTATTAACTACAAAATATTTTGGCCCTTTACCTAAGATAGACTTTTTAGAAAGTTGTGGCTTTTCACACATTTCACCTTCTGTCCGCGGTTCCTTAATGCAACATGCAGTTCCATAATTATATGGAACCGCCCCATACTTTGGCAAACCGCGGGCAGTGGGGCGTTTTTCTTAAAACATGACTTGTTTTGGTTCACTAGTTGATGCTTCATTAGTGTTAAATCCCAGTCCAAGTCTTTCCCTAGAATGAATTTGTCTACTTAACATATCATCAAGAGCACTAGTACTTTTCATGAACTTTTCCAAGTTATTGGAGGTGCTCTTGAGATCTCCTTTCTCTTGTCTAATACTTTCACAACTTAGGTAACCTAAATCAACTTCTTTATTTTTCTCAAGCTTAGCTAATTTATCTTTTAGCTCACTAATATCATTTTCAAGCTTGGTCCTAGTTGATTTTAGTAATTTGTTTTTCTCAATGAATTTTAGACTTAGTTTGCATAGGTTATTATATTGACCTTCTAATTCTAAATCATCTAGAGAGGAACTATCATTACTATAGTATTCGATTTTAGAGTGTACCTCTTTAGAAAAGTGAGCCATGAGACACTTCTCGTCTTTGGCTCGTCATCACATTCTTCACCACTATCGCTCCATGAATCTCCAACAAATGTCGTGTGATTCTTGTCGCGGGATGGTTTAGCACATTCACGGATGAAATGATTTGGGTCGCTACATCTAAATCATTTCCTATCACCTTTGTCATTCTTGACAAATCGATTTTTGGAGAAAGCTTTCTTGTTGTTGCTTGGTTGTCTCACGTTTTGACCTCGTCTCTTGAAGAACTTCTTGAAGTCTCTAACCGCAATGGCATATTCCTCATCATCACTTTCCGAGGAGGAGCTTTCATGGTTACTTTGCGCTTTCTTGGCCTTTAGTGCTAGAGACTTTCTTTCACTCTTGGTTTTCACCATTTTCGAGTCCTTCAATATTATCATTTCCGAGCCCTTCAAGATTGTGGAATCCTAAGATTCCTAGATCTTTAGGCTACTAGGTACGTATATCATTCACATGTAAGAACATGGTGAAATAGAATGAAACACGTTATGAACAAGATGTTTAGAAACAAAGCTTTGATCTTTTATTGAACATCAAAACTAAAACAAACACCTAGGTATCTTTACAAAGACCCAGACGCCTAGAACACACACTTGTTGTAGGTTTTACATTGTATGGAAGTGATAATAATAACCTATGGATTTTGTTCCTTTTATAAGTTAAGGAACAAGATATACATGGAAACAATATAATATAAAATCAAAATAACTTTAGCTGTGATATTGAAGATAATAACAAATCTTCATTTTTTGTCCACCAGCTTGAAGATATTCCTTTTGTCAACTTTAGCCCCTCTTGTTTCCATCTAGTAGTTTTGTCACATCAACTTTAATTCCCAACAATATTCCCCTAGTTGATGTCAACAAAACTATGTAGTACATGATCTCCAAATTGCTTCCCTTCAAATTAAGCACCTTTTCCCCTTTTTGTCACATCAATAGGGAAGTAACAAATGTATGCAATCGAAGATTCTCCAAAGTAGCTCTATGTATTAACCTTGAAGAAAAATAAATATAATATTCCTAATGTAGAAGTAGAATGACCCAAAACTGTATTCCATGTGTTGTACTATTCACGTGACGTCGAACTTATATGACATTGAAAGTATAAGCAGACCTCGATCTCTTCGTCAAAATCCTCATCTTATTATGAGACACTGAGTGTAAAACCCGCATGCTTTTACCATGAATAGTGCCCTTAAAATCGTATGTATATGATTAGAACTTTCCTTTTATAGCAAGTTAAGTTTCACGTATAAGAATTTTAAGTATTACGTACGTGTTAGAACACGATAAGTATTTATTACGTATGAACACACGATAATTATTCAAATAATAATTATAATCACCAACATTCGATCATGAAATCATGAACGTAATTTAATCACGAGATAATATTATTTACGTATATATATTTATTACGAACACGAATAAATATATTAAGTCACGATTAATAATTAATTAGAACACATAAAACACGAACACGATAAAACACGAGAACACACTATAATATTTAGACTCGAGAAAAGTACGGGTTACCCCATGTGGGGCCCCCTACCCGCGGCATACACAAAGACATGGGCCAAGCCCATGCAAATTTTACTAATTAGGAATAAGGGGTAAAACATGTTCATTATTTACAAAATATTGAAAATAACAAAAACCTAATTCTTCCTTCTTGCTCCTTCTTGGCCGCCGGGTTTGATCACCAAAAAGGGGTGTTCGGTTTGACTTTGATCTTGGAAATCTTGCAAGGAGTCATGTGTGTTCATCCTTATTTGATCCACGTATTCGGTATAGCTTTTTAACTTTTTCTTTTATGTTTTGATCTAATGAATCACATAAAATCATGGTGTTTTTAATTAACTAATTAAAAACGATTATTAAAACATATTCATGATCATGGGGGTAAATCAAATCAATGTTTTAGGGGTGTTTGTGGTTTAGCCGACGCCTAACCGAGCCCCATAGGGGTCTCGGCTTGGCTTATTACCCACCATGGAGACCATATGGTCTCGGTATGGTGGTAATGATGTCACGGCAGCAGCAAGCAAGGGGGAACCCCGACCTTGGTTCGGGGTATGGTGTTAGTACGGGTCTAGTTCATGGTTTTTAGTCATGGGTCCGGTTCATAAATTATTTTTGTTAAAGATTTATGATTTTTATGTTTTAGACTTAAATTAAATTAATAAAACATGACATGAATAATTTAATGTACATGACTTAGGTTATAAATTTAACTATTAGATCATGAATTTTAACTTAAGTATTTATATTTTATTAGACTTTATAATTAATTATTTATTAAAACCATGACTATAATTAATTAATTAACATGACTTAGGTTATATTATTAATAGTTAATAATACATGTTTTAACCTTAGTATTTTACCTTTATTTAATTAAAAACATGATATATTTAATTAAATACTTTTAACCTATAGTTTACTTAATTTACATGTAATAATTAATAAACTATACTTTATAACTACATGACTTAGAATAAAAATCAGAAAACACTTAAGCTTATATAATTAGCTTATTTAACCAGCTTATATCTATTTATGGGAAACTTTCTATTTTTAGAAACTTATTTAATTAAGGCAGCTAATCTATTTATGGAAACTTTATATTTTTAGAAACTTATCTATTTTAAGCAGTAATTCTATTTTTGGAAACTTTCTATTTTTGGTAACTTTCTATTTTTGGAAACTTTCAATTTTGGGAAACCTGCTATTTTTAGAAAGTTACTTATTATTACACAGCAAGTATAATAATACATGAAATACAAGTAATACTTAATCAGAATAGACAGAATATAAGATAAACACAGTATAAAGCTTAAAACAGTAAAACATGACATGAACGTAGAAAACAAGCTAAGACATGATATAATAAACCAGTTACGTATGTAGTAATCAGATACTTATACACGTATGTATTTATGTAGCATTAGCGATAACGAAGTAGGACTATCTTCTGTTCGTCTTCTTCGTTCACTAGACATAAGGTACGGATTCCCGTCCTTTCAGTATGGACATTCTTTCCTTATTAGGATTCCCCGTATGCAGCCAACTGTTTTCCCATAGTATAAGTTTATATGTTTGATTGCTTATGTTTAATTTAGAATACCTGAAGCCATATACATGCATAACTAGTTTCACCTAGTTATGGAGGTACCATAACCATAACACTAGAGGCACTGGTTATGACTTCCCCACGGCAGAGTGATTGCTCGTGGCGTCCCTTCAGCTTTTGGCCATATTATTATATTTATCATGTGGGGCGTATGGGTGCATCCTAGTTACATGTTTTCAGCAGATTACTCAGTGTGAATGTGGTGTGTGCCTTGCATCCTTCACAAGGAGTTGATCCCTCCTACCCAAAACCAGTATATTAAATTAGAGGCAGCCCCTCTAATTTGCATGATGAGGTCACCCCTCCAATTATTCATGCAACGTTGATTTTCATGACCTATATTGGCTAATGGTAAAAGATGTTAAACAGTTTTTACAAGATAAACATAAGGCTTTTCAAACTAGAAAACCGGTTTTATTAAGACTTAACCGGGTTATTAGGGACTTAGTTTCTTCCGCTGTTATATGCTTATATGCTTATATTATTCATGCTTTATTTGTACATCCGTGCACTGAGCGTATTGCTCAGCCGTTTTCTTTTTCATGTTCCCAAAACGGCAGGTACTCAGGGACGCTCGTAGACTTAAAGCATACGTGCATATGGACTGGAAGCTTTCTAGCCTTTCTTTACTTTTGTGCATTATCAATACTTTGATACTCTTTCCATGGACATTGTTTAGTCCTTTCATTTGCAGTACCTATGTTTGTGTGTGATGAGCTTTACTTTTGGACTACCGATGTTTGATTCTGGTATTTCCTTTTTATGGTCATGTAATGTTTTAGACATTTATCCTTGTATGATTTGATGACACGCCATAATTACGCGTGACATTCCATTTATCAAAATGGGGTGTTACAATTATGGTATCAGAGCCAAGGCTTCGACCTGTGGGCTCTTAAAACATGACCTGTGATTAGTGGGTAGTCACTATGGTCTTCCTAGAACTGACAGTCGGTTTTCATGCATTCATCATTTTCATGCATACATATATATGTCATTGTCGTAGGTTTATGACTAAGTAACGGCTGGTACAGGACTGGCCCTATTTAGTCGCATGTGTTTTACCGAAACTTTTAAATTTGGGACCGACCCATAGGCGTCCCCTCGCCATGTCTTTTATTTTGGGTGAACTGACCATAGGCGTTCACTCTCGAGCATACAAAAGTTTTCATAAAACTGCATCATGCATTCATGTACAAATTTTCTTGCATAAAATTTTTCTCTTGATTTATTGGTATAAATTTTTTTTCATGTATATATTTTATGTTTGATCAGTTTAATCATGTGTTTTATGTTATACTGTCAGATGGTTCTCACACATGAGCAGGAACAACTCAATGCATAAATCCAAGCTGCAATGCAAGCTCTACTTCCTCAACTGAGGAATGACATCAGGGCTGAGGTTCAGGCTGCCAACAATCAGCAGCAAAACCAAGCACCTCCTCCTCCTCCTCTAGTGACATTGGCAATATGGCTGGAGAGATTCAACAAGCTCCATCCTCGAGCTTTCGAGAAAACAGATAGCCCCACTGAAGCTGAAAGCTGGTTGGCTCACATCGAGAAGATCTTCGATGCTATGGGTTATGACCCCGTGTTCAAGGCAAGGTTGGCATGTTACCGGTTCGAAGGCGATGTGTTAAATTGGTGGTTAGCATTGAAGCAGTCTGAGGGAGGTGATAATTGGGTGGCTGGTTTGACATGGGCTCAGTTCAGAGATTGGTTGATGGAGCAGTTCTTTCCCAAGGCTGAGCAAGACAAGCTTAAGAGGGAGTACCATAGGATCCGACAGAGAGCTGGGGAGAATAACAACGAGTTCATGCAGCGCTTTCTTCGCTTAGCTGGTTTCCTTGGTGCAGCGGCAGGTACTCCTGAAGAGCAGGCGCACCACTTTAGGTGGGCTCTTCGCACATCGGTCGCAAACAACTTGGTGTGTGCTACGTTCAACACAGTAGCACAAGTGGCCGATGCGGCACGTAAGCTGGAGATGTTTCATAAGAGAGATGAGTTCGGGGAAGCTGAGAAACCCGACAAGAGGTAAACATTCGTATTCAAGCGGTGACCAATCCGCATTCTTTCTATATATGTCAATTATTCATCTCTTTAAATTGTATCTTCCAGGCAGAAAACTGGGGACCGGTCTCAGCCGGCTACTCAGCAACAGCCTAATCAGCCCAAGGGAAACGGTCAGACTAACGACCGTTCTGCTACGGATAGGCGTGGCGGTAATGAAAATTACCGTAACAACACTGGACACTCCAACGGCAGCAGGTCCTAATACTTACGCATTTTCTTATGATTTCATGCTAAAACTCATAATTCTGACACTTTAGCAAATCTTCTACTAGGAACCATGGAAACGGTAGGGACCAGAACCAGAGAGGTTCACAGTCTAGCCATCCAGCTATCACTGGTATTCAATCTTACGATTATTCGCATTGTCCTTTGTACCCTATTATCATGTCTCATGTAAAATGTTTTATCAGGTCCTCAGCCAGCCAGAGCACCTGCTGGAGGATATACTCATCCTCTTTGCTCTACTTGCCACCGTAGGCACCCAGGGCCATGTCGTTGCGACACCGACGCATGCTTCAAGTGTGGTCTTCCTGGCCATCGCATGAAGGACTGTCGTAAGGGCGAGATGGAGGGCACATCAGGACATGATGATACCAAGCCGCCTCCTACCACTGGACATGTCTACACGACATCTCGAGATCAGGCCAACAAGTCTACAGGTACCATCACTGGAATCTTTGTAGAATATTGATAACCTATGAATCTATGAAGGGGTTTGTTGATTTCTAGAGAGAGAAAGTTAGAGAGAGAAAGTGAGAGAAACTATATGTTATTTCAATAAATGGAACTAGTAAAATGACAACAACCAACCCCTTTCCATGGTGGAAAAGGGTATTTATACTTCCAAGCTACATGGGCTTGGGCCGGTCCATGACAAGCCCATGGACCGGTTCTTACTTAACTTAATAAGCAACTAATAACTATTTGTTAACTACGAGCTATTACAACATAAATAATATTGTGGAGTGACCGATACTTCTAATATACGTAAAACGTATTTCTAACAATCTCCCCCTAAGGGAGGTCACTCCACGTTACAAAGTTCTAAACCTAGCATACTATACTAAGTCTTCGTTCTTTAGCTCGTAGTCTTTTCTTCTTTTCTTTATTTTGTTGTGAATATGTTGGTTTGATCTTTTTGGCTTTGGCTTGAGAGCATTGTTCTTTGGCCTTTCACGTGCGATCTTTGCCTCTCTTGTGAATTTGCCTTCTCGTGACTCCATGTTCCACACACTTATGTCTTTTTGTTGAATTCTCGAAAGTTTCAGAGTTTGGTACAGCGGAAGACTTTATCTTGTACTTTCTTGAATTTTTGCTAAACTTTGATGCAGAAAAACATAAGCATGTGGGAACGACTTCTACAGGTACACCGCAACACCACCGTCTTCACTGGTACACAGCAACGCCACCGTCTTCAACAGGTACACAGCAACGCCACCGTCTTTAACAGGTACACAGCAACGACACGAATAAAATGGCTTTGAACATTTTATTCTAATTCGGTAGCATTTTACCTCCGGTCGGTGAAGACCGTTGGATGATATTAGATATCGTACCCGTGACGGATAGTTTCAATTAAGTAACTTCCTGACAGGATTTCGCGAGTAAACCCGTTCTCTTTATTCGACCGTCCAAAGCTGACTGCAAACATAAAGAGTGAATCACTTGGATAAATTATCCTTGTGATTTGAAGCCGTCAATTCATGAAACCTGGAACAAGTGAATTTCAATTAAGATTTTCACCATCGTTGCTTTCCAGTTGTCACGAGCTCAACTCATAAAGAATCTTGCACGTCACCTACCAAGTGCTGCTTGATGTTAACACTAGAAGGATTTCCACTCGTCACTGTGATCAATAAAGAGTCACTCTGAGTGTTCTGGCAAGATCATATGATAATGCGAAGAGGCCTGGAACGAGTTTAAGTTCAATTAAGAATTAAACCACTGTTACCTTCCAGTTTTTCACAAGATTGGTTCTAAAAGAACCGCACGTGTAACCTACCATGAGCTTGTTTGATGTTGGCTCAAGCAGGATTTCCATCTTCATTGTAATACTTGCGTATTACTTGGATGTTCTGGCAATATTACAGGAATACTGCGTAGGACTCATGAAAATCTCTTACTTTTCACAGTGTGTGAGAAAGCAAGGAATAAATGGAAAGTGTCCTAATGAGACTTTTGATGATCTCTTGGCTCTAGACTCGATTGTGCATTTTGATTTAGTGAGCGATGGCTGGAGAGAAGTGCCACCTTTTCAATACCAGTCTATTCGGAGTGAATAAACCAATAGATAACGTGTTGATCTCCGTGTGATTAAAACAAATACCTTTTGAGAGATATTTGAGTTAGCTGGGAAGGGTTGTGCATTGCATCACTGGGTCCATGATGTCTTTCTTCAATACCGAGAATCATTAGCAAAAATGACCTCAATAGCATATGTATTGACCCGGTTTATGCCTAAAGTTGTAAGGAGGGCTTCTTTCTTTACACCCTTTATCTTTACAATTCTTTTTCATTCTTCAACCCCTTCAATGCTTACCAATACGTCATCACTAGCACCTTGTTGTGATTGTTCCAGTGCTAGCTTAAGTACTTGGTCGGCATTCAGCTACGTTCACATTCTTTCTCCATCTTTCCTAGGACTTCTAATTCTATCTAGGGAATTGTCCTTGGGAAGATTCCATCGGCTCTGATGAATCATTGGACTAAACCTATTCCTACCACCCTTTTGTCACCACATTCGTCGTGAATTAAGCGTGTTTTGGGAAGGAATTGCCACCATGAAAAATCATTGAAAATAACATAAGGTACTTGTGATATTAAAATCAAAAGTTTTGTACCTTAGGTGTTTTGTTCATCAAAAACGCTCCCCCTTAACACGTGCTTAACACATATTAAGTTGGGTTATCGTTAAGTCTTTTTCATCTTTTAGCCAAGTATCACTTAAGTCTCCTTAATCCCATTTTCTCCCCTTATCCAAAATGTTAACCATTAATATTTGGGATATTGAATGGATTAACCGGTCTTTGGGTAAAAATGAAATCGATGTTTGGCCATAGAACAAGTTATTGCTCCCCCTTAATTTAATAAGGGATAGTTGTAGTGCTTTAGTATGATATATTTTGAAAGATTTAGAATCTCGTGAGAAATTCTTGAAAAATTACCATACCTTAACACTACATCAAGCCATACAAGCACAATATTCACAAATATACATATTCACAATTGAAAACCAATATAAAGTGGACCTGAAATGTACGACCCATTAGATGGATCGTTGCAGTAGCTTGTGGTGCACTAAATATGGTCTTCCACCAACGAACCTTTCCAAGCTCCTCATCAATCTACGTTCACGGAGCTTTTGATCAATCTTCTTGATCACGTACTTTGCCATCTGCCGGTAACCCGGATGCCAATCCTCCGTCATCTCTGGCAAAGTCCCACCCGAGTTCAGATGCTCCAACTTTCCTCTGACTTGTAGAAGAGTCCCATCACTGTACTTATGGAGCTCACCCACCCTCATAAACTTCATCAAACCTCGACTGTTCAAGTAGAAAATGCCGTAATTCGGGACAGAAATGCCGGTATAGGGACATCTTTCTACATGTTGAGGTAGCACTTGATTCACTGGACGGGTTAGGTTAAGCTTCCTTTGATAGCTTTCGACTCCCAACTGAAGATCTTCAACTCGTGTCTTGATGACAACGCTTCGTGTGAACATACGAAGTGCTGTATTCAAAGCAATGAGGTCTTCACGAGGAATATGTGTGAGTTGATCTCGGGTCATCAGAAGCAGCATATCTTCGATATCCTCAAGGCGAATGATGGAAAAATCTCCCTGCTGGATTTTGTATTCCCTGTCATCCTCCCTTTTCAAGCGAATCTCCGTCACATGATAATAGCCATTCTTGGCTTCAGTTTTCATCCCTAAGATGCTGGAGATGCGGATGTCGGATCTAACGTTGCTTCCAGAATTGACTAGGCAGCAACCCCTGTACGCCCTTCGGACTCGTTCGTCCCAATGAGATGCACCTATGACAGCATACATATCATAATTACGATTTATCTTTAGGACCCAGAGTCGGTTTACCTTTTCCTCGATAAAGGGTATTGTCCCCCAGTTGGCAGCTTTCAGCAAGGTCAGGGAGGTTGCATACTTTGATGACCCCTTCAGAAGATACACAAGATCATTGGTGACGAAGAAGTCAAGAGCAATCTGATTATCTTGAGAAGGATCCATTGGAGGTGGAGCTCTTTCTGATTCATGAAGTCCTGGCCGTTGAACGGTATTCAGAGCCTTCAGGATCTCATCGACATAATACTCGAACTCCATTCGGGTTAACCGGGTTTTGGCACGAAGTCTCTTATCCTTCAGCGCTTTCTTCACCAAGGATGGAGTAACCGAAGTCTTATACTCATGAGCAATAAATGCACATAAGTCAATCGGACTGCGGATACGGAGATACAACACATCTTTGTCAGCGTCTGTGATCGGATCATATTGTGCTGCTGCCGTGATCCAAGCCTGTGGTGGTGCAGTCTCGTCTATCTCCAACGTGTCTGCCCAGTCTCGTGTGCTAGGTTCAGGAACCGTAGATTGTTGTGCTTGTTGTAGAGGAGTAGAAGTGCGAACATCTGCTGGTTCTGATTCAGGCATTTCGGCAGTGTCGTGAACGGGTGAGTGTTGTGCAGCTTCGGGTTCCGTTACTGATTCTGCAATCACAGGAGCAACAACAACAGGACTAATAGGGTTAGTGGTAATAGGTATAGATACAGCAATAGAAGTACCAGGAACCGAAGACGCTGTAGTAGCATTCACATCGTAGCGCCACTTAGATCGTCTTGATTCCGATGATGTTGATTTGTCCTTCTGTGCTGCATCTTTCTTGGACTTGGTTCCAGTCTTAGCAGTTTTCTTGGAGCTGGTAACCTTGTCTCCCTCTTTAGGCTGTTCACCCCCATCATCATCCTCATTGTTATCCCCGTTGCTCCCCCTAGCACTCTCCTCATTCCCATCACCACCATCATCGCCATCATTATCATCATCATCATCGTCATCATCATCCTCATCCTTATCCTCATCATCACCATCATCGTCATCCTTTTCCTCTTCTTCTCCTTCTTCTTCCTCTTCCTCTTCCTCTTCACCAGTGCCCTCTTCCTGCTCACTATCATCTTTATCCTCCTCAGGTAGAATGTGATAAGGTACCACACTTCCAAACATTTTGAATAACCTATCATCCTCCATGATAGCGTCATTCAGGGATTTATATAGAGCCCGTTGAATCCTAGACTTATCAAACGATCCAAGTTCCACCATACGAGCCTTAAGGATCTTCTTCAATTCAAAATCCGTCAAGTCATAAGCAATCTTGTAGGCGGATTCTGAAGGATTGGATGACTTGATCAACAAGTTATCAGCTGCTAGCGTCTTCAATTCATCACGCAGTTTAGGCATAATGGATTCAACGGATTCTTGCACTCTTTCTTCCACAGAGGCTTCAAGTGCTTCTTTTTGCTCTTTATATTTATCCCTCATCGCTTGAAGTCTGGTGATACGTGCAGCATGCTTATCAGCCTCAGCCTGCTTAACCCGAGCTAGTTCTTCTGCATGTGCTTTTCGAGTCAACTCCATATCTGCAGCGAACCTAGCAATCATCTCCTCTTGGGCTCTCCTAAATGCTTCTTCACTTTGAGCTCGTCTTTGTAACTCTTGGCGAAGTTCATCCATTTCTCGTTTGTGATTATCCACATGTTTATCCAACATTTCGGCCATCACCAATGCAGCCATTGTAGATGTTGCAGAGCTGCTCTGGGTTGATTGAAGAGGCTCGGTTGTTACTGCGGTACTAAGGATGGGAGTTATAGGTGGTGGAAGAAATGGTGTTGAAGCCGGTATGGTTGGTAAGGGTTGTATTGGTGGAGGTTGAGTTGCTAAAGGTTGAGTTGACACCATGATCGTGGGAGCAACATACTCCTTTTCCACACTTGCTGAAATAGGGATTGATGGCTCCTTCGAAGTGGAATAATGTTCAGGTGACCCAAACTCATAAACATCATCTGGTTCCTGGTACTCTTCTTCAACATTTACCCTTGCACCTGAACCACTACCGCCAGTATCTTTCCTACTCCTTTGAATTGCTATCTTCATCATTTGTTTCTCTGTCTTGTCAAGAGCAGGATCAACAACATCTTCTTCGTCACGTAAAACCATCTCATCGGCCTTACCCTTTCCCTTCTTACCCTCAGTCTTCTTCTTCTTGGTTTCGGGTTCAGGTAACGCGGCTGGTTGTTTGCATTTACCTTTACTCTTGACCGTTGTAGACGAGTCTTCTCCAGTCTGAAGGTTTGCTTTCAGCTTCTTGATTTCTAGCTGCAGTAGCTTGTAATCAGCAGAACCTTTGATTTTCTCCGTCAGAAGATAATCGGGAATAGGACCAGGAATCACACCAATAGACGGTCCTTCATGCCTCAGATCCACAGTATCATCAGCTTCTTCAGTGTGATAACGACTTGTTGCACGCCTATCAATAGTAGCATCATTCTTCATAAAATAATTAATGATAAGCTTGATAAACCGAGGATAAGGGAAGAAATTTGTCTTCAGCTTCTTGTTTTGGAAGAGTTGAAAGGTGATTCTTCCCCTATTAACATTGCATAATCTACATTTGCAGCTTTGTACATGCCATAGAAGAGGTTTATTATAGGACTGCGCAAAGCATCATGGCCACTTATTTTTGGTGTAAGACATCTACTGAGAATACCCAACAATGCTCTCCAAGGTTGTCCTACTTTAGCAGTCGTAAACTCAGACGCAACTCGTATTTCCGGACATCCAAGAGCGTCAAATAACTCTATGAGTTCATCTTTAGTAGGATCTCTCGAGAATGACATGCCTTTGGGTGTATCCCGTATACCAAAAATCTTACGGAAGTCTGAAACTGTGAGCGTCTGCTGCTTGTTGTCGATGGTGAAAGTGATCTTGTTTGAGGTGATTTCCTTGGTAGCCCAAAATTCATACATATACTCATAAGGCACCGAGGCACTACTTCTTAAAGCATTCTTAAAATGGGATTGATCAAGGATCGCGATGGCTACTTTAAATCCATGGTGAGTGGATTTAGAGACTTGCTTCGGAAGTTCTTCATTCGGAACTTCTTCATTCGGAAGTTCTTCATTCGGAACTTCTTCATTCGGAAGTCCTTCATTCGGAACTTCTTCATTCGGAAGTTCTTCATTCGGAACTTCCTCATTCGGAAGTTTTTCAGAATAAATCCTTCATTCGGAAGTTCATATCCATGTTCATCCGGAACTTTTTCAAACGAAGCTATGATGATTAATCTATGCGCGTTTGTGAGTTTCTAAGGCAAACTAAGGCAATTAATCATCATTTAATGCTAATCCGCACAAAACCCACCAATAATCCTTAGTTTAATTAACCCTAAATAAATCATAAACCCTAATTTGATTTAAACTGATTTAAACGAGTAACTTAACAAAATTAAAGGATGAATAAGGTGAGATATAAGTTAAATATAGATGATAATTACCTTTTAAAATAGAATGAATCGGATTAGATGGATTAACGAGTTGTTTTTTGAGTTCTTGTGTGTGTTTAACAATGGCGGCAGAAATGAGAATAAACAGTGAAGAGGAAAAAGGGGGGCGGGGGGTTTATATTTGACTTAGGTCAAATTTTTTTGACAAGTTTCAACAGAATGTCACCTTAAGTCCCTCCAATTTCACTCCTTTTCCTTTTTGTTTCTAACTTTTTCAATTCATTTTACCTTTCCATTGATAATTTTAGTCGACTTAATTTTGCTTAGTTAAACTAAACTCGACAATCTCACACAACTTAAGTATCGATCTATAGGCAAAACTCCAAGATCTTAAAGCCATTCCTATCACATTGAACGAACACAAGTCGTATTCTAAAGCAAAACCACTCAATTACCATTTAGCCCTTAATTTTCCACAATCACTTTTGAAAATCAATTTAATGGCGAAGATGATTTTAATATTTTCTCCCCCTTAAACGATGACCCGTTTTCTATTTAAAGAGCTGTAGTCATTGTTTAAAGAGTCAAATATTGATGAAAGCATTTCCAATTTATATCTTGAAAAAGTTTGATTCGTGGTGTCAATAAGATTTCTCTTATTTAAACAAATTAATGCACTGAGACGTACACTAATTCGTGTTAGACCAAGTTGTAAAGTAAACTTGATCCCTTTGCATGATTTGGCTTGTAAATCATGCCCGAGAAAATTAATTCCCGTTCTGAGCCAACGTTTTCCAAGGAAATACGTGACTTTAATATGAAAACCGGGTTGCAGTCAGAAATAACTACAAGCCATAATGGGCATGTTTTAAAAATGTACAACTTTTATACGGACTCTATTTATGGCACCGTGTCAATATTAATCGACATTTCTAAGGCCGTAAATATTACCGTACTAAAAGACATGCCCGTTTTAAAAAACGAAAAATATTTTTGGTTTTTCTTGATTTTATAATTTTTATGGTTTTTCTAGGTTTTATATTTTTTATGGTTTTTGTTGGTTTTATATTTTTGTATTTTTCTTTTGTGGTTTATATATTTACGATAATATACATGATCACGAACAAAGGATACTCTGAATAGTTTACCACGACTATTCAGCTGATTCTTCTGCCAACTCTTTGAGAGTCGCTGGAGTGAATGATTTCATGCCAAGCTTGTCGATCAAAAACTCGATTCGTCCTCGATCTAAGGCTTTGGTGAACATATCCGCCAGCTGGTACTCAGTAGTGAAAAAATACAGCTCGATCACTCCGTTCTCCACCTGCTCTTTAATGAAATGGTAGCGAATGTCTATGTGCTTGGCCCGGGAGTGTTGAACATAGTTGCAGCAAAGGGCAATGGCGCTCTTGTTGTCACAATACATCGGGATTTTGTTGAATCCCAAACCGTAGTCAGTTAATTGTGATCTCATCCAAAGGACTTGAGCACAACAACCGGACATGGCGATGTATTCAGCCTCCGTGCTTGATATTGCAGCGCTTTTCTGCCTTTTTGAAGACCAACTGATCAATCTATCTCCAAGGAGTTGCACAGATCCAGAAGTCCTACGCCTCGTGTCTTGACATCCAGCATGATCGGCATCTGCGTATGATATTAAAGCAATAGAGGAATCTTTCGGATACCATAGACCACGATGAAGTGTTCCTTTTAGATACCGAAAGATCCTTTTTACAACATGTAGGTGCTTTTCGGTAGGCCGAGCCTGATACCGGGCACACATGCATACAGCAAATTGCAAATCAGGCCTGCTAGCAGTCAGATATAGAAGGGTGCCAATCATCCCACGGTAAAGTTTTGGATCGACAATAGTCCCATTCCTATCTTCATCTAACTTGGATTTCTCCACCATTGGAGTGTCCACGGGGTCACAATTTTCAAAATTATATTTCTTAAGAGATTCTAGAGCATATTTGGATTGATTAATAAAGATGCCTCTGGGATTCTGAGAAATCTGTAATCCTAAGAAAAATGAAATTTTTCCCATCATCGACATCTGAAAGCGTGTGGACATTATCTTCTCAAATCGATTTGACAATTCTATGTTAGTGGCAGCAAATATTATATCATCAACATAAATTTGTACCAGAATCATGTCGTTGCCTTCCTTGAGAGTGAATAGTGTGGGGTCCACCTTGCCTTTGGAGAAGCCTTCCGAAATGAGATATGTTGACAGGAGATCATACCACGCGCGTGGAGCTTGTTTCAACCCATAGAGAGCCTTCTTAAGCTTGTACACATGATTAGGAAACTCCGTACTGACGAACCCATCCGGCTTACTAACATAGACCTCTTCCCTTAGTTCACCGTTCAAAAATGCCGTCTTCACATCCATTTGATAGACGATCATGTTCATATGAGCAGCATACGCAAGGAATAGTCTAATCGCCTCCAATCTTGCCACAGGAGCAAAAGATTCTTCAAAGTCTATACCCAAGGCTTGTTTATATCCTCTAGCGACCAATCTAGCCTTATTCTTCAATACCGCACCCATCTCATCAAGTTTAACCTTATAAACCCATAACAAAGTAAGGATGTTGACCTTGTCAGGGAGAGGAACCAATTCCCATACTTCAAGTCGTTGGAATTCATTTAGTTCCTCCTGCATAGCTTCAATCCAAGATGAATGGGTCATAGCCTGCTGCCAATTTTTAGGTTCAACTTCAGAGAGAAATGCATCAAAGTAGCAATAAAGTGCACTCTCTTGTAATTGATGGCGTGTAGAGACTGGTCGATCTAGATCTCCAATAACATTCCTAATTGGGTGATCTTTTGTCCATTTAGTGCTATGGTTTTCAATCCTAGGTGGTCTGGAGTGAACAATAGAAGGAGCTTCTTCTGAGGTAGACGCGGCTGAAGGGTTTTCAGGTATCGCTACACCAAAGAAAGGAAGCTCTTGCAGGTGAGCATATTCCAAGTCGTGATCAATAGATACCTCTTCCACATCATTAGGCACAAGTAGGGGTGACGATTCAGGTGTAGTTTGAGAATCACTTGGTGAAGGTGCATCCGGTTCAATGTGAATTGTAGATGCATTAGATAAAGGTTCATTAGCTTGAGCAACCACTTCAGGGATTGGAGCGATTACTACAGGTGCTGGAACTTCATCAGTCGGGGGATCGAAGAATTCATCAAACAACGGTTGAAATAGTTTATCCCACTCGGGCCTTGTTGGTGGTAAAAATGATGTAGAAGTAGGATTGTTGGGAACTAATCCGGAACTAATAGCACCGGTTCCCATCTCATGAAGCGCGGGTTCAGATCTGTGTTGCTCAGAAGCCATTGCTGTCAGCTCATCAAAATCTGCTTCCATAGTTTCTACAATCTTGCCAAGACGACGGTTATAGATTCGGTATGCTTTCTTGGACGGTGAGTAACCAATGAAAATACCTATATCGGCTTTCGGTTGAAGCTTACCCAAGTTCTCACTATTAATGTTTGGATAACAAAGGGCACCAAACACATGAAAAAATGAAACATCGGGTTTACGGTCATGTAGAAGCTCATAAGGTGTTTTTCCATGGCGTTTCCGAATGATAGAACGGTTTTGGGTGAAATATGCAGTAGAAATAGCCTCTGCCCACAAGAACAATGGAGCGTTCGCATAAATAAGCATGGTCCTAGCAGCTTCCATAAGTGTACGATTCCGTATTTCAACGACACCGTTTTGTTGTGGAGTGCGTGCAGCGGATGTTTCATGTGATATACCAACTCCTTCATAATAATCACGAAGAGTCTGGTTGACGAACTCTGTACCGTTGTCTGTACGAATGCGGCGGACAGTAGTATTCAAACGTACCTGAATGAATTTCAGAAAAGTGATGATAGCCTTCGGTGCTTCATCCTTTGTACGTAGAAATCTAACCCATGTGAACCTGGAGAAATCATCCACAATAACCAGAATGAATTTCTTACCGCTCACACTTTCAGTTCTCATTGGTCCACAAAGATCCATATGCAAAAGATGAAGTTTTTCTTGATTGGTGTCTTCAGCTTTGGGCTTGTAAGATTTCTTGGTACTTTTCCCCCTTGAACACGCGGAACATAAATGGTCCTTGTGAAATTTAAGCTTTGGAAGACCACGAACTAAATCGTTTTTAGCCAGATGATTAATAGCATCAAAGTTAAGATGAGATAATCTGCGATGCCATAACCATGACTTGGTCTTAGATAGTTTAGAGAGAAGACATACTGGAGAGGCGGCCATCATGTCTTGTAAGGACAAGGTATAGAGATTTGCACCACGAGATCCCTTCAACAAATCTTTTCCTTCCAAGTTGCAGATGAAACAAGTGTGTTGTCGAAAAGCAACCTCAAGGTTGGAATCACAAAATTGTCCTACTGAGAATAAATTATGACCAAGACCTTCTACATAGTATACCCTTGAAATCGTCACGTTTCCAATCTGATATTCACCATACCCCATTATCTTTGCTATATGATCATTCCCGAATTTAACCGTACCAAGAAACTTGCTGACGAAATTTCGGAGCATCGAGCGATTTCCGGTCATATGTTTTGAACAACCGGAGTCCAAATACCACAGGATGATTTGGACCACCTGAAAATATCACCACACGAAGACAATGTAGAGGTATCGGAATCTGAGTGTTCCTTGTTAATAGCAGGTACAGATTTAATAATCTTAGATTTGCTAACTCTAGGTTTCTTAGATTTCCTAGCCTTCTTTTTCTTAATAGGTGGTGTAGATTCTAGTTGACTTAAATCCTGAGGTATTTCTTCACTGATAGGCACTATAGTGGGGGCTGACCTAATTAAAGGGCGCTGTTTCCATACTTGAGTGCGAGTGTTCCTAACTAAAGGATGCTCAGACCTAACCTCAATGGATGCATTCCTAGTTAAAGGGCACATTTTTCCATCTAATGTAAAGGTCCTACCAGTGGGACGCCATTGCCAGCCAACTTGGGCACGAGTTCTACCCGTTGGCTTCCATTCAAGACCATTCTTAATAGCATTCATTTCATTCACGTGATCAATCAGACACAAATCATGAAGCTGGGAAAACATACATTCATTACAATTCCAACAATTCAAATCAGAATTCACGAATGGTTTAGGCTGCTGCACAGGTGCAGAGCTTTTAGTCTTAACATGATTCTTTTTATTTAAAACTGAACTAGCATTCCTATTGTGAACTTCTACTTTCTTCTTTTTGGCACTACTAGTGGAGGGCTTGATCTTATCTTTCTTGAGTGGCGATCCTTTAGCCTTAGTAGTCTCTTTTAATCCTGTAGAAGGCAAAGTGGGAACATTAGCAACAGATTTTAAAGGTGCCTTACTTGATTGTGCCAATGACGGTTTTGCTCCTGGAGTCTTATTAAATGGAGTTACAGCAATGGGCCTATTATTAAGTAGTGCAGAACCTGGTGTACCTATGTATTGCAAATATGCTAAGCAATATTGAACTCGCTTAATATATTCATGAGCCGAATAATAGTCGCTACTTGAGGGATCTAAGGCATAAAGATCGTCTAAAATATCCCTAAGAAGATCGACATGCTTAATGGCATTCCTCATATAATCATCATAGGTAACTGGGTTTCTCTTATGAAGCGGGTTCTTATAAAGCACTACTGACTTGGTTGTTGGAGCACTAGTGGACGGTGCAGAGTCGGTAGCTAAGTTATCAACAACTTCTTGTCGGGTGAGAAGAAGTGTCTCCTTTAATTCAGCCAAAACCATATTTTTGTCAATGAGCAGGATGTTCAAGTCAGAGATTTCCTCGCACTTTTGGTTCAGTTGTTCAACATAAGATTGTTGCTGTGCCGCATTAAAAGCGAAGCGTTCTTCTAGTGAACCATAAAGAGCGGATAGTCCCTGTCTTGTCCGATCCATTTCTCCTAGAACAGACGAAAGTCTAATTTCTAAGACCTGGTTTTTAGACTCTGCAGCCTCTAGTTCCAATTTTAATGTTTCATTTGATGACACATCTCTCTTCAATCTTATGATTTCTTCCTCTAATGTCTTAACAATTGCAATCATCTTGTCACTCGTCTCAACACCGTTTTCACAACCATTTGATATCAAAAGGTCCTCATTTTGAGTTTGTTGTTTTAATTCTAAAGATATACAATGTTGTTCTAGTTGATTAAAGCGTTTTGAAAGTAAATTGTAAGAATCTTGTAGCTTTAAAAACTCAGCGTTAGATTCGTGACAAGAATGATTATCTACCTCATTTACGGTATCAGCAACATTTACAGAGAGATCACAAACATCATCACATATATGCACAGCATCACAATTAATCATAGCGGATGTAAGCTCATTCGAATAATTAACATTTACAGTAGTAAGCACATCACACGAGATTACTGCAGACAAGAATCGGTCATATTCGGTTAAAATGTTTTCTTTTTCAATTAGTTGTAGTTCGTAAGCGGTGTCCATTTCATAAAACACTTTTTGAACTTCACCAATTTCAAACACAAGATTTTCCTTAAGAGATGCAAAAGTTTCTTTTAGACTTTCGACAAACGGATTGATCTCATTTTTAAACACCTCGTTCATATGTTCGAAAGCCCATTCTCCGGCATTTAAGCCATTTGAAGTCGTACAATCCAAAATGACCTTGTCAAAATTAGTAAAGTATTGATTAATTTCTTGCAAGTTTAACCATACAGTGCTAACAGGTGGAAGATCCTTTGGAATTTCCTTAGGACCTTCCATATTGACAAGTGTAGGAAATGTACTAGGGTTTTCTTCATCTAATATGTAGGTCGGTGCTGTTATGAGATCTTTGTCCATATGGAAGCGAATTCTAAAATCCGTTTTTGCAAGCTCCTTATTCAATTTAAAATAATCACACTCGGGATATTTTGCAGAATTGTATGACCGATCCTCATCAACTAGATCCTTACTTGTTCGATCATCGGGAAAAACAATCGGGTCTAAGGCCAATCCTAATTGAGTTGCATTATAAAGTCTAGGACTATGTCTTAAAGCTTGTTTTGCATATCGTGGATTAGGGGGAAGGCCTTTTTGACGAGATAAGTTAAATTCTCTAAACGAAGCATCACATAAGTGCACTAGTTGAGAAGCAGCGTATTGTCTTAACAGCAAGTAATCTAGACTTCTAATCTTATTAGTAGCATTAATCTCCATTTCATTCTTCTTAGACTCGAGTGATTCAAAATCCGTTTGAAGTTTTTGAAAATTAGTGACCACTAACTCCTTTTCTTTAAGTTCATTAGTCAGATTTGCTCTTAAGTTTTCAATTTCTTACAAGTGACCCATTTATTTGTTTCTAAAATGATCATATTCGGGATTAGTTAGAACACTAGACGAAGGCACTTCCAAGGTTTGAACTTTCTCATTGCTTAAGGCAAGCTCATCAGACAAATTCTTATTCTTAGCTAAGGTTTCTAAGAGTACAGCATTCATTTGGCTAAGTAATGTAGCAGGAACCATGACCAAATCTTGTTGAGCAGGAGTAGGCGTATGCGAAATGGGTCCCGGTTGTGATTCACTCAAAGTCTGGGGACTCACATTGATATTGCTATCATTGTTTGTCTCCTCATTTGAAATACTCACCACCGAAGATTCATTCGAATCAGCACTCTCTTGCACAACTTGATGTGGTTGAATACTAGCATCAGTGGTATTATCGGTGGTATTAATAAGTACCTCAGATCTCTTTTCTGGCC
The DNA here is from genome assembly GCA_025667525.1 of Glebionis coronaria. Lineage (NCBI taxonomy): Eukaryota > Viridiplantae > Streptophyta > Magnoliopsida > Asterales > Asteraceae > Glebionis > Glebionis coronaria. The sequence goes on along the minus strand of CM046878.1, from coordinate 458,333,969 downwards.
CTAAGCTGGAGATAGTTGCCATGAGAGCAGCCTTTGCAGATTGAAAGTCATCACAGTCTGAGTCATACGCATCGAGATCATCTGCTTGGTATGCTGCATTCTGTGTGGTGGCCGTGTCTTGTTCAGCAATCCCTGGATCAGCAAGAAATGCAAGCTCCTCTTCATCAAGTTCCCTTCCTTGTGCCTGAGCATTCACCAGATAGATCTTTTCTGCAAACCATTGTCCATCCCTTCTCCTCTTGGGTTTCTTACAATCCCTGGACATGTGACCCTCTTCCTTGCAGTTGTAGCATGTAATCATTCTCAACTTGCCTGTATTAGCCCGTGGAGGATTGTTGACCATTGGAGCAGGAGCAGGATTGACCATACGAGCATTGGTAGTTGATGTGGAAGGTCTCCCCTGATATGATTGAATAGGCTGAACTATTACCCTGCCATTCTCAATAGTAGCTTGTTGGCGAGAATTGGATGAATTCCTCAACTGATTGTTGGTAGGAGCTGATCTTCTAAATCCTCGTTTGCTTAAAGTCCTTGTGAGATAAGCAGACATAGTGGTTAACACTTCAACTGGGTCAGCACCTTGTTGGAATACAGGAACGGGGACTTCCTCATCATCACAGTACATTGCTTGGTCTTGATGAGTTGCATAATCACTAGAAGGAATACTCATTTGATCAGGGTAGCTTGTTGGATATGCTGCATTCTCTTGATAAGAAGTATATGAAGATTGAGCATAAGGTGCAACACTTGTTGGGTGAGGTTGTGTAGCATATTGTGATGAAGGTGCACTAAACCGATATTGTTGCTGATGTGAGGTGGGTGGTTGTGGTAGAATCGAGTATTGGGGAAAGGTTGGTGTCATGTAAGGTGATGGATGATAGGCTTGATGTCCCAAAATATAAGGAGTGTTGTTGTGAGACAAGCTTGGTTGATTCGCCATCAAAGCTAATGAATCAGGGTACATACCTCGTGGAGAACGGTGCATGATCACATGTTTCTCATGCTGCTGAAGAAAAGCATATAGTTGATCCAAATTGCCACTTATGCAGATCCCTGGTTAACTTAACATCGGTAATATACTCACCCCATTCTGCTTGAGGTAAAGTATTCAAGAATTTGGTGTTAACCTGGAATGGAGCAATCACCAGATTGTATACATTCAGATCATTCATGAGTGTGGTGAATCTGAAGTAATAATCGTGAAGCGTTTCCCCTGGGTTGTAAGTGAATCTGTCAAACAGGTCATACAACTGACATTCCCTTTCCTGTTTGGTGAGAGACGTACCTTGTAGCAACACCTTAAGACGTTCCCATAAATCCTTTGCCACTGTATACTGACTTACCATCCTATAGATGTCATGGGGAAGAGCTTGGAGAATTGTTTGAAGAGCTTTCTCGTCTGCATCGGCAACAAGTTGTTGAGCTGGTGTAAGTTCTTCAAATTCTCTTGGTCGAGACACATTGTTAGCCACGATGGTACCATAGTCAAGTGGACCATTTAAGATAGACTTAACCATAAGCCTCCCATAAACCGGTTTTCCCTTAAGATAAGACATCATCCGGCCTTGCCATGCTTCAAAAACTTCTTTGATGAGCATTGGCGGGCGATTATCCGTTCCCGTAATGACGGAAATATCCGTAAGTGATGTCATCTGAGGCATTACTGAATTCGGATTCATTTTGTTAACTTCAAAGAGACAAAGATTATCGGTTGATCGAGCAGTGAAGTAAAGCTTGTGAATTGTGTTGAGTTTTTGTTGTAAGAAACACAGATTAAATCCTCTAAAAAATCGTCGAAAAAACAAGCAAAATAACCCTTGATTCGGAACTTTTTGTTGATTCGGAAGTTTGATTCGGAAGATTTGGCTTGGAATTACCTTGATTCGGAACTTTTGGCTTGATCCGGAACTTCTTGGTTCGGAAGTTCTTGGTTCGGAACTTCTTGAGTCGGAACTTCTTGAGTCGGAACTTTTGGCTTGATCCGGAACTTCTTGGTTCGGAAGTTCTTGATCCGGAACTTCTTGATCCGGAACTTCTTGATCCGGAACTTCTTGATCCGGAACTTCTTGGTTCGGAACTTCTTGGTTCGGAAGTTCTTGGTTCGGAAGTTCTTGGTACGGAACTTTTGGCTTGATCCGGAAGTTCTTGGTTCGGAACTTTTGGCTTGATCCGGAAGTTCTTGGTTTGGAACTTTCCTTGGTTGATCCGGAACTTGTTGGTTCGGAACTTTTGCTGGGTAATCAGAAACTTTGTTACGATGAACAGTCGACCACTAATATGAAGATTAAACCAAGATTTTGACCAAATAACCCAAAAAGTTTTGTGATTTCTACAATAATAAGTAAAAACTAATACTTATCCACTAATCCCAATCACAAAAACACCAAAAACACCAAGAATCAAGATGAATCTTCTTAAAGAACACTAATACAATCAAAAACTAAAAAACCACACAAATCACTACCTTAAATCACCCCATAGCTCTTGATACTAAATGTAGAATATTGATAACCTATGAATCTATGAAGGGGTTTGTTGATTTCTAGAGAGAGAAAGTTAGAGAGAGAAAGTGAGAGAAACTATGTGTTATTTCAATAAATGGAACTAGTAAAATGACAACAACCAACCCCTTTCCATGGTGGAAAGGGGTATTTATACTTCCAAGCTACATGGGCTTGGGCCGGTCCATGACAAGCCCATGGACTGGTTCTTACTTAACTTAATAAGCAACTAATAACTATTTGTTAACTACGAGCTATTACAACATAAATAATATTGTGGAGTGACCGATACTTCTAATATACGTAAAACGTATTTCTAACAATCTTGTATATGTATGCTCAGGCTACGTGTGTTCTATTTGATACGGGTGCTACTCACTCGGTCATTTCTACTGCTTATGCCAAGAACATTAGGATGCTTCCCATGCCACTAGATAATATACTGAGTATTTCCACGCCTTTGAGAGACTCTGTACGCATAACCCATGTATACAAGAGTCTTCCCCTAGAGTTTGATGATAAGGTTCGTCATGTTGACGCACTTCCGCTGGACATGAATGACTTTGACATGATTTTGGGCATGGATTGGCTATCCAAGCATCATGCTACCATAGACTACCATTCATATCGAGTCATCTTCGGTGATGTTAATGCACCAGAGTACATTCACAACGGGTTCGTACCCGGAAGGTCTGTACAAATCATATCTACCCTGCAAGCACGTGCACTACTGTCACATGGCTACGAGGGTTATCTAGCTACGGTTCATGACATGGATGCTGAATCCCCATCAATTCAGGATCAGCCAATAGTGTCGGAATTCCAAGATGTATTTCCAAAAGAACTTTTGGGCATACCACCTGCACGAGAAGTGGAATTCAATATCGAGATCGTCCCAGGAGCTGAACCAATTTCCAAGGCTCCTTATCGCATGGCTCCCATAGAGTTAAAGGAGCTGAAGGATCAACTGCAAGAACTTCTAGAACGAGGTTTCATTCGACCGAGCGCATCTCCATGGGGCGCACCGGTCTTATTTGTTAAGAAGAAGGACGGCAGTATGCGTCTTTGCATAGACTATCGCGAGCTCAACAAAATTACTATCAGGAATAGGTATCTACTGCCGCCTATAGACGATCTGTTTGACCAACTCCAAGGGGCCAAACACTTCTCCAAGATTGATCTTAGGTAAGGATATCATCAACTACGGGTGAAGGAGCAGGACATCGCCAAGACTGTTTTCCGTACACGCTATGGCCACTACGAATTTGTAGTCATGCCATTCGGCCTAACCAATGCTCCACCAGTGTTCATGGATTTGATGAACATAATCTTCCATGAATTTCTGGACAAGTTCGTCATTGTCTTCATCGATGACATCCTGATTTTCTCAAAGTCCAAGGAGGAACACGAAGACCATCTTCGTACAGTACTACAGATTCTTCGCCAGAAGCAGTTGTATGCTAAATTCTTCAAGTATGAGTTCTGGTTAGACAAGGTGGCATTCTTAGGCCACATTGTGTCAGCAGAAGGAATCACTATGGATCCAGCGAAGGTTGAGGCTATTACTAAGTGGCCGAGGCCGACATCAGCGACTGAAGTTTGCAGTTTCTTAGGCTTAGCTGGCTATTACCGTAGGTTCGTGGAGAACTTTTCCCGCTTAGCACTACCATTGACCAAACTGATGCGAAAAGGGGAGAAATTCACCTGGACTGAAGAACGAGAGAAGAGCTTTGAATACCTGAAGCAGAATCTAGTATCTGCACCTATTCTTACTCTCCCATCTAGTACGGGTGGATTTCAAATCTATAGTGATGCATCGGGGAAGGGACTTGGCTGTGTTCTCATGCAACATGGGAAAGTGATCGCGTACGCTTCACGGCAGCTTAAGCCTTATGAAGAAAATTACCCTACGCATGACTTGGAACTTGTTGTAGTTGTGTTTGCATTGAAGATATGGAGGCACTGCTTATATGGAGGATCATGTGACATTTTCACGGACCACAAGAGCTTGAATTATATCTTCACTCAGCGTGAATTGAACATGAGACAGAGAAGATGGTTAGAGTTGTTGAAGGATTATGACATTAATCTGTAGTATCATCCCGGAAAGGCTAATGTAGTAGCAGATGCACTTAGCAGGAAGTCCGGAATGATCAACGGCATTAAGATTGAGGAGGAAATCATAAGAGACTTGGAGCGACTAGACATAGAGATCATGGTACTTGGACAGCACGGTTACTGGGCTAATCTTAGAGTAGAACCCGAGTTACTCTCTAAGATCAAGGAAGCTCAGAAAGATGATGGAGAAATCTGGGCGATAGTTCAGAATTTGGAGAAGCAGACGGTATTCAGAGTAGATGCAGATGGTATCGTATGGCAGGGCACTAGACTTTGTGTTCCTGATGATCAAGAACTCCGGGAAGCATTGTTAGCTGAAGCTCATAGCTCCCCATTCTTTATATATCCTGGTTCGACTAAGATGTACCATGACATCAAGCAGTACTTTTGGTGGAGTGGTATTAAACAGGATATTGCCACTTACGTCTCCAAATGTCTTACCTGCCAGCAAGTTAAGATCGAGCATCAGCGATCTGGCGGTCTCCTTCAACCGTTAGATATTCCAGAGTGGAAATGGGACAAAATCACCATGGATTTTGTTACTGGTCTTCCGCCAACCAAGAGGAAGCACGATGCAATTTGGGTTATCATAGATCGACTTACCAAATCAGCTCATTTCTTACCGATCCGCAAGGAAGATTCGGTCAGTAAACTCGTCGATACGTATAGAAGAGAGATCATGAGACTCCACGGTGCTCCATCCAGCATCGTCTCAGACGGAGATCCTCATTTCACTTCGCGATTTTAGAAGACTCTGCAGAAAGCTTAGGGTACACAACTTAAGCTTAACATGGCTTTTCATCCTCAAACAGACGGGCAGTCGGAGCGAACGATTCAGAGATTGGAGGACATGTTGAGGTCATGTGCGTTGGAATGGACGGGTGATTGGGACGATTATATCTGTTTGGTGGAGTTTGCATACAACAATAGTTGGCACACAAGTATCAAGTGTGCTCCTTTCGAGATGTTGTATGGCAGAAAGTGTTGCGCTCCAATCTGCTGGGATCAGGTTGGCGAGCGAACACTTGAAGGACCAGAGATCATAGAGATGACTAATGAGAGGGCCGCAGTAGCTAAGCAGAAACTTCAAGAAGCACGGTCACGTCAGAAGAGTTACGCCGATAAGCATCGTAGGGACATACATTTTAACGTAGGAGATCACGTCTTTCTTAAGGTTTCGCCGGCACGTGGTGTTAGACGCTTCGGGGTTAAAGGGAAGCTCAGTCCTCGTTTCATCGGACTGTTTGATATCATTGAACGAGTCGGTGAAGTATCTTACCGTTTAGCGTTACCTCCGCAGCTTTCGCATGTACACAATGTGTTTCATGTGTCCTTACTCAGAGGGTACCAGTATCATCCCCTTCACATGGTTCAGTATCCACTGGAACAGATACGTGAAGATCTCACTTTCATAGAAGAACCTGAACGAGTTCTTGACAGACAAGAACGAGTCATGAGGAGGAAGACGATTCCATTCGTCAAAATCCTTTGGAGGGATCATACCGAGCGGGAAGCCACTTGGGAAACAGAGGAGTCTATCCGGGCTTCTTACCCTCATTTCATATTTTGAATTCGGGTATGTTCTTCTTTTCCAGTTCACTTTATCTATAATTCAGGGACGAATTATTCTTTTTAGGGGGAAGAGTTGTAAAACCCGCATGCTTTTACCATGAATAGTGCCCTTAAGATCGTATGTATATGATTAGAACTTTCCTTTTATAGCACGTTACGTTTCACGTATAAGAATTTTAAGTATTACGTACGTGTTAGAACACGATAAGTATTTATTACGTATGAACACACAATAATTATTCAAATAATAATTATAATCACGACCATGCGATCATGAAATCATGAACGTAATTTAATCACGAGATAATATTATTTACGTATATATATTTATTACGAACACGAATAAATATATTAAGTCACGATTAATAATTAATTAGAACACGTAAAACACGAACACGATAAAACACGAGAACACACTATAATATTTAGACTCGAGAAAAGTACGGGTTACCCCATGTGGGGCCCCCTACCCGCAGCATACACAAAGACATGGGCCAAGCCCATGCAAATTTTACTAATTAGGAATAAGGGGTAAAACATGTTCATTATTTACAAAATATTGAAAATAACAAAAACCCTAATTCTTCCTTCTTGCTCCTTCTTGGCCGTCGAGTTTGATCACCAAAAAGGGATGTTCGGTTTGATTTTGATCTTGTAAATCTTGCAAGGATTCGTGTGTGTTCATCCTTATTTGATCCACGTATTCGGTATAGCTTTTTAACCTTTTCTTTTATGTTTTGATTTAATGAATCACATAAAATCATGGTGTTTTTAATTAACTAATTAAAAACAATTATTAAAACATGTTAATGATCATGGGGGTAAATCAAATCAATGTTTTAGGGGTGTTTGTGGTCTAGCCGACGCCTAACCGAGCCCCATAGGGGTCTCGGCTTGGCTTATTACCCACCACCAAGACCATATGGTCTCGGTATGGTGGTGATGATGTCACGGCAGCAGCAAGCAAGGGGGAACCCCGACCTTGGTTCGGGGTATGGTGTTAGTACGGGTCCGGTTCATGGTTTTTAGTCACGGGTCCGGTTCATAAATTATTTTTGTTAAAGGTTTATGATTTTTATGTTTTAGACTTAAATTAAATTAATAAAACATGACATGATTAATTTAATGTACATGACTTAGGTTATAAATTTAATTATTAGATCATGAATGCTAACCTAAGTATTTATATTTTATTAGACTTTATAATTAATTAATTATTAAAACCATGACTATAATTAATTAATTAACATGACTTAGGTTATATTATTAATAGTTAATAATACATGTTTTAACCTAAGTATTTTACCTTTATTTAATTAAAAACATGATATATTTAATTAAATACTTTTAACCTATAGTTTATTTAATTTACATGTAATAATTAATAAACTATACTTTATAACTACATGACCTAAATAATAATCAGAAAACACTTAAGCTTATATAATTAGCTTATTTAACCAGCTTATATCTATTTATGAAAAACTTTCTATTTTTAGAAAATTATTTAATTAAGGCGACTAATCTATTTATGGAAACTTTCTACTTTTAGAAACTTATCTATTTTAAGCAGTAATTCTATTTTTGGAAACTTTCTGTTTTTGGTAACTTTCTATTTTTGGAAATTTTCTATTTTGGGAAACCTGCTATTTTTAGAAAGTTACTTATTATTACACAGCAAGTATAATAATACATGAAATACAAGTAATACTTAATCAGAATAGACAGAATATAAGATAAACACAGTATAAAGCTTAAAACAGTAAAACATGACATGAACATAGAAAACAAGCTAAGACATGATATGATAAACCAGAGACGTATGTAGTAATCAGATACTTATACACGAATGTATTTATGTAGCATTAGTGATACCGAAGTAGGACTCTCTTCTGTTCGTCTTCTTCGTTCACTAGACATAAGGTACGGATTCCTGTCCTTTCAGTATGGACATTCTTTCCTTATTAGGATTCCCCGTATGCAGCCAACTGTTTTCCCATAGTATAAGTTTATATGTTTGATTGCTTATGTTAAATTTAGAATACCTGAAGCCATATACATGCATGACCAGTTTCACCTAGTTATGGAGGTACCATAACCATAACACTAGAGGCACTGGTGTTATGACTTCCCCACGGCGGAGTGATTGCTCGTGTCGTCCCTTCAGCTTTTGGCCATATTATTATATTTATCATGTGGGGCGTATGGGTGCATCCTAGTTACATGTTTTCAGCAGATTACTCAGTGTGAATGTGGTGTGTGCCTTGCATCCTTCACAAGGAGCTGATCCCTCCTACCCAAAACCAGTATATTAAATTAGAGGCAGCCCCTCTAATTTGCATGACGAGGTCACCCCTCCAAGTATTCATGCAACGTTGATTTTCATGACCTATATTGGCTAATGGTAAAAGATGTTAAACAGTTTTTACAAGATAAACATAAGGCTTTTCAAACTATAAAACCAGTTTTATTAAGACTTAACCGGGTTATTCGGGACTTAGTTTCTTCCGCTGTTATATGCTTATATGCTTATATTATTCATGCTTTATTTGTACATCCATGCACTGAGCGTATTGATCAGCCGTTTTCCTTTTCATGTTCCCAAAATGGCAGGTACTCAGGGACGCTCGTAGACTTAAAGCGTACGTGCATATGGACTGGAAGCTTTCTAGCCTTTCTTTACTTTGTGCATTATCTATACTTTGATACTCTTTCCATGGACATTGTCTAGTCCTTTCATTTACAGTACTTATGTTTGTGTGTGATGAGCTTTACTTTTGGACTACCGATGTTTGATTCCGGTATTTCCTTTTTATGGTCGTGTAATGTTTTAGACATTTATCCTTGTATGCTTTGGTGACACACCATAATTACGCGTGACATTCCATTTATCAAAATGGGGCGTTACACTGAGCACGATAATGTAACTCCTTTAAGTGATAGCAATGTTCCTTGCTAGATATGACAAGTCTTCGTCACCAACCATATAAGCACGAACAAGTTATCTTTAAAGAGTGAGTGTGACAGGAAATACCACGACTTTAAGATATGACAGAATACAAAATCACGAAAATCTACTTCAAACATCAATCATATCATAAGCATTATTCCCCTTAATCATATACGTCTTCTAATAAAAATATCCGAGCCGTAATTATCATAATGATATTCTGAACAATACCAGAGATCCCATGTACCTGTGTGTGTAACCTCCTCGTTTTGTGTGCCAAAACTCAACCAAAAATCCATATAGCAGCAAATCCTTCACTGTCCAACATCCTCCTTTTTCCAATATCCTTACTGCATGTGTTGTCCAATATCGGACAACACTTGTCAGCGGATAAAAACCATATCTTGGACAACACTGCCCTTATGTCAGCGGATAGTATATGTTTGTCAGGGCTAAAGGTATCCGCTAACACCACCTGTGGCTACAACCTCACTGTGGAATCTATTGGATCGTTAGACTGAATGGTTTACATCATTTATCTAGGTTAACTAACATTCTTATGAATTAACATAGCGGAATAGAATGATAATCAGGAACAAGATGAATAATTCCCAAAGGGTTTGTATTACTGATGAACACAAACCACTCTAGGCATGTATACATTGAATCCCTTGCCTAGAGATCAAACATAACAGTAGGTTACATTTGTGAATATAAGATATGAATAAACCTACGGTCTCGTGTTCCTTTTATAACTTAAGGAACCCAGGGATACATGGACACTAAATAAAGTATTAATGAATAAATCAAAACAGAAATATTCATAGTTATCATGTTCTGACCAAATCTCCATCTTTTAATATATGGCAGGGGAAACTTCACAGCAGTGAAAAGTTTCACAAGCAGGGGGAACCAATCCATATTTTCTCCACCAGCTTGAAGTTTCACATAATGTCCTATTTGGTCCTTCTCGTTTCCATGGTGATTTGATTTATCAACTTTTGACCCAACAATCTTCCCTTAGTTGATGATGTCAAAACACTTCCCCTTAAGCATACAACACTAAAGATCAACAGGTTGCACATTCTTTTTAAACTCTTCCCCTTTTTGGCATGATCAAATAGGGGTCGTGTATGTAAACAACCTTGATTTTCAACTACTACTAACCAATATCATATATCAAACCCAAGTATTCTACTTTTCAAAATACCCTCAATGAAGCTCATAGGTAGGGAGATCCTAATAAAAATGATTTTGAACAATAGATACCCACATTAGTTTTATTAATACCAATGAGCAGTAGCAAAAACCTTCACCTCAATGTTGATGTGAATGACTAGCACTTTTAACAATATAGCTTCCCCTTAAATTATGATAATCATTTATGAATCTTCAATTTTGTAGGCTTTGAAAGTAATAATCATAAGTGAAGAAAATTCAGTATCACCTATTTGATGTAGTAGTAGTAGTAGTAGAAAAATCCGAATCCATGAGTTATAATGTGCACTGTCCATATGACGTCGAACGTATACCAACCATTAATGTATAAGGGGTCTAAATGCCCTTGACAAATACCTCATCTTCTAGGAGACACGACCATGGTGATAGCAAGTATGAGCTTAAAGCACCATAACAAAAATCTCATACACTTGCCAGAATTTATTGTCAATTCTTCGTCATATAATAAAGCACGAATAAAACACGTACTCGAACCATTCTACTTCATCTTCAAATAGCTAATAGTCAATTACCTTCATGATCATGTAAACAATCAATATGAAAACCTTTTATACCTTTACGACCAGTTGTTGTGAATAAACCATACTCCAAAACATTGTTAACCCAAAAACCAGTGATGACAGAAGGGGGACTTTTTTACAACAGTGGGATTAATGAAGGCAGGGGGAACGAAGCAGGGGGAACTTTTTCAAAAGCATGGGGAACTTTTAATGCCACTGTTTGTTTACTAAACTGTGACAAATCCAAACTATGAGAGTGAATTTGTAACAGGGGAATAAATAACCAAAACATGGAGAACTAAAAATAACCTTACTGTTAAACTTCGCTTACTGTTAACGAGTGTTAACCGCTCGTTATACTCCAATGCTTTGAATCATGACCCCACGTGAAACAGTATCCCTCTATAAGCACAAAACCTCACGTGATATTGGAACAAACAAAGGCTTCAAAATGAATACCTTATGTCGTGACAATTAAGACCACACGTGACCCACCAAATTAAAACAACATGATATGCCTCGTGAAGTGACATAACACTTGTATTCACTTGTTATTTTGTCTTCTAATTGAATGAATCATATATGTACTTTCCTCCTTGGTGTTCGTTTGCAAGTCTTAAATTTATATTACAAGGTTTAGACAAAATAAGGGACTAGAAGACAAACACGGGCAAGTATACCCTTTCGTTCGTAATATAGCTTTGTAGTGGTAAGCCAGGATCGTTCGCTGAGACTTAGTTTTGTTTTGGTAATCAAGATAATAATTGAAGAAAGAAATAGTTGAAATAATATCAATAGTAACAAGTATGACTAATATGGGATAGCTCGTATAAGTTCGTGATGATGATAATAATGATCGAGATATGTTTATGTAGGTAAAGAGTGATAATCCTTTTTCGTCAAAACGGGGTTTACACAATTTACTTGGGTTTGATTCAAGACTTACGTTTAATTAAGCGACTAAGCTCAAAACAAGTTGCCAATGAGTTCAATATTTTATCAAGTTTCTAAGCGGATCTCTCCAACCAAAGATTCATGACCATAGACAAGTTCTTGCAAACTTATTATAACAATTTGCGTTTCTCAACACCAAACTATCGTAACAAATCAACTTAGATAAAATATGGTTTATAGAACTAGTTGGTAAAATGGTTCTACAACATTAGCTTGAAATCATATATAAAGGATCATATCATAGCATCATCACTAATTATAGTCACATACCCATATAGTCACAAATAGCTTAGCCTAACATAGTAATCAAAGTAAAAATTGGAAAAGATTAAGAGAACATCATACTTAGATTGGATTGATTAAACGAGTACACAAGTGTCACGATTGTATCGTTCCTACAAGAATTGAAGAGTGGAATACTCTCGTTACAAGTATCTCCCAAAAGTGGATAATACTAAAATTTTACTAAGAAATCTAAAATACTCGAGCTATGGAAGAGAGAGAGAGGTGTGTGTAAAATGAGTGGAAATGGCCTCTATTTATAGTGTTGTCTGGGGTCAAATGTGCGCCGCACTTCTCCGAAAGTGCGCCACACTTTGGAGACGTGAATGTGCTCCGCACATTTGAGTTTGTGCGCCGCACTTCTGTGCGATCCATAATCTTCTTTCAACAACTTTGGCTTATTTGCATATTGAGGCCCCTTCTTTGTATGTCTTCACTTTGCTCCTTCAAACTTTATATTTGCATATAAAACACAACATATTAAGTATCGGAAGCTCTTATTTATACTACAAAGTGGCATTATAATGATATATCGAATATGTATAATTAGGTCGTTATCAAATTCCTCCACACTTAGCTATTGCTTGCCCTCAAGCAAGCAAAGCGAGAAAACAAATTCAATTTTAAAAATACTTTTAAGGGTTGTGAAGTATGATAGGAAAATGATTTAATTTTTATGAATAGCAAAAGCAAATGACAAAATAAATTCAGCACCTCACGTGGATAGTGTTTGGATTTTAAGTTCACACAAATGTCAATCATAAAGGGTAAATGCAAGATAACACTCAATTAGCTCGGACATAAAATAGATAGCTACCATAGGTTTGTACATGACACATAAACATAACCGTTGCGACGTGAGCACCAGATAAATTTTCAAAGAAGAAAAACGTGATAAATGATATGGGTGTAGGATCAAAAAGTATGCCTTTGTCAATGTCATAGAACAAACTATACTAGAATACTTGACTATTTTTTTCTTTTTTTTTTCTTTTTTTAAGAGAATATCATAAACTATATGACTTGACAAGTGGTTAGGCATAACATATAAGGATATTGGCACAATGGATAATATAACACATGCGTACAAGTGCCACATATTTTAGTAAGCCAGTGTAGCTTAACTAAAATGATATAAGGGTGATTTTATTTTGCTTCCTTTCGAAAATATCTATAAACACTACAACAAAATGAGGCTAATGCAACACTTTCTAAGCAACAGTTTTTAGAAATGTTGCTTTTTAGAAAACATTAAATATTATGCAACATTTTTAAAAGAAGTGTTGTATTTATATGTCTAAGGCAACATGTTTTCCAAAGTGTTGCAATCTTTAAAAGGAGCGGCATGCCAAATTAATAAAAAAAATCGAAGTCCCGCCCAAACCTCGAAAATGAAATCAGAGGGTCAGCTTTCTCCGCCCCTCTCAAAACTATATCCCTTTTATTTTCTTTTCCTCTTTTAACACCTAAAGTTTAAAAAAAACAGTTGTTGTTATCCATAAATCATCAGTTCTCCCTTCATTATCCACTTTCGGTCCTTCTTAATATGCCTTTTATCTTCTTTTCCTCTTTTAACACCTAAAGTTAAAAAAAAATCAGTTGATGTTATCCATAAATCATCAGTTCTCCCTTCATTATCCACTTTCGGTCCTTCTTAATATGCTGGTAAACGATTTTAATTTTTCAATCAATCCTTCTTAAATTTTTAGCCTCTCTATAACCACTCTCGAATCCGTTTTGCAGCCAAGTCCCCTCGCCTTTGAAGCCCTTATCATGGTAACAAATTTATGCATTTTCATTCACGTACAATTATATAATGGATGTTTAAATATTCTTTGAAGCTCTTTAAAAAGTTCTGTTAGATTTTAGACTTGTTATTTTGTTTATATAATGTTTATTTCTAAGGCAATGAATGATGTATAATCGATTTAGATCTAAACCTTTTTCAAGAGGCTATATGGCTGAGATCAAGGCTGTGGCATCCATAACATGGGATGTACTATATTTACATTTCTTAGTTTGCGTACGACCAACTGGATTTTTCGAGGCTTATGTTTTTTAATTTATATTATATTGCTTTAGATTGCAATGTTTTTGGTGGTTTGGTGGGATTTTGCTTATATGAATTTGTTCTTGTGTTGTATATCATGTTTAGTGTGTTTAAAGAAAGCAATAATTTCTATTAAAACTTTTTGTGTTGTGCACAGGTAAACGCATGCTTAGCAAGGAAGGTTAAGATCAAGACAATTCAAGCCCTTCTATGGCCTCATTGGCAAAGAGACCAAGACGGAAATAGACATGGCTATTGATTCAACTTTATATGTGCCTTATCCTTTTTGGTTCACTCCCGAAAGGTATGACCATATGAATGTTTGCGTTTTTTTCCTCTTCTTTTCGTAGGTAATTGCTGGATAGATATAAAATACAAACTACATTCACATACTGGTCTAAGTAATTGTTTAATTTAGAATTGATGAGTATATGATTCTATACATGTTGGTACTCGTTCCGGATAATTAGGAATTGTATGGTGTGTTTAGTTGGTGAAAAGCATCCCATACTTACAGGAAATTTTGAAGTTAAAAATCGAAAAGTTGAAAACACATTTAGTCACACGTTTTTCTTACAATTTCAAAAAGAGAGAAATTCTCACTTTTGAAGTTATAATTAGAAAAAGGACTTTTAGTTTGGTAGTTTCTTTCGGTCTACCCGCAAGAATTTGATATACGTTTCAACTGAAATAAGATTGTTATGTGAATATTTGGGCTTTGAAATGGGATTAATTTGAATAGTTATACTTACTTGATATCATGATTTTGTATTTTTGGTCTCATGGAGCTTATTGAATATGTATGGACAGGATGTTGTAGCATTTTGTGTAATCAACATGGTCAATAGTATTGATCGAGGAGCAATTGCAAGTACTGGTCTAAAAAATTTGCACAGATTGTGGTATGTGCTCAGATGGTAGTGGATACAGCAACTATTATTTATGATAACCCATGTTTTATTGCTTAGTAACGTCATTCTGTGTACCTGGATTGTTGTGCATAGGTGCTGACTTGATAAATTTTGAAGACGTTTTGATATCCTCTACCTTCATAGTTGAACTTATAATTGCCCCTCCGACATTTACATCATTGGCCAAGAGGCAACTCTTCTATTAAAAATCGTAAACTACCTTTTTTTAGGTGAAAAATCACCTGGTTTATGTGAAGTGGGTAAATAGTTATAATCAGGTTTGTTTGAAGTATCTAATGTATGAACACATGGTTGCTATGTAAAAGAAGGTATATTAAGGAGATTTTTTAATCATGAATTGAATCTTTTTAATGAATATCAACCAAGCTTTATAAGGTATTTTGGATATCGATGCACCTTTCTGATTGAAGTTCTCTGATTCAGGTTTTTGTGTTTCCTTAAATCTTATTATTCTCTTAACAGATCCGTAATGTGCTTGACTTATCTTCTCCATTTTCTCTTTTCAATAGGTGGTGCAAATCTAACTGATAGCTCAGTTCCTTCTCCTAACTTGATAGCTACCGTTAGATTGTTTTATGACACAAAATCGAGGGTAATTTTTTTCTTCTTTTTGTTTTTGTTTTGTAGAATGACATATATCATCACACTGATTTATTTATGTTCTGTCACATAATAGGACACCGAGATTCTAATTCGACATGTAGCCCAACCCAACCGGCCATATCTTATAAGCATTATAAAACTAACTTTGTGTCTACTAATATGGAACCTTATTATACAGGAATCGTTTCAGGGTGGCACAAATCTTACACCAGCTAAAGTGTCGATTGGTATCCATGGCATATCCTGAGAGAGAAAGGATTCCTCTAAAGAAGGAAAGTTTTTTTCTTTTCTATTCGTTGTCCGTGTTACATTTAGGTATACAATTGAAGAACTCCGTTTAATTTTTCTTTTAAGCAGGTTATAGGTGCATCCAATACTTGCTTTCAGTTATACAAAATATTTACCCTAACAACGAACGTTCACTATGAATATAATGGATCAAGATAATTTGGGTTCATCATACTTTTATTTTTATATAATCTTTCTCAGGTTGAGCAGATTCCTCTCCGGATACTGTTTATGAGGACTGATATATAGACAATTGGGGCTTCCCGTCGTCGTTAGATGATACAAAGTTACTCTATTTCCAAATGTAAGGTTGTTATTCTTATTATGAGAGATCTATGCTGACATATTTACGGGTGGATTTTATAATGGAGATTTAGTCTCATCTTGTAAGCAAACAGGTGAGAACTCTGCTTAATAGCCTCTGCACTTATTTATTCTACACGCGTGGAGCTCTATATAATGGTAATGTATATCATCTTATAGAGTTTTATATAATCGCGCTTTTAATCTTCATGAAACCTAGTCCAATCATATTGCATAAACAAAAACAAAGTACTAAACCATTAATGTCGTTGATGGTGTAGTCTAATCCGAAAGACCACTTGTTGATATAGTATCACACTACTAGACACATGAGACCAAATATGCAGGTCTCAAAGCGCTAGAAACACGCAGTCTATACTGCACCATTGGACAGCCAAACTCAGAAACATTTGGCACCAGCTAAGGCATACTCAACAGAAATACTACATGAACAGACCCACATAGATGTACATCAAAATATATTTTACCCGCAAAGAAACTGAAACAACTGACCCTAGTACTAATATTGATGATGGTGTTAATGGTATTCTCTGCATCTTTGATCCATTTAGGAAGCTGGCATTTGTGTCAACTGGCTACGCGGTTCAAGTTTAGAGGGTGTAGCCCTAAGTGGAATAGCTCTTGCATATCATGTAATCTTATTTATTTATCATGGAAAACGGTCAGGCGGGTTTGGCAACGGTTCTCATGGATTTTATTTTTGTACCTGTTTGGCAACGATTCATGTACATTTTATATTTAACATTTATAATTTAAAATTACTGACAACATCTTTCTCATTTTCATATGTTACAGGCTATGTTGATATAAAGTGTTTGAAAGCTAAAATTGTGGATGAAGACTTGCGAGGATAGTCAACATTTCTATGATCATTCGTAACATCATTTTATATTAGTAATATTACTTGTAATTACTCTAACATCGTACAAATTTATCCATGTACTAGTAACTGTATTTGTGCAAATTTATTAATGAGTTATATCCAGTTTTTTAGGATTATTACCCCATTTGAAGTGTAAAACATACAAACTTGATCTCTTACAGTGTATAAATTGAATGGAATGACAATTATACAAATAGAATAAAAAGTGTTGCAAAAGATGTTGGAGGAGTGTTGCACTTATATAGCATGAAATAATTTAAAGTGTTGCGTTTGATAAATTAAAGTGTTCTCGTAGGTTGGTATTTATATATGTAAGTGTTGCATTCAATATGAAGAATGTTGCATTAGAGGAAAAAAATGTTGCATTTGAGTAGAAGAACTGTTGCACTTCAAGTGTTACATTTAATAAATAAGGCAACATTTTTCAAAAGTGTTGCATTTTCTTATCAAAGTGTTGCTTTAACCTAAGGCGACGTTGCCTAACACGGCACTTTAAAAAGTGTTGCATTGACCATAATGTATCACTTTTAGAGCATAATACAACACTTTCTGAGTGTTGCATTAGGTCCATTTTTTAGTAGTGAAATTAACCTCACTGCGGTTTAGTAAATGATGATCAAGCACAAATTCTGAAGCATACTAGATTATCGGCTTTCACACAAAATAGAGAAACATAAGGCTAAGTTTTTCTCACATATTTGGTTGATGGTTTTTATGCTTAGTTATAATGTCAATCAATGAGATTTTTGCTTCGCTAAAAACTTATTTTTTACAAAACATATATATTTTTATTATCTTTCAAAAAGATTTTCATGTGGAGAAATTTATTTTATTTTTTATTTATTTTTTCTATTTGTCACCTCCTCCACACTTATGTTGAACATCGTCCTCGAGGTGATAACTGATAAACATTTAAAAATAGGAAAAATGCAAAAGGAAACGAGATCTTCCCGGGGCTTAGTAGAAAATTGCGGGACTTCGAGAGATGAATCCAGCTTAGAGCTCCAATTTGCTATTTTCCTGCATGCTATAAAACAAAACAAAACACATGCAATATTTATTTACAGGTTTTCCTCCACACTAAAGTTAAAAGGTGGGGATAAAATACGGATTGCCTTCCAAATAGCGTTAAGTTTAGAGTCTTCAGCCAGACTTGGCTACTCGGATCTATTTTAAAAAGAAAGGAATTTCTTCTCCTTCGATTTCGTTATAGTGTTCTTCTTTATGGTAGAGCTTAAGTCTATGTCCATTGACTATAAAGGTGCTATTGTCTCTATCGTATAATTCAACATATCTGGATGGATATTGGTGTTTTACTAGATAAGGTCCAGTCCATCTCGAAGTAAGCTTAGGTTGCTTGAATTTATATTCCGAGATAAAGAGAATTACTTTTTCTCCTTTTTTGAATTCTTTTCTTTATCGTAATTTGCGATCATGCCAAACTTTGGTTCGTTCTTTATATAATCGTGAACTTTCATAAGCTTGATGTCGAAATTCATCTAACTCATGAAGTTGGAAGTTACGTTTTTCTCCGGCTGCAATAAGATCTGGGTTGCAGTTCTTAAGTGCCCAATATGCACGGTGTTCAATTTCTATTTGCAGATGGCATGTTTTTCCATACAACAGGTTGTACGGTGTGGTTCCAGTTGGTGTTTTGAATGCGGTACGAAAGGCCCATAGAGCATCTTCTAATTTTTTAGACCAGCAAGCAGGGTTGTTTTGAACGGTCTTTTCAAGTATACGTTTGAGAGCTCTATTAGTGTTTTCAACTTGACCACTGGTTTGAGGGTGGTAAGATGTGGAAAATCGGTGGTTCACTCCATATCTTTTCATAATATTTTCCATGAGTTTGTTACAGAAATGAGTTCCTCTGTCGCTTATTAATGCTTTTGGAATTCCAAAACGACAGAATAATTTCTTTAAGAATGCGATAACAACTCTTGCGTTGTTTGTAAAGCTTGACCTTCGGCCCATTTCGATACATGGTCGACGACTACTAAAATGTATTAACATTTGTAAGATTTAGGAAATGGTCCCATGAAGTCGATACCCCACACGTCAAAGATTTCGCAGACTTAGATGTTGTTTAGAGGCATTTCGTCTCTTTTAGAAATATTTCCAGTCCTTTGACATGCTTCACATAGTCGTACTAAGGTATGAGCTTCACGAATAATTGTTGGCAAATAAAAGCCAGCGTCGAACACTTTTTTAGCGGTGGTGTTCACGGCATAATGTCCTCTGGTCGGTCCGTAGTGACATTCATCGAGAATTTTTCTAGATTCAAATCCGGAAATACAACGTCGGACTATTCCATCGGAACATATTCTAAATAAGTAAGGATCGTCCCGAAAGTATTTTTTTAGTTCAGAGAAAAATCTTTTCATTTATTGGTGTGCCATTCCCCTACAAAATACCTACAGCTAAATACTTTGCAAAGTCTGTGAACCATGGTGTATTGTTAGTACTTACTTGCATTATATCCTCATCGGGAAAATCATTGGTTGCATCATCACTAGAATTATCATTCACTATGCGAGATAAATGATCGGCAGCAACATTTTCAGCTCCTTTTTATCTTTAATTTCCAAATCAAATTCTTGTAAAAGCAATATCCATCGTATTAGACGAGGTTTGGCGTCTTGCTTTTTGAACAAGTATTTTAAATCTGAGTGATCGGTGTAAACTATTGTTTTTTACAATAGGAGGTATGATCGAAATTTGTCAAACGTGTAAACTACAACCATGAGTTCTTTTTCCGTAATTGTGTAATTTTGTTGGGCTGCGTTAAGAGTTCTACTTGAAAAATAGATGGGATGAAATTGTTTAACATCTTTTTGTCCAAGGACGGCTCTTGCGTCGCACATATGCACGAATGGAAGGTTCCAATCAGGGCTTGTAATAATGGGTGTGCATGTAAGTTTTTCTTTAAGTGTTTCGAATGCTGAAAGACATTCGTCGTTAAAATCGAACATTCTTTCTTTCTCTAAAAGCTGAGTTAAAGGTCTTGCGATCTTCGCAAAGTCTTTGATAAATCGTCGGTAAAAACCGGCATGACCTAAGAAACTTCTAATGCCTTTAACATTAGTAGGTGGTGGGAGTTTTGAGATCACGTCTATTTTTGCTTTGTCAACTTCAAGGCCGGCTCCAGACACTTTGTGTCCAATCACAATTCCTTCTTTAACCATAAAGTGACATTTTTCCCAGTTTAGCACAAGATTTGCTTCTTTGTATCGTGCTAACATTTTATCGAGATTGTTCAGACATGTGTTGAAAAATTTCCAAAGACAGAGAAATCGTCCATGAAGACTTCGACTGATTCTTCAATCATATCGTGAAAGATTGCAATCATACACCTCTGAAAAGTAGCAGGTGCATTGCATAGACCAAAAGGCATGCGCCTATAAGCGTAAGTGATGTAGTATTTTACAACCTTGTTTAGGAAAACAAAGTGTAATTAGGGTAAGTATTAAGTGTCGGTTTAGGAAAATCGTGCACAAATGACCAATGTGGTTCAAAGTTCGTTTCTCAAGGAGGCTAGTGCGTTGTGTAGAGAGATGATTAACTTTGCGATTATATTGATTATTAGAAAAGAAAATAGAAATGAGATTAGAAGAGAATGATGGGTACGATGACGAATAAAACTAAGGCGAAAAGGTCGTACATGTAAAACCGTAAAAAGTACCAAAATTAAAAATTTACCCTAAAAATTCCTAGAAAATTGCAATAAACCCGAAATAATGTAATTAGAGTTTACAAAAAATCAAAAATCACCCAAACCTTTTATTTAATTAAATAATGATTTTTAATGCTAATTAAATCCCTAAAAATCAATTTAATTGACAAAAAGCCCAAAATGAGATTTTCTTAATTGTAAACCTCTAAAATGACCAAACTTAATTTAAAACTATTTTTGAAAATTTTAAAAATAATTAAAACTATTTAAAAACAATTAAAAACTATTAAAACTTAAAATAATTATAAAAATTAATCTAAGAACAATAAAAATGTTCTAAAAATTGTAAAATTCCTAACTTAATGTATTTAACCTAAGAAAAATATAAAAAATTGAAAAATCTAAATTTTAATTTTTAATAATAAAATAATAATAATATAATATTAAAAATCCAAAATTCATAAAAAATATAAAAACTTGCAAACTAGCTTAATTTAACCTAAATAACACATAAATGAAGTTGAAATTACAAAAATACCCCTAATGGGCCTTCAAATGGGCTAAAGTCCAAAACAGACCCTTATTGGGCCAAAATAAGCCCAATAAGAAAAATGTTTATAAAAATGGCCCAAAAGCTCCTATCTGACTCAAAATTTGATTCTGAACGCAATTTTTCAAAGGCCCAAAAGCTGAAAATGTGAAATAAGTTGGCTTATATCAAACAACTTATTCTTAATGGGCTTTTTGGCCCATTAAGCTATAAGTTGATGCCATAAGCTCAAATTAGACACACAAGCTTCTTTTGAGTTACTTAAGACTTCTGTAAAAATAAATTTGAAAAAAGTACAAGGAATAAGCCTGAAAATGCAATAAGCAATCTACACAAAACGACAAAATAGTCGTTTTCGAGTTCTAGGCCACCCCAAGAGCTGATTCAAGTTTCAAAAGCTTTTAAATGACATAACTAAGCTTAATCAACAAAAATTTTCAAATAAGTTCACTCAATAAGCTGAAATAAGCAAATAAGCACTTCTTTAAAAGTCAACTGAGTTGGTTTTCTAGCAAAAAGTCAAAGTCAAAGTCTAATAAGCTCCAGTTCAAACAAAGGTCAAATGATGAAGATTGATCACAAAAAATAAGTTGTTGCAGGTCTGGATAAGCCAATATGGCTTATTAATAAGCTTAATGCAAAATTACACTAGCAGGGGCTAGTTTTGGATGTTGAGCAGTGGAAACTTTTTCCACTGCTTGACTTGTTTGACTTTTGTCTTTAGTGACTTTTTTGGAGATTCAAGTTACACAAAGGCACCCAAATGATTAATGGATCAAGAGGAGTCAATAACAACCTAGAAATCACAATCACTAACAGCCAATTAGTACAGTTAATTCAATTAATCACCAGACTTGGAAACAATAAGCAGTTATGAACTTATAAGCTGTTTTAGCAAATTTCAGCCAACCAAATTGCACCAAAAGCATACACAAGCTATAATAAACTTAAATGAACAAGTTTAAACAGGTTTCATGCAATGATACAATGCCTAAATCAAGATTCAAGCACAAATAGGTTACTGATGAACACTAACACAAGCAGATTATACTTTTGCTGATACAATTGACCAACAAGCCAAATTCAAACACTCAGATCTCTAAGATATGTTATGATAACTTTGATTTAACAGCTTATATCCCTAAACATGCATATACTCTAAGTATTACCAAAGTTTTAGGTCAAAAACAGTCAAACTCAAAAAGCTATAGCACAATCTTTGATTTGAGGTTTTAAACCCAAAAACTTGCAGCAAATAGCACTCAACCAAGCCAATAACAGATAACAAGCACAAACACAAACTTCTAACCACACAATAACAACTTATGATCTCAAACAGGTAATCCCAAACACCCTTTTAACTTTTCAAATCATAATTTTCAAATCAAAAGTGTTATCCAAAAACCACCCAAGCCCAAATAAGCACAACAACAGATGTAATATGCAGATTAGAACAAGATTAGACCATAAAATCAGCAAGAACACAAGTCACACACAAAATCACCAAAAATCCAAATTTTTATCAGATTTTGAGTAGAATGATGTGTACCTCATGGATGTACATCCACACCCACAAATTTTGAGCTTATGTGCTAGCAAGAACAAGCACAAGCTTCCACAATAAATCCTGCTAAGATTCAACAAAGTTAAGAGCACAATATCAAAACAGAAAGATGAAAAATTCTTGATTAATGCAACCTTAGTTCCCCAAACTTGATTATCCCCAAGTTATAGGCTTCACCACACCTTGATAACTCAATATAAGGATGCTATGAGCAGCTTTATAGCCCAAGAATTCCTAGGTTTGAACTAGACTTAGCAAAATATCAAGAAAAGTGGAAAATGTGCAAACTTTGGCACACTTCTTTTGAAAACGGGTTTAGGATTCAAGAACAATAAACAAAGAACAATAACAAGCAAATAATATGATTGGCACTTGAGCTTTCTTCACCAAATTCAAACACAGTTAATTAAGATGAATATATGATTTACAGATTTGTGAACCAAGGAAAATTCAAGAGCAAATTGTAAATGACAGCCTAAATGCCTTTATATAGGCTACAAGTGACTACTACAAAGCATAAAAACGTAACCCTAATTGCTGGTGAAGTCCCAAAAATGCCCCTTGAGTAGCTTGAAGATTCTTGAACATGTGATGGATTTTTGGTAGTTTGTGGATGTATGAGCTGTTGGAATTGCATCAAAGGCTCAAAAGAAGCTTAAGTTTCAAGCTTCAATCTTGGACGTTGGATGAGGGCCACTGTTTTGGCATCTTCTTCAAAGGGTGAAAAGCAGGGGGAAACATGTGGCAATGTGGTGATGTGGCAAGCTGTTTGAAGGTTGGGTTAAGATTAGGGAGACCTTAATTGTAATTCTGGAAGGAATTGAGTGCTAATTGCAAGTATTTAAGGAAAGCCCAATTTTACTAAGAACTCCAAGAACACATGGTTTGATATGTTTTGTTTTTTAAATAAGGTGTTAGGCGTGTAATAAACTAATCAGTTGGATTAGTTAATATAATGGGGTGAGTGGAGTGTGACATTGCAGCAGGGAGAGAGTTGATTGGTTGATTTCAAGTAGTGGGGCACGTGTCATTTGGTGATTAGTCTAGGTATCTTCCCTTGTCTGCCAGTTTAAACCCTTCTCTTTTATTTCACTTGTCATTTGCAAATAAACACTTCAATTCCGGATTCCCTTTGTAAATGAAATTTTCATTTTCACACTTTTGCCCCAAATACTTTTCCAAAGTATTTTCAGGGGTATTTCTTGCCATTTTTTGATTCTTGAAGGACTGATTTGGCATTTTCTTCACAGATAATGGTCTTGACTTGTCTTGTTGACTTTTTGAAGGACTGAAATTGCCAAGTCATGATTAATGAGGGACCATTTTTGCCATTTCTTCAAAGTCAATGGTCCTTTTGGTAATTTTGACATTTTCAAAGGACCAAATTTGTAATTCTTGTAACTTGAAGTCCTTCATGGTATGTTTGACTTTGAGGAAGATTAATATTGACATTTTAGTTTTGTTGAGGGACTAAAATTGCCAATTCTTCAAAGTGGAGGGCCCCTTTTGCAATATTGACAAACTTTAGGGACCAATTTATGAAGATACAAGGGTATAAAGTGTCAATTATTCACTTTTGGAGGACCCTTCTTCATAAATCTTCAAATCTTCAAGGGTTTTCTTGGAAAATTCTTCATTAGGGCTTGGTTCAATGTGCGGCTTCGTTTCCCGTGTTCGTTTTTGCATGATTCTTGTGATCTTTTGTCATTTTCTCAATATCCGTACCTAAAATACACAAGCAACAAACACAAGCATATATTGGGTATTTTCATGATATTTTATGCATTTAAAGTCCTTTTTGGACGATGAGACTATGTATAAAAGCAGTCTCATCACTCCCCCATACTAAACCATTATCGTGCCCTCACGCAATGCTAGAATAAAGTATCGTAGTACCTCCAAAATTCATTTTTATTCACTTTATTGGATGATAAACTAGCTACACTACTACTATTACTACTACTTGCGTTTTAGACATAATGTATGATTTTCATCGCAAAATGGGACGTTTAGGTTCATAGAATAAGAACACGTGAATGCTTCGTTAGAAATAATTTCATCGTCCTCGATTTTCACCCTAATTCCATGCCAAGCATGCAACGAGATCATTGTCATTATAAGTTAGTAATGCTAACACTACTCATATGCCCTAATCACGTACTTATCCTCCCATTATCCTAAGTTGTATCTCTTATATTTTATTTTGTCTTGAATGTTTCACGAGGATACATTGTTTGACTTATGCGATAATAGAGATTTAGGTCTAAAAATAGAGTCCTAACGGTGTAACCAAGACCATCAAAATCAATAACCCCTCCTAATAGACAACGATGTCAAAAAATTAAGTCAACAAGAAGGATCGATAAACATGGTTTTATAACGGTTTTGAACATGAGACTTATTACCAAGAGTTTTATACGCCCCCTAACGGTAGGGCCTTATTATCATAGGTTTACCTCCATCTTTTATTCAACTTCGCTATGAAGCTTTTATTATGACTTCGGTCTTGCCTTGCCTTTTATTATCCACCTCATCGGTGGTTTATTAGCCAAAGACGTATATCCTCACGCTAAGGCGAATTTTGGATCTTTAAAGCTTCAAAGATTAAGGCTTGATTCACTTTCAATTCTGCATAGATATTTCGGCCTTGTGGGCTTCAAATTATTTGCTTGATTTAGGTGAGCACTTGAAATCTTATTATTGGGTGAAGCTTTTGATTATTCGGGTGCCAATACTTCAAAACCGTGACGCTGGCGATACCTTAATGTCTTCCCAATTTAATTACACTGAAGCTAGTAGAAAAGACTAGAAACCAACAATCAAGACTAAACCACTAAGTCAATATTTATTAAGCAAAAAATATTTACAAGCGAAGGGAGAATAAGCAAACAACGAGAACACATGAGTTTTTGAAATAATACGAGTACTCTACGTTTAGCATAGTAACTTATAATTAACTCTATCATTTCTCATCCTCATTTAAGAGACTTAGCCTAATGTGAAGTTAAGGAATCAAAGCTAAGTGCTCAACACGCACGGTCAAGTCAAAAATTACTCTTATTCTCGCCATCGGAAAACCTACATTCGTGTCTTCACACACTTATAAAACATGAGAAAATTTTAAAATTTGGCCATTTTTAGCCTTATTTTGCAACAAAACGATAAACAAAAAGATAAACTTTGGAAAGCGTGAAGGTTTGGCAAGGCAAGTATCTATTCACCCCCCCTCATACTAAAGTTAAACATTGTCCTCAATGTTTCGAGTCTAGGGGTGCAAACACCCCCATACTAGAGACGTAGTCGAATGCCTAATCTAGCATGGAAAGGGTGTAACCGTTAAATTTAAAGCCGTTTATGAAGTGTGCTATAAACCTAAGGTTAGAACATCAAAGGATATATCATGGATATTGAGAAAGTCTTCAAAGCAAACGATCGAGCGCTCCCATAAAACGAACACGAGAGGCTTCAATCGTAAAGATAATGATCATCTAAAATCAAAAATTCATAAACAACCACGGAACAAAGGTTGGAAGGGCACAAATCCCCACACGTTACTACATTAGAAAGCGGTAATATATACATAGGATAAGCATGGGACTCCCCCACGAGGCACCTCGTTTTTTATTACTGAGTCATGAGCTCGACTTGATCCCCTCAATACTAATTATCATTGGGGAAGGTGATTTGGTCGAGGTAGTTCAAGGATGGAACTTCCCCGCCAAAGTAGTGCTTCAACCTATGCCCATTCACCTTGAAATTGGGGCCATCATTTTGAGCTAGCTCGATGGTCCCATAAGGAAAAACTTGAGTCACGGTGAATGGACCGGACCAACGGGATTTCAACTTACCGGAAAAGATTTTTAAACGAGAATTAAAAAGCAAAACTTGATCCCCAATGTTAAAAACCCGGTTTTTAATTTTTGAATCATGCAACTTTTTAGTCTTTTCTTTATAAATCAACGAATTTTCATAAGCAATATCCCTTAATTCATCCAATTCATTTAATTGCATTTTCCGGTGTTTTCCTGCGGTCTCCATATCATCATTACAATGCTTTAGGGCCCAATAAGCCTTGTGTTCCAATTCAATTGGCAAGTGACAATTCTTTCCATACACAAGCTTATAAGGAGTGCACCCAATGGGCGTCTTATGAGCGGCCCTAAAAGCCCATAAAGCATCGTCCAACTTATCCGATCAAGATTGTCGGTTTTCCCCAATGGATCTCTCCAAGATCCTCTTCAACGCTCGGTTTGAAACCTCGACTTGCCCTCTCGTTTGTGGGTGATAAGCCGTAGAAAGGCGATGTGTAACCCCATATTTCCTTAGGACCCTTTCGAATTGGTCGTTACAAAAATGGGTTCCACGATCGCTTATGATCGCACGAGGGGTTCCAAACCGAGAAAACAAGCTTTTCAAAAACTTGACTACCACACGAGCATCATTGGTGGGCAAAGCCTTAGCTTCCACCCACTTAGATAGGTAGTCTACGGCGACAAGGATGTACTTATTACCACGAGATGATGGGAACGGCCCCATAAAGTCGATGCCCCAAACGTCAAAGATCTCACACACTTGGATGATATTTTGTGGCATTTCATCTTTTTGTGAGGCTTTTCCTTTTCGTTGGAATGAGTCACATGACTTCACAAGCTCATGTGCATCTCGGTAAATAGTAGGCCAAAAGAAACCGGCATCAAAGACGTTCTTAGCCGTGAGATTAGCACCGTGGTGACCACCCGTGGGTCCCTCGTGACAAGCTCAAAGGATATTAGAAGCTTCGGTACCAAAGACACAACGTAGGATAATTTGATCCGCATAAGTTTCAAACAAGTAAGGGTCGTTCCAAAAATAGAACTTGACGTCACGAAAGAATTTTCGTTTTTCTTGAGTCGTCATACCCTTGATGATTGATGTAGTGTTTTTACTACTCTTTAGGAAAAGAGAGCAAAAGTGGCAAGTATTAAGTGTCGGTTTAGGAAAACCAAGCACTAATGACCAAATAAGTTCAAGTTCGTTTCCCAAGGAGGCTTAGTGTGTGTGTAATGAATTGGTTATCTTTGTGATTATATTTTTGAGAAAGAAAAATAGAAATGAGATTAGAAGAGAACGACGGTTATGAAGACGAATTAAACTAAATCGAAAAAGGTATACACGTAAAATCGTAAAAAGTGCTAAAATTAAAATTTTACCCTAAAAATTCCTAAAAATTACCAAAAATCCACAATAATATTCTAAGAGTATACAAAAAATCCAAACTTGCTAAAACCTTTTAGTTAATTAGATAATGACTTTTTAATGCTAATTAAAGCCCTAAAAATCAAAATTAATTATTAAAAAGCCCTAAACAAGATTTTAAAGTTTGTAAACCTCAAAAATACTCTAATTAAGTTAAAAAGTATTTTTCAAAATTTTAAAATCACTAAAAACTATTTTTAAACAATTAAAAACTATTAAGATCAATTAAAACTTAAATTAATTCTAGAAAATAATTAAAAGACTCTAAAAATATTTGGAAAGTTGCAAAAATCCTAATTAAGCGTTTAGAACCTAGGAAAAATATAAAAACTTAGAAAATCAGACTTTTAATTTTTAATAATAAAATAATATTAAAATAATATTAAAAATCCAAAAATCATAAAAAAATTCTAAAAACTTGCAAACTAGCTTAATTTAACCTAAATAACTCAGAAATGAAAGTGAAATTACCTAAATACCCCTATTGGGCCTAGAAAATGGGCTAAACCCAAAACAGTAGCTTATTGGGCCCAAATTTGGGCCCAATAACAAAAAATGTTCAAAATAAGTCCAAAAAGCACAGGTTGACTCAAAATTTGATTTTAAACAACTTTTTCCAAAGGCCCAAAGCTGAAAATGTGAAATAAGCTAGCTTATAACAAGCAGCTTATTCTTAATGGGCTTTTTGGCCCATTAAGCTATAAGCCAATGCCATAAGCTAAAATTTGACACACAAGCTTCTTTTGTCCTAAATAAGACTTCTGCAAAAAGAAATTTGAAATAAGCCCAAGGAATAAGCCTGAAAATGCAATAAGCAATCTACAGAAAACGACAAAATAGTCGTTTTTGAGTTCTAGGTCACCCCAAGTGCTGATTCAAGTTCCAAAAGCTTTGAAATGACTTAATTAAGCAAAATCAACAAAGAGTTTTCAAATAAGCTGACTCAATAAGCTGGAAAAAGCAAATAAGCACTTATGTAAAAGTCAAATAAGTTGGTTTTCTAGTAAAAAGTCAAAGTCAAAGTCCAATAAGCTCCAGTCTACTTAAATGGGTCAAATAAGGAAGACCTATCACAAAAAATAAGTTGTTGCAAGTATGGATAAGCTAGAATAGCTTATTGATAAGCTGAGTTCAAAATTACACTAGCAGGGGCTAGTTTTGGGTGTTGAGCAGTGGAAACTTTTTCCACTGCTTGACTTGTTTGACTTTTTGTCTTTAGTGACTTTTTTGGAGATTCAGATTATACAAAGGCACCCAAATGATCTTTGGATCAAAAGGAGTCAATAACAATCAAAATAACACAATCACAAACACCCAATTGATACAGTTTAATCAATCAATCACCAGATATGATACAGACATGAACACTTAAGCAGTTGAGCATAAATAAGCAGTTTTGGCAATAATCAGCCAGCCAAATTCAACCAAATGCATACACTAGCTATTATAAACTCCAATAAGCAAGTCTAAACAGGTTTCATGCAATGGTTCAAAGAATTAAGCAAGATTCAAGCGAATGAAAGTTACTGATGAACACTAACACATGCAGTTTTCTACTTTGCTGATGTATTTGACCCATAAGCCAGATTCAACACTCAATATCTATTCAATAAGTTATAATAATGATGTTCTAACAACTTTCAACCCTAAGCATGCACAAATACTAGATTTCACCAAAATCTTAGGTAAAAAACAGTCAAATTCACCAAGTTATAGCAGATTGTTTGATTTGAAGTTTCAAACCCAAAAACTTGCAGTAAAACACTCTCAACCAAGCATATATCAGATACCAAGCATAAACAACACAATCCAACAACACAATATCAAGTTGCAAGCACAAACAGATAGACCCAAACACCCCTTAATCTTTTCAAAATCAAATTTTTCAAAGTAAAAGTGAGATTCAAGACTACCCAAGCATCAATTAACACAATAACAAGTAAGATTAACAGATTCAAGCAGATTTCAGCCACAAAATTCACAAGAACATAAGCCACATACAAATATCACCAAAAATCATGAATTTAAGCAGATTTTAGGATTGAGTATGCAAACCTCATGGATGTACATCCACACCCACGAATTTTGAGCTTATGTGCTAGCAAGAACAAGCACAAGCTTCCACAATAAAGCCTGCTAAGAATCAACAAAGTTAGAAGCAAGAGTATAAAAATCAGAAACTTGAAAGATCTTGATTAATGCAACCTTGTTACCGCACACTTGATTATCCCTAAGTTATAAGCCTCACCACACCTTAATCAACTCAATTAGGATGCTATGATCAGCCCTATAACCCAAGAATTCCAAGATAGAAACAAGAACTTAGCAAAATATCAAGAAAATGAGATAATGTGCAAACTTTTGCACACTCCTCTTTTGAAAACAGGTTTTAAACTTCAAATTCAGTAAACAATAAACAATAACAAGCAGAAATAAGATGGCACTTGGTCTTTCTTCAAAACACTTAACTCAAATTCATTAATCAGAAAAAGGATTTACAAGTGCTTGAACAAAGGAAAAACCAAAAGCAAACGTCTCATTGAGACCCTATGGCTTTATATATAGCCTTACAAGTGACTAAGGAAGCTGAAAAATAACATAAACCCTAGTTGTAAAGTCCCAGAAATGCCCTTGAGAGCTTTGGCATTTTGTTGAATCATGTGACTGAATTTGGAGCCTTGTGGTAGCTGGCATGTAGAAAACTTGATCAAAGGGTGAAAAATAAGCTTAGGATTGAAGCAGGATCCTTGGACGTTGGATGTCTGTTCTCTTCTTGTCTTCTTGTCCAAGGGTGAAAA
Organism: Glebionis coronaria; assembly: GCA_025667525.1. Taxonomy (NCBI): domain Eukaryota; kingdom Viridiplantae; phylum Streptophyta; class Magnoliopsida; order Asterales; family Asteraceae; genus Glebionis; species Glebionis coronaria. Next base: position 458,302,953 of record CM046878.1, on the reverse strand, counting down.
ACAGGGGAATCTTGTGAGCTGGGTGGTGATGTGGCAGTCTTTTTGAAAGTTGGGATGTGATTAAGGTAACCTTAATCATAAAGCTGGACAATCTTAGGGGTTAATTTCAACAGGATTAAGAAAACCCAATTTGATGAAGAACACCAAGAACATGGTGTTTAATCTGTTTTGGTTTTTAAATATGTGTTAGGCGCGTGTTTTAACTAACTAATTAATTAGTTAATTAATCTGCTGAGTGGATGTGTGAGGTGGACAAAAGGTGGAAGGGGATTGGTGGGTTTTGGTGAGTGGGGCACGTGTCATGCCTTGGTTGGACTAGGTATCTTCCTTTGTCTGCCAACTTTAACCCCCATTCTTTCCTTTTCTTTCCATTTTGTAAATAACCAGCCAAAACTCCTTTTCCTTTGTTAATGAAGTTTTCAATTTCATACTTTTGCCCCAAAAAGTTTTGATAAGTGAATTCAGGGGTATTTCTTGCCATTTTTGAATTCTTCAAGGGCTGATTTGGCATTTTGATGATGGATAATGGTCTTGACTTGTATGTTGAGTATTCTGGAGGACTAAAATTGCCAAGACTTTATGATTGAGGGACCATTCTTGCCAAATGTTGAAAGTTAAGGGTCCTTTTTGTAATTTTGGGATTTTCAAAGGACCAAACTTGTAATTTCTTGTACTTTGAAGGACTTCATGATATATTTGACTTTGTGGAGGATAATGGTTGACAATTTAGCTTGTTTGAGGGGCTAAACTTGCCAAATCTTCAAAGTGGAGGGCCCTTTTTTGTAATTTTGACAAACTTTAGGGACCAAACTCGTAATTATGGGGATACAAGGGTATAAAGTGTCAATTATTCAATATTGGAGGACCCTTCTTCATAATTCTTCAAATCTTCAAGGGTTGATCTTGGGAAAGTCTTCATTAGGGCTTGGTTCATTGAGCGGCTTCGTTTCCCGTGTTCGTTTTTGCATGATTCTTGTGATCTTTTGTCATTTTCTCAATATCCGTACCTAAAATACACAAGTAACAAACACAAGCATATATATGGGTATTTTGATGATATTTAATGCATTTTAAGCCCTATTTGGAAGATGAGACTATGTATAAAAGCAGTCTCATCACTCCCCTATACTAAACCATTGCCGTGCCCTCACGCAATGCTAGAATAAAGTATCGTAGCATCTCCAAAATTCATTTTTATTCACTTTATTGAATGATAAACTAGCTACACTACTACTATTGCTACTTCTACTTGCGTTTTAGACATAATGTATGATTTTCATCGCAAAATGGGACGTTTAGGTTCATAGAATAAGAACACGTGAATGCTTCGTTAGAAATAATTTCATCGTCCTCGATTTTCACCCTAATTCCATGCCAAGCGTGCAACTAGATCATTGTCATTATAAGTTAGTAATGCTAACACTACTCATATGCCCTAATCACGTACTTATCCTCCCATTATTCCTAAGTTGTATCTCTTATATTTTATTTTGTCTTGAATGTTTCACGAGGATACATTGTTTGACTTATGCGATAATAGAGATTTTAGGTCTAAAAATAGAGTCCTAACGGTGTAACCAAGACCATCAAATCGATAACCCCTCCCAATAGACAACGATGTCAAAAAATTAAGTTGACAAGAAGAATCGATAAACACGGTTTTATAACGGTTTTGAACATGAGACTTATTACCAAGACTTTTATACGCCCCCTAACGGAAGGGCCTTATTATCTTTGGTTTACCTCCATCTTTTATTCAACTTCGCCATGAAGCTTTTATTATGACTTCGGTCTTGCCTTGCCTTTTATTATCCGCCTCATCGGTGGTTTTATTAGCCAAAGACGTATATCCTCACGCTAAAGCGAATTTTGGATCTTTAAAGCTTCGAAGATTAAGGCTTGATTCACTTTCAATTTTGCATAGATTTTTCGGCCTTGTGGGGCTTCAAATTGTTTGCTTGATTTAGGTGAGCACTTGAAATCTTATTATTGGGTGAAGCTTTTGATTATTCGGGTGCCAATACTTCAAAACCGTGACGCTGGCGATACCTTAATGTCTTCCCAATTTAATTACACGGAAGATACTAGAAAAGACTAGAAACCCAACAATCCCAACTAAACCGCTAAGTCAATATTCATTAAGCAAAAAATATTTACATGCGAAGGGAGAATAAGCAAACAACGAGAACACATGAGTTTCTGAAAGAATACGAGTACTCTACGTTTAGCATAGTAACTTATAATTAACCCTATCATTTCTCGTCCTCATTTAAGAGACTTAGCCTAATGTGTAGTTAAGGAATCAAAGCTAAGTGCTCAACACGCACGGTCGAGTCAAAAATTACTCTTATTCTCACCATCGGAAAACCTACATTCGTGTCTTCAAACACTTATAAAACATGGGAAAAAATTTAAAATTTGGCCATTTTAGCCTTATTTTGCAACAAAAATGATAAACAAAAAGATAAACTTTGGAAAGCGTGAAGGTTTGGCAAGGCAAGTATCTATTCACCCCCCCCCCCCCATACTAAAGTTGAACATTGTCCTCAATGTTTCGAGTCTAGGGGTGCAAACACCCCCATACTAGAGACGTAGTCGAATGCCTAATCTAGCATGGAAAGGGTGTAACCAATAAATTAATAGCCGTTTATGAAGTGTGCTAAAAACCTAAGGTTAGAACATCAAAAGGATATATCATGGATATTGAGAAAGTCTTCAAAGCAAACGATCTAGTGCTCCCATAAAACGAACACGAGAGGCTCCAATCGTGAAGATCATGATCATCTAAAGTCCACAATTCACAAACAACCACGGAACAAAGGTTGGAAGGGCACAAATCCCCACACGTTAACTACATTAGAAAGTGATAATATGTAAATAGGATAAGCATGGGACTCCCCTACGAGGCTCCTCGTTTTTTATTACCGAGTCATGAGCTCGACTCGATCCCCTCAATACTAATTATCATTGGGGAAGGTGACTTGGTCGAGGTAGTTCAAGGATGGAACTTCCCCGCCAAAGTAGTGCTTCAACCTATGTCCATTCACCTTGAGGTTAGGACCATCATCTTGAGCTAGCTCGATGGTCCCATACGGAAACACTTGAGTCACGGTGAATGGACCAGACCAACGGGATTTCAACTTACCGGAAAAGATTTTTAAGCGAGAATTAAAAAGCAAAACTTGATCCCCAATGTTAAAAACCCGGTTTTTAATTTTAGAATCATGCAACTTTTTAGTTTTTTCTTTATAAATCAATGAATTTTCATAAGCAATGTCCCTCAATTCATCCAATTCATTTAATTGCATTTTCTGGTGTTTTCCCGCGGTCTCCATATCATCATTACAATGCTTTAGGGCCCAATAAGCCTTGTGTTCTAACTCGATAGGCAAATGACAATTCTTTCCATACACAAGCTTATAGGGAGTGCACCCAATGGGCGTCTTGTAAGCGGTCCTAAAGGCCCATAAAGCATCGTCCAACTTATCCGACCATAATTGTTGGTTTTCCCCAACGGATCTCTCCAAGATCCTCTTCAACGCTCGGTTTGAAACCTCGACTTGCCCATTCGTTTGTGGGTGATAAGCCGTAGAAAGCCGATGTGTAACCCCATATTTCCTTAGGACCCTTTCGAATTGGTCGTTACAAAAATGGGTTCCACGATCGCTTATGATCGCACGAGGGGTTCCAAACCGATAAAACAAGCTTTTCAAGAACTTAACTACCACACGAGCATCATTGGTGGGCAAGGCTTTGGCCTCCACCCACTTAGATAGGTAGTCAACCGCAACGAGAATGTACTTATTACCACGAGATGATGGGAACGGCCCCATAAAGTCTATACCCCAAACGTCAAAGATCTCACACACTTGGATGATATTTTGTGGCATCTCATCTTTTTGTGAGGCTTTTCCTTGTCGTTGGCATGAATCACATGACTTCACAAGATCTTGTGCATCTCGGTAAATAGTAGGCCAAAAGAAGCCGACATCAAACACCTTCTTAGCCGTGAGATTCGCACCGTGGTGACTACCCGTGGGTCCCACATGGCAAGCTCTAAGGATGTTAGAAGCTTCGGTGCCAGATACACAACGTCGGATGATTTGATCCGCACAAGTTCGAAACAAGTAAGGGTCGTTCCAAAAGTAGAACTTGACGTCACGAAAGAATTTTCGTTTTTCTTGAGTCGTCATACCCTTAACGATGAAGTTACCCGCATTGTAATTTGCAAAATCCGCAAACCATGGGGTGGAAGGATCAAGCTTAGAATTCACTACACCAAGTGTCTCGAGCGGAAATGTTTCGGTGATTTCCTTGGGCTCGTAAACACTTTGGTGAGGATCTTCCAAACGAGAGAGATGATCGGCCGCTAGATTCTCGGCTCCTTTTTTGTCAACGATGGTGTGATCAAATTCTTGAAGGAGGAGAATCCAACGAAGTAATCTAGGCTTAGCATCTTGCTTTGCCATGAGATACTTGATAGCCGAATGATTCGTATACACTATGCATTTAGCTAAGACGAGATAAGGTCGGAACTTCTCAAATGCATATACCACGGCAAGGAACTCCTTTTCCGTTGTAGTGTATTTTAGTTGAGCCTCGGTCATCGTCTTGCTAGCATAGTGAATAGGCAAGAAGTGATTTTCATGACATTGCCCCAAAACGGCCCCAGTAGCGTAGTCACTAGCATCACACATAAGCTCAAAGGGGAGGTTCCAATTGGGAGCAACAAGAATGGGAGCTTCGGTAAGTTTCCTCTTAAGGATTTCAAAGGCTCGTACACAATCTTCGTCAAAGACAAAACGTGCCTCTTTTTCAAGAAGATGTGTAATGGGTCGAGAAATCTTTGAAAAATCCTTGATGAATCGACGATAAAAGCCCGCGTGGCCTAGGAAACTCCTAACTCCCTTAACGGTTTTGGGATGAGGTAATTTGGCGATGAAGTCTACCTTAGCTTGATCTACCTAAATCCCCGCTTTCGAGACCTTGTGCCCTAAGACGATTCCACTCTTAACCATAAAATGACACTTTTCCCAATTGAGCACAAGGTTGGTTTCCTCACAACGTTTCAACATTCTCTCAAGGTTCAAAAAACACGAAGTGAACGAATTACCAAACACGGAAAAGTCATCCATGAAGACTTCCATCGTCTTCTCGATCATGTCATGAAAAATAGCCATCATGCACCTTTGAAAGGTTCCCGGTGCATTGCAAAGTCCGAATGGCATTCTACGATAGGCAAACGTTCCATATGGACACGTAAACGTAGTTTTTTCTTGATCATGAGGATCGATGGGAATTTGGAAGTAACCGGAAAAACCATCTAAAAAGCAATAGAAATCGTTTCCCGCAAGACGCTCCAACATTTGGTCCATGAAGGGCAAGGGAAAATGGTCTTTTCTAGTGGCTTCATTCAAATTTCGATAGTCAATGCACACTCTCCATCCGGTCACGAGTCTAGTGGGAATCAACTCGTTGGCATCATTTGGCACAATGGTCATCCCTCCCTTCTTAGGGACACAATGAATAGGACTCACCCAAGGGCTATCGGAAATAGGGTAAATCATTCCCGTGTCAAGGAGTTTAAGGACCTCCTTTTTGATGACATCGTGAATTTTGGGGTTCACCCTCCTTTGACTTTGGATTGCGGGCTTGTAATCCTCCTCCATTAAGATTTTGTGGGTACAAAACTTCGGATCGATTCCCTTAATGTCGGATAACTTCCACGCAATTGCCCCTTTGTGATCCTTTAGAACATCGACAAGTGCGGTTTTTTCATCATTCGAAAGTTCCTTCGTAATAATAACCGGTAACTTGTAGTCCTCCTCCAAATAGACATATTCGAGATGAGGAGGTAAATCTTTCAACTCAAGGATAGGTGGTTCCTCAAGTGAAGATTTGGGCTCGATACTCATAACCTCCTCGGGTGGAGGCAATGGGAAATCGTTAAGAAAATCCTTGATAACCGAGAAGTCCTCATCGTTGTCGAGGTCTTCGTCACAAGTACGTGGAACATCGAATTCTTCCAACGTAAAACCACCACCTTCAAATGGAGTGAAGGTTGGTGTCGAATTATCAAGAATTGGATCTAACATAGTGGGATGGCCACTAGTTTCTTCATCACCAAAACCTAGAACTTCTTGTGAAAATTCCTCGCAAACCACGTCGATCATATCAACGAGGTTTATGGTTGCAACGGAATAAACATGAGAAATTTGAGAGTTTTGAGTTGCGTTTATAACAAGTTCCTCGTCGTTGAAACGTAAGGTGATCTTTCTAGCATGAACATCGATCAAAGCCATAGACGTATCTAAAAACGAACGACCTAAAATGAGAGGAACTTGAGGATCCGTGGGGATATCAACAACGATAAAGTCTACGGGATAGTAGAACTTCCCCACTTTCACAAAAACGTCTTCCGCTAATCCACATGCGGGAATCGTGGAATGGTCGGCCAACTCGATAGACATTAGCGAAGGAGTAAGATTAGAAAGATTGAGCTACTTGAAGATTGCAAGTGGCATCAAGTTAATGCTAGCACCAAGATCGGCCAAGGCGAAGCATTCCTCCATATCTTGGATTTCACAAGGGATCAAAAATTTACCGGGATCACCGACTTTTTGAGGTATGCGATTAAGATAAACCGACGAACAACTAGACAATTGGTGCAATTTCTCCTTGTTGTTCAACATACTCTTAAAGTTAGCGGCAAATCGAGGCATCATGACGAAAGCATCGGCGAAACTCACATTAAGGTGCAAATCACAAAACATTTTCATAAAAAACTCAAATTGGTAATTGTCGCACTCTTGACGTTTCTCCTTCCTAAGTCTCGATGGATAGGGCAAAGGTGGTGTGGGTTGAGGCATTGTAGGCATAGCCTTTGGAATCTCGGGTTCCAATGATGGTAATGGGTCAACCGTAGGTGTGGCATGAGCGGTACTTCGTGGGATTGGGACATGCTCCTTTTGGACCACCACCTCGGGTTCTTCCTCAATTGCTTCCTCCGTAGGAGCAATTGGTTGAGGAGTCGGTTCCTTAAGTGTCTTACCAGTACGTGTGATAATCACTTTCATCTCACCCTTAGGGTTAGATACGTTGTTTCTAGGAAGACTACTCGAAGACGGTTTACAAATTATTGCCTCAAACATAGACGAGATTTTATCTTCAAACACGGATTGCCTATTCTCAGCTTTAATCATTTCTTGTTTAATCTCGTGTTGCCCTTGTTCCATTTTTTGTTGGTTTTGTTGTAACCTAGTGACATTTCCTTCCATCTTGTTGGTGTGGATTTTAAGTTCATTAGCTAACTCAATTTTCAACTCTTTCTTCAAGTCGTTCTTAAACTCGAATCTTAGGCTAATGATTTCTCTTTGTATATTGTCAAACCTAGCATCATTCCCACTAGCGTATTCAACAAACTCACTTGGAAGATCTTTCAATGTTTGCAAACCCTTGTTGTTGTTATGAAAATCATTTTGATTCTTGTTTGAAACTTGATTATTAGCCCCTTGATTCCCATAGTTTCCTTTGTTGTAATTGTTTTTGAAACCAACTTGATTGTTGCGATAGTTGTTGTTAGCATTTTGATTTGAACTAAAACCCGGTGGAGTCATTTGATTAGAGCGGGAAACTTGACCGTTTTGGTTGTAATTTCCCGTGGCCGCGAAGGTACTCGAAGTGTTACCACCGTTGGTAATGCACTCGGAGAAATCATGACCTCCACCACAATACATGCTAGAAACCTCAACCGCTTTAGCCGTAGCGGGAGCACTTTGTTCACCAACTTTAAACTCAATCAAAAGTCCTTTTAGCTTATCAAAAATCTTGTTTTCCAAGTTCTCCTCAATTTGGCAAGCATCGATGGTAGTAGACAAAGAAGGTGAAGCCGAAGACGAAGCCTTACGAACACTAGACGTGCTACGAGGACTATACACCTTAGATCTATTTTCAATTATCACCAAAGCTTCCTCAACCGTTTTACACAAAAAATTACCACCCGCGGCGGAATTCAAATAATCCATTTCATGATCATTCAGTCCATTATAAAACGTGTCAATTTGATGCAAGTCGGAAAAACCGTGACGAGGACATTCATGTAACATTTCCTTAAACCTATTCCAAGCCGTTGAAAAACATTCATTAAATTCTTGTGAAAACTTTGAAATCTCGTTTTTCAAGTGCGTAGTCTTAGAGGTCGGAAAAAATTGGTTCACAAACTTAGACACGAGATCCTTCCACGTCAATATAGAATTGGGTGGCTCTTTCTCTAACCAAATTTTAGCGGGCCCCGCTAAGGAATACGGAAAAAGCATCATCTTAATCGAGTCATTCGAGACATCCTTAAACTTGCAAGTGGCGGTAAGACGATTGAATTTGCGGATATGGTTGTGTGGATTGTCCTTCTCATCACCACGGAATTTGTTGTTTTGGATCATCGACAACAAACCCGTTTTCACCTCAAAATTCTCCGCAAGGATAGCGGGAATCACAATAGCCTCTCCATAACCCTCGGTGGGTGCTTGAAGTAACTCCATCAAAGTTCGATTCGCCATGGTTGGTGCTTCTCTTACAATGGGTTCGTCAATAGGAGACTCCTCACTAGAAAGATTGGGAGTGGGAGTTTTGTTCTTTCGTTTACGTGCACGTCTTGCTTGATTACGAGTTAGCATAAACGTCACGTACAACGAGGGGACGAGCATTCTTTTTGGTGTTTTGTATTTTTCAATTTTTTTTGTGGTTTTTGATTGTATTACCCTTTTTGGAATTTGGTGAATGTATTAAGTAGACAAAAATCTACAAATCTCCTCCTTAATCAAATCTCTTGATTAAAGAAGCCTCAAGGAATGAAAACGATCACGTGAAGTGAACGCCTTCGATGACTTTAGAACGCTAGTGGAACACCAAAACGTTCAAGAGGGTTTAATCAATAGAAACCAAGAAAATATATATGATACTTAGTAATACTTTGGGCGGCAAAACCCTCGATTAGCTCTCAAAATCAAATACTCACAAGCAAGCGGGGAAACGAGGCGGCGCGAAGCACTTAAGAGCCTTTTTCCTTAGGATATATTTTATAATATCCGCCTTATACCCACCTTATAGTTTGTATTTTTCAAGATCGAGCTTCACGAAAGTATTTATCTATTTTTGCCTTTTTCTTTGGTTTGAGATTCGGATACAATGATTGGGTAATGACCTCCCAAGTCAAGGTTGTGATTTCTCACGTATTTGGAGTACTTGTGAATTTATTGTTCTACGTATACACTATAGTAATAGTATTCACACAAAAACCGAAAACCGATAATACGTATTAGTAGAGTGCTACTAATACAAATACTAATTATGGTTAGTATATAAAAACAAGAATTCCAATCAAAACACAACACGCCTCCCTGGCAGCGGCGCCAAAATGATGTAGTGTTTTTACTACTCTTTAGGAAAAGAGAGCAAAAGTGGCAAGTATTAAGTGTCGGTTTAGGAAAACCAAGCACTAATGACCAAATAAGTTCAAGTTCGTTTCCCAAGGAGGCTTAGTGTGTGTGTAATGAATTGGTTATCTTTGTGATTATATTTTTGAGAAAGAAAAATAGAAATGAGATTAGAAGAGAACGACGGTTATGAAGACGAATTAAACTAAATCGAAAAAGGTATACACGTAAAACCGTAAAAAGTGCTAAAATTAAAATTTTACCCTAAAAATTCCTAAAAATTACCAAAAATCCACAATAATATTCTAAGAGTTTACAAAAAATCCAAACTTGCTAAAACCTTTTAATTAATTAGATAATGACTTTTTAATGCTAATTAAAGCCCTAAAAATCAAAATTAATTATTAAAAAGCCCTAAACAAGATTTTAAAGTTTGTAAACCTCAAAAATACTCTAATTAAGTTAAAAAGTATTTTTCAAAATTTTAAAATCACTAAAAACTATTTTTAAACAATTAAAAACTACTAAAATCAATTAAAACTTAAATTAATTCTAGAAAATAATTAAAAAACTCTAAAAATATTTGGAAAGTTGAAAAAATCCTAATTAAGTGTTTAGAACCTAGGAAAAATATAAAAACTTAGAAAATCAGACTTTTAATTTTTAATAATAAAATAATATTAAAATAATATTAAAAATCCAAAAATCATAAAAAATTCTAAAAACTTGCAAACTAGCTTAATTTAACCTCAATAACTCAGAAATGAAAGTGAAATTACCTAAATACCCCTATTGGGCCTAGAAAATGGGCTAACCCCAAAACAGTAGCTTATTGGGCCAAATTTGGGCCCAATAACAAAAAGTGTTCAAAATAAGTCCAAAAAGCACAGGTTGACTCAAAATTTGATTTTAAACTACTTTTTCCAAAGGCCCAAAAGCTGAAAATGTGAAATAAGCTAGCTTATAACAAGCAGCTTATTCTTAATGGGCTTTTTGGCCCATTAAGCTATAAGCCAATGCCATAAGCTAAAATTTGACACACAAGCTTCTTTTGTCCTAAATAAGACTTCTGCAAAAAGAAATTTGAAATAAGCCCAAGGAATAAGCCTGAAAATGCAATAAGCAATCTACAGAAAACGACAAAATAGTCGTTTTTGAGTTCTAGGCCACCCCAAGTGCTGATTCAAGTTCCAAAAGCTTTGAAATGACTTAATTAAGCAAACTCAACAAAGAGTTTTCAAATAAGCTGACTCAATAAGCTGGAAAAAGCAAATAAGCACTTATGTAAAAGTCAAATAAGTTGGTTTTCTAGTAAAAAGTCAAAGTCAAAGTCCAATAAGCTCCAGTCTACTTAAATAGGTCAAATAAGGAAGACCTATCACAAAAAATAAGTTGTTGCAAGTATGGATAAGCTAGAATAGCTTATTGATAAGCTGAGTTCAAAAGTACACTAGCAGGGGCTAGTTTTGGGTGTTGAGCAGTGGAAACTTTTTCCACTGCTTGACTTGTTTGACTTTTTGTCTTTAGTGACTTTTTTGGAGATTCAGATTACACAAAGGCGCCCAAATGATCTTTGGATCAAAAGGAGTCAATAACAATCAAAATAACACAATCACAAACACCCAATTGATACAGTTTAATCAATCAATCACCAGATATGATACAGACATGAACACTTAAGCAGTTAAGCATAAATAAGCAGTTTTAGCAATAATCAGCCAGCCAAATTCAACAAAATGCATACACAAGCTATTATAAACTCCAATAAGCAAGTCTAAACAGGTTTCATGCAATGGTTCAAAGAATTAAGCAAGATTCAAGCCAATGAAAGTTACTAATGAACACTAACACATGCAGTTTTCTACTTTGCTGATGTATTTGACCAATAAGCCAGATTCAACACTCAATATCTATTCAATAAGTTATAATAATGATGTTCTAACAACTTTCAACCCTAAGCATGCACAAATACTAGATTTCACCAAAATCTTAGGTCAAAAACAGACAAATTCACCAAGTTATAGCAGATTGTTTGATTTGAAGTTTCAAACCCAAAAACTTACAGTAAAACACTCTCAACCAAGCATATATCAGATACCAAGCATAAACAACACAATCCAACAACACAATATCAAGTTGCAAGCACAAACAGATAGACCCAAACACCCCTTAATCTTTTCAAAATCAAATTTTTCAAAGTAAAAGTGAGATTCAAGACTACCCAAGCATCAATTAACACAATAACAAGTAAGATTAACAAATTCAAGCAGATTTAAGCCACAAAATTCACAAGAACATAAGCCACATACAAATATCACCAAAAATCATGAATTTAAGCAGATTTTAGGATTGAGTATGCAAACCTCATAGATGTACATCCACACCCACGAATTTTGAGCTTATGTTCTAGCAAGAACAAGCACAAGCTTCCACAATAAAGCCTGCTAAGAATCAACAAAGTTAGAAGCAAGAGTATAAAAATCAGAAACTTGAAAGATCTTGATTAATGCAACCTTGTTACCCCACACTTGATTATCCCCAAGTTATAAGCCTCACCACACCTTAATCAACTCAATTAGGATGCTATGATCAGCCCTATAACCCAAGAACTCCAAGATAGAAACTAGAACTTAGCAAAATATCAAGAAAATAAGAAAATGTGCAAACTTTTGCACACTCCTCTTTTGAAAACAGGTTTTAAACTTCAAATTCAGTAAACAATAAACAATAACAAGTAGAAATAAGATGGCACTTGGTCTTTCTTCAAAACACTTAACTCAAATTCATTAATCAGAAAAAGGATTTACAAGTGCTTGAACAAAGGAAAAACCAAAAGCAAACGTCTCATTGAGACCCTATGGCTTTATATATAGCCTTACAAGTGACTAAGGAAGCTGAAAAATAACATAAACCCTAGTTGTGAAGTCCTAGAAATGTCCTTGAGAGCTTTGACATTTTGTTGAATCATGTGACTGAATTTGGAGCCTTGTGGTAGCTGGCATGTAGAAAACTTGATCAAAGGGTGAAAAATAAGCTTAGGATTGAAGCAGGATCCTTGGACGTTGGATGTCTGTTCTCTTCTTGTCTTCTTGTCCAAGGGTGAAAAACAGGGGATTCTTGTGAGCTGGGTGGTGATGTGGCAGTCTTTTTGAAAGTTGGGATGTGATTAAGGTAACCTTAATCATAAATCTAGACAATCTTAGGGGTTAATTTCAACAGGATTAAGAAAACCCAATTTGATGAAGAACACCAAGAACATGGTGTTTAATCTGTTTTGGTTTTTAAATATGTGTTAGGCGCGTGTTTTAACTAACTAATTAATTAGTTAATTAATCTGCTGAGTGGATGTGTGAGGTGGACAAAAGGTGGAAGGGGATTGGTGGGTTTTGGTGAGTGGGGCACGTGTCATGCCTTGGTTGGACTAGGTATCTTCCTTTGTCTGCCAACTTTAACCCCTATTCTTTCCTTTTCTTTCCAATTTGTAAATAACCAGCCAAAACTCCTTTTCCTTTGTTAATAAAGTTTTCAATTTCATACTTTTGCCCCAAAAAGTTTTGATAAGTGAATTCAGGGGTATTTCTTGCCATTTTTGAATTCTTCAAGGGCTGATTTAGCATTTTGATGATGGATAATGGTCTTGACTTGTATGTTGAGTATTTTGGAGGACTGAAATTGCCAAGACTTGATGATTGAGGGACCATTCTTGCCAAATGTTGAAAGTTAAGGGTCCTTTTGTAATTTTAGGATTTTCAAAGGACCAAACTTGTAATTTCTTGTACTTTGAAGGACTTCATGATATATTTGACTTTGTGGAGGATAATGGTTGACAATTTAGCTTGTTTGAGGGGCTAAACTTGCCAAAACTTCAAAGTGGAGGGCCCTTTTTTGTAATTTTGACAAACTTTTGGGACCAAACTTGTAATTATGAGGATACAAGGGTATAAAGTGTCAATTCTTCAATATTGGAGGACCCTTCTTCATAATTCTTCAAATCTTCAAGGGTTGATCTTGGGAAAGTCTTCATTAGGGCTTGGTTCATTGTGCGGCTTCGTTTCCCGTGTTCGTTTTTGCATGATTCTTGTGATCTTTTGTCATTTTCTCAATATCCGTACCTAAAATACACAAGTAACAAACACAAGCATATATATGGGTATTTTGATGATATTTAATGCATTTTAAGCCCTATTTGGAAGATGAGACTATGTATAAAAGCAGTCTCATCAATGATGAAGTTATCCGCAAGGTAATTTGCGATATCCGCAAACCATGGGGTGGAAGAACAAGCTTAGAATTCACTACACCAAGTGTCTCGAGCGGAAATGTTTCGGTGATTTCCTTGGGCTCGTAAACACTTTGGAGAGGATCTTCCAAACGAGAAAGATGATCGGCCGCTAGATTCTCGGCTCCTTTTTTGTCAACAATTTTGTGATCAAATTCTTGAAGGAGGAGAATCCAACGAAGTAATCTCGGCTTTGCATCTTGTTTAGCCGTAAGATACTTGATAGCCAAATGATCCGTATACACTATGCATTTAGTCAAGACGAGATAAGGTCAGAATTTCTCAAATGCATATACCACGGCAACGAACTCCTTCTCCGTTGTAGTGTATTTTAGTTGAGCCTCGGTCATCGTCTTGCTAGCATAGTGAATAGGCAAGAAGTGCTTTTCATGACGTTGCTCCAATACGGCCCCAATAGCGTAGTCACTAGCGTCACACATGAGCTCAAAGGGGAGGTTCCAATTGGGAGCAACAAGAATGGGAGCTTCGGTAAGTTTCCTCTTAAGGATTTCAAAGGCTCGTACACAATCTTCGTCAAAGATAAAACGTGCCTCTTTTTCAAGAAGATGTGTAATAGGTCGAGAGATCTTTGAAAAATCCTTGATGAATCGATAAAAGCTCGCGTGGCCTAGGAAACTCCTAACTCCCTTAACGGTTTTGGGATGAGGTAATTTGGCGATGACGTCTACCTTAGCTTGATCTACCTCAATCCCCGCTTTCGAAACCTTGTGCCCTAAGACGGTTCCACTTTTAACCAAAAAATCACATTTTTCCCAATTAAGCACAAGGTTGGTTTCCTCACAACGCTTCAAAATTCTCTCAAGATTCGACAAACACGAAGTGAACGAATTACCAAACATGGAAAAGTCATCCATGAAGACTTCCATCGTCTTCTCGATCATATCATGAAAAATAGCCATCATGCACCTGTGAAAGGTTCTCGGTGCATTGCAAAGTCCGAATGGCATTCTACGATAGGCAAACGTTCCATATGGGCACGTAAACGTAGTTTTTTCTTGATCACGAGGATCGATGGGAATTTGGAAGTAACCGGAAAAACCATCTAAAAAGCAATAGAAATCGTTTCCCGCGAGACGCTCCAAAATTTGGTCCATGAAGGACAAGGAAAAATGGTCTTTTCGAGTGGCTTCATTCAACTTACGATAGTTAATGCACACTCTCCATCCGGTCACGAGTCTAGTGGGAATCAACTCATTGGCATCATTTGGCACAACGGTCATTCCTCCCTTCTTAGGGACACAATGAATAGGACTCACCCAAGGGCTATCGGAAATAGGGTAAATCATTCCCGCGTCAAGGAGTTTTAGGACTTCCTTTTTTATGACGTCGTGAATTTTGGGGTTCACCCTCCTTTGACATTGGATTGCGGGTTTGTAATCCTCCTCCATTATGGATTTATGGGTACAAAACTTGGGATCGATCCCCTTAATTGCGGATAACTTCCATGTAATTGCCCCTTTGTGATCCTTTAGAACATCGACAACTGCGGTTTTTTCATCATCCGAAAGTTCTTTCGCAATAATAATCGGAAACTTGTCGTCCTCCTCCAAAAAGACATATTCGAGATGAGGAGGTAAATCTTTCAACTCGAGGATAGGTGGTTCCTCAATTGAAGATTTGGGCTCGATACTCATAACCTCCTCGAGTGGAGGAAATGGGAAATCGTTAAGAAAATCCTTGATAATCGAGAAGTCCTCATCATTGTCGAGGTCTTCGTTACAAGTACGCGGAACATCGAATTCTTCCAACGTAAAACCACCACCTTCAAATGGAGTGAAGGTTGGTGTCGAATTATCAAGAATGGGATCTAACATAGTGGGATTACCACTATTTTCATCATCACCAAAACCTAGAACTTCTTGTGAAAATTCCTCGCAAACCACGTCAATCATATCAACGAGGTTTATGGTTGCAACGGAATAAACATGAGAAATTTGAGAGTTTTGAGTTGCGTTTATAACAAGTTCCTCGTCGTTGAAACGTAAGGTGATCTTTCTAGCATGAACATCAATCAAAGCCATAGACGTATCTAAAAACGAACGACCTAAAATGAGAGGAATTTGAGGATCCGTGGGAATATCGACAACGATAAAGTCTACCAGATAATAGAACTTTCCCACTTTCACAAAAACGTCTTCCGCCAATCCACATGCGGGAATCGTGGAATGGTCGGCCAACTCGATAGACATTAGTGAAGGAGTAAGATTAGGAAGATTGAGCGACTTGAAGATTGCAAGTGGCATCAAGTTAATGCTAGCACCAAGATCGGCCAAGGTATAACTTTCTTCCATATCTTGGATTGCACAAGGGATCAAGAATTTACCGGGATCACCGACCTTTTGAGGTATGCGATTTAGATAAACCGATGAACAACTAGACAATTGATGCAATTTCTCCTTGTTGTTCAACATACTCTTAAAGTTAGCGGCAAATCGAGGCATCATGACCAAAGCGTCGGCGAAACTCATATTAAAGTGCAAATCACTAAACATTTTCATAAAAAGCTCAAATTGGTAATTGTCGCGCTCTTGACGTTTCTCCTTTCTATGTCTCGATGGATAGGACAAAGGTGGTGTGGGTTTAGGCATAGGCATAGCCTTTGGAATCTAGGGTCCCAATGTTGGTAATGGGTCAACCGTAGGTGTGGCATGAGCGGTACTTCGTGGGATTGGAACATGCTCCTTTTCGACCATCACCTCGGGTTCTTCCTCCATTGCATCCTCCGTAGGAGCAATTGGTTGAGGAGTCGGTTCCTTAAGTGTCTTACCACTACGTGTGGTAATCACTTTCATCTCACCCTTAGGGTTTGATATGGTGTTGCTAGGAAGACTACTCGAAGACGGTTTGCACATAATTGCCTCAAACATAGATGAAATTTTATCCTCAAACATGGATTGCCTCTTCTCGGCTTTAATCATTTCTTGCTTAATTTCATGTTGCCCTTGTTCCATTTTTTGTTGGTTTTGTTGTAACCTAGTTACATTTCCTTCCATCTTGTTTGTATGGACTTTAAGCTCATTTGCTAACTCATTTTTCAACTCTTTCTTCAAGTCGTTCTTAAACTCGGATCTTAGGCTAATGATTTCTCTTTGAATGTTGTCAAAACTAGCATCATTCCCGTTAGCGTATTCAACGAATTCATTTGGAAGATCTTTCAAAGTTTGCAAACTTTTGTTGTTGTTTTGAAAATCACTTTGATTTTTGTTTGAAACTTGATTATTAGCACCTTGATTACCATAGTTTCCTTTGTTGTAATTGTTTTTGAAACCAACTTGATTGTTTCGATAGTTGTTGTTAGCATTTTGATTTGAACCAAAACCCGGTGGAGTCAATTATATAGAGCGGGTAACTTGACCGTTTTGGTTGTAAGTTCCCGTGGCCGCGTAGGCACTCGAAGTGTTACCACCGTTGGTAATGCACTCGGAGAAATCATGACCTCCACCACAATACATACAAGAAGCCTCAACCGCTTTAGCCGTAGCGGGAGCACTTTGTTCTCCAACTTTGAATTCAATTAGAAAACCTTTAAGCTTATCAAGGACTTTGTTTTCCAAGTTCGCCTCAATTTGTCAAGCATCGATGGTATTAGACAAAGAAGGTGAAGCCGAAGACGAAGGCTTACGAACACTAGACGTGCTACGAGGACTATACACCTTAGATCTATTCTCAATTATCACCAAAGCTTCCTCAACCGTTTTACAAAAAAAATTACCACCCGCGGCGGCATTTAGATAATCCCTTTCATGATCATTAAGTCCATTGTAAAACGTGTCAATTTGATGCAAGTCGGAAAAACCGTGATGAGGACACTCATGTAACATTTCCTTAAACCTATTCCAAGCCGTTGAAAAACTCTCATTAAATTCTTGTGAAAACTTTGAAATCTCGTTTTTCAAATGCGTAGTCTTAGAGGGCGGAAAAAATTGGTTCACAAATTTAGAAACGAGATCCTTCCACGTCAATATAGAATTGGGTGGCTTTTCTCTAACCAAATTTTAGCGGGTCTCGCTAAGGAATACGGAAAAAGCATCATCTTAATCGAATCATTAGCAACATCCTTAAATTTGCAAGTGGCGGTAAGACGATTGAATTGGCGGATATGGTTGTGCAGGTTGTCCTTTTCATCACCACGGAATTTGTTGTTTTGGATCATCGACAACAAACCCGTTTTCACTTCAAAATTCTCCGCAAGGATAGCGGGAATCACAATAGCCTCTCCATAACCCTCGGTGGGTGCTTGAAGTAACTCCATCATAGTTCGATTCGCCATGGTTGGTTCTTCTCTTACAATGGGTTCGTCAATAGGAGACTCCTCACTAGAAAGATTAGGAGTAGGTGTTGACTCCTTTCGGTTTTTTCGTTTACGTGCACGTCTTGCTTGATTACGAGTAAGCATAAACGTCACGTACAACGTGGGGTGAGCAAAGAAGATTCTTTTTGGTGTTTTGTATTTTTCCAATTTTTTGTGGTTTTTGATTGTTTTTACTTTTTTTGGATTCTTGTGATTGGATTAAGTAGACCAAAATCTACAAATCTCCTCCTTAATCAAATCTCTTGATTAAAAAAGCCTCAAGGAATGAAAACGATCACGTGAAGTGAACGCCTTCGATGACTTTAGAACGTTGGTGGAACACCAAAACGTTCAAAAGGGTTTAATCAATGAAACCAAGAAAGTATATATGATACTTAATAATACTTTGGGCGGCAAAACCCTCGATTAGCTCTCAAAATCAAATACTCACAAGCAAGCGGGGAAACGAGGCGGCGCGAAGCACTTAAGAGCCTTTTTCCTTAGGGTATATTTTATAATACCCGCCTTATACCCACCTTATAGCTTGTATTTTTCAAAATCGAGCTTCACAAAAGTATTTATCTATTTTTGCCTTTTCTTTCTTGTTTGAGATTCGAATACAATGATTGGGTAATGACCTCCGAAGTCAAGGTTGTGTTTTCACACTTTTGGAGTACTTGTGAATTTATTGTTCTACGTATACAATATAGTAATAGCATTCACACAAAAACGAAAAACCGATAATACGTATTAATAGAGTGCTACTAATACAATAGATATTATGGCTATATATAAAAACAACAATTGCCAAATCAAAATACAACATGCCTCCCCGGCAGCGGCGCCAAAATTGATGTAGTATTTTACAACCTTGTTTAGGAAAACAAAGTGTAATTAGGGTAAGTATTAAGTGTCGGTTTAGGAAAATCGAGCACAAATGACCAATGTGGTTCAAAGTTCGTTTCTCAAGGAGGCTAGTGTGTTGTGTAGAGAGATGATTAACTTTGTGATTATATTGATTATGAGAAAAGAAAATAGAAATGAGATTAGAAGAGAATGACGGTTACGATGACGAATTAAACTAAGGCGAAAAGGTCGTACACGTAAAACCGTAAAAAGTACCAAAATTAAAAATTTACCCTAAAAATTCCTAGAAAATTGCAATAGACCCTAAATAATGTAATTAGAGTTTACAAAAAAATCAAAAATCACCCAAACCTTTTATTTAATTAAATAATGATTATTTAATGCTAATTAAAGCCCTAAAAATCAATTTAATTAACAAAAAGCCCAAAATGAGATTTTCTTAATTGTAAACCTCAAAATGACCTAACTTAATTTAAAACTATTTTTGAAAATTTTAAAATTAATTAAAACTATTTAAAAACAATTAAAAACTATTAAAACTTAAAATAATTATAAAAATTAATCTAAGAACATTAAAAATGTTCTAAAAATTGTAAAATTCCTAACTTAATGTATTTAACCTAAGAAAAATATAAAAATTTGAAAAATCTATATTTTAATTTTTAATAATAAAATAATATTAAAAATCCAAAATTCATAAAAAATTCAAAAACTTGCAAACTAGCTTAATTTAACCTAAATAACACAAAAATGAAGTTGAAATTACAAAATACCCCTAATGGGCCTTCAAATGGGCCAAAGTCCAAAACAGACCCTTATTGGGCCAAAATAAGCCCAATAAGAAAAATGTTTATAAAAATAGCCCAAAAGCTCCTATCTGACTCAAAATTTCATTCGGAACACAATTTTTCAAAGACCCAAAAGCTGAAAATATGAAATAAGCTAGCTTATATCAAACAGCTTATTCTTAATGGGCTTTTTGGCCCATTAAGCTATAAGCTGATGCCATAAGCTCAAATTAGACACACAAGCTTCTTTTGAGTTACTTAAGACTTCTGTAAAAAGAAATTTGAAAAAAGTCCAAGGAATAAGCCTGAAAATGCAATAAGCAATCTATACAAAACGACAAAATAGTCGTTTTCGAGTTCTAGGCCACCCCAAGAGTTGATTCAAGTTTCAAAAGCTTTTAAATGACTTAACTAAGCTTAATCAACAAAAAGTTTTCAAATAAGTTCACTCAATAAGCTTAAATAAGCAAATAAGCACTTCTTTAAAAGTCAAATGAGTTGGTTTTCTAGCAAAAAGTCAAAGTCAAAGTTTAATAAGCTCCAGTTCAAACAAATGGGTCAAATGATGAAGATTGATCACAAAAAAAAGTTGTTGTAGGTCTGGATAAGCCAATATGGCTTATTAATAAGCTGAATGCAAAATTACACTAGCAGGGGCTAGTTTTGGATGTTGAGCAGTGGAAACTTTTTCCACTGCTTGACTTGTTTGACTTTTGTCTTTAGTGACTTTTTTGGAGATTCAAGTTACACAAAGGCACCCAAATGATCAGTGGGTCAAGAGGAGTCAATAACAACCAAGAAATCACAATCACTAACAGCCAATTAGTACAGTTAATTCAATTAATCACCAGACATGCACCAGACTTGGAACAATAAGCAGTTATGAACTTATAAGCTGTTTTAGCAAATTTCAGCCAACCAGATTGCACCAAAAGCATACACAAGCTATAATAAACTTAAATGAACAAGTTTAAACAGGTTTCATGCAATTATACAAGGCCTAAATCAAGATTCAAGCACAAATAGGTTACTGATGAACACTAACACAAGCAGATTTTACTTTTGCTGATACAATTGACCAACAAGCCAAATTCAAACACTCAGATCTCTAAGATATGTTATGATAACTTTGATTTAACAGCTTATATCCCTAAACATGCATATACTCTAAGTATTACAAAAATTTTAGGTCAAAAACAGTCAAACTCAACAAGTATAGCACAATCTTTGATTTGAGGTTTTAAACCCAAAAACTTGCAGCAAATAGCAGTCAACCAAGCCAATAACAGATAACAAGCACAAACACAAACTTCCAACCACACAATAACAACTTATGATCTCAAACAGATAATCCCAAACACCCTTTTAACTTTTCAAATCACAATTTTCAAATCAAAAGTGTTATCCAAAACCACCCAAGCCCAAATAAGCACAACAATAGATGTAATATGCAGATTAGAACAAGATTAGACCATAAAATCAGCAACAACACAAGTCACACACAAAATCACTAAAATCCAAATTTTTATCAGATTTTGAGTAGAATGATGTGTACCTCATGGATGTACATCCACACCCACGAATTTTGAGCTTATGTGCTAGCATGAACAAGCACAAGCTTCCACAATAAAGCCTGCTAAGATTCAACAAAGTTAAGAGCACAATATCAAAACAGAAAGATGAAAAATTCTTGAGTAATGCAACCTTAGTTCCCCACACTTGATTATCCCCAAGTTATAGGATTCACCACACCTTGATAACTCAATATCAGGATGCTATGATCAGCTTTATAGCCCAAGAATTCCAAGGTTTGAACTAGACTTAGCAAAATATCAAGAAAAGTGGAAAATGTGCAAACTTTTGCACACTCCTTTTGAAAACAGGTTTAGGATTCAAGAACAATAAACAAAGAACAATAACAAGCCGATAATATGATTGGCACTTGAGCTTTCTTCACCAAATTCAAACACATTTCATTAAGATGAATATATGATTTACAGATTTGTGAACCAAGGAAAATTCAAGAGAACATTGTAAATGACAGCCTAAATGCCTTTATATAGGCTACAAGTGACTACTACAAAGCATAAAAACGTAACCCTAATTGGTGGTGAAGTCCCAAAAATGCCCCTTGAGTAGCTTGAAGATTCTTGAACATGTGATGGATTTTTGGTAGTTTGTGGATGTATGAGCTGTTGGAATTGCATCAAAGGCTCAAAAGAAGCTTAAGTTTCAAGCTTCAATCTTGGACGTTAGATGAGGGCCACTGTTTTGGCGTCTTCTTCAAAGGGTGAAAAGCAGGGGGAAACATGTGACAATGTGGTGATGTGGCAAGCTGTTTGAAGGTTGGGTTAAGATTAGGGAGACCTTAATTGTAATTCTAGAAGGAATTGAGTGCTAATTGCAAGTATTTAAGGAAAGCCCAATTTTGCTAAGAACTCCAAGAACACATGGTGTGATCTGTTTTGTTTTTTAGATAAGGTGTTAGGCGCGTAATTAACTAATCAGTTGGATTAGTTAATATAATGGGGTGAGTGGAGTGTGACATGGCAGCAGGGAGAGAGTTGATTGGTTGATTTCAAGTAGTGGGGCACGTGTCACTTGGTGATTAGTGTAGGTATTTTCCCTTGTCTGCCAATTTAAACCCTTCTCTTTTCTTTCACTTGTCATTTGCAAATAAACACTTCAATTTCGGATTCCCTTTGTAAATGAAGTTTTCATTTTCACACTTTTGCCCCAAATACTTTTCCAAAGTATTTTCAGGGGTATTTCTTGCCATTTTTTGATTCTTGAAGGACTGATTTGGCATTTTCTTCATAGATAATGGTCTTGCCTTGTCTTGTTGACTTTTTGAAGGACTGAAATTGCCAATTCATGATTAATGAGGGACCATTTTTGCCATTTCTTCAAAGTCCAGGGTCCTTTTGGTAATTTTGACATTTTCAAAGGACCAAATTTGTAAATCTTGTAACTTGAAGTCCTTCATGGTATGTTTGACTTTGAGGAGGATTAATATTGACATTTTAGTTTTGTTGAGGGACTAAAATTGCCAATTCTTCAAAGTGGATGGCCCTTTTTGCAATATTGACAAACTTTAGGGACCAATCTTGTAATTATGAAGATACAAGGGTATAAAGTGTCAATTATTCAATTTTAGAGGACCCTTCTTCATAAATCTTCAAATCTTCAAGGGTTTTCTTGGAAAATTCTTCATTAGGGCTTGGTTCAATGTGCGGCTTCATTTCCCGTGTTCGTTTTTGCATGATTCTTGTGATCTTTTGTCATTTTCTCAATATCCGTACCTAAAATACACAAGCAACAAACACAAGCAACAAACACAAAGCATATATTTGGGTATTTTCATGATATTTTATGCATTTAAAGCCCTTTTTGGATGATGAGACTATGTATAAAAGCAGTCTCATCAGTAAGTTCCAAATGGACAAGTAAACGTGGTCTTCTCTTGATCTATAGGGTCGATTGGGATTTGAAAGTATCCAGAAAAACCATCGAGGAAACAAAAGTATTCATTTCCTGCGAGTCTTTCTAACATTTGATCCATAAAGGGTAAAGGAAAATGATCTTTCGTGGTTGCATCGTTTAGTTTTCGATAATCAATACAAACTCTCCATCCAGTGATAGTTCATGTTGGTACTAATTCGTTATTTTCGTTAGTTACTACAATGATACCTCCCTTTTTAGGTACACAATGAATAGGACTAACCCATGGGCTATCGGCGATTGGGTAGATTATTCCAGAGTCTAAGAGTTTAAGGATTTCTTTTTTAACAACATGTTTCACGTTAGGATTTAATCTTCGTTGTTTTTCAACAATCGGTTTCTTGTTATCCAAAAGTTGGATTTTGTGTTTGTAGAACGATGGACATATGCCAGGAATGTCAGAATTTTTCCAAGCAAAATCTTGTTTATGCTTCTTGAGAACGTCAATTAGATCGTCTTTGTGTTCTTCCGAAAGTTGGGATGAAATAATTACAGGGAGTAATTTTTCTTCGTGAAGAAACGCATATTCCAGATGTTCAGGAAGAGGTTTAAGTTCTAAATTTGTAGGAGGTTCTTCGACAGATTTCTTAACTTTGAAATCGGTTTCAAAAGTTATGGTTTCAAATGGTGTTTTGATTTCTTCTTCGATTGTTTCGATTGGTTCATCAGTATGGTCGGCTATGAAGGCATCAAATTCAGCAAAAAGTTCTTCTTCGAGGATGGTTCCTTCGATAGAATACAAAATTTCGCTTCTTTCATCAAGAAGAGCGTCGAAATCGGCTTCAACGATTCTTCAATGACATCGATACTAAAACAAGTATCGTCATTAGAGTACGATTGTTTCATTGCTTCGTTAATAGAAAAAGAAATTCTATCTTCTCCAACTCCAAGGTTGAGTTGTATTTGCTTTACTCTAATTATAGCGTCAACCGTGTGTAAGAAAGGTCTACCAAGGATAAGTGGTACCTTGCTATCTTCTTCCATTTCTAAGATTAAAAAGTCAACAGGAAAAACAAATTTTCCGACTTCTATGAGCATGTTTTTGGCTATCCCAATTAGGTATTGAAAAGAACGGTCCGCGAGGCGAACGCTCATTTTTGTGGGTTTTAAAAAATGTTTAGAGAGTTTAGCATACAAAGAGTATGGCATGAGGTTGATACTTGCGCCAAGATCGGCCAAGGCGTTGCAAGAGTATGAGTGATGGAAAGTACATGGAATTAGGAAACTTCCAGGATCTCCCAATTTTGGTGGTACTTTGTTTTGGACAATGGCAGAACATTCATCATTTAGAAAAGTTGAAGAAACTTCTTCAAACTTATGCTTGCTCTTGATAAGTTCTTTGATAAATTTGCCATAATTTGGCATTCCAGCCAGAACATCGACGAAAGTCATGTTAATTCGAACTTCTTGTATTAATTCGAGGAATTTACCATACTTAGCTTGCATCTTTTGCTTGCGTAAGCGTTGTGGATATGATTCTTTTCGTTTATATGGTTTTGGTGTTTGGTTTTCAGTTGGTTTGGTATGGGTTGGTTGGGCTTCATCCTCATTATCACTATCGAATGGAATTTCGGTTTGTATAACTTGAGTAGGTTTGGTAGGTGATTCGTAAGATAAACCGCTTCGCGTGAATACGGCATTTACATGCTCGTTACGAGCTTGTTGGGGTTGATATTTGTTTTTGTTCTTGGGGTTTGGGTTGGTGTTGCTTGGTAAAGAACCAAAAGCGTGATTCGATTGTTTATCGGCCAAACGATCAAATTTAGCTTCAAGGTTTTGAATGGAAGCTTGGTGGTTTTTGGTCGTAGTTTCGAACTTGGTTTTGAAGTCAGTGAATGTTTCTCGAACAAAAATGTTGGTTTTTCTTTGAGATTCTTTAAAGTTGTCGAGTTTGGTTTTAAGGTTGTTTTTGTCTTTGGTTTGAGTGGGTTTCTTTTTGTCTCGGTCATAACTTGGTTTATCATTTGATCTCCAATTATCGCGGTCGCGATTACGATAATCGTTATAAAATCGAGTTCGACGAAAGGTATTCATGAAGTTGGATTCTTCTTCCTTCGTCATGGGTGTATCATCGTCATCACATTCACTAGAAGGATGGTTTCCTCCACAGTGTTTGTAGGTTTTGTTTTTCATCTCTTTATATTGAGTATCAATTTTAAGAGACATGACATCCATTCGAGCCATAATTTTCTCGGTATCGGTTGGGTTGTTGCTTTCTTCTGCAAAAGCTACGGTTTTTCGTGGGTTTTTGTTTTTGTGATTTTTGGACCAATCAAGCTTAAGCAGGACTTTGTCATCCAATAATTGTTAAGCTTGGTTAGGAGTTTTGTAAAGGAAAATTCCGCCCGCTGCGGCATTCAATGCATCTTGGGTAGCATCGTCAAGGCCATGATAGAAAATCTTGATTATTCCTTCTTTTTTAAGTCCATGACCATGGCAGTTTCTGAGTAGTTCTTTCATTCTTAACCATGCGTCAGTGAGAGTTTCTCGATCTTGTTGAGAAAAGCTTCGGATTTCTCCGAGGAGTTTTTCAAATAGGGCAGGAGGAAAGAATCGACAAATGAAAGCAGTTCTAAGACCTTCCCATGTTCGAATGGTTCATTCATTAAGTTTGTCGAGCCATGACTTGGCTTCTCCAGTCAGGGATGATGGAAACATCATGAGTTGGACGGCTTCGGCTTGTCCTTCTCCATAGTTAAACATTTTACAAATTCCGCTAAATTCTTGGATGTGTTTGTGAGGATCGGTTTTGATTCGACCATCAAATTGGTTATTTTTTACAAGGGTTAAGTGGTTCCCTTTGATTGCAAAATCGTTTGCAATTTCAGGTAAAACGATTGCGGAGCCAGGAGTTGGTGCTACTACTCTATCGGCTGACCACATTGGTTCATCATCGGTTTCCGACATTGTATCGTAACGGTTGATGAGTTTAGTGAGAAATAGGATTTGTGGAAGATTGTCAAAAGGTTGGTAGATTATACGAGGTTGAGGTTGCTCGTGTCTCCTAGCTAAAGGTACACGTCGATGAAGTCTACGTAGCCTTCGGTTAAGGGTACGTTCAGGTTCTGGTAACGGTGATGTTGGTGGTGTTCCGGATGAACGGGTGTGCATCCAACAAGGTTTTTGTTGTTTTCGGTGGAAATGTGCGGCGCACTTTTGGGTTTGTGCGGCGCACTTTGGTTCGCTACAGGAAGTGCGGCGCACTTATTGGTTTGTGCGGCGTACTTTCTTTACTGCAGAAAAAAAATTTGGTTTAAAAATGAGTGGCAAATGGTTCAATTTCTTCAAGGATTATACGAATTTGGTTACAAAACAGGATTATAAGTCCCTGGCAGCGGCGCCAAAAACTTGATGTTCGTTTGCAAGTCTTAAATTTATATTACAAGGTTTAGACAAAACAAGGGACTAGAAGACAAACACGGGCAAGTATACCCTTTCGTTCGTAATACAGCTTTGTAGTGGTAAGCCAGGATCGTTCGTTGAGACTTAGTTTCATTTTGGTAATCAAGATAATAATTTAAGAAAGAAATAGTTGAAATAATATCAATAGTAACAAGTATGACTAATATGGGATAGCTCGTATAAGTTCGTGATGATGATAATAATGATCGAGATATGTTTACGTAGGTAAAGAGTGATAATACTTTTTCGTCAAAACGGCGTTTACACAATTTACTTAGGTTTGATTCAAGACTTACGTTTAATTAAGCGACTAAGCTCAAACAAGTTGCCAACGAGTTCAATATTTTATCAAGTTTCTAAGCGGATCTCTCCAACCAAAGATTCATCAACATAGACAAGTTCTTGCAAACTTATTATAACAATTTGCATTTCTCAACGCCAAACTATCGTAACAAATCAACTTAGATAAAATATGGTTTATAGAACTAGGTGGTAAAATGGTTCTATAACATTAGCTTGAAATCATATATAAAGGATCATATCATAGCATCATCACTAATTATAGTCGCATATCTATATAGTCACAAATAGCTTAGCCTAACATAGTAATCAAAGTAACAATTAGAAAAGAGTGAGAGAACATCATACTTAGATTGGATTGAATAAACGAGTACACAAGTGTCACGATTGTATCGTTCCTCCAAGAATCGAAGAGTGGAATACTCTCGTTACAAGTATCTCCCAAAAGTGGATAATACAGAAATTTTACTAAGAAAGCTAAAATACTCGAGCTATGGAGTATTGAGAGAGAGAGAGATGTGTGTAAAATGAGTGGAAATGGCCTCTATTTATAGTGTTGTCTGGGGTCAAATGTGCGCCGCACTTCTCCGAAAGTGTGCCGCACTTTGGAGACGTGAATGTGCGCCGCACATCTGAGTTTGTGCGCCGCACTTCTGGGCAATCCATAATCTTCTTTCAACAACTTTGGCTTATTTTCATATTGAGGTCCCTTCTTTGTATGTCTTCACTTTACTCCCTCAAACTTTATATCTGCATATAAAACACAACATATTAAGTATTGGTAGCTCTTATTTATACTACAAAGTGGCATTATAATGATAGATTTAATATGTATAATTAGGTCGTTATCACTCCTTGACCATCACGTGACATAGCTCTTAATCTTCAGTGACCCATAAGACAAATAAATTGCATCATATCAATATCATTGGACCAAAATTGACTAATACTCGTTTCAAGCCTGTCCCACTTTTGTTATATAATATTCCCGTCCGTCCCATTCTCAACACTTGAATTACTTGTGAACGCCAATATATATAATTGAGAATATCAAGCTAGTATCCTGGGACCACAGTAGTCACGTGATGCACATATCACAATTTATCAATGCTTTGGCATCATATTACTTTCAACGCTTCACGTCCTATTCTTTTTCCAACTTACCGCGCACAAAAAAAAACTTTTGTCCTTTATTTTTGTGCAGTAACAAATGAATATATCACAGTTTCGATTAATCATCAACAATCTTTAGGGCTTTGAGGAATTAACCCTCTCAATAAACCCTAAAAGTCACAATCACCAAAGCAACAAAAATCATCAATCTAGGGTTCTTTAATCAAACCCTAAAACACAAAAATCAAAGATTCAATCTTTCTTTTTACCTCTTCTTTTTCTGAATTCATGCCCATAACACAACTAATTGCATCTTAGCTATGGTTCATCATTGATCCTTGACCAACTCACCCTAACAAGTCGAAACAACAATAACAATCGATTGGTCTCGGACCAATGCTCATCATTATTGTCATATGCAATCAATAGCTTTGTAAACATAAATTAAATTAGGAAGAGACAAGAGAATGATCAAACATCGTCTTTTTGTGATTAGAGGTTTCTTGAAAAAACCTAAACCAGAAACATTAGCGACACTTTTTCTGTCACAGAACTGTCACAAAACTGGCAAACCGTCGCTAATCTGTCGTGAATTCTAGACATCAACTTCACATCAATATGAACACGAAAAACATCTTATTCTCCTAGATACCAAGAGCCACCCGCTCTGATACCAATTATGGAATCCATTGGATCGTTAGACTCAATGGTTTACACCATTTATCTAGGTTGACTAACATTCTTATGAATTAGCATAGCAGAATAGAATGATAATCAGGAACAAGATGTTTAACAAGATGAATAATTCCCAAGGGGTTTGTATTATTGATGAACACAAACCACTCTAGGCATGTATACATTGAATCCCATGCCTAGATATCAAACATAACAGTAGGTTACATTTGTGAATGGAAGATATGAATAAACCTACGGTCTCGTGTTCCTTTTATAACTTAAGGAATCCAGAGATACATGGAAACTAAATAAAGTATTAATGAATAAATCAAAACAGAAATATCCATAGTTATCATGTTCTGACCAAATCTCCGTCTTTTAATATATGCCAGGGGAAACTTCACAGCAGTGGAAAGTTTCACTAGCAGGGGGAACCAATCCATATTTTGTCCACCAGCTTGAAGTTTCACATAATGTCCTATTTAGTCCTTCTTGTTTCCAAGGTGATTTAACTCATCAACTTTTGACACAACACACATGACAGCGGCCAAGAATAACAATGTCAGTGGCTAAAAACATTACCTTCTATTATTAAATAACTTCGTGTAATTAAAAATTCCATCTCACGTCACTTTTGTTTTTGGACCAGCATATCTCGAATAGTATTCACGTGATGAATAAGCATGGACCAATCACATCAATTCCATGGACCATAAAATAATACTCGTAGTATATACCTGGTAGTAGCATACCTTTGTTGACCTAATGTGAGCACATACTTTTATGGACCATCATCACACGTGATACAATATCCAACACCTCATTGCAGCCCACATCTTTATCACCAATAGCAATGCGAACACAAATATTGTTAAAACAAAATCACGTGTCTCTGCTAACAAAATACTTGGTCCACACCTTTTACTTCCAATCGCATGTCCTTTTTTTGTTTATTTAGTTACGGGACCACAACCACAAAAGAAAGCATATACTAATATTTGATCTCTCAGCTACATCTCTTTTGTCCATGTCTCACATGAACCCTTTCAACTTTACATGTCACGATCAATACATAAATTATACGATCATAATACCTGCATGGCCTTCGATCCAAGACCTGCTGCATTAAATCAGTACTATGTTTTCTTTGTTCCTTGCCAAATCATCATCTTCCACTATGAACATAAGCAAACAAAGTACATATCCAAGCAAAATAATATTGCTGCCAATATCACATGTGAGCAGATCTAGGGTTTTGTAAGAAAAACCCTACAACGAGCATTCTGTTTTAAACATCCATGATTACCAATCACATTAGGGTTCATCCTTAGTTCAAGAACCAACTCACCACGGTTAATGCAATCATCTCCAGCAGCAACGAACAAAGAATCTACGAACATCACCATTGCAGCCAACTTCATCAAAATAACTCCCTCATATTTAATTAGATCTACGATCGCTCCGGTGAGATCCTAGACACATGTGTCAAGAACCTACAGAACAAATTTCATGACGATCCAACGGTTAATGAAGAAGATATCGATGTTTAACCACAGTTGTTCATAGAAAAACTGCATATAAACATCGTCTTTGCAGTGATCTTCGACACCCTATAACTTTTTCTTGGAGGCTGATCTTGATAATCCCTCCGGTGAACATCTAGTCACATATGTGTAGAGAACACATACCAAAATTCATGGCGATCCAACGGTTCACGAAAAAGTTATGGTCTTCTAACTGCTGCTGCGCACACAAAACTGCCTAGAAAACCCTAATACGGATTTTCTCTATTACTAGACAACACGAACACCTTGTTGATCCTAGCATAGAGAGCCACCCGCTCTGATACCAATTGTGGAATCCTAAGATTCCTAGATCTTTAGGCTGCTAGGAACGCATATCATTCATATGTAAAAACATGGCAGAATCGAATGAAACACGTTATGAACAAGATGTTTAGAAACAAAGCTTTGATCTTTTATTGAACATGAAAACTAAAACAAACACCTAGACGTCTTTACAAAGACCCAGACGCCTAGAACACACACTTGTTGTAGGTTTTACATTGTATGAAAGTGATAATAATAACCTACGGGTCTTGTTCCTTTTATAAATTAAGGAACAACATATACATGGAAACAATATAATATAAAATCAAAATAACTTTATCTATGAAATTGAAGATAATAAAAAATCTTCAATGTTTGTCCACCTAAGCTTGAATATATTCATTTTGTCAACTTTATCCCCTCTTGTTTTCATCTAGTAGTTTTGTCACATCAACTTTAATTCCCAACAAAGATTATCATTTCATGAACCTTCAAGTTGCCAATAAGTTCATCAAGTGATAATGTGGTAAGTTCCTTTGATTCATCAATCGTCGTGATTTTAGCTCTCCACTTTGGATGCAACGCCCTAAGAAACTTCCTAACATTGTTCTTTCTAGAAAAACCTTCATCAAGTGCTTTTAGACTAGTAATAATGGTATTAAACCTAGCAAATGTACTATCAGTAGTTTCATCTTCTAAGATGACAAATTGTTCATATTGTTGAACAAGAAGATCGATTTTGCTTTCTTTGACTTGACTATTACCTTGGTGGGTTATTAAAAGAGTGTTCCAAATATCTTTTGCGGTTTTACACATAAAATACTCTTTCTTAGGTAAAGCATTATAAATCACCATTTTAGCCTTATTATTCTTAGCAAGTTTTTTTTAGTGTCATCATTAGAGTTTTCAAAAGAGACTAGTTCTTTCTTTTTAGAAACTTTATTATATTGATAAGACAAAAAGTCACCACTGGTAATAACATGCCAAAGATCTAAATCTTTTGATTTCACATAAGTCTCAAATCTATTTTTCCAAAAAATAAAACCATCGGTTTCAAAAAGAGGTGGTCTTTGCATAGATTGCTCTTCTAAGTACTTGTTGGAATACATAGATCGATTCAAGTTTTAAAATATAATATATTTTAAAGACGCTTGAGCAGCCATACTCTGATACCAATTGTAGAAATTAGAAGAGGGGGGTGAATAGTTTCTTATCTTTACTTGTTTAAAGATCGATTTCAAAAATCCTTTTTTAAAAACTTAGACTTGAGTGATTATGTGAAATATTCTTATGCACAATATGAACAATAGATAGTGGATCTAAACTAATAATCACAAGTATATACAAGTAATGAATAATGAATGTAAAGAGATAAGGAAAAGAAAGATCAAACCAAACACCAAGGATTTATAGTGGATCGGCAACGAAGCTCACTCCTCGTTCCTACTCCACTCATCGAGTACTCCTTACTCGAGAGTTCACTAATCAACAAGCTCCTAAAGGTGGAGAAACCATACACGTCGCTTAACCAATTTCTGACTCTAAGCTAAAAGTCAAGCCCTAATTATAGCTAGGACCAATATACACCAATATACTTTAAGGCCCAAGTATTAACCACAATACGTACACAACTTCCAAATTTACACAATAATTTGGATCTTCACAACAACACAAGAAGGAAATAAATGTTTGATCTTCAATGGATCTTGAGGTAGACACAACACTTCAAGGATGAGAGTGTTCTTCTCTTACACTTGAGAGGATGAGATGAAAGGAGAAAGATTCACTTCTAAACAAGTAGTAATCAACCAAATAACCAAGAATTTGAGTGATTTAAAAAGGTAGATTGAATCTGGAATTTCTGTGCAAAAGAGGTGAAGAGAAAATTTGGAAATGGTCCACTATTTATAAGACAAAGGCCCAACGGCTCTTTCTGAGCGTGGTTCCTTAAAGGCACCTGCGGTTCTTTATTGATAAAAAACCACACCCCTATTTAGGGAACCGCCGAGCATAGACTCCGCTCCTTTTTGTCTTTTAGTGGGTTAGTCACATCTGTGGAATATTTATCCTCAAGGGATATTCCTAAACCATTTGGAATATGCCATTTTCAAATTTTCAAATTTCTAATTTAATAAGACATTTTCTTAAAAATAAAGTTTAATAAAGACTTTTGTCACATTTAATAAAAGGTGAGTTTTAATAAAAACTAAATCCTTGCTCACTTAGTTAGGTTGAGAAACTTGTTTGTACATACCTTAAGTGATAATAGATGAAATGAAAAATACTTGAACTCAAGAATTTGATTTTGGTTGTTTTCGTAAGTGCGTGTTTTTATATATGTCGTAATCAAAACAAAACGAGACCGAAAAATACAAGTAACGATTTTAGGCATCATTGCATTAACACGTAGCATTTTTCCAATGGGGGTTTTGAGAAGCATGAACGTGAGATTTAGGAATTGAAGACACAATGGATGCCTGAAGAGTGGAGAGTTTAGTGGGTTTTATCGTGACAACTTGAGAGCGTATGACCATAGGGTGACGAGAGGTTGTGTTAGTGTTTGAATTCATTTGTGGAGGTTGTGGTGGGTCAGACTGGTGAGCATTGGGAGTAGGCTGGTGAGTTGTGGACGTGGACTGTTGTAGGGAGTTGTTAGGAAATGGGATAGTAGGCATTTGATGTGGAGCGGGTTGTTGTTGAGGCAGGTGTTGGGAGTGGTATGTTGTTGGGTTTGGCGTGTATCGGGTGATTCTTGAATAGGTGTAGTAGTGGGTGAGGTTAGGAGTTTAAGTTGAATAAAGAAAGGTATGTTGCTTTCATTTAGAAAGTCATAAGATGGAGGGTTCGTTGGGGTGACGGATCCAAATGGAAAGACTGTTTCTTTAAAGTTAACATGACGTGTAGGATGATTTTGTTGGTGTCAAGGTTTAGGCAATGGAAGCCTCGGTGATTAGTTGGATAGCCAAGAAAGATACACGGCGTGGACCGAGCTTGAAGCTTGTGGGAGGTGTGTATGTATGGATAACATAGGCAACCACAGTTGCGGATGTGAGTGTATTTGGGTTGTTTGTTAAAAAATTTAGTGTAGGAGATTTCATTTTTGATGGTGGTGGAAGGTAGTATGTTTAGGAGATGTGTAGCCATTAAGAGAGCTTCGGTCCAATATTGGGGCGGGAGATAGGCTTGAAAAAGGAGTGTGCGGATTAAGTTGTTTATTGTTCTAATCATGCGTTCCGATTTTCCATTTTGTTGAGATGTTTTTGGGCATGAGAAACAGAATTCGATTCTGTTGGCTTTAAAAAGGTCGTGTTGCGGTTTGTTATCAAACTCGCCTCCATGATCACATTGGAATGATTTGATTTTTTGTTAAGTTGAGTTTTTACATAGGCACGAAATTGTATGAACTTACTAAAAATATCACTCTTCTTATGAAGAGGGTAAACCTATAAAAAATGAGAGAGGTGGTCAAGTAAAATAACATAATATTTAAAACTACTAACATTTGGAATAGGTGAGGTCCACACATCCGAGTGTACAATATCATAAGTGTTTGAAACAATAGAAGTAGAATGCATGAAAGGGTGTCTTACATGTTTACCGAGTTGGCAAGCATGACACAAAGTAGAAGACTTTGTTTTATTACACGAAATAAATTTATTAGAAGCTAAAACACGTAGAACAACATCGCTGGGATACCCGTGTCTTTGATGCCATGTAGAACGATTGCAAGATAAGAGAGTTGTATGAGTGTTAGTGGATGTGTGGAATGGGTAAAGGTCTCCGGTGCTATCACATCGGAGGAGTATATGACGCGTCCGGTAATCCTTCACATAAAAACCAAAAAGATCAAATTCAATGCTATATAAGTTATCACGAGTAAATTGCCGAACAGAGATTAGGTTTTTGATTATGTGAGGTGTAACAAGGACATTTTTAAGGTATAAAGGGAGATATAATGATGGAAAAATGCAATGTCCGGAGTTGGTCACCTGGATGGTTTCCCCATTACCAACAACAATAGATGTGATGTATTAATACGCTTATTAAAAATAGAGGTGAGATTACATGCGTCCCTCGAGAGATGTGAGGTTGTACCGGTATCCATATACCACCCGCAATAATCATTGTTGTCTGCATAACGAAGGGTGGTTGCATTAAAAGCACGGGGTAAGCCAGTCGGTTGATCTGAGTAATACTAGTAACCATGTGAGGACCCTGGATGTGGACCAAGTGTCCCATAAGCAGAATACACGGGCTGATTTGGAGATGGGCCCAATATGCTTCATGTTGGGCCAAAAGCTTGACCATTATTACCACTAGTTGTACTAGGTCTCATAGCACATCTTGATTGGTTATTAGTAACATGAAAGTGAGATTGAGAGAAGGTAGAAGTACCAGACCTGTTCATGAGGTTAACGCCTTGTTTTTCATGCAAACATTTGCATCGTTCACGAAACCTACATGGACCACATTAGAAATTCTTACACAAAGAAAAAAAGAGCAGAAGATCGTGGGATTGGGAGAAAAGAAATAATGTATTTTAGGAGAGTAATATTGGCTAAGATACCATGAAAGAGTACAATGATTTGCTTGCCTTTACATTCATACGAAGGTTACATATATATAGTACAAAGGATGGGCTTGAGCCCTAACACAGTAATTAACAACTAAGAGGATAACTATACAAACACACTAATTGTAAGTTTATTGATATACTTGCCAGCTAATATATGACTAGGATGTGAGTAATGAATTTATCGACTAATAATCATTAGAATATTCTAGACTATGAGCTTAGGCCGCTAAACATATACATGGGCGAGAACAACCAAAGTGGAGAACAAAACTGGAGAACAACCATAGTGAAGAACAAAACTGGAGAACAACCAAACTGGAGAACTATAATGTCATCTAATACGCCGCCGCAGTTGGAGCAGGAGGAGGCCGAACGCTCAAACTGGGCCGGAAGTCTTCAAAAAGAGACAAGGGTAGTCCCTTAGTGAAAATATCGACATTCCGATAACGAGATGGAACGTGAAGAACGCGAATAGTAAAGGATTATAGTTCATAACAATTATACAAAACCTTTGATTGTAGCCTTTTGTATACCCTTTTAGGAAAAAGAGCAACAAAATAGTGGTAAGCGTTAAGTGTCGGTTTAGGAAAACCGAGCACTAATGACCCAAATGAAGTCCAAGTTCGTTTCCCAAGGAGGCTAGTGCGTTGTGTTGAGAGTTGATTTTGTTTGTGATTATATTTATTGAGAAAGAAATGGGATTAGAAGAGAAAGACGGTTACGAAAATGAATTAAACTACGACGAAAAGGCGTAAACGTAAAACCGTAAATAGTGCCAAAATTGAAATTTTAACCTAAAAATTCCTAAAAATTACTAAAAATCCCAAATAATATTCTAAGAGTTTACAAAAAATCCAAACTTGCTAAAACCTTTTAATTAATTAAATAATGACTTTTTAATGCTAATTAAAACCCTAAAAATCACTTTTAAATATTAAAAAGCCCTAAACAAGATTTTATAGTTTGTAAACCTCAAAAATATCCTAATTAAGCTAAAAACTATTTTTAAAAATTTTAAAACCAATTTAAACTATTTTTAAACACTAAAAAACTATTAAAATGTATTAAATCTTAAATTAATTCTAAAAATTAATTGAAAAGCCTAAAAATTAATTGGAAAGTGACAAAGTTCCTGATTTAATGTCTAGAATCTAGAAAAAATGAAAAAAAGTTAAAAATAAAACTTTTTATTTTTAATAATAAAATAATATTAAAATAATCAAAAAAATAAAAAATTCTTAAATAAATTCTAAAAAATTCTCAAAAATTCTAAATAATCTAACTAAGAAGAAAATGCAAATTAAAGTTCCTAAAACCTTTTAGTTAATTTTATATTAATTTTTAAAGTTCAAAAAAAAAACCTAAAATCAAATAAAATTAAAAATTAAAGTTTTTGAAAACTTTATGATATGTAAACCTCAAAAATATAAATTCAAACTTAAAAACTATTTTTTTGGATTTTTTAACTACTGTTTACTATTTTTAAATTACTTTCTAAAAATAAAACCAAAAATAATCCTAATAAATAAAAGAATAATGGGAAAAATAAAACTTTTAAACAGAAAAGTCTGGAATACTAATCAAAACCTAGGAAAAATGAAATAAGCCAAAAATTCTTAATAAATAAGCTAAAAATAACCAAATAAGCTACGGCTTATTAATATAAGCCAAAGTCAAAACACCCTTAAGTAACTAATGAAACGGATCTTGAATGTAAAAACTCATCTAGATCACTGGTAGAACCCCTCACTCCTGAGCTGCAGGTCGGGGGTTCGAGTCCAGGCAGGGTGAAGTTTTTACAAAAATTTTCTTTTTTTTTTCTTTTTAAAACTTAATCAATAACTTATCTAAGCTTAAAAACACAAATCCAAAACCACTTTTAATCAAGATTAAGCAAACTGAAAGCAAAAATGTGACCAGTTCATGTGTTCTTTCTGAATAAACA
Source organism: Glebionis coronaria (assembly GCA_025667525.1). NCBI lineage: Eukaryota > Viridiplantae > Streptophyta > Magnoliopsida > Asterales > Asteraceae > Glebionis > Glebionis coronaria. The sequence goes on along the minus strand of CM046878.1, from coordinate 458,265,935 downwards.
CAAGTGAAAGTTTACACTTGTGTAATGAGTCCAAGAGGAGCTTGGATGTGATGTTCTTGTGGATGTTTTTAGATAAACAAGGCACCCCTACACTCTTTGGAGTGTAGGGAGTCAATATCAAGCAGAAATCAAACACCTTTAGTAAAAAAATTTCACAAAGAAAGCACACCTAAGCAATTCAATGTTGCTGATGCAAATGACTAGACCTGGGGGCTTTCTAGCTAGATTACAAGCACACCAATGAGATTCAAAGGCTCATATTATGCATACACATTCACCAAAAGATCAACAAACAACCTGCAAACCTAGAATAACCTATACTCTAGCAGATTTCACAAATCAAGAGCAAAATTGCATGAACATACACAGAAAAATTGATTAAGCAGATTTAGGCTAACTTTTTCACTTTTTCACACTTAACTTGCTTCTAACTTGAACCAAACCTGAAATAATCTCACTTAAAACTTATCACTACCCTATCCAAGCTATCTAACACGTTTTCAACTACAAAATCCTACAAACTCTCTTTGTAAAACTTAAATCCAAACACCCCTTTTAAAATCTGTTTTCAAATTTTTTCAAACAGAATGATTTAAAAACACTCTCCACTTGATTCTATAATCATCTAACATGCATACAATCACTACTTGATCAATTTCAAACCATCTTAACAACACTTAAGCAGGTTTTCATGCAAATCACATAATCCACAAACTTTTTCAGAAACTTAAAAATTAAAAAGGAGAATAAGAGCTACCTTGTTGGGCTTACTTCCAAGCCCAACAGTGGCTGATAAGCCACCTCCTACAAGCCCGGGCTTGTGCTGAGGTTTATGATCAAGTAAGCAAAGAAGAGAAAGATTGGAGGTGGTCACTGTTGACACACACACCTTAATATCTTCAAAATGGAATGGCTATTTGATCCCTGCTAAGAGAAAAGAGGACTACAATGTTTCTGTATCACACAACAAATAAGCCTCAAACAAGCTTATCAATTAAGCTGATTTTGGCTTATTTGAGAAAAAAAAAATGAAAACTGATATATATTTTTTTTCTTAGAAACTCTTTCCAAACCAAATCAACAAAAAATTTACTCTTCACATAAGCTTGATAATCAATTGGATTATCAGGCTTATGATATTTAGCTTAAAGCTTTTGGACAAATTTTTAAAACTTAACAAATTTAGTAACCAACTGAACTTAAAACTTGAAAATAAAACTTGGAAATGTAAATTGCATAAATGTAAATGTGGTCCTTTTTGCTTCTCATCAACAATACAACACCCTTTTCATTTCATAAGAAAAGTGGATTTACAGGATTTTGACAAAACGGAGAAGAAAGAACAACTAAACTGCTAAGCCCTAATGCCCTTTAAATAGGGTCACAATGGTTCTAGAAAGCTGAAAAGAAAGCTAAACCCTAATGCTGAACTTCCTCAAATGCCCTTGGATGATTCCCTGAATATGCCCATTTGATGCTCAATTTTGAATTCGTCAAACGCCCATGTGAATTTCTTGGACATTTGTGAAGATGCTAGAGGTGTTAAAATGATCTAGGACGTCCATCTTAGCTTAGGAAGCACGAAATTCGTTGGATTGCTGTCAAGGCTTGTATTGGAGTAGCAGGGGAGCCACGTGGGGGACCCATGAGTCATGTGTGAGGGTTTTTGGGTTGTGGGTTTGGATGAGAGTGACATGAATCAAGGATCTGGAAATAATCAATCCATAACCCTTTGATTTGTTGCTAATTGGTGATTAGGGTTTATAGGTTTAAGAGATTAGCAGGTTGAGGTTTTGATTCGTTTTGGGGATTAGTTTTTTTAAAAAATCTGTTTCCCCCACTTTAAGTAATTAAATGCGTTTAATTAAAGTGAGTGGGTTCAAAAAGGTTTTGTGGTAGGGTTAAAGAGTTGTGGACTGGTTCGTTTAAATAAAATGGACTGGTGGGGGTGATGTGTCACATTTTGGTTGGGTGGTGGGATTTTGATTGTCTGGCAGAAACACCCCCTGAACTCCTTCTTTCTTGTTTCTTTGATTCAATCAGCTCAAAACACAACTCCCTTTGTAAATAACTTTGTTGATTTGTCATTTTTGGCACAATCTTTTTATAATCTTGAAACAAGGACTAAACATGCAATTTCTTCATTTTCCAAGGACTGATTTTGACATGTTTTCAAACTTCAAGGCTTTGACTTGTTGGTTGACTTCTTGGAGGACCATATTTGACAATTTAGGTTTGTTGAGGGACTAAATTTGCCAATTCTTCAAAGTTAAGGGTCCTTTTTGTAATTTTGACAAACTTTAGGGACCAAACTTGTAATTATGAAGATACAAGGGTATAAAGTGTCAATCCTTCAAACTTGGAGGACCAATCTTCAATATTCTTCAAATCTTCAAGGGTTTTCTTTGGAAAATTCCTCACTAGGGCTTGGTTCATCGTGCGGCTTCGTTTCCCGTGTTCGTTTTTGCATGATTCTTGTGATCTTTTGTCATTTTCTCAATATCCGTACCTAAAATACACAAGAAACAAACACAAGCATATATTTGGGTATTTTGATGATATTTAATGCATTTTAAGTCCAAAAAGAACGATGAGACCATGTATAAAAGCCGTCTCATCACTCCCCCATACTAAACCATTGTCGTGCCCTCACGCAATGCTAGAATAAAGTATCGTAGCACTTCCAAATTTCCATTTTATTCACTTTATTGAACGATAAACTAGCTACACTACTACTATTACTACTACTTTGTGTTATAGACATAATGTATGATTTTCATCGCAAAATGGGACGTTTAGGTTCATAGAATAAGAACACGTGAATGCTTCGTTAGAAATAATTTCATCGTCCTCGATTTTCACTTCAATTCCATGCTAAGCGTGCAACGAGATCATTGTCATTATAAGTTAGTAATGCTAACACTACTCATATGCCCTAATCACGTACTTATCCTCCCATTATTCCTAAGTTGTATCTCTTATATTTTATTTTGTCTTGAATGTTTCACGAGGATCCATTGTTGACTTATGCGATAATAGAGATTTAGGTCTAAAAATAGAGTCCTAACGATGTAACTAAGACCATCAAATCAATAACCCCTCCTAATAGACGACGGTGTTAAAAAATTAAGTTGACAAGAAGAATCGATAAACACGGTTTTATAACGGTTTTGAACATGAGACTTATTACCAAGACTTTTATACGCCCCCTAACGGAAGGGCCTTATTATCTTTGGTTTACCTCCATCTTTTATTCAACTTTGCCATAAAGCTTTTATTATGACTTTGGTCTTGCCTTGCCTTTTATTATCCGCCTCATCGGTGGTTTTATTAGCCAAAGACGTATATCCTCACGCTAAAGCGAATTTTAGATCTTTAAAGCTTCGAAGATTAAGGCTTGATTCACTTTCAATTTTGCATAGATTTTTCGGCCTTGTGGGGCTTCAAATTGTTTGCTTGATTTAGGTGAGCACTTGAAATCTTATTATTGGGTGAAGCTTTCGATTATTTGGGTGCCAATACTTCAAAACCGTGACGCTGGCGATACCTTAATGTCTTCCCAATTTAATCACACGGAAGCTACTAGAAAAGACTAGAAACCCAACAATCCTAACTAAACCGCTAAGTCAATATTTATTAAGCAAAAAATATTTACATGCGAAGGGAGAATAAGCATACAACGAGAACACATGAGTTTTTGAAAGAATACGAGTACTCTACGTTTAGCATAGTAACTTATAATTAACTCTATCATTTCTCGTCCTCATTTAAGAGACTTAGCCTAATGTGTAGTTAAGGAATCGAAGCTAAATTCTCAACACGCACGGTCGAGTCAAAAATTACTCTTATTCTCGCCATCGGAAAACCTACATTCGTGTCTTCAAACACTTATAAAACATGAGAAAAATTTTAAAATTTGGCCATTTTTAGCCTTATTTTGCAACAAAACGATGAACTTTGGAAAGCGTGAAGGTTTGGCAAGGCAAGTATCTATTTACCCCCCCATACTAAAGTTAAACATTGTCCTCAATGTTTCGAGTCTAGGGGTGCAAACACCCCCATACTAGAGACGTAGCCGAATGCCTAATCTAGCATGGAAAGGGTGTAACCATTAAATTAATAGCCGTTTATGAAGTGTGCTAAAAACCTAAGGTTAGAACATCAAAAGGATATATCATGGATATTGAGAAATGTCTCCAAAGAAAACGATCGAGTGCTCCCATAAAACGAACACGAGAGGCTCCAATCGTGAAGATCATGATCTAAAAACCACATATCACAAACAACCACGGAACAAAGGTTGGAAGGGCACAAATCCCCACACGTAAGCTACATTAGACTAAGAAAACGATAATATGTACATAGGATAAGCATGGGACTCCCCCACGAGGCACCTCGTTTTTGATTACCGAGTCATGAGCTCGACTCGATCCCCTCAATACTAATTATCATTGGGGAAGGTGACTTGGTCGAGGTAGTTCAAGGATGGAACTTCCCCGCCAAAGTAGTGCTTCAACCTATGTCCATTCACCTTGAAGTTAGGACCATCATCTTGAGCTAGCTCGATGGTCCCATACGGAAATACTTGAGTCACGGTGAATGGACCGGACCAACGGGATTTCAATTTACCGGAAAATATTTTCAATCTTGAATTAAAAAGTAAAACTTGATCCCCAATGTTAAAAACCCGGTTTTTAATTTTTGAATCATGCAACTTTTTAGTTTTCTCTTTATAAATTAATGAATTTTCATAAGCAATGTCTCTCAATTCATCCAATTCATTTAATTGCATTTTTCGGTGTTTTCTCGCGGTCTCCATGTCATCATTACAATGCTTTAGGGCCCAATAAGCCTTGTGTTCTAACTCGATAGGCAAATGACAATTCTTTCCATACACAAGCTTATAGGGAGTGCACCCAATGGGCGTCTTATGAGCGGTCCTAAAGGCCCATAAAGCATCGTCTAACTTATCCGACCAAGATTGTCGGTTTTCCCCCACGGATCTCTCCAAGATCCTCTTCAATGCTCGGTTTGAAACCTCGACTTGCCCACTCGTTTGTGGGTGATAAGCCGTAGAAAGACGATGTGTAACCCCATATTTCCTTAGAACCCTTTCAAATTGGTCATTACAAAAATGGGTTCCACGATCGCTTATGATAGCACGAGGGGTTCCAAACCTAGCAAACAAACTTTTCAAAAACTTAACTACCACACGAGCATCATTGGTGGGCAAGGCCTTCGCCTCCACCCACTTAGAAAGGTAGTCAACCGCAACGAGAATGTACTTATTACCACGAGATGATGGGAACGGCCCCATAAAGTCTATGCCCCAAACGTCAAAGATCTCACATACTTGAATGATATTTTGTGGCATTTCATCTTTTTGTGAGGCTTTTCCTTGTCGTTGGCATGCATCACAAGACTTCACAAGATTTTGTGCATCTCGGTAAATAGTAGGCCAAAAGAAACCGGCATCAAACACCTTTTTAGCCGTGAGATTAGCACCGTGGTGACCACCCGTGGGTCCCTCATGGCAAGCTCGAAGGATGTTAGAAGCTTCGGTGCCAAATACACAACGTCGGATGATTTGATCCGCACACGTTCGAAACAAGTAAGGGTCGTTCCAAAAATAGAACTTGACATCACGAAAGAATGTTCGTTTTTCTTGAGTTGTCATACCCTTAATGATGAAGTTACCCGCATGGTAATTTGCAAAATCCGCAAACCATGGGGTAGAAGAATCAAGCTTAGAATTCACTACACCAAGTGTCTCGAGCGGAAATGTTTCGGTGATTTCCTTAGGCTCGTAAACACTTTGGTGAGGATCTTCCAAACGAGAGAGAAGATCGGCCGCTAGATTCTCGGCTCCTTTTTTGTCAAAGATTTTGTGATCAAATTCTTGAAGGAGGAGAATCCAACGAAGTAATCTCGGCTTTGCATCTTGTTTAGCCATGAGATACTTTATAGCCGAATGGTCCGTATACACTATGCATTTCGTCAAGACGAGATAAGGTCGGAATTTCTCAAATGCATACACCACGGCAAGGAACTCCTTTTCCGTTGTAGTGTATTTAAGTTGAGCCTCGGTCATCGTCTTGCTAGCATAGTGAATAGGCAAGAAGTGCTTATCATGACGTTGCCCCAAAACGGCCCCTATAGCGTAATCACTTGCATCACACATTAGTTCAAAGGGGAGGTTCCAATTGGGAGCAACAAGAATGGGAGCTTCGGTAAGTTTCCTCTTAAGGATCTCAAAGGCTCGTACACAATCTTCGTCAAAGACAAAACGTGCTTCTTTTTCAAGAAGATGTGTAATGGGTCGAGAAATCTTCGAGAAATCCTAGATGAATCGTCGATAAAAGCCCGCGTGGCCTAGTAAACTCCTAACTCCCTTGACGGTTTTGGGATGAGGTAATTTGGCGATGACGTCTACCTTAGCTTGATCTACCTCAATCCCCGCTTTCGAGACCTTGTGCCCTAAGACGATTCCACTTTTAACCATAAAATGACACTTTTCCCAATTGAGCACAAGGTTGGTTTCCTCACAACGTTTTAACATTCTCTCAAGGTTCGACAAACACGAAGTGAAGGAATCACCGAACACGGAAAAGTCATCCATGAAGACTTCCATCGTCTTCTCGATCATATCATGAAAAATAGCCATCATGCATCGTTGAAAAGTTCCCGGTGCATTGCAAAGTCCGAATGGCATTCTACGATAGGCAAACGTTCCATATGGACACGTAAACGTAGTTTTTTCTTGATCACGAGGATCGATGGGAATTTGGAAGTAACCGGAAAAACCATCTAAAAAGCAATAGAAATCGTTTCCCGCAAGACGCTCCAACATTTGGTCCATGAAGGGCAAGGGAAAATGGTCTTTTCGAGTGGCTTCATTCAACTTTCGATAGTCAATGCACACTCTCCATCCGGTCACGAGTCTAGTAGGAATCAATTCGTTGGCATCGTTTGGCACAACGGTCATCCCTCCCTTTTTAGGGACACAATGAATAGGACTCACCCAAGGGCTATCGGAAATAGGGTAAATCATTCCCGCGTCAAGGAGTTTAAGGACCTCCTTTTTGATGACGTCGTGAATTTTGGGGTTCACCCTCCTTTGACTTTGGATTGTTGGCTTGAAATCCTCCTCCATTAATATTTTGTGTGTACAAAATCTGGGATCGATTCCCTTAATGTCGGATAACTTCCACGCAATCGCCCCTTTGTGATCCTTAAGAACATCGACAAGTGCGGTTTTTTCATCATTCGAAAGTTCCTTCGCAATAATAACCGGCAACTTGTCGTCCTCCTCCAAATAGACATATTCGAGGTGAGGAGGTAAATATTTCAACTCGAGAATAGGTGGTTCCTCAAGTGAAGATTTGGGCTCGATACTCATAACCTCCTCGGGTGGAGGAAATGGGAAATCGTTGAGAAAATCCTTGATAATCGAGAAGTCCTCATCGTTGTCGAGGTCTTCGTCAGAAGTACGTGGAACATCGAATTCTTCCAACGTAAAACCACCACCTTCGAAAGGAGTGAAGGTTGGTGTCGAATTATCAAGAATTGGATCTAACATAGTGGGATTGCCACTAGTTTCTTCATCACCAAACCCTAAAACTTCTTGTGAAAATTCCTCGCAAACCACGTCGATCATATCAACGAGGTTTATGGTAGCAACGGAATAAACATGAGAAAGTTGAGAATTTTGAGTTGCGTTTATAGCAAGTTCCTCGTCGTTGAAACGTAAGGTGATCTTTCTAGCATGCACATCAATTAAAGCCATAGACGTATCTAAAAACGAACGACCTAAAATAAGAGGAACTTGAGGATCCGTGGGGATGTCAACAACAATAAAGTCTACGGGATAGTAGAACTTCCCCACTTTCACAAAAACGTCTTCCGCCAAACCACATGCAAGAATCGTGGAATGGTCGGCCAACTCAATAGACATTCGTGAAGGAGTAAGATTAGGAAGATTGAGCGACTTGAAGATTGCAAGTGGCATCAAGTTAATGCTAGCACCAAGATCGGCCAAGGCATAGCATTCTTCCATATCTTGAATTGCACAAGGGATCAAAAATTTACCGGGATCACCGACTTTTTGAGGTATGCGATTAAGATAAACCGACGAACAACTAGACATTTGGTGTAATTTCTCCTTGTTGTTCAACATACTCTTAAAGTTAGCGGCAAATCGAGGCATCATGACCAACGCATCGGCGAAACTCACATTAAAGTGCAAATCACGAAACATTTTCATAAAAAGCTCAAATTGATAGTTGTCGCGCTCTTGTCGTTTCTCCTTCCTAAGTCTCGATGGGTAAGGCAAGGGTGGTGTGGGTTGGGGCATAGGCATAGCCTTTGGAATCTCGGGTTCCAATATGGGTGATGGGTCAACCGTAGGTGTGGCATGAGCGGTACTTTGTGGGCTTGAAATATGCTCCTTTTCGACCACCACCTCGGGTTCTTCCTCAATTTCCTCCACCGTTGGAGTAATTGGTTGAGGAGTCGGTTCTTTAAGTGTCTTACCACTTCGTGTGGTAATCACTTTCATCTCTCCCTTCGGGTTTGAAACGGTGTTACTAGGCAAACTACCCGAAGTAGAGGCTTTGTTCCCTATGACGGCTTCTAAAATGGCATTAAGCTTAGCGTCAAAATTATTAAACTTCACATCTTGGCTAGCGGCTTTTTGGTCAATTCTTTGTTCAAGCCTAGCATGACTTTGCTCTATCTTGTTGTTTTGACCTCGAATTTGGTTAGCAAAATCATTTTTCAATTCATTTCTCATGGCTAGATTTTCCTTAATGAAATTAGCTAACTCCTTTGCGTTCTTAGCCGTGTCCTTAGCTTGATTAGCCATTTGTTCTTGAATGTTTTCCAAAATCTTATCATTTGAAGTAGCGTAATTCAAAAAGTCTAGTGGAAGTTCTTTATTATTTTGAAGACCTTGACTCGTGTTTTGAAAATTACGGTTTTGATTTTGATTTTGCAATTGGCTACTACTACTCCCTTGATTCCCATAGTTGTTATTACCCTTATAATTGTTCCTTTGATTGTTTTGGTAACCAACTTGATTGTTTCGATAATTGTTAGCATTTTGATTTGGTGAAAAACCCGGTGGAGTCAATTGATTAGTGCGAGGAACTTGACCGTTTTGGTTATAAGTTCCCGCGGCCGCGAAGGCACTCGAAGTGTTACCACCGTTGGTAATGCACTCGGAATAATCGTGAGCTCCACCACAATACATACAAGAAACCTCAACCGCTTTAATCGTAGCGGGAGTGGGTTGTTCACCAACTTTAAACTCAACTAACAAGCCTTTCACTATATCAAAAATTTTGTTCTCCAAATTAGCCTCGACTTGGCAAGCATCAACGGTGTGTGACAAACTAGGTGAAGATGAAGACGGAGCCTTACGAACACTCGACGTGCTACGAGGACTATACACCTTAGACCTATTCTCAATGATTAACAATGCTTCCTCGACCGTTTTACACAAGAAATTACCACCCGCGGCGGCATTAAGTTAATCACGCTCATGATCGTTCAAGCCATTGTAAAACGTGTCTATTTGATGCAAGTCGGAAAAACCATGATGAGGACATTCGTGCAACATTTCCTTAAATCTATTCCAAGCCGTTGAAAAACTCTCATTATACTCTTGCGAAAACTTTGAAATCTCGTTTTTTCAAGTGCGTAGTCTTAGAGGGCGGAAAAAATTGGTTCACGAATTTTGAAACGAGATCCTTCCACGTCAATATAGAATTGGGTGGCTCTTTCTCTAACCAAATTTTTACGGGCCCCGCTAAGGAATACGGAAAAAGCATCATCTTAATCGAGTCGTTTGAGACGTCCTTAAACTTGCATGTGGCGGTGAGACGATTAAATTGGCGAATGTGGTTATGCGGGTTGTCCTTTTCGTCCCCTCGAAACTTGTTGTTTTGAATCATGGACAACAAACCCGTCTTAACCTCAAAATTCTCCGCAAGGATAGCGGGAATCACAATCGCTTCTCCATAACCCTCGGTGGGTGCTTGAAGCAACTCCATCATAGTTCGATTAGCCATGGGTGCTTCTTTCACTACAATGGGTTCGTCAATAGGAGAGTCCTCACTAGTAGGAGTGAGTGATTTGTTTCTTCGTTTACGAGCACGTCTTGCTTTAGAGCGAGTTTGCATAAACGTCACGTACAACGAGAAGGCGAGAAAAGAAGATTCTTTTTGGTGTTTTTACTTTTTCAATTTTTTTTGTGGTTTTTGATTGTTTTTAACTTTTTTTTTTGGATTTTTTGGAATGCATTAGTAGACCAAAATCTACAAATCTCCTCCTTAATCAAATCTTTTGATTAAAGAAGCCTCAAGGAATGAAAACGAACACGTGAAGTGAACGCCTTCGATGACTTTAGAACGATGGTGGAACACCAAATCGTTCAAGAGGGTTTAATCAAATGAAACCAAGAAAATATATATGATACTTAATAATACTTTGGGCGGCAAAACCCTCGATTCACTCTCAAAATCAAATACGCACAAGCAAGCGGAGGAAACGAGGCGGCGCGAAGCACTTAAGAGCCTTTTTCCTTTAGGTCGTGAAATACAACCGCCTTATACCCACCTTATAGTTTGTATTTTCAAAATCAAGCTTCACGAAAGTATTTATCTATTTTTGCCTTTTTTTCTTTGGTTTGAGATTCGAATACAATGATCGAGTGATGAAATCCCGAATCAAGGTTGTGATTGCTCACGTATTTGGAGTACTTGTAAATTTATTGTTCTACGTATACAATATAGTAATAGTATTCACAAAAATCGAAAAACGATAATACGTATTAATAGAGTGCTATTAATACAAATACTTTTATGGCTATATATAAAAACAACAATGGTTCAATCAAAACACAACACGCCTCCCCGGCAGCGGCGCAAAAATGATTGTAGCCTTTTGTATACCCTTTTAGGAAAAAGAGCAACAAAATAGTGGTAAGCGTTAAGTGTCGGTTTAGGAAAACCGAGCACTAATGACCCAAATGAAGTCCAAGTTCGTTTTCAAAGGAGGCTAGTGCGTTGTGTTGAGAGTTGATTTTGTTTGTGATTATATTGATTGAGAAAGAAATGGGATTAGAAGAGAAAGACGGTTACGAAAATGAATTAAACTACGACGAAAAAGGCGTAAACGTAAAACCGTAAATAGTGCCAAAATTGAAATTTTAACCTAAAAATTCCTAAAAGTTACTAAAAATCCCAAATAATATTATAAGAGTTTACAAAAAATCCAAACTTGCTAAAACCTTTTAATTAATTAAATAATGACTTTTTAATGCTAATTAAAGCCCTAAAAATCACTTTTAAATATTAAAAAGCCCTAAACAAGATTTTATAGTTTGTAAACCTCAAAAATATCCTAATTAAGCTAAAAACTATTTTTAAAAATTTTAAAACCAATTTAAACTATTTTTAAACACTAAAAAACTATTAAAATGTATTAAATCTTAAATTAATTCTAAAAATTAATTGAAAAGCCTAAAAATTAATTGGAAAGTGACAAAGTTCCTGATTTAATGTCTAGAATCTAGAAAAAATGAAAAAAAGTTAAAAATAAAACTTTTTATTTTTAATAATAAAATAATATTAAAATAATCAAAAAAATAAAAAATTCTTAAATAAATTCTAAAAAATTCTCAAAAATTATAAATAATCTAACTAAGAAGAAAATGCAAATTAAAGTTCCTAAAACCTTTTAGTTAATTTTATATTAATTTTTAAAGTTCAATAAAAAAACCTAAAATCAAATAAAATTAAAAATTAAAGTTTTTGAAAACTTTATGATATGTAAACCTCAAAAATATAAATTCAAACTTAAAAACTATTTTTTTGGATTTTTTAACTACTGTTTACTATTTTTAAATTACTTTCTAAAAATAAAACCAAAAATAATCCTAATAAATAAAAGAATAATGGGAAAAATAAAACTTTTAAACAGAAAAGTCTGGAATACTAATCAAAACCTAGGAAAAATGAAATAAGCCAAAAATTCTTAATAAATAAGCTAAAAATAACCAAATAAGCTACGGCTTATTAATATAAGCCAAAGTCAAAACACCCTTAAGTAACTAATGAAACGAATCTTGAATGTAAAAACTCATCTAGATCACTGGTAGAACCCCTCACTCCTGAGCTGCAGGTCGGGGGTTCGAGTCCAGGCAGGGTGAAGTTTTTACAAAAATTTTCTTTTTTTTTTCTTTTTAAAACTTAATCAGTAACTTATCTAAGCTTAAAAACACAAATCCAAAACCACTTTTAATCAAGATTAAGCAAACTGAAAGCAAAAATGTGACCAGTTCATGTGTTCTTTCTGAATAAACACAAGTGAAAGTTTACACTTGTGTAATGAGTCCAAGAGGAGCTTGGATGTGATGTTCTTGTGGATGTTTTTGGATAAACAAGGCACCCCTACACTCTTTGGAGTGTAGGGAGTCAATATCAAGCAGATATCAAACACCTTTAGCACAAAAATTTCACAAAGAAAGCACACCTAAGCAATTCAATGTTGCTGATGCAAATGACTAGACCTGGGGGCTTTCTAGCTAGATTACAAGCACACCAATGAGATTCAAAGGCTCATATTATGCATACACATTCACCAAAAGATCAACAAACAACCTGCAAACCTAGAATAACCTATACTCTAGCAGATTTCACAAATCAAGAGCAAAATTGCATGAACATGCACAGAAAAATTGATTAAGCAGATTTAGGCTAACTTTTTCACTTTTTCACACTTAACTTGCTTCTAACTTGAACCAAACCTGAAATAATCTCACTTAAAACTTATCACTACCCTATCCAAGCTATCTAACACGTTTTCAACTACAAAATCCTACAAACTCTCTTTGTAAAACTTAAATCCAAACACCCCTTTTAAAATCTGTTTTCAATTTTTTTCAAACAGAATGATTTAAAAAGACTCTCCACTTGATTCTATAATCATCTAACATGCATACAATCACTACTTGATCAATTTCAAACCATCTTAACAACACTTAAGCAGGTTTTCATGCAAATCACATAATCCACAAACTTTTTCAGAAACTTAAAAATTAAAAAGGATAATAAGAGCTACCTTGTTGGGCTTACTTCCAAGCCCAACAGTGGCTGATAAGCCACCTCCTACAAGCCCGGGCTTGTGCTGAGGTTTATGATCAAGTAAGCAAAGAAGAGAAAGATTGGAGGTGGTCACTGTTGACACACACACCTTAATATCTTCAAAATGGAATGGCTATTTGATCCCTGCTAAGAGAAAAGAGGACTACAATGTTTCTGTATCACACAACAAATAAGCCTCAAACAAGCTTATCAATTAAGCTGATTTTGGCTTATTTGAGAAAAAAAAATGAAAACTGATATATATTTTTTTTCTTAGAAACTTTTTCCAAACCAAATCAACAAAAACTTTACTCTTCACATAAGCTTGATAATCAATTGGATTATCAGGCTTATGATATTTAGCTTAAAGCTTTTGAACAAATTTTTAAAACTTAACAAATTTAGTAACCAACTGAACTTAAAACTTGAAAATAAAACTTGGAAATGTAAATTGCATAAATGTAAATGTGGTCCTTTTTGCTTCTCATCAACAATACAACACCCTTTTCATTTCATAAGAAAAGTGGATTTACAGGATTTTGACAAAACGGAGAAGAAAGAACAACTAAACTGCTAAGCCCTAATGCCCTTTAAATAGGGTCACAATGGTTCTAGAAAGCTGAAAAGAAAGCTAAACCCTAATGCTGAACTTCCTCAAATGCCCTTGGATGATTCCCTGAATATGCCCATTTGATGCTCAATTTTGAATTCGTCAAACGCCCATGTGAATTTCTTGGACATTTGTGAAGATGCCAGAGGTGTTAAAATGATCTAGGACGTCCATCTTAGCTTAGGAAGCACGAAATTCGTTGGATTGCTGTCAAGGCTTGTCTTGGAGTAGCAGGGGAGCCACGTGGGGGACCCATGAGTCATGTGTGAGGGTTTTTGGGTTGTGGGTTTGGATGAGAGTGACATGAATCAAGGATCTGGAAATAATCAATCCATAGCCCTTTGATTTGTTGCTAATTGGTGATTAGGGTTTATAGGTTTAAGAGATTAGCAGGTTGAGGTTTTGATTCGTTTTGGGGATTAGTTTTTTTAAAAAATCTGTTTCCCCCACTTTAAGTAATTAAATGCGTTTAATTAAAGTGAGTGGGTTCAAAAAGGTTTTGTGGTAGGGTTAAAGAGTTGTGGACTGGTTCGTTTAAATAAAATGGACTGGTGGGGGTGATGTGTAACATTTTGGTTGGGTGGTGGATTTTGATTGTCTGGCAGAAACACCCCCTGAACTCCTTCTTTCTTGTCTCTTTGATTCAATCAGCTCAAAACACAACTCCCTTTGTAAATAACTTTGTTGATTTGTCATTTTTGGCACAATCTTTTTATAATCTTGAAACAAGGACTAAACATGCAATTTCTTCATTTTCCAAGGACTGATTTTGACATGTTTTCAAACTTCAAGGCTTTGACTTGTTGGTTGACTTCTTGGAGGACCATATTTGACAATTTAGATTTGTTGAGGGACTAAATTTGCCAATTCTTCAAAGTTAAGGGTCCTTTTTGTAATTTTGACAAACTTTAGGGACCAAACTTGTAATTATGAAGATACAAGGGTATAAAGTGTCAATCCTTCAAACTTGGAGGACCAATCTTCAATATTCTTCAAATCTTCAAGGGTTTTCTTTGGAAAATTCCTCACTAGGGCTTGGTTCATCGTGCGGCTTCGTTTCCCGTGTTCGTTTTTGCATGATTCTTGTGATCTTTTGTCATTTTCTCAATATTCGTACCTAAAATACACAAGCAACAAACACAAGCATATATTTGGGTATTTTGATGATATTTAATGCATTTTAAGTCCAAAAAGAACGATGAGACCATGTATAAAAGCCGTCTCATCAACCTTAAACGGGATCAAAGCACACATATAGCGAAAGCGATTTAAGAAGATCATAATAAAATAATTATAATTAATCGAGTTAGGGTTACGTACCTTTTAGCTAATGCAAATCCACAAGATAAAGAACGAATCACCAATTAGGGTTTATAACGAACACCACCAAGATATAGTCTAAAGTAAGACTATATTACGTTCTTGTATACACGTAATACAATGAGCTAACCGTGATTCTAGCACGTGTAAACCGAGCTTCTACGCTTGTGGAAATATCTACCCAACAACCCTAAAGAGGGGCTAGGACTAGATTATATGCAAAACCAAAAACCAAGAACACCAACCGAAACCCTTTGTGGTTTCTTTCTTGCGGTCGGTTAAAGAGAAGATAAGGGAAGAGATTAAATTTATGAGGGTCAAGGGTGTTTATATAGGCTTAGCAAACTTGCAAACCAAGTAAAACAAATAAAAGGAAAAAATTTCCTTCCCCCTTGTCTCCATAACCGGCCGACGAACACCCCCTTGTGGGGTGTTCCGGAACCTTCTTTTCTTCTTCCAATTTATTCCACAACGCTCGTTAATACTTAACTCTTAATTATTTAATGATCGTTAAGTAATAGCTCGATTTATTTTAATAAATACAATAAATATATTTCTTAAATAAATTAACTCTTTACGTATTGAGTGCAATCCCGTAATCTCGAGTTCGATCCTATCACACGACTATTAAATATAAGTCCATAAACTTTCAGCTCCCACTTGGACATATTTCGAATATCGTGATTAAATTGACTAGCGTCTAGTTACACTAGCAAGGTCTCTAGTACAACTCGAGTAAGGTATCCTGGATAAAACCTTTTAATGATTCATTATTATTATTATCCTTTTATTTTTAATACAACGTTAATAAGGATATGGATCTCAATCATTCCTTTCATTAACCATTCTGTTTCTCGTTCACAGATTAATCAAGATTACCAAAACAAATTTGGGTGTAGCCACACAAACATCTTACTAATCTCATGAGGGACCCAACTGTATTATACTCCAAAACAAACTTGGAGGAAATAAATTCCATATTGACTACAACAAAAAACCTATGAAATTTGCAACACTTTTGAAAATATTCCTTATAGCTACCAGTTACATTTAGCATTAGATTATTCCACAAAAATGCACTAGATTCAAAACAGTTTTCTGGTATCTCGGGTCTAAGGATAACTATTTATGATTTACTTGATGACAAAGATCCAAAAAGTAAAATCATATAGTTGGGATAAGTCCAATATATGATTCATCGAATATCATCCAAAATTGTTCAATATAATTTCAAGTATACTCTATCGCAATTGTGATTTTTATTAACTTAATAATATTCCCATATTATTAATCGACAACGGACATTTATCATAACAATTTTTTCATAGATTAAAACATGTAAAACATGATACAAAATTAAATAACAAGAATAAACGAAACTCAATCTTTATTTCATTAAATAATAATGTCTTAACATCCTTTATCCCAATAATAATCACATATTTATTGCATGAAATCGCTAGCTAGTTGCAACCCAATAGCCTTGGCATGCTTAACTACCTTTGGTCTAGGCAAAGCCTTAGTAAAAGGATCAACTACTTTATCATATGTGTGAACTTTTATTAATTTGATTTCACGAGCTTCTACTTGTTCTCGGACGTAGTGATGTCTACGCTTAAAGTTTCTGGCTCCTTTCATGACTCCAGAATCATTGGTGAATATTATTGCAGCAGAATTGTCACAATATATATCAATAGGTTCTTTAATTGAAGGCATCACTTCAAGATCTCCAATAAACTTCCTAATCCAAACAGCTTCCATTGCAGATTCTGAAGCAGCAATGTACTCAGATTGAGTAGCATGCATTGCAATCGTTGTCTATTTCTTGCTCTTCCAGTCAACTGCTCCTCCATTGATAACAAACACGTAACCCGTCTGAGACTTTGTATCGTCTTTATCACATTGCCAGGACGCATCACAGAAACCTGTTACATTCAGTTCTGTGTCTGGTTTCCCTCCAAATATCAAAAACATATATTTTGTACTCCTCAAATAGTTAAGAATATGTTTAACAGCAGTCCAGTGGAGCTTCCCTGGATTATGTTGGTAACGACTGACCAAGTTCTGAGCAAACTCCACATCAGGCCTTGTGCATCTTACATCATACATAATAAATCCTATAGCTGAAGCATAAGGTACCCTCTGCATGTAAGCCTCCTCTTCAGGAGTTGATGCATCCATCTCATGACTTAATTTATGCTTAACTTCCATAGGTTGTAAACCTTTCTTGTAATTATGCATATTATACTTCTTCAATATCTTATCTATATAAGCATCTTGACTAAGACCAATTAATTGTCTTTTCCTATCTCGATAGATCTTAATTCCTAGAATGTATGCAGCTTCTCCTAAATCCTTCATAGAAAAACATTTACCAAGATAATCCTTAACAGCTTTAAGTCTTTTAATGTTACTTCCCATGATTAATATGTCATCAACATATAGGACTAGAAATACTACATCACTCCCACTAGCTTTGCGATATACACATGGCTCATCATGATTTTGAATAAATCTAAACATTTTGATTTCTTCTTTAAATCGTTTATTCCATTGACGTGATGCTTGCTTCAAACCATAAATAGATCTTTGAAGTTTACACACGTGCTTTGGATTTTTAGGATCAACATACCCTTCCGGTTGTTACGTATAGATG
This sequence comes from Glebionis coronaria, assembly GCA_025667525.1. Lineage (NCBI taxonomy): Eukaryota > Viridiplantae > Streptophyta > Magnoliopsida > Asterales > Asteraceae > Glebionis > Glebionis coronaria. The sequence continues at coordinate 458,248,204 of CM046878.1, read as the reverse complement.
TCTTCATCTAAGCGACCGTTCAAGAAGGCAGTTTTAACATCCATTTGCTATATCTCATAGTCATAGTATGCTGATATAGCTATGAAAATCCTAATAGCTCTTAAGTCTGCTACAGGAGAAAATGTCTCCTTGTAGTCTACGCCAAAAGTTTGAGTAAAACCTTTAGCTACTAAACGGGTTGTATAGGATTGTATTTTTCCGTCCATGTCGGTTTTCTTCTTGTATATCCGCTTATGTCTCACTACTTTAGCATTTGGTGGTGGATCTACAAGAATCCAAACATCAATAACTTTCATGGATTTCATTTCCTCATTCATAGCAACCATCCACTTATCCTTCTCAGGATCAAGCATGGCGGATTTATAATTAGCAGGTTCTCCAAGATCCCCTAATTCATCATCATCCTCTATATTAAGACATATATTGCTATTTGCGTTTTTAATCCTTTCAGATCTAAGCAGAGGAACTAATGCTGGTGGAACCGCCAGACTTTCTGGTTCTCCAAGAATTATTTCGCTAGTGTTTTCAGAAGGTAATGTATCTATATGACTCTCTTCAAGATCATAATTTCTCCCACTGAATTCTTGATTTGCAAGATCACTTTCCAAGAAGTCTCCATACCTAGCAACAATTACTTTGTTCTCGGGTGGATAATAAAAGTAGTGTCCCGGAGTTTCCTTAGGGTATCCTACAAAGATACATTTTATCGTTGTTGGAGTTTGTCACCCAAGTCACGTTTCACATACGCCTCGCAACCTCAGACCTTTAAATAAGACAAATATGGCTTTTTTCCATGCCATAGTTCATATGGTATCTTATTAACCTTCTTCGTGGGAACCATATTTAAAATGTGAACCGCAGATTCTAAGGCATAATCCCAAAAGGATAATGGTAAAGTTGTAAGATTAAACATAGATCGCACCATATCTAATAGTGTACGATTTCTCCTTTCGGATACACCATTTTGTTGTGGAGTATATGGAGAAGTAAGATGCTGAACATTTCTATTCTCACGTAGATAATCTTTAAACTCTTGACTTAAATATTCACCACCTCTATCAGAACGAAGAGCTTTAATCTTCTTTCCTAGTTGCAATTTTACTTCTTCTTTAAACACTTTGAATGTTTCAAATACCTCATGTTTATACTTAAGTAAACAAACATAACCATAACGGCTATAATCATCCGTAAATGTTAAGAAGTAGCTAGCACCTTTCCTTGACACATGTCTAAGTGGTCCACACACATCAGTGTGTATTAAACCAAGTAGATCAGTATCTCTTTCAATATTGCTATTAAAAGGTTTCTTGGTCATCTTACCAGAGATACAAGACTCACATTTATCAAATGATTCATCATTGATATTTTCCAAAAGACCTTCACGTTGAAGCTTTTGTATACGAGTCTTCCCAATATGGGCAAGTCTACAATGCCAAAGATAAGAAGAGTTCTTGTCAAACTTTCTCTTCTTCCTCATGCTAATTACGGAATTATTATTATACTTGGAATTATCATGCATGTCTATTTCAAACACACCATTTACAGAAATAGCATTAAAAAAGAAAATACCATCTTTCCAAACAGAAATTCCATTATTATCAATAGTGTGAACAAATCTAATATTCAACAAACAAGAAAAGGAAATAACACCCCTAACAATTGTAGGTGCATAATGACAATCATTTAAAATCAGTACTAAACCCGAAGGTAAAACTAAATTAAATGTTCATATAGCTTCAACCGCTGCTTGTGCGCCATTGTCTACTTTCAGAAATTGTTCCCCATAGGATAGCTTCCTTTCCAACTTAAATCCATGCAGCGTATTACAAATGTTAATACCGCATCCCGTATCATATACCCAGGAATTTAATTTGTATGTCAAATTAAATAATTCAATCATAAATAAAGTACCTGAAGCTACAGCGCTCTACTCAGACTTCTTCTTTATTTCTCGCAACTCTTCGAGGTAAAGAGGGCAGTTCCTCTTCCAGTGACCACTTGCCTTGCAATGGTGACAAGTCTCATCCTTCTGAGATTGATTCTTCTTGACAAAGTTCTGCTTAGGTTTCGAATAAGTCGCAACTTGCTTGCCCTTATCGCCCTTGACTTTGCCTTTCTTCTTGTTCGCTTGCGGTTTTGGCTTACTCACTCTACCCTTTTGTATGGTTAATACATGAGGAGTATAGGTAGATGCCTTGTCCTTTAACCCCTTTTCATAGTCAATAAGCATTGCATGCAAATCATTAACTGTCTTCCCCATGCAATGCATATTATAGTTTATAACAAAATCATTGAAGTCCTTGTTAAGAGACCTATTTATCAAGTTAATAGCTATATTATGATCATAGGGTTGTCCTAGTGCAATGAGTTGTTCCATATAACCCCTCATCTCCATGTAATGTGCACTAACAGACTTTCCAAGAGTTTGCTTGCAACTATGCAAAGCATCTACTAAGTCGTAGATCTCCATAGCTTGCGGCTTCTCGAACATAGCCTTGAGTTCATCCAGCATACGCTTAAGCGAAAATAGCTCATAATTCTTTTGAAGTGGAGGGGACATTTTCCCTAGAATTAAGCAATCCACATCCGAGTAGGGCTGAGCATCGGTCTAGGACCGGAGCGGAACGAGGACCAAATGGTCCAAAACCCCGGACCGAGACCGGACCGAAATGGTCCGGCCCGGTCCGGTTCGGTCCTATTAGGCATAACCGACAATATTTTGGTAAAACCGAACTGGACCGACCGGACCGAGGACCGAACCCCGGATCGATCGGACCGAAATTGTTCGGTCCGGTCCGGTCCGGTCAGGTTTTCTGGTCCAGATCAGTTTTAGGTCCGCCGTGCTCAGCCCTACATCCGAATGCTTCTTAATAGTAGCAGTGTGTCCAAGCCTTTCGGCTTCAGAAGCTCCTTCAGCAAGATCCTCCGGATAAGGAGTGGTCAAGATATCAATAGTACCTGCTACTCTCAAGACAATTCTTAGTGAGCGGTACCAATCATTGAAGTTAGGGCCAGTAAGTTCAGAACGATCAAAAAACGTTTTGAACGCATAACTTATAGTGTTATTGTCGGGTTGAGCCATTTCTACATAAATAAGTTCAAATATTAGTATTTTCGATAATAAAATACTTTCAAGAAAATAAAATTACCCCCGGTATATAAACCATAGTATTTTTCTTGAATCCTAGAACATATATTGACATAGATCCATTACATTAGTTGATCTGCTAGTAATGAATGTATTCAACATAGTGACTTGTCGAACAATTCAATTGACAAATAATTTTCAATTTCTAGATATTTAAGGGATTTACATTGCCAAAAGAACGCTTTTCATTGTAAACATGTTTCATCCCTTCTGAATGCTTTAAGTTTCCAGATCTCACTGAGTAACTTAATTAAGTCGTCTAATCTGAATAACGTAAAACTATCACGCAAATTCTTATTCTATGAAAGTTTTCTTTCCATCATAACATCGTCCAAAACTCATATGACAACGTAGTAATTTCAAGTGTTCGTCAATTAGATAGCATTCGACTTAAATTTTAAGGGTATAAATTTGATGTCAAAATCAATGTATGGAGAAGCATGCATACAACTCCATATCATAAGTTTAATAAAACATTTAGTAAAATTTTTCACGAGACTAAATTTATACATAAATTATGTTGAGGTATTGGTTAAACTAATCAAAGAAATTTACCCACAACTATTCACAACGTACTTATTCTAGAACACGGCAAAAGTACAAAGCAATAACCTTATTCATTGTGTTTCAGATGTGAACTTGCGGTAAATCAACGTTAAGGTATAATGCAAATAATAATCGTAGGTAATTTCAATTTGAGGCACAGGCGAGCCGGAAATTTGGTCAGCGACTAATGGCTTAACACCTCCTTCCTTAACCGGGTACATGACCAACGGTGCGTTATACCCACATTAGAGTTTGTCAAAAGGAGTAGACTGTTAGATTATTATTGCAATTCACCAATCAACGTAATTCTATGTAATTTAGATCTCAAAACAAATCTTAATTTAATATGATTTAGTCCATATTATTTTTCTTTAAAAAACCCTTGTTTACAACAATTCGTACAATTTTAACATAAAAAAGTAAAAAAACTAAATCATAAACACATAATAAAAATTTATATGTGCGATAAATAAATAAAATAGCCACATGCATACGATTTATTCAATAATCATCAAATCTAGGTTTTTATATTCATATAAAAGTCTTCCCTAATTAAAGATTTATTGAATCAAATAAACACGTAGCACATTTAATTTACGATCCATGAAAACATGCACGTTATCATGGATCCACCCTCAAATCTTAACAATTAAATCTCTACGGATCGTAACCTTTAATCTACATGACATAACAATTAATCATACAATTTAGTCTAAAATTATCCAACATGTAATTTAGAGTTTCAAAATTTTTTATTTTTTGTATAAAAATCGGCCAAACCCTAATTTTTAAAAAACAAAACCTTAATTTTTTCTTTAAGAAAACCTAAAAAAATGTGGTTTTAACTCAAAACAATTATTAGTTAAAAAAAATTTAGATTTTCGATAATTATAACATGTTAAAACGGCTCTCGATGCCACTCAAGGTTTATAGTTCATAACAATTATACAAAACCCTAAACGAGATCAAAGCACACATATAGCGGAAGCGATTTAACAAGATCATAATAACACAATTATAATTAATCGAATTAGGGTTACGTACCTTTTAGCTAATGCAAATCCACAAGATAAAGAACGAATAACCAATTAGGGTTTATAACTGATGTATGTATTTTGTATATTTCTTTTAGGAAAAATAAATAACAAGCGGAAAGTATTAATCAATACGGTTTAGGAAATCCGTAAAGACGAAAATTCCAAGTTCGTCCTCGGCGGAGGTGTATGTGTATTAGGCCAATATAATAAAAACATTGTTTGGATCGGTGTCGTTTTTGGGTATAAAGAGAGAAAAATTAAAGACGAGTTACACTACGGTTAAACTACGACATAGAACGTAAAAACGTATACGAAAAGACGTAAAACGCGATGAAATTAAAATTTTAATCTAAAAACAAATTAAAAATTAAAACTAAGTCTAAAATAATATAAATAAGAATAAAAATTCAATAAATAATTTTTAAAACCTTTTATTAATTAAATATTCAATTTTAAATGCTAATTAAAGCCCTAAAATTAAATATAATTAACAAAAATCCCAAAATATTATTTTATCAAACAATTATATTACTTATATTAATTAAACACTAGAAAGTACTTTTCATAAAATTTTAAAACTATTTTTATATTTTTTAAATGCTAAAACACTTTTTAAACTAAAATAATCATTAAAAAATAATAAAAAATGGGAAAGATAATTTTTCTTTTTGAAAAATCTTAAAACACTTAACTAAAACTATTTTTTTTGAAAAAAGTAATTTTTACCCTAATTAGACAAAACAGTTTATTTAAAAATCTATTTTCACTTAAAATAATTCTAAAAAATAAATAAATAAAGTGAAAAATGAAATTACTATTTGGAAAATCTTAAAATACATTACTTAAACTAATAAAATTGGAAAAACTGAAAAATATTACTTTTTACCACTAAAAGACAAAAACATAATTAATTGAAACTATAAATAATGCAAAAAATGTTAAAATAATCAGAAAATAAAAACTAACTTTTCTAAAAATATTAAAATAAATAAACTAACATAGGAAAATTAAAATCACTAAAAAAGAATGAAAAAAGGGCACTAAAGACAAAAAAAATCCAAAGACTAATAGTGACAGGTCTGGGCTTTTGTCTTATAGTGAAGCAGTGGCTACTTTTACACTATCAGTGGGAATTTCTTCCCACTGCTCTTGATCAAAAAAACGAATTTGCTTGTTTTTAGCTTGATTGTGAGTATTGTTTGTAGACAAAGGCACCCCCACATCAGTGGAGTGTGGGAAGTTAATATAAGCAATAAAACACACAAGCTTAACACAAAATAAGCACACAATTAAGTTGTCTAAGTTACTGATGAAGAAGAATAGGGTCTGGGCACTATTGCTGATTTATATGGTCTAAAGTTGAGATTTAGACCTCAAAAACTAGCAACCTAGCTTACCACAACCAAAACCAATTGCATACAATCCTAATCTAACATTTAATCTACTGGATTCCAAAATTTAAACATTTAAAACTCAAAATTAAAAGTCTAAATGGCCTATTTTATTCTAAGCAGATTTTAAGGCAAACTTTGAAACACCAAATTTCTTAAAAACTCTGAATTACCTTTCAACTCTTATTCAAACATACTTTTCATCAACTAATGAGAATGTATGATCTATTTATCTTAAGTCTTGTGTCACCTAAGACTGGCAAACCACAAAACCAAACACCCCTTTACTAACTGATGAACAAGAATTTTGCAAACAAAAACTTTCAAATCAAACCAAGACCTACTGAAAACTAGCATGTATAATCCACTGACATGAAACAAGCATAAATCAACTATTAAACTAACAACCTAGCAGATTCAATCAACACACATAAATCACTCAAATTATCATAAAGTATACTTAAGTGGTTCAAGCCAATACCAACAAGCTGATGCCTTCCTTAAGTCTACTTTTTGCTAGAATGAGCTTATAGGAGTATGTAGAGACCTCTTGGTTGGTGGTTCTACAACAGAACACAAGAGAACAAATATGTCTTCAAAAATTAAGGTAAATGGATGGTGGTGAGACTACAACAGTCACACACCACCACTTGTTTTTTGGTATATGCAAATAAAACAAAGAAAAGAGAACAAGAGCTTCAAAAGCTAACCATAAGCTGGTGTCAGCAGCTTATGGTGAGCTTATGAGACAGTAACTTAAAATAATAAAATGGAGCTTTTGAAAATCCAAACTTTTAAAACCCTTTGAAAAAATATGATAACCAAATGAAATGTTAACAAACCATAAACAACAAACCTTAAATCTTGATTGTTAAACAAGATTAAGGGTTGCCTCTTATGGTTTGGGTCCCAAATTCTGATGAACAAGAAATTTTGAACAAAAACTTTGGTGAAACTAAAATGGAACTCTCATAATTATACTAACATAAAACTTAAATTGCGTTAAAAGTAAATGGAACTCAAAGAATGAACAGAATGCAAGGCTAATTTATCCACTTTAAATATTCAGAAAAAGATGGTTTACAAAAATTGTTTAAAATCTAGAACAAGAAAGGGGTGCCACAGGTTGGACCTCCTTTTATAGTGATACTAGGATAGTTCTAGAATAACAAAAACCCTAACAATGATCTACCATTTTTACCCTTGCTGAAAATTCAAATTCTTGGTCAAAAATCGTCCCATGTGATGCACAGTTGTCTTGGATGATCATAGCCCTTCTTTTGAGTCCTTTAGGAACAAGTAATCCTTTAGAGACGTTAGATGGACTGCAGATTCTGTTTTTGCCATTTTTGAAGGAGCAAGGGAGCCTTGTGGGGCCCTTTGTGGTCACAGGAAGTGGGTTTTATGAAGTGGGTTTGAGTGAGGGTATTGGTGATTAAGGATCTTGAGGGTTTCAATGTTTGATTTTTGGTAATTAAGATAAACCCAATTAGGGTTCTTGGTTCATATCTGGGTTTAAGGGGTGATGAGAGGGTGGGTTTAATCTGGTTTAAAGTTTAAAACAATGTTAGGCGCCCTTTTTATTTATTAAACAAAGTTTTAAAAATTGGTTTAATAAATAAACGGGTTAAGATGAGTGGATGGTGAGGTGTAGTTTTGGTGGAGTGTCATTGGTTGGTGGAAGTAGTGGGGTGACGTGGCGTGGGCTGAGTGGTGGAGGGAAGTTATGTTGTTAGGCAGGTTGAGTCCTTATACTCCCACAAATTGTTCAAACAAAGTCTCACAACTTAAAACTCCCATTTCCTTTGATATAGACTTTTATCTAATTACAAAAATGGTCCTTGTCTCCTTATATACTTTAAATAAGGACTAGAAATGAAATTTGCTCAATTTCCAAGGGTCAATCTTGTATAATGTTCAAACTTTAGAGAACCCAAAGTAAATTATGATCACGAGGGGTATAAAGTGACAATTCTTCAAACTTAGAGGACCAATCTTGTCAAATCTTCAAACTTCAAGGACTGCAATGGAAAGTCATGATTTGGGTCCGGTTCTTTGTGCGGCTTCATTTCCCATGTTCGTTTTTGCTTGATTCTTGTAATCTTTTGTTAATTTCACGATATCCGTACCTAAAATACACAATGAACAAACACAAGCATATTTTGGGGTATTTTAATGATATTAATAGCGTTTTAAGTCCGATTTGGATGATGAGACTATGTATAATTGCAGTCTCATCAATAACGAACACCACTAAGATATAGTCTAAACTAAGACTATATTATGTTCTTGTACACACGTAATACAACGAGCTAACCGTGATTCTAGAACGTGTAAACCAAGCTTCTACGCTTGTGTAAAAATCTACCCTACAACCCTAAAGAGGGGCTAGGACTATATTATACGCAAAACTAAAAACCAAGAACACCAACCGAAACCCTTTGTGGTTTCTTTCTTGTGATCGACTAAAGAGAAGAGAAGGGACGGGATTAAATTTATGAGGTCCAAGGGGTGTTTATATAGGCTTAGCAAACTTTCAAACCAAGTAAAACAAATAAAAGGAAAAATTTTCCTTCCCCCTTGTCTCCACAACCGACCGACGAACACCCCCTTGTGGGGTGTTCCAGAACCTTCTTTTCTTCTTCTAATTTATTCCACAACGCTCGTTAATACTTAACTCTTAATTTTTTTTAACGATCGTTAAGTAATAGCTCGATTTATTCTAATAAATATAATAATTATATTTATTAAATAAATTAACTCTTTACGTATTGAGTGCAATCCTGTAACCTCGAGTTCGATCCTATCACACGACTATTAAATATAAGTCCATATTTTAAACAGTGCATGCAGTAACCATGTCACGTACAAAATAGATATCAATCTCAATATGTTTTGTACGCTGATGTTGTACTGGGGGTTAACAGACATATAAATAGCACTAACGTTGTCACCGTAGACAAGTGTGGCAGATTATAAAGGACATTGGAGCTCACAAAGAAAATTGTGAATCCATGCAGTCTATGCGACAACATTAGCAACACCCCGATATTCAGCTTCGGCATTGGATCGGGAGAGAGTGTGTTGCCTTTTAGAGGACGAAGATAAGAGATTATCGCCTAGAAAGACACAGTAACCTGAAGTGAAGCGGCGAGTAGAAGGGAAACCTGTCCACCAACATTAGTATAACCAACCAGCGAAGTAGTATTAGAAGCAAACAAGTGTAAACCATAATCTAGTGTCCCCTAAACATAGCGTAAGATCCGTTTTAGAGCTGCAAAGTGAGGCTCACGGGGATTATTCATGTACAAACAAACCTACTACACTGCATAAGACCGAGATACAGAACCTGCGAGACTATGATATAAAGTAGGATTTTGAACAGGCACGCCTTCCAAACCCAATTTAAACTGTGTATCGACGGGTGTTTCAGAGGGATTACATGAGACCATGTGAGCACGCTCAATAAGCTGGAGATCATACTTCTTCTTAGACAAGAACAATCATGTAGAGTGACGAGTAAAAAATATGCTAAGAAAATAGTTGAGTGCCCAAAGATTGTCATGTCAAACTCACGATGTAGAGAACCAATAAGATGTTATAGAAGGGTGGCAGAGGAAGTTGTAAGAATTATATCATCCACATATATGAGAAGATAAGCAATCTCTGAGCCCTGTCTATAAATAAATAGTGAAGATTCGCAGAAACTATGATAAAACCTAACTCTTGTGGCATAACCTGCAAATCGCTGAAACCAAGCACGAGGTGCTTGCTTTAGTCAATATAGATATCTCTACAAAAGGAAAACATGGTGAGGGTACCTAGAGTCAAAATAACCAGAGGATGATACATGTAAACAGTCTCTAATAAGTCATCGTTAAGAAATGCATTCTTTACGTCAAGCTGGTGAATATGCCCGAGGGGTTGTAAAACTCCTTGAGAAATATTAAAACCCACCTCATCAATATGTCTAGGGAAACATGATTGTAAATATGATGCCTCGACCATGTAGATTTATGTTATTAAGCGTAGTATGGTATATGATAGCCAACTACTTGTAAAATGGATCAATTAAACAAGAGATCAACGGACTATTCGAGATACAGTTGCACCACTCGAGAGTTTAGTTGGGCAAAATCTAACTTGAGTTCACAAACAGATGTACCACATAAACCCAAATCTTCCTCTAAATTTCACCTCCTAATTATGCCAGAAATTAGGATAGCAATGGACAAATTCTCTAGAATAGTTAATCAAAGAGGAAAGAAAAGTATTGGAATCAAAAGAACTGTGTTTCATTTCAAGTTTCCAGAACATAAAGGAAAACAATAGAAACTACCCACTTAGCTAACATTTAGGGAAAATAAATAACTGCTTTTGAAAGGTCTAACAAAATAAGAAAATAGATAACAAAATTTTTATTGAAGTGTTGGCATGGGTTAAACTGACCCATTTTAATCCAATATGGGTCGGGTTGGAATGATCTGTAACTTCAGTTGGTTCCTCCTATGTGTGGCTAACATCATCCCCTTCATCAGAAGAGTTTGTCCTCAAACTTGGAAGGGGTTCTTCGGGGTCAAAGTAAGGTTGTAAATAAGCAACATTAAATGTACCAGATACACCATACTCACCTGGCAGGTCAACCTTGTAGGCATTATTTTTTACTTTTGCAAGAATACGAAAAGGGTCGTCTGATCGTGGGCTCAATTTGTTTCGGCCTGTTAATGAAAATTAATGCCTAAAAACATTATTAGTGTTAACTAATCTTTCTTAGTTTTGATCACGACAAATTAAAAGACATCTATCGTCAAATACAATCATGAGACGAATTATTTAACAAACACCATCATCAAGGTAATAATCATTTAAGTATTGCACTAACATATCTTAAGCATGATTAGTGATCATAAAAGTGATATATCCTAAACTTACATTTTGTCAAATGTGACAAAAGATTTTTTAATAAACTTTCTTTTTAAGAAAGTGTTTTATTAAAATGGAAAATGTAAATTTGAATATGGCATATTCCAAATGCCATAGGAATATCTTTGAAGGTAAAAACTTACCTAAGATATTACTCCCTCACTAAAAGACAAAATGGAGCGGAGTCTATGAGCACGGATCCTTAAATGCCTATGCGGATCCTTAGTGATAAGGAACCGCAGGCACAATTAAGGCACCACGCTCAGAGAGCCGTTGGCCTTTGTCTCCTATAAATAGTGGATCAAATCTGCATTTTCCACAACCCTTTTTGGACACTCTTTCTGCTATCCTTTTCCTTTCTAATTCCTAATCATTTGTAAATGATCACTTAATGTGTTAAGTATGTTTACTTATGATTATCTCCTTGATATCCTTCTTTACCTTGTCCAAAGAGAATATCACTCACACACTTGTGATGTGATTAAAGATGAAGCCTTGACGAAGATCAACCTCTCCTAAAGATCTAGTCATGTTCATCATTTGTTTTAATTTGAGTCTTGTGTAGATCCATTGTAATTGTGAATACATGGATATAGTCTTGTGTAAATCCATTATATATGTGTATACTTAGATTTGTGTTGTCTAGATCCAAGTTACATGTGTATACTTGGATATGTGTTTTATTGAGTTATAATAGTTGTGAGTTGTGAGTTCTCACTAAACTATAAAGTGATGTGGTTGTGTCTTGTGAGTTCTCACTAAACTATAAAGTGATGTGGTTGTGTCTTGTGAGTTCTCACTAAACTATAAAGTGATTTGTAGTTGTGTCATGTGAAGTTCTCACTTAGCTTCAAAGTGAAGGTTGTGAAGATTGGTTCTACCTTTAGATTAGAACTCGACATCTAGCCTTGTGTCGTAAAATGGTGAAGTAGGCAACATTGTGAAGATTGGTTCTACCTTTCGATTAGAACTCGACATCTAGCCTTGTGTCGTTAAATGGTGAAGTAGGCAACGTTGTGAAGATTGGTTCTATCTTTCGATTAGAACTCGACTCTAGCCTTGTGTCGTAAAATAGTGAAGTGGGCGATGTTGTGTAGATTAGTCCTAGCTAAAATTAGGTCTCGACATTTAGCTTAGTGTCGGAAAATAATGTAAGCGACGTTGTAAGGTTTTCTCCGCCAAGAAGGGAGCTTGTGGATATAGTGGAAATCTCGAGTAAGGTGTACTCGAGGAGTGGAGTAGGAACGAAGATAGAGCTTCATTGCCGAACCATTATAAATCTTGATGTCTTCCTATTAGGTCGGTTCTTTCCTTACTCTTTACTTATTCTTACTATCATATCATTCACATCTATTACTTGTCATTGTTAATGCATTAGAACTGAACCTAATCATTATGCAACTAGCTTTCAAGTAAAAGGTAGTTTTGAGACAAACCTAATTGAAAGGAATTTTAATTAGGACATAAACCGAAGAGAAACTATTCAACCCCCCTCCCCTTTTAGTTTCTACACGGCCTTTGGAAGGGAATGGTTTTTTCCGAAGATTAATCCAAACGAGATCACCAGGTTGGAACAGAATATGCTTGCGGTTCTTGTCTCTTTGATATTTAAGTAGTTCATTGTTCTTGGTAATCGTGGCACAAACTTGCTTGTGTAGGCGCTTGATATCAGTAGCCAAGTCACTGGCCGCTTTGCTAAATTTGGTGGTGGTATCAAGAACAACTAGGTCAAGTGGGGGTGTGAGTATTCATACCATACACCACCATGAAAGGGCTTAAACTGGTAGTCTTACTTGGAGCACGGTTGTAAGCGAATTCAACCTATGGAAGTAACTCTTCCCATTGTTTTAGGTTGCGGATTGTAAGAGCTCGTAGTAGTGACCCAAGGTGCGGTTGGTAACCTTCGTTTTCCCATCAGTTTGGGGGTGACATGAGGTGCTAAATTTAAGAGTAGTTCCCAGTTTACACCACAACGTCATCCAAAAATGGCTAAGGAATTTGGCGTCCCGATCACTGATCATGGTCTTTTTCCATGAAGCTTCACGATTTCCCTAAAGTAAATCTAAAAACTGCGTCAAAGGTGGTATGACACGCCACAAAATTAGCCATTTTGGAACAATGATCCACCACGACCATAATAGAATCCTTTTTTCACTACGTACGAGGCAAACCGGTGATAAAATCAATGTTGATGTCTTCCCAATGGGCCACTGGTACTGGTAATGGCATGCATAAACTGTGAGGAAAAGAATGAATCTTAGCTTGGGGACATGGCTGACAACGACGAATGATGTGTGCCACATCTCGCATCAGTTTCGGTCAAAAGAAGTGGGTTTGCAACAGGTTTGTGGTTTTGTCAATCCCATGGTGACCTGCTAAACCGCCCTCGTGAACCTCTTTAATCAGCAACACACGAATGCTATGTCGGGGAATACAAAGCTGATATCGTTTGAATATATAGCCTTAGAACACTTGATAATCCCCAAAAGCATGTTTTTGGCACTTTAAAAACACATCCCCAGAGTCTGGATCAGTGGAGTACTCGCTATTTAAAAGCTTAAATCCAATAACCCTAGGCTGATTCGTTAAACGCATGAAGGTGCTGTGAGCGTTTGATAGTCCGAATCGCATGACGAGCCATTCATATAATCCTTCTTTCGTCTTGAAGGCTGTCTTCCATTCATCACCCTCATGTATTCGGATTTGGTGGTACCCACTCCTCAAATCAACTTTAGAGAATATGGTTGCGCCATGAAGTTCATCCAACAAATCGTTCAGTTTGGGAATGGGAAAACGATACTTAATGGTGATTTTATTTATCGAACTACTATCCATACACATCCACCACTCACTGTTCTTTTTGGGTACAAGTAGTGTCGGTACTGCACATGGACTAAGTGATTCTCGAATGAGCGATTTATGTAGTAACTCATCAACTTGTTTTCGGATCTCATTCGTCTCCTTTGGATTTGTACGGTAGGCTGGCTTATTGGGTAAAATAGATCCGGGAATGAGATCAATCTTATGTTGGATGATTCTCATAGGCGGCAGCACCGAGGGAATTCAGTTGGAAAAACATGGGTGTAGAACTGCAATAATGGTTGAATAAGTGGATGTTGTTGTCTTGGGGGTTTCTTATCTTCCTCATCGAGACGTGCTAAAATAAAGTCTGTAAAAGAATGGTATTCATGTTGATCGGCCTTGAGCAGCGTGCTTAAAGGTAGTGATTTATTGGAGTGACTTGATGGATAGATAGGGCGAGGACGAGTTTTTGGTTATTGTGAATGAAAGAATAAGTGTTTCGGTAGCCATCATGTATGACTCGGCGATCAAATTTCCATGGACGTCCCAAAAGGACGTGTCAGGCGTCCATCGGGAGAACATCACACCAAATTTTATCCGTATGGGACCTGCCAATGCTTAGTGATAAAAGAACCCGGTAAGAAACATGAAGTCCTTTCCATTGATTTAGCCATTGAATCACGTAAGGAGAAGGATGTGGTTCTGTGGGTAGATTTAACTTGTCAACCAAGGTCTGTGATGCAACATTGGTACAACTTCCACCATCAATTATCACCGTACAAACCCTCTGAGCAATGGTACATCGCGTGTTAAAGATAGAATCACGCTGGAGAGTTTCTTCTCGAGTTGGTGTGGCATTTAAAGTTCGCCTGATTACGAGACACTCACCCTTATCTGGACCAACTACTTCCTCCTTTGTATCGATATTACTCTGCTACTTGTTGGTGTTTTCATTACCGAATTCGTATCCACAAGCGAGTTTAAAATTAGCAAAGGTGATTATGCGTTTGTTTGGGCACTCAGATGCGATGTGTCCTAGACCTTGACATCGGAAACATCTCCTGGGAGCTTTGGGGGAATTAGTGTATACATTAGGTGTAACGGGTGATTTGGGATTTAGATGGGTGATAGGTTTAGTTGTAGCAGTGGGTTTTTGGTATGAATTGGACTTAAAATTGGGTCTAGTGAACTCTTGTTTCCCTTTATGTGACAACCGTGGTTTTGAGGTTTGTCACTTAGTTTTATTGTGTGCTAGTTACGTGTCTTTACGTGTTTATGTGCTAATTGGTGTGTATAGATTGTGGTTTGGATATCGTTTCTGGTACGGGGTACCTTGTGAGTGAAACGTTGTGTGATGATTTCATGTTCATGAGCTCACATGGTAGTGACTATGAAGTGAAATAGTGTTATTTAGTGGTTTTACGTATACGTATATGTATTATAGAAAATCGTATTCTTACGATTTATGGTTTAGCATTTTGAGGTCTCGGAAGAGGTATTTAGTCACGGGAGTATTTTTCGGGATGGTTTGAAGTCATTTAGGACTTAGTTATAAAGTTTATTTCAAAATTTAAGATTTTTTTTAAAACTGTATATTTTACGTCTTTTACGGTAAAGCGCGCAAATTTGACTAGGTTTACGGTTTTGAGGTTTTGGAGGCTTTAGGAGCTGAAATAAATTAAGGTAATATTAATAAGATATTAATTAATAATAAAATTAAAAAAACGAAATAAGGGAGGGTGTGGGTCGGTTTTGGACGCAAGAAAAGAGAGAAAAAAATGAAGAAGGAGGAAAAAGGAAAGTGGGCTTTGGGTTGGACTAGGATTCACCCATACCCTATATATTGTTTTTAATCACAATCAAAAGTCATTAATTTTCTCCTGGAGTTCATTGGTCGTCGGTTTTAAGGAGAGGTTTTAGGGTTTCATTATTTTTTTTTCATCTTCCATAAATCTTAAGGTAAAACCTTCATGATCCCTTTTTAATCTAATTGTTTTTAATGTTTGTATAATCATCTTATGATGGATTTAAGTTAGGGATTAAATAAAAATCTATATTTTAATGATTTCATAATGATTAGATGGTTTAGGGCTTGTAATTGGTGGGGTTATGGGTAATTAATTAGGTTAATTTAATTAAACCCGTTTTTAAAAACAGAGCAGAATTTTGAGTCAATTGTTTTGATCATATATGGAGTTCTACAAACTCTTATTTTGCGATCCAAGTATCCCTAAAAAGGTAATTTAAGTGGCTTTCCAATGCAAGAAACGAGAACTAAATTGGAGGTAGGGAAGTGGGTCAAAATCAGGTTACAACAGTCGGAGGTCAAAACAGTTTTGAAGTTAGCCTGTTTTCTTTTTAAGTTTTGGGTTGTTTGGGGTACTTAGGGTTGCATTGGGACATTCAAACGAACATGAGAGATGGTTTATATATTATAGGAAGTATCTGCATTGGGGATAAGAATGTGGGTTAGGGTAAGACCCCCTAAACATAGCAAACTTTTTGTATGTTCAAAATTCGTAAAAACTGGATAGACAAAAGTATATATATATATATATATATATATATATATATATATATATATATATATATATATATATATATATATATATATATATATATATATATATATATATATATCGGGGCCTTAACAGTAGCTTTAAGGTTGGGGAAAATGGGATGTGTTAGCTAACATATGTAAGGGAATAAATATTTCCTTTACAAAGATCATGGGTATGTTTAGGTGGGCGTTTGACTTATAGTTTGGAGACCTAAAAGTTGAGACTGTTTTGTGTAAAATATGAACGGGATAGTTATCAAACTTAACCAAGTTAAGGACTTGTTAGGGAAGGATAATGGGGTGTTTAGAGCATATTAATGAGGGTCATATATGGGAGAAGGCTAGATGTCCATCATAGGTTAATGAGCCGTTTTAGTGGTTGGTTCATGTTTTGATTATATGTTTTTGGTTTGTTAGCTTTTTGCTAGTGTGAGGACTTTTGGAGAAGCTCAATCAGGTGAGTTTCATAGTCCCATGTTTACTAATGTTTATGACTTCCAGATGGGATAGAAGAGACACTGTTTTGTTATTTATAAATTATGCTGTGAATGTTTTGCGTTGGTAATGGACTTGTGTGTGCATACTTATGTGATTAACTACTAGTTGATTCTTGATTGTTTATGTTTTGACTTGGTACCAAGGGGATATTGGCGAGGCGGGGCCTTGGGATTGGTTCATAGGTGTTTGGACGCCTATGGGAGTATGGTGTTTGGTAAGGCTGGGAGCCTTGGATTTGGGTTGTTTTGTTAAATCTTGGATATTAGTTTTTAATGCATGTTAGTATCACATTGTCCATATGTTTCTTAGATTTGGTTATTGTTCACAGCTTATGGTTTAATTTTGGAGTTGGAGTCTAAACCTATGACTCTCACCAACTTTATGTTGACGTGTTTTAGTGTCTCTTTCAGGTGAGAATGTGGTTAAGCTTGAGGATATAAGTGTCTAGATTTGGGTGCATTAGGATTGCATTTAGAAGGAGATCTCCGTTCCTTCTTAGTTATTTTATGTGTTTTGAATAAGTGATACTGTTGGCATCTATATGTTTGTCTTGGTTTATGTTTCTTGTTGTCTTGGGTAAGTGGTAGGACTGTTACCTACTTATCTAGACTCCTGCATTGTTGAGATATTGTCATGACATTTATGTCACCATTTTATGACATTTCTTATTTCATTTAGTTATCTCTGTAGACACGCCATGTTGTGATGATATCCATACGTCGTGCCCCATATTCCGCCATGGTGGGGTTTGACATAATGGTATCAAAGACAATGATTATAGAGAATTAGGTTGCCTAGTCCTGTAGCCTAGTCTATAGCTTAAGGTTCCCTGCATATAGGCGTCATAGGAGTATGTGTGCATTTTATATAAATTGATGTGGTTGGATGTTATTTATTGCGATGTTTTGACTAGTATGAATTGAACCATAGTATGTTCATACTTAGCCACATGTTATTTTCCTTTTCGGGGTGTGACTAGTGCTGGTTGAACCATAATCATCCACGCTAGTCATTGTCGTATTTTGCTTAAATTGTACACTATAGTACATAATTTGGTACATGGTAGTTTCTATCTTTTGTTGGGTTATTTTATGTACCTGAGGTAGGGTATTTTTCTTTCGATGTTTAAGTCATGTTCCCTAAGAATCATGTGGTGGTTCGAGTTATTAGGAGTAGGTGGGTATGAAGGATTTTAAGCCGTTTCCACTCTTATGGGCGACATGACTTATAACTGATTATGTTTTTGTTTTGGATTTAGTCTATGCTGTTTTAGCTAGACTATGGATTTATGTATTTCAAGAGTTTTACTATGTTATTTTAATAGATGGTGTTTTGGACCTTATTGGTTAGGTGGTTATGAGCTTATGTGAGTAGATGGATTTATGTGTTATATGTTGTATTGATTCTTATAAGTGTCATCATAGGAGGGAGTGCATTGGGGAAATGGTAATTGTATAAGTATGGTGGCCAACATAGTTATACAAGTACCACAACTTCAATGGGTTCTCAAGTATGATTGCATGAAAGAGGATTAGTACATGCTTGTATATGATGAGATGTGGATTTTGGGTATATTTATAATATATGGGTTTATGTAACGGTTGCCTACGGTATGACTATTTTTGAGTGTGTTATATGTATTGGGTTATACTCGTGTTGTGTGATTATGGGGTCACACGATAAGGAATGGTTTTAGTGATGGGCTTTATGCCTTGTGGTAAGATGGTGATTACTCGTATGGGAAAACGAGTGTATGACGCGATTGATTGATCTGACATGTATGGTAACGAGTAGTTTTGGGTGATTTAATAGGTATATATATGCGGAAGTATATATACTAGTATGTGTTAAGTTATGATATATGGTCGTTCAGTAGTTATTATAACTTGAACGTACCTTGTGTTTGCTCGTTTTTTATGGTGCTGGAGTTTAATGGAGTTCCAACGACGTTTTGAGTCTTTTGATGTGTGTCTACATTCGGGTATGTATTTAATTAATGGGAACTACTAAATTTTCTTGCAAATAAGTTTGGCTAATTATATGAAACGGTTTTGAAAATAATTTGTAGGTGTATGGTATGATATCGTAACTTACATTTTTTTTTTGGTTGTAGTAGTAAGTCATAAAAAGGTTGTCTTGAAAATAATTGGATTAGTCTTCTATGTAACATGTGATAATATATTTTAAAGGGGTAAAGAAGTTTTACAATAATTTTCTTAAGTGGAGTTAAAATTTTAGAATAATTTAACTAAGACGGAAAGAGTAAAAAAAAGAGATTTTATTATAGTAATGATAATAATAACACCACACCTTGTAGTAGTTTAGTTATATCCAACCTAAATGGAAAAAAAGGGGGCGTATTTTATAAACATGTATTGGTTTCATAATAACAAGTGAAATAAGTTTAATATGGGTAAACAAGATAATGGTTAAGATTGTAGTATACTAATTAGTTGACATCTTGATAAAATGATGAAGATAAAGGATGAGTTTATGGTTAATAATGAGTATGATTAGTTTTAGTAGTATGGGAGTTTGGTTCTTATGAGAAGTAACTAATTGGGATGAAAGTTATAAAATTTCTAACGTATCGAAATTTGGTAATACTAATCGTGACGAGTCTAATTTTTCGTTGTTGGAACACTCCATTGATCTTTCGGATTACATTGTTTTGTTTTCAGTTGTTTTGGCTAGGGTTCGTTTTACCCTATATTTTATTTTGGGACACGATTGTTTGGAATTCTTTGGTTACACGTCGTGGTTGATTTATTTATGCGGTGTGGGAACGTTAGGATGAGAGGATAGAGTTGGGTAGTATTACTTATGGTTAGATACTATAATGGAGAGATGTGTTTTGGTTTAAAGGGTGTGTTGAAGGAATGATTAAGAGTTGTGGAGTTTTGAAACTTAGATTAGTTACGGGAATAAGGGAGTAAGTAAAGTTAGTTGAGTGGTCATGGGAACGAGATGTCATGCTATGAGAAGTTGGTTGAAGTACTTTTAGAAATATTGTGGTTGATGAGTTGAAGTTAGAAGCTACTACGTAGTGTGAAGTTCCTAGGTAACATCATGGAGACGAGAAGGAGTGTGTAAAGAGCTACATCGCGAAGCAAGGAGCTGAAAGGACTACGTGTCGGCTGCAAGAAGGATGCAAGATATTTCGAAGGAGTCACAAAAGTTGCGAGGACTGGAAAGGTGACAAGCACTATGATGGGAAATTTACGTATGGTTCGTGACGAAGAAGGGCAGATCGAGTATCGGAGTGGAGCTACAAATAGCTGAACCGGTGGATCATGATGAAATGAATACATGACATGGGAGATGAAGAACTCGTGGAAGTAACAAGGGGATCGAGGGATGAGAAGTGAAGTTGAGCTGAATAAGTTCCGTGGAGAAGTGATTAGAGAGTCGGTTTTGTGAAGGTGTTATGAAAGATCTTTGGAAGAGACCGCTATGCATTATCCAATGCACTAGTGATTTCCATAGATCTGATGAATGAAGTATGGAATTTTTGTTGGACGGGATAGTGTAGGAATAAGGGAGAACCATGGAAGGAGAGAACCAAGTATTCCTAGAAGATGATGATTGAAAGTACCTCATGATAGGTGCAAGATCAAAGTAGAAGTATGAGATTTGAATAAGAATTCAAAATATGGCTTAGTAGACAAATGGAAACTAATGTGGGTATAAGATGAGAGTGTGATCCGCATGGAATCACATGAAACTCTAGTCTGTCCCTATTAGGAGGGAGTAGGAGAACTGATTGTGAGAAAAACAAGTGAAGCTACTTGGAAAATTTTGGCGTATAGATGACTAGATAGACTTAGTTAGTGGAGCTGGATTATTATATATGTCTAGAATGCTAGAGGCATTTGGGGTACGAGACGTAGAATGATCTATACAGATCATGAACGTCTCCAACACATATTTAATCATCATGATTGAACATTTGGAAAAGGTGATGGGTGGAGTTAAGTGATGAAAGAAAATTGCAAGGCCAAGTACCATCTGGGAAAGGCAAGCATAGTTGATGAGACATGGAATAAGAAGAATGAAGTGAAGTTGAGACGAACTTGAACTATATGGATGACGTATTAGGGTGGTTTGGATGAAGGATGTAGGTTGCACGAGTTGAGTTGTCTAAAGCAGAGAACGCGTCAACATGTATGTTGCGTGGCTTGGACAATCATATGGAGAAAAGAGACGTAGACTATACTTCCTACATAGATAGTAGTAGCTTAGAAAGGGAAATGTAAGGACGAAATTGGTGAAAGTGAGGAGAGTTGGGTGATAGTCGATAGACTGACTAATTCATCTCATATTTCAAGAGGAATGAGTAGTCACGTAGTTGAGAAGTTGGCAGGAGTGCGTATGGATGTGATGGAATAGAGGGCTTTGCGTAAAAGTTAGCCTAATATGTATGGAATGCCTTATGAAGGATTATGGCAAGGGAAGAAACGATGGGAAGCATCACATCGTGATGAATGGTAGGAGTTGAGGAAGAAGAAGGAAGTGTGTATAGAAGCGGAGCATGAATAAAATAGGTCGAGATAGGAACCGAAGGTAAAAACTTTGGTAGAGCTTAATGAGTAGAATAAAGCACAACGCAGGCTAATACTGTCGTAGTGTGGAAAAGGAAATGGCACTGACCTATACTGATTGTTTGGGAGGCTTAGTATCGATAATCAAACGGAGGAGGAGTTATAGGTGTAATGTGCCATAGGGACGAAGGGCTTGGTCTAACTGAGACAAGATGAGGAGCAATATGACCTTGAAGGTAAGACATTATGTAGGTATAAAGGAAGTGTTGAGTATAAAAAAATCATGAAGAAAAATGAGAAAGAAGTGTATAGGTGATACAAGGCTTTTAACACCCCGTATAAAAATTAAAGTTCTCGTTTCTCGGTATCTTAACGAATTGATTTCCAGTTCAAAGTATGACTCTATTGTTTTCGGTGAAACAAATATTTTTGGTTGTTTTTTAAATAAGTGTGCAAAGACTTAAAAGTAAATGACGTTAAAGTAATTCTAACTCTATTTTAAAATAAATGGCGAGAAATTAAATCTAAGTCTAATTAAAAGAAAGGGTGCAATATTAAAAACTTTTTGAAAAGTAAATTAATTAAATGACTTAAAACTAAAGCGTGACAAAAATTAA
This sequence comes from Glebionis coronaria, assembly GCA_025667525.1. Lineage (NCBI taxonomy): Eukaryota > Viridiplantae > Streptophyta > Magnoliopsida > Asterales > Asteraceae > Glebionis > Glebionis coronaria. Next base: position 458,226,141 of record CM046878.1, on the reverse strand, counting down.
ATTTGACGAAGTATTAAAATGTAACTTAAAAACAAAACTAAGCAAAATATAATCCAAAACCAACAACCATCGGAATGTCTGATCGGAATGCTGTCACCATACCATCGGAATCCAGATCGCAAAGTAGTTATCGGAATGTATTGAAGCTAGGTCTATCGGAATGTCAAAAAGAGTGTTATCTATCGGAATGAAGTCTATCGGAATATACCCATCGGAATGCACTCATCGGAATGTGGCCCAGATCGGAATATAGCTATACAAATTTGGGCAGCAATTCGACTCAAAATACCTCAAGAGCCGTCGGAATGTGCGATCGCAATCCCAGATTTGAATGAGGGTGTTGTTATTCTAGATCGCAATCCCGGATCGGAATGCAAAACCCTTGTCCCAGTTCTGTCACAATCGGAATGTTGAGAAAGCAAGCCGTCGCAATGTGTAGTATCCCTTACTTTCCGATGGAGAACAAATTCGCAATAAGCACAAGAACCAAATAAGCTAGAACTAATAAGCTGATTTCTAAAACTTAGATGAAATGGAAATAGGACGAGATAATAAGCAACAAATTTTAAAACCTTTTCAAACACGAAATAAGAAAACGAAATAAACAAATTTTTAGAAAAATGAAACTTTTTAGAGAACTAAAATAACAAATAAGCTAAGTATGAAACAAGCCAATAAGATTGTCAAACTTATAGCTTATCTTATACAAAAACTTACACAAAAGTAAAAAGGTAAACTTTTTAGTAAAATAATCAAAGAGATTAAGCAACTTCTTGCTTAATCCGAATTTTAAAACAACCAAAAACAAGAGAAAGGTAGAAAGAGAATGATAAAAGAAACTTGATCAAAAGTAAACAAAGATTAAGGCAACAAAATGAAGAACACTTACTTGGAATTAAAATGAATTAAAGTGCAAGACAAGTATTTAAAATGACATGAATTTAAAGAGCAAGTAATTAAATGGTGGAAGAACTAATTGTCACTATTAGCCAACAAGAGTAAAATGAAATGATCTTAAACTATATATAGGGGAGATTAAGGAGTGCTTAGGAAGCTTCCTTCCTCTTTCCTCTTTTCCTTAATTGCACACTTAAGTCCTTCTCTTCTTAATCTTTTGTTAATCTTGGACTTTAATGACTTTTGGCTCGGGATTTCTTTAAACTCGTCTTTAATTTTCTTCATAAATAAGACTCGAGTTCTTCGGCTTTAGTAAACTTTCGTCTTTTGACTTTTTCTTTGATAAATCTTCAGAATTGGTCTTGGACTTCCGTTCTTTTTGCACTCTTGACTTCTTGACTTCGTCTTTCATCTTTTTCTTCAATAAAAGCCCGTGAATGCCCGTGTTTTCTCCGCTTTTCACCTTTTCGTCCTAAATCACAACAAAAACACAAACCACGCATAATTCCGACATAAATGACATAAAATACACGTTTTGGCCCGGTTATTATTGTAATTAAGTGGTAAAAAGGATGGGTGTTTACACACCTATCAAATCCCCTACACTTGATCATTGCAATGTCCTCATGCAATGCATCAGTTACAAAGCACGTTTACACTTTTCATCATAATCAATCCACATTGGCCTTTATTAAAGAGATAGATAATTACAAACATTCAAAGTAAAGAAATCAAAAAGCATACCTTGGGTTTTGGAAATGTCATGAATAATCATCATCCTCAAGTTTTCACTTTCTCCAAACCAAGCTTAAAAACGAGATCATTGTTATTATAAGTTAGCAAACTAACACGAACTCATGTGGGCCAATTATTCACTTAGACTCCCTTATTCCTAGAAGTATCTCTTATATTTTATTATTGTATTGAATGATCACGAGGATGCATTTTTGACTTATTTCGATAGTTATTTAGGCCGAAAATAAAGTGAACGATTTAATCAATAGTTAGCTAAAGGACAAAATCTTTTAAAACTGCTTCTCGGGACCTCATAAAGTTCATATCTTGGCATAACTCGCTTCGCGATTTGAGACCTTTCTCGGACCGATCTTTGGCAGCGACTTCATACTTCAAACCTTGAGAGACGTTCATGAAATAATGGCCTTCTCTTCATATAGGAATTTCTTCACTTGAAGTTTTGAGAGATTCATACTTGGACCACGACTTCTTCATTTTTCTCCAATCTTTATTTTGGACTTTGATATAAACGAAATAAACAAATTTTTAGAAAAATGAAACTTTTTAGAGAACTAAAATAACAAATAAGCTAAGTATGAAACAAGCCAATAAGATTGTCAAACTTATAGCTTATCTTATACAAAAACTTACACAAAAGTAAAAAGGTAAACTTTTTAGTAAAATAAGCAAAGAGATTAAGCAACTTCTTGCTTAATCCGAATTTTAAAACAACCAAAAACAAGAGAAAGGTAGAAAGAGAATGATAAAAGAAACTTGATCAAAAGTAAATAAAGATTAAGGCAACAAAATGAAGAACACTTACTTGGAATTAAAATGAATTAAAGTGCAAGACAAGTATTTAAAATGACATGAATTTAAAGAGCAAGTAATTAAATGGTGGAAGAACTAATTGTCACTATTAGCCAACAAGAGTAAAATGAAATGATCTTAAACTATATATAGGGGAGATTAAGGAGTGCTTAGGAAGCTTCCTTCCTCTTTCCTCTTTTCCTTAATTGCACACTTAAGTCCTTCTCTTCTTAATCTTTTGTTAATCTTGGACTTTAATGACTTTTGGCTCGGGATTTCTTTAAACTCGTCTTTAATTTTCTTTATAAATAAGACTCGAGTTCTTCGGCTTTAGTAAACTTTCGTCTTTTGACTTTTTCTTCGATAAATCTTCAGAATTGGTCTTGGACTTCCGTTCTTTTTGCACTCTTGACTTCTTGACTTCGTCTTTCATCTTTTTCTTCAATAAAAGCCCGTGAATGCCCGTGTTTTCTCCGCTTTTCACCTTTTCGTCCTAAATCACAACAAAAACACAAACCACGCATAATTCCGACATAAATGACATAAAATACACGTTTTGGCCCGGTTATTATTGTAATTAAGTGGTAAAAAGGATGGGTGTTTACACACCTATCAAATCCCCTACACTTGATCATTGCAATGTCCTCATGCAATGCATTAGTTACAAAGCACGTTTACACTTTTCATCATAATCAATCCACATTGGCCTTTATTAAAGAGATAGATAATTACAAACATTGAAAGTAAAGAAATCAAAAAGCATACCTTGGGTTTTGGAAATGTCATGAATAATCATCATCCTCAAGTTTTCACTTTCTCCAAACCAAGCTTAAAAACGAGATCATTGTTATTATAAGTTAGCAAACTAACACGAACTCATGTGGGCCAATTATTCACTTAGACTCCCTTATTCCTAGGAGTATCTCTTATAGTTTATTATTGTATTGAATGATCACGAGGATGCATTTTTGACTTATTTCGATAGTTATTTAGGCCGAAAATAAAGTGAACGATTTAATAAATAGTTAGCTAAAGGACAAAATCTTTTAAAACTGCTTCTCGGGACCTCATAAAGTTCATATCTTGGCATAACTCGCTTCGCGATTTGAGACCTTTCTCGGACCGATCTTTGGCAGCGACTTCATACTTCAAACCTTGAGAGACGTTCATGAAATAATGGCCTTCTCTTCATATAGGAATTTCTTCACTTGAAGTTTTGAGAGATTCATACTTGGACCACGACTTCTTCATTTTTCTCCAATCTTTATTTTGGACTTTGATATACAACGATCCGCCTCCTTTTATGACTTGGATCTATTTATCCTCATACCTTGTTAGGGCCTTTTCGGATAGACTTCTCCATGACTTTTGGGGAGTTTTTGCTTTTTGTCGTGTGTCTTGATCCTTCATATTGATTTTCGATAAATGATTCTTCACATCACTTTTGGATCTTTAGCAACAAAATGTAGCCCTCATGTCTTGTTAGGACCTTTTTGGACTCGCCAATCTTCGCATCCCGCTTCAATAAGTTATGCCTTGGCTATGAACTCTAATCCATACCGAGCAACTTTTAAACGATCTTGGGCTAGAAGCTAAGTAACTTTTCAAATCGTACAACCTTATTTATTGTAAATAAATTTATTAGCAAGCGATGGGAGAATAGGCTTATAATTAACTCACATAAATTCACGAAAGAATACCAAACTTATAATTGACTCTATCATCTCTCATTCTCCACAGTTTAAAATCTCAAGGAATGAGATTCGTGGATGCTTAGCCTATTAAATCAAAGTTTTGGGTTTTCGAGTCGCCTATAGGATCTTGCAAATTCTTAGACTTTTTCAAGTTTAGAAATCGCATTTTAAAGTTCCCTTGATAAACGACTCTCTAGGATCAATTATAGGAACTTGCGAAAAGTTCTTGTTCTTAACCCGTGAGAGTTAAGACTTTCGCGTTTTATAGCTCCCTATATAAAAGCCTAGCAAAACTTGACTTAAACACGTTAAGGATACTAGCTAGAGTAAACTTAGATAAGTAAACTCGGGTTGAGTCAAAAGATTCACAACGTTTGAAAATTAAAACCACTTTATTAAAATTTATTCTAACAAAGGAAGAAAATAACTATACAAAGGGAAAAACTAATAGGCCAAAATAGATCAAAAATTTTGAAAAATGTCGAAAAAATTGATTTTCCGGTTAAAATGAGGACAAATACAAGGAAAACGCTACTTAACTTCGATAGAAGTCCCCCCTACACTTAATATAAACATTGTCCTCAATGTTTAAGCATGTGGGGGTAAACTCCCCTACACTTAGGACATTGTGCACTTTGTTTAAATCTCGCTAAGTAAGGGACAACTAAAGTGATTCCTATTTTAATATTGAGAAAATATAAAATAGTGAATCGAAAAGAGTTTAGGATAGAACCGGGAAGATGGAACATGGAATCACGGGTCGTCAAGAATCATCAAGAGTGGATCATTGAGCGCTCGAATCCCTGATTAAGAGAGGAGAGGACATAGCAAACACCAATGGGTCTCCCCTACACTTAGGACAAAGAAAGCGAAAAGATAGATACATGGGTTGCCTCCCAAGAAGCGCTTGATTTTTGTTAACCGAGTCGCGAGCCTGACTCGACCTTGATCATCATAGGAAGAAGCATGAAAGATATCCACCAGGATCGAAGACATAGTTTTCGTCCATCAAATAGCACAAGCTTAAGGCGAACAAGGCAAGCCAAAGAAGAAGAGGCAAGGTTCCCTTAAGCAAAGATGGAGCACGGTGGAAGCAAGTATGGTGTGGTGGAAGCATGTCTTGAATATTTCCAAAGATTTTTCCTTTTATTTCATCAGGTGGATACTGAGATGGCTGCAGAAGATCGATACCGGGGTCGAACACCGTTTCCTTTAAGGGAAAATAGCACTCAGGCTCAGCAGAATGTGAAGAAGATCCGCGAAGAAGATGCACAACCTCGTCCTCAGAAGGTGGACAAAGAGGTGTTAAATCATATGTGCTGCGGATATTGGTGTCGACCGGTTGCTTCTCCTTTGAAAGAATTTTCTTCAAATCCAAAGTAGGATCAAGACGATAATCTTCAAAGTCCAAAGGAGGTGTATCACTCTCATGAGGGAAGTAAGTATTGAGAAATGCAGAGAAGTCTTCCTCAAATGAGTAATCGTCCAAAGTAGGATCGAGTGATGGCGGAGGATCTTCATCATGAGAAGAATCATTCGAAAGAGTATCGGCCTCATCAAAATCATCGTATGTGGGCTGGTCGGGATACTCGCAAGTACAATCATCAAAATCATCCGAATTTGAGCTAGAATCATCATCATCATAAGCATCAAAGATCGGTAGAGAATCATAAATGGGCGAAGGTTCCAAATTGGAGAGAGAATCATCCACATCATCTTGAAAAAGTGGATTATCAATGCAAGAATCGAATAGAGGATTGTTGTAGACAACAAAGTCATCAAGCACATTAATCATATTCACTAATTCTCTTCCAAAGGATTTGCTTGTAAGCTTCCCCATTTTAAAAACTTGTGCATCATTCCCGACTCTTAAGATTAACTCACCTTCGGCAACATCAACTAGAGCTCGTCCGGTTCTCAAGAATGGCCGACCAAGTATTAAAGGAATACGAGGGTCCATTTCATAATCAACAACGACAAAGTCGACCGGGAAAGTAAATGTGCCAACTTTAATGAACACGTCTTCGGCAATACCAACGGGGTAAGCGAGAGTACGATTTGCAAGTTCAAGAGTCATCTTCGTTGGAGTAAGGTCGGGTAATGATAGTGTTTTCCAAACACTCAAAGGCATAAGATTAATACTGGCCCCGAGATCAGCTAGGGCAGTAAATTCTTCAGTTTTGTTGAAAATGCAAGGCAACACAAAACGACCGGGATCTCCAAGCTTTTCCGGAAGTTCTTTAAGAATAACTGCATAACAGTTTTCATTTAAGCGTGTGTTGGCGAGCTCAATCAACTTCTCCTTCTTGTTAAGCAATTCCTTGAATGCTTTGACAAATTTCGGCATGTGGACAAGTGCTTCAACAAGGCTCATGTTGATGTTCATTTGAGAGAGCATCTTCACATAGCTTGACACTTGACAGTCATTCTTGGTTAGCTCGTTGGTCTTGCCTAAGCGAGAAGGATATGGGATATTGGGTTTGGGTGGTGAAGGTGAAGGTGGTAAAGGTGGAGATGTTGAAGGGTTCTTCTTGAGAACATCGTCATGACGAGGCGGAGACGGTAATGGTGTACTAATACTAGGTGTAGGAGGAGTAGGGATAAATGGTGGAGGAGGAGGTGTAGATGATGGGAGCGGGATAGGTGGTCCTACTATGGTGACTCCACTACGGGTAGTAATAACACTCACATTTGCTCGCGGATTGGTGACGGTGTTTGAAGGTAGAGAACTCGAAGAAGGCTGAGTGGTGGGCAAGAAACTAGCCAGCATATTCTTTATATCATTCGTTTGAGTGCTGAAGGAGGATTGAAGATTATCTCGAAGCTCGGATCTAATTTCATTTCCTTGCTTGGTAATATCTCCTTTCAAATTGATAATTTGGCTCTTTAGATTCTTGATTTGCTCACCTTGGGTTCTCATTATGGCTTCAACATCCGGATTGATGGGTGAGGTTTGTTGGGCGGGTGGGTGATAAGGATTAGAAGCTCTTGGTGGGATTTGGTTGCTTCTATTGTAGTTGTTGGCGGGGTTTTGGTTTTGAGGAGAAAAACCGGGTGAAAGGTAGTTGTTTGATCGGTAACTCAGCAAATTTCTATCCCCTTGAGGTCGAGCTTGGTAATTTTCCGGTGAATAGTTACCATAACCTGCATACACGTTTTCCGGATTTCCTTGAGTAGAAGGACAATCGGTGTATGAGTGTGGACTGTCGCATGTTTCACAAGAATTGGCAACCGCTTTAACTTGTTGTTGTTGGTCTGTAGTGAGAAGCAAGATATTTTCGTTCATTTCAGTCATCATGCGGGTGAATTCGGTCATGTCGGGGTTTGTTGAAGTAGAGGAGACATTGACTCTCGGGTTGTTCCTTGAAGAAGCGGAGGAATCCCAGTTTTTGTGATGAGTAGTCATGTTCTCAATAAGCTCTCTACACTCCTCGGGTCTCCTTTTCATAAGTGTGCCACCGGCGGCTGCATTAATCGTATCATGATCTCGAAAAGTCAAAGCGTTGTAGAAAGTATCAATCAATGTGACAGGGAGCATGTTGTGGTTTGGACAACGATCAATCAAGACATTATATCTTTCCCAAGCATCAAAGAGAGATTCATCGGGTTCTTGCATGAAACCGCTGATTTGATTGCGAAGGCTCGTGACCATGGATGGTGGAAAGTAGCGCGACAAAAAGCGTTGAGTCATGTCATCCCAAGTATGAATTGAATTCTTCGGGAGACGATCAAACCATTTCTCGGCATGATGTGATAAAGTATGTGGAAAGAGTTGAAGGCGTAGAACATCCATTGAGGCACCGGGCAACTTCATGCTTTGGGTGATTGTAATGAACTTGTCGAGGTGTTTGTTGGCATCATCATCAGGTAATCCACGGAATGGGTTAGTTTGCACTTGCTGAATCGTGTGGTGCTTCAACGAAAACTCCGGAGCCGTGATTTACATCGGCGCAATCGGTCCTCCTCGTCCAAACATGGTAGGTTGACAAAGCTCCTCCATTGTCCGAAGATCGGGCTGTGGAAGAACATTGTTGTTATTGTTGAGGTCTGACATACTTAAATCTTCTCGAGTCTCGGGCTCTTGATAATTAGAAGATCTAGTACGCATACACCTGAAGATGCAAAAGAAAACAATACCAAACACAAAAAGAATATATATACACAATAAAGATAAATTCTTTTTGGATTTTTGAAATTTTTAATTTTTATGGATTTTTAACAATTTTTAATTTTTATGGTTTTTTTTTTGAAAATTTTTGTGCAAGAAAAATAACGCTCACAAGTGAACGGATCCCAAAAAGCAACGCGTCTCTCACAGAAAACCGTTAATCTTTACGAAAAGAGCCGGCAGCGGCGCCATTTGATACAAGGCTTTTAACACCCCGTATAAAAATTAAAGTTCTCGTTTCTCGGTATCTTAACGAATTGATTTCCAGTTCAAAGTATGACTCTATTGTTTTTGGTGAAACAAATATTTTTGGTTGTTTTTAAAATAAATGTGCAAAGACTTAAAAGTAAATGACGTTAAAGTAATTCTAACTCTATTTTAAAATAAATGGCGAGAAATTAAATCTAAGTCTAATTAAAAGAAAGGGTGCAATATTAAAAACTTTTTGAAAAGTAAATTAATTAAATGACTTAAAACTAAAGCGTGACAAAAATTAAATTTGACGAAGTATTAAAATGTAACATAAAAACAAAACTAAGCAAAATATAATCCAAAACCAACAAGCATCGGAATGTCTGATCGGAATGGTGTCACCATACCATCGGAATCCAGATCGCAAAGTAGTTATCGGAATGTATTGAAGCTAGGTCTATCGGAATGTCAAAAAGAGTGCTATCTATCGGAATGAAGTCTATCGGAATATACCCATCGGAATGCACTCATCAGAATGTGGCCCAGATCGGAATATAGCTATACAAATTTGGGCAGCAATTCGACTCAAAATACCTCAAGAGCCGTCGGAATGTGCGATCGCAATGTGCGATCGCAATCCCAGATCGGAATGAGGGTGTTGTTATTCTAGATCGCAATCCCGGATCGGAATGCAAAACCCTTGTCCCAGTTCTGTCACAATCGTAATGTTGAGAAAGCAAGCCGTCGCAATGTGTAGTATCCCTTACTTTCCGATGGAGAACAAATTCGCAATAAGCATAAGAACCAAATAAGCTAGAACTAATAAGCTGATTTCTAAAACTTAGATGAAATGGAAATAGGACGAGATAATAAGCAACAAATTTTAAAACCTTTTCAAACACGAAATAAGAAAACAAAATAAACAAACTTTTAGAAAAATGAAACTTTTTAGAGAACTAAAAAAACAAATAAGCTAAGTATGAAACAAGCCAATAAGATTGTCAAACTTATAGCTTATCTTATACAAAAACTTAAACAAAAGTAAAAAGGTAAACTTTTTAGTAAAATAAGCAAAGAGATTAAGCAACTTCTTGCTTAATCCGAATTTTAAAACAACCAAAAACAAGAGAAAGGTAGAAAGAGAATGATAAAAGAAACTTGATCAAAAGTAAATAAAGATTAAAGCAACAAAATGAAGAACACTTACTTGGAATTAAAATGAATTAAAGTGCAAGACAAGTATTTAAAATGACATGAATTTAAAGAGCAAGTAATTAAATGGTGGAAGAACTAATTGTCGCTATTAGCCAACAAGAGTAAAATGAAATGATCTTAAACTATATATAGGGGAGATTAAGGAGTGCTTAGGAAGCTTCCTTCCTCTTTCCTCTTTTCCTTAATTGCACACTTAAGTCCTTCTCTTCTTAATCTTTTGTTAATCTTGGACTTTAATGACTTTTGGCTCGGGATTTCTTTAAACTCGTCTTTAATTTTCTTCATAAATAAGACTCGAGTTCTTCGGCTTTAGTAAACTTTCGTCTTTTGACTTTTTCTTCGATAAATCTTCAGAATTGGTCTTGGACTTCTGTTCTTTTTGCACTCTTGACTTCTTGACTTCGTCTTTCATCTTTTTCTTCAATAAAAGCCCGTGAATGCCCGTGTTTTCTCCACTTTTCACCTTTTCGTCCTAAATCACAACAAAAACACAAACCACGCATAATTCCGACATAAATGACATAAAATACACGTTTTGGCCCGGTTATTATTGTAATTAAGTGGTAAAAATGACGGGTGTTTACACACCTATCAATAGGTACTACTAATGAGCTATCCAAATTTAATGGAAGTAGTTGTAGCATGGGTTTGGATGGCAGTTGATAGACTAACTGAGATAACTGTCCTTTTGATGATGTGTATAGATCATAAGTTGATTTGGACCGTAAGAACTAATGGATATGTGAAAGACCGTCATAGGTCACTTTGTAAGGAAATTGGAATTTTTAAGTAGTTTGGGGTACAGACTAAAGGGAGTGGATGAACATGATTGGATATGAGTATATCCAACTAACTGGAAAAGGATGGGCAATTGAGATATTTATACAAACTTAGAAGTTACACTGAGGGCATGAGTGATTGATTTAGAGGGAGTTAGGAAACTCTTTAGCGATGGTTGAGTTTTCATATAATGATAGTTATCATACTAGAAGTCGATAAATGCCATTTGAGGCACTATATGAAAGGATAGGGTGAGTTGTCCCCATTGTGGACTAGAATTAGTAAAAGAGGCTACTAATGTGGTAATGGTGTTTGTGGAAAGAATGAGAGCAACAAGGGATGCTATGTTGAAAAGGAGGAAACCACTAGAGTTTAGTGACAAAGTTATGTAGGAAGTTTCACCCATAGTAACGGGTGGTATGTTTTAGTAAAATGGAAGAGTTGATGTAGAGTTTTGTAGGTCCATTTATGATCTTTGGAAAGATCGGACCAGTAGCTTATGAGTATAGAATTACCTGGGGAAAATGAATTGAATACGTGATACATTTCATGTATTGAGATTGGTAAATGTTGTTTGAGAATGCATTTTGCATGTACGGTTATTCGGGACTTGTGTTAATAAGAGTCTTTGTTTTATCAAAGAGTCATTTGTGAGATTTATTGACTGTGAGGTCAAGATTTTGACAATGAGTTTAATTATTGGTTTGTATATGTGGTATTTTGAAACTTGAACTAAAGTTCACGTGGAAATGAGAGGAGTTCGTTTAGAACAAGTATCCTCAGTTGTTTGCTAATGGTATGTTTTGATCCTAAGGAGTAAATATCGAGACGAGATTTCTATTAGGAGGGAGTGATGTGACAACCGTGGTTTTGAGGTTTGTCACTTAGTTTTATTTTGTGCTAGTTACGTGTCTTTACGTGTTTATGTGCTAATTGGTGTGAATAGATTGTGGTTTGGATATCGTTTCTGGTACGGGGTACCTTGTGAGTGAAACGATGTGTGATGATTTCATGTTCATGAGCTCACATGGTAGTGACTATGAAGTGAAATAGTGTTATTTAGTGGTTTTACGTAAACGTATATGTATTATAGAAAATCGTATTTTTACGATTTACGGTTTAGCATTTTGAGGTCTCGGAAGAGGTATTTAGTCACGGGAGTATTTTTCGGGATGGTTTTAAGTCATTTAGGACTTAGTTATAAAGTTTATTTCAAAATTTAAGATTTTTTTTTAAAACTGTATATTTTACGTCTTTTATGGTAAAACGCGTAAATTTGACTAGTTTTACGGTTTTGAGGTTTTGGAGGCTTTAGGAGCTGAAATAAATTAAGGTAAATTAAGGTAATATTAATAAGATATTAATTAATAATAAAATTAAAAAAAAACAAAATAAGGGAGGGTGTGGGTCGGTTTTGGACGCAAGAAAAGAAAGAAAAAAAGGAAAAAGGAGGAAAAAGGAAAGTGGGTTTTGGGTTGGACTAGGATTCACCCATACCCTATATATTGTTTTTAATCACAATCAAAAGTCATTATTTTTCTCCTGGAGTTCTTTGGCCGTCGGTTTTAAGGAGAGTTTTTAGGGTTTCATTATTTTTTTATCTTCCATAAATCTTAAGGTAAAACCTTCATAATCCCTTTTTAATCTAATTGTTTTTAATGTTTTTATAATCATCTTATGATGGATTTAGGTTAGGGATTATATAAAAATATGTATTTTAATGATTTCATAATGATTAGATGGTTTAGGGCTTGTAATTGGTGGGGTTATGGGTAATTAATTAGGTTAATTTAATTAAACCTATTTTTAAAAACTGGGCAGAATTTTGAGTCAATTGTTTTGATCATATAGGGAGTTCTACAAACTCTTATTTTGCGATCCAAGTATCCCTGAAAAGTTAATTGAAGTGGCTTTCCAATGCAAGAAACGAGAACTAAATTGGAAGTAGGGAAGTGGGTCAAAAACAGGTTACAACAGTCGGAGGTCAAAACAGTTTTGAAGTCAGCTTGTTTTCTTTTTAAGTTTTGGGTTGTTTGGGGTACTTAGGGTTGCATTGGGACATTCAAACGAACATGAGAGATGGTTTATATATTATAGGAAGTATCTGCATTGGGGCTACGAATGTGGGTTAGGGTAAGACCCCCTAAACATAACAAACTTTTTGTATGTTCAAAATCAGTAAAAACTGGATAGACAAAAGTATATATATATATATATCGGGGCCTCAACAGTAGCTTTAAGGTTGGGATAAACGGGATGTGTTAGCTAACATATGTAAGGGAATAAATATTCCCTTTACAGAGATCATGGGTATGTTTAGGTGGGCGTTTGACTTATAGTTTGGAGACCTAAAAGTTGGGACTGTTTTGTGTAAAATATGAACGGGATAGTTATCAAACTTAACCAAGGTAAGGACTTGTTAGGGAAGGATAATGGGGTGTTTAGAGCATATTAATGAGGGTAATATATGGGAGAAGGCTATATGTCCATCATAGGTTGATGAGCCGTTTTAGTGGTTGGTTCATGTTTTGATTATATGTTTTTGGTTTTTAGCTTTTTGCTAGTGCGAGGACTTTTGGAGAAGCTCAATCAGGTGAGTTTCATAGTTCCATGTTTACTAATGTTTATGACTTCCAGATGGGATAGAAGAGACACTGTTTTGTTATTTATAAATTATGATGTGAATGTTTTGCGTTGGTAATGGACTTGTGTGTGCATACTTATGTGATTAACTGCTAGTTGATTCTTGATTGTTTATGTTTTGACTTGGTACCAAGGGGATATTGGCGAGGCGGGGCCTTGAGATTGGTTCATAGGTGTTTGGACACCTATGGGAGTATGGTGTTTGGTAAGGCTGGGAGCCTTGGATTTGGTTTGTTTTGTTAAATCTTGAATATTAGTTGTTAATGCATGTTAGTATCACATTGTCCATATGTTTCTTAGATTTGGTTATTGTTCACAGCTTATGGTTTGATTTTGGCGTTGGAGTCTAAACCTATGACTCTCACCAACTTTATGTTGACGTGTTTTAGTGTCTCTTTCAGGTGAGAATGTGGTTAAGCTTAAGGATAGAAGTGGCTAGATTTGGGTGCATTAGCATTGCATTTAGAAGGAGATCCCCGTTCCTTCTTAGTTATTTTATGTGTTTTGAATAAGTGATACTGTTGGCACCTATATGTTTGTCTTGGTTTATGTTTGTTGTTGTCTTGGGTAAGTGGTAGGACCGTTACCTACTTATCTAGACTCCTGCATTGTTGAGATATTGTCATGACATTTGTGTCACCATTTTATGACATTTCTTATTTCATTTAGTTATCTCTATAGATACGCCATGTTGTGATGATATCCATACGTCGTGCCCCTTCCGCTGTCGGGAGTCAACCTTGTGGGCAAATAAGGTAAGCTCGGCTAGGGTCTGATATGTATGTAATTCCACAACATGTGCTATTCTTAATTCCAGGCCACCCAAGTAGCGTACAAGAGTCTAAGGATCATCCTTAGGGATATCATTTCATTAAAAGGTATTCAAATTATCGCAAGTAATCTTCAGCCGTGCCTGCCCCTTGTCTTAAGGAGTGCAATTGCGTAAAAACTAGCCTGAATATAGTATGATGGAAGGAACTTCTGTTGCATTTTTTCTTTCATCTTTAACCAAGTTCATATCTTTTCCTTTCCCTTTCGTTCAGGCTTCATGCAAACATTGGACCACCACGTTGAAGCATACTTGCGTGATTTAAGGGCAACAATTTTGACCTTGTTGTCCTCGTTGGTCTGTTTGTAATCAAATACCAGTTCTACTGTTCGGATCCACTCCACAAACTCATATGAATCTAGTTTTTCATCGTATTCATGTATGTCAACCTTAATTTCATTTGAATATCGGATCCAATATCCTTCCTTATTAACCGAATCACCGGAACTGGAACTATCACCATTCGTTCGGTTATTAGAAAGAAGTAGCTCTTGAATCTGATCTTGCATCGCCTTTATCTGTTGCGCAACATCCCTCTTGTCGGCTTCCATAACTTCCAAAATTTTCTTCAACTCGAGATCAACGGATTCTTCGAGATATAGTTGCACCACTCGAGAGTTTATTTGGGAAAAATCCAACTTGAGTTCACGATACATATGCACCACGTAAACCCAAATCAGCCTCCTAAGTTCACCTCCTAATTGTGCCAGAAATTAGGATACCAATGGACAAATTCTATAGAATAGTAATTCAAAGAGAAAAGAAAAGTATTGGAATAAAAAATATGTCTTTTATTTCCAGTTTCCATAACATAAAGGAAAACAATAAAAACTACCCACTTAGCTAACATTTAGGGAAAATAAACAACTGCTTTTGAAACGGTCTAACAAATAAGAAAATAGATAACAAAATTTTTATTTAAGTGATGGCCTGGGCTAAACTGACCCATTTTAATCCAGTATGGGTCGGGTTGGAATTATCAGTAACTTCAGCTCGTTCCTCCTCTGTGTGGCTAACAGTAGACGCCTCGACAAGATCATTTATCTTATGGACCGATTATGCGAATTCATTTAGTTGTTTGTTAATGTATATGTAATGAGTAGGTCTAGTAAATGTTTTCATACGACTATGTTAGACTTATGATTTCCATGTAGATAGTTATAGTTGCGTATGTCAATGATTAGGTCTAGTAAACATATCCATACTACTATGCTAGATTTAATTGTTCTCATGTGACGTATAACTAATTATTCTCATGTGACGTATAACTAATTCTGTAACACCCCAAAATGTGATATGCGGAAGCGGTGAAGCTCGGGGGCTGTTACGTCATTGTATCATAGTTCAAGGTACAAGAGAACGACTCTAAGTGAGACGTTTTATAAAAATACCTCGTTGAATTTAAATTAAAAGCATCACAGTACAAAAGGTCTCTGTTTCAAAAGATAGTGCAGCGGAATGTAAAAGTTTTAAACATCAACGAGGTAATAGTTCAAAAGCATAAGTAAATAAATGTCCGAAGATAGCCAAGAAATGCATGCGGACTCCAAGTACTTCACACAGCAGATACAACTCATCATCAATTACCTGGGATAAATGCTAAATTGGGTCAACATAAAGTTGGTGAGAATATAGGTTTCAAGTAAAAATTCATAGTAGTTCAATTTCAGATTTCATTTCATGTACACGTGCAACTATAGGAGGTATAGTGCCAAGTGTAGGATAAATTGGGTGTTCACAATATTTATGATAGCTAAGCTCGTGACATCGAAACTAGTGATCCAGTGCATACAATAGATTGCATACATAAATTTTGCCCCAATGGAGTACCTAGCCAAGATGACTCCGTTCATACAAATGGTACACACTCGTCCGGCGTCAGAATGCCCGAGTGGAGGTTGTCAACCCTCAATAGATCTATCCGTAACATAAGAGCTTACTCCAGCAGAGTAACTAACGGTTCACGATAGTGGGGACTATGGCTAAAGCAACTTAAGCTATCTCATAAATAGTGTTCACAAAGCGTTCACAGAAATCAAGTTTTACTTGCGTCCAGAAGCAAGTCATCAAAGCATTTATCACATCCCAAAACATTAAACATAGAAACCAGTTTAATAGGGATCTATAAACTCACCTCAAGCAACGATTCAAACCGCACAAGTATGATCAACTAGTAGCGAGCAACTCTAGCAACAACCTAAATATAATACTATAGTTTAGGCGCTAGCAAATAAGTCACAGTAGTTAATCACGTACGTTACTCATCAATCATATGTATATATTGTTGTTAAAATCGTGACTTGTAAATGTTATATCGGTATAAACATTATAGTATATATATACTTAGGTAAAAATATTTATTTTTGACTCGACGAAATTTCGACAGCCTTTCAGCGTAAATTTTAATTTACCAAAATTTATCTTAACAAATTTTCCTACACGATTTCTAACGAAAATTCGGCAGCCTTTCGGCGTCACGTAAAAAATTGCCATTTTTAGTAAGTACTCAAATCTCGTCCTAAAACCCCTATTTTCAACAATTTCTCAATCGCCAATATTTCAACAAGTCATTTTCCGCAATAGTATCAATTTCCACTTCCAACGTTCAAACTTTTAACGGTACATCAAGTATTCACATTTCGCGCTAATACCCTTTTACAAAACAAGTCCAACATTCATATACAACTTTTAGTAACCATTTCGACACTTAAAACATCTCCGTTTGACTCGAAAACGTCGTTTCGACCACTTTAAAAATCTAGACAGCAAACACTTATAGTGTTTTTCACAAAAGTTAAGTTTTCCGACAACGAAATTTAAACGACCATATCTTACTCATTTTAGCTCCGTTTTTAGCCCATAATATATCGAAACGAAGGTATTAACTTATATTTTCATAATATCGTAGTAAACTAGTGTCAAAACAATTTTATCTGAAGGAAATAGTTGCAAAACATGGGATACCGATCTCGATAATTTCTGATAGAGATGGTAGATTTACTTCGGAATTCTGGAAATCACTTCAGAAAGCGTTGGATACGCAATTGGACATGAGTACTGCTTATCACCCGCAGACTGACGGACAGAGTGAGAGAACTATTCAAACGCTGGAGGACATGTTGCGCGCTTGTGTGCTTGACTTTGGAAAGCAATGGGACAGACATTTGCCTCTAGTAGAATTCTCTTACAACAATAGTTATCATACCAGTATTAAGGCTGCACCGTTTGAAGCGTTGTATGGTCGTAAATGTCGCTCGCCTGTGTGTTGGAGTGAGGTTGGGGATAGTCAACTCACTGGCCCTGAACTCATCCGTGAAACGACTGAGAAGATTGTTCAAATCAAGAGCCGAATTCAAGCAGCCCGTGATCGTCAGAAGAGTTACGCCGACGTTCGACGTAAGTCTCTCGAATTTCAAGTGGGAGACAAAGTGATGCTAAAAGTATCGCCTTGGAAAGGTGTGGTACGTTTTGGCAAGCGAGGAAAGCTGAACCCACGTTATATTGGACCTTTCAAAATTCTGGCAAAGGTTGGAACTGTAGCCTATCGTCTCGAATTACCGCAAGCGTTGAGCCGTGTGCACAACACTTTTCATGTGTCGAACTTGAAGCAGTGCCTATCTGATGAGACACTCGTTATACCATTGGAGGAACTCCGAATTGACGACAAGATGCAATTTGTCGAAGAACCTGTTGAAATCATGGACCGTGAGGTCAAACGATTGAAACAGAGTCGTATTCCAATCATCAAGGTGAGGTGGAATTCTAAACGTGGACCTGAATTTACTTGGGAGCGTGAGGGTCAATTTCGCAAGAAATATCCGCAACTCTTTGACAGCTCTAGAAACCGTGACACTCCTAAGCTTTGAGGACAAAGCTTCTCTATCAAGGGGATGATGTAACACCTGGTAATTTTCCCTACTTTGTAAAATGACTATTTTACCCTTTGACTTTTATTTAGTTAACTATGTGATTTAACTGTGTTGGAACCGGGAAGTTGTCCCGCGTTTTCTGAAAAACTGTTTGCTGACGAGTAATGACCTGACACTGAGCTCAGTCATTATTCTGAACATTTTCTGTGAACCTGACCAAAGTGTTGAGACGGTCAATGAATTGACGATAATCCATGAGATTATTCGTTATCTGTGAATTATGTGCTTAACTGTTTAGTTTTTAACAGCGTGATCATATTTTCTTGACCAGCGTATTTAAATATTTCTGTATATGATTATATATGCCTGTATTTTAGTATTTTTGCTATTTATAGTAATAAATCGTATTTACTATGAATATTTAATTAACGTATCGCGTTTTCGTATTTTACGTCGTTTTTACGTTTACCCGTCGTTAACATGCATAAAATACTTTACCAATTATAAAATGTCAGTTTTCGTCGAAAAATCGTAAATTTAATATATTTCGTCATATTTTTAAGTTTTACGTAATTTTTAACTTAACTATATACTTTTTGATATTTACCTAAAACTAACTAACATTTTTACCTTAAACCTTTTAACTAATTACCATAGTTAAAATTTTGAATAATTTACCCCATGTGGGACCCCCATAACCGGCCAAACAAGCATCACACATGCAAGATACACCAAAATTTTACTCTTTACCCTTTTAAGCTTAACTTACAAACCCTTACACCTTTTAACTTATTACCACCTTAACTTAACTTCACTTCACACTTATTCACTTCATTTCACCTCAAACAAAAAACACATCTCTCTCTTTCTCTCCCAAAACACACGGCACAAACACATATACATTTTCCACCATTGTTGATTTCTTAAAGCTTCATTTTAACAAGAATTAACACAAAATAATTACACCCTAGAGTTTGTACAAGCATAAAGAAGAATGGTTATTTTTGGTTTGTTGATTTGAGTAGTTTTTGGGTTGAAGTTGTAGAAGTAGAGTTCTTGTTGGTTATTAGTGGGTTAGAGCGTAGATCGGGTCGTTGTGATTACGTAGAGTCGTTACTCAAAGTTACCTCTTAAACCTTTTTCATCTTTTCATTTTACATGCATAATCTTTGTGGATCTATGCATGCATGTTACTCATCAAGTATTTTCTTGAAATAAAATGATAAAAACTATTTTTGGTCATGAAATATTTTAAGATCTATGGAAATTATGTGTGGATCTATTAGATCCATACATGAAAATGGTTTAATTGAAAGACTTGTGAAAAATATAAGTATCTATATTTTAGATTTGTGAACTTGAAGAAAAATCTTTGATTTTGTTGGTGTTTATGAATAATTGGAGGGAACTAGTAGTGTTACTACTAGTGGTTACGCTTGAAAATGGTCAAAAACGAGTTTTTACGAAAAACATACAATCTGTCCGATTTTTATAAGAGGCGTAGAGGGTCGTAAAAATTGTTTTGACACTAGTTTACTACGATATTATGAAAATATAAGTTAATACCTTCGTTTCGATATATTATGGGCTAAAAACGGAGCTAAAATGAGTAAGATATGGTCGTTTAAATTTGGTGATAAAGTTTTGGAGGTACAAGGGGATACAAGTAACGGAAAAGGGAAGTCACGACTAAACATTATCTCGCGTGTCAAGGCTCAGAAGTTGTTGTCGGAAGGTTGCCACGTATTTTTAGCCTGTGTTACTGAAAAGCAGATGGAAGAAAAACGGTTGGAAGATGTACCTATCGTACGGGATTTTCCGGAAGTCTTTCCTGAAGATTTGCCTGGATTACCGCCGGCTAGACAAGTTGAATTCCAGATCGATTTAATACCGGGAGCTGCACCTGTTGCTCGAGCGCCTTATCGTTTAGCACCGTCGGAATTGCAAGAACTAGCAACGCAACTACAAGAGTTGACTGATAAAGGATTCATAAGACCGAGTTCTTCACCCTGGGGAGCTCCAGTCTTATTTGTAAAGAAGAAGGATGGGAGTTTTCGGATGTGTATCGACTATCGTGAGTTGAACAAACTTACCATCAAGAACCGTTACCCGTTACCTAGGATCGATGATCTGTTTGATCAGTTGCAAGGATCGAGCGTATACTCGAAGATTGACCTTAGGTCTGGTTATCACCAATTGAGAGTCCGTGAGGAAGATGTTGCAAAGACTGCTTTTAGGACTAGGTATGGACACTATGAGTTCCAAGTGATGCCGTTCGGTTTGACAAACGCACCTGCTGTGTTTATGGACCTCATGAACCGGGTGTGTAAACCGTATTTGGACAAGTTTGTCATTATGTTCATCGATGACATACTGATTTACTCAAGGAACGAGAAGGAACATGAGGAACATCTTAAGATAATATTGGAATTGCTTAAGAAGGAGGAATTGTACGCTAAGTTCTCGAAGTGTGATTTTTGGTTGCCAAGAGTACAATTTCTAGGTCACGTTATAGATAGCAAGGGGATTCATGTTGATCCTGCCAAGATTGAATCAATTAGGGAGTGGACTGCTCCTACGACACCGACTAAAATTCGCCAATTCTTAGGACTCGCCGGATATTACCAAAGATTCATCAAGGGATTCTCGAAGATCGCGAAACCATTGACGAAGTTGACTCAAAAGAAGGTGAAATACGAATGGGGAGATAAGGAGGAATTAGCATTCCAGAAGTTGAAACAAATGTTGTGTAGTGCGCCTATTCTATCGTTACCAGAAGGATCGGAAGACTTTGTGGTCTACTGTGATGCATCAGCAAAAGGATTGGGAGCTGTGTTGATGCAAAGGAAGAAAGTTATCACCTACGCGTCACGACAATTGAAAACACATGAGAAAAACTACACTACGCACGACTTGGAGCTAGGAGCGGTAGTATTTGCCTTGAAGTTGTGGAGACACTACTTGTATGGAACCAAGTGTGTCGTCTATACCGATCACAAGAGTTTACAACATATTCTTGACCAGAAGGAACTGAACATGAGACAACGTCGGTGGATCGAGTTGCTCAGCGATTATGACTGTGAAATCCGCTACCACCCTGGGAAGGCCAATGTAGTGGCAGATGCGCTAAGTAGAAAGGAACAACTGATGAAACGTAGAGTTAGATCGTTAGCTATGGTTATCAATCTGAACTTAACTGTGCAAATTCGTGAAGCACAAACCGAAGCTCTTAAGCCTGAACATGTTGAAGCTGAGAAATTAGGAGGAATGGTTACTAAGAAATTGGAGACTAGCACTAATGGAACGCTATGTCTGAATGGTAGAAGTTGGTTACCACGGTTTGGAGGACTAAGGGACGTGATTATGCACGAGTCACATAAATCTAAGTATTCGATTCACCCAGGATCTGACAAAATGTATCAGGATATGAAGAAGCTATATTGGTGGCCAAATATGAAAGCTGAAATTGCTACGTATGTAGGGAAGTGTCTGACTTGTGCTAGAGTGAAAACAGAACACCAAAAACCATCTGGATTGTTGGTTCAACCTATAATTCCTATGTGGAAGTGGGAAAATATAACCATGGACTTCATAACTAAGCTACCTAAAACGACCAACGGATACGACACAATTTGGGTAATTGTGGATCGACTTATGAAATCTGCACACTTTTTGGCTATGAAGGAAGATGATTCGATGGATAAGCTTACGAGACTTTATCTGAAGGAAATAGTTAAGTTAAAAATTACGTAAAACTTAAAAATATGACGAAATATATTAAATTTACGATTTTTCGACGAAAACTGACATTTTATAATTGGTAAAGTATTTTATGCATGTTAACGACGGGTAAACGTAAAAACGACGTAAAATACGAAAACGCGATACGTTAATTAAATATTCACAGTAAATACGATTTATTACTATAAATAGCAAAAATACTAAAATACAGGCATATATAATCATATAGAGAAATATTTAAATACGCTGGTCAAGAAAATACGATCACGCTGTTAAAAACTAAACAGTTAAGCACATAATTCACAGATAACGAATAATCTCATGGATTATCGTCAATTCATTGACCGTCTCAGCACTTTGGTCAGGTTCACAGATAATGTTCAGAATAATGACTGAGCTCAGTGTCAGGTCATTACTCGTCAGCAAACAGTTTTTCAGAAAACGCGGGACAACTTCCCGGTTCCAACACAGTTAAATCACATAGTTGACTAAATAAAAGTCAAAGGGTAAAATAGTCATTTTACAAAGTAGGGAAAATTACCAGGTGTTACATAATTGAAATGCAAACACTTAGACATTTAAGTATCAAGGTGTGACAGGAAATAAACAGTATTTAGAGAAACATGAATGAGTAATGCACGATTAGATGAACACGTTTGTTTAAAATATACGAATTCTCACTAGTATTTTAATATAACTAGTATTAATTAGATAAACTCCCTCTTAAAACTCGAGATTTTAATTGCTTTAATAAAAATATATATATATATAAAAATCAACTCTCTCACCTCTAGACTTTTGTATGTTCGACACGGACCTCCCACACTATTCCCCTCAAGAACGATGAGTCTTTGCATACACTGCAGTACAACGGTTAAGTACACTATCTATAGGTCGTAAAATCTTGTGTTTCTGACCGACGCCCGCATCAATTCGTTAATCATATGAGGGGAAATTTAATATATACCCAATAAAACTTAAAAAATTACATATTTTTCGATGTATAGTGTTATTAAAACATCTTTTAATGAAATATGCAAACATTGAAGTTTTTTTCCGAATATATGTGAATGCCCATCATATAAAATATTATATAAAAACATACGAAAATACAAAGGAGTAACCGTATACAAAAATATATATCTTTTCATAGAAATTTTCTATTCAGATCTAATCATGCAATTACAATCTTGCAAAATCGAAAACTACCTTAAATAATTGGAGTCTAGACACTAAGGGCTCGTTTGGTTTTTAGATGGGTTTAAGTTTATGGTTTGGATTTGGATTTGAATTTTGGTTTGGATTTAAATTTAAGTTTGTATTAAAAATTAATGAGGAGATATAAAATTAATACTATAATTAATTTAGAAAATATATTTATTTACCTAAAATTAGACTTAATATATTAATTTCATGACAAGTGCATCATATTTATTCTCTCACATACTCTTTCACCAGTCACTTTTTGGAATGCACCAATCAAATCTTTAGATATATATTTAGGTCCATGTTTTAAGCATATAAATCATTAATGTTTATAAAAATAAAATATAGAAAATAAAGGGCATAAGATAGTAACGTGTGGTTGTGAAATTAAAGAGGCGTTTAGTTAAGTGATAGGTGTGAAAACACCCATCCTTTTACCACTTAATTCTGGCTAAAACGAGACCAAAACGCGTATTTAATATCATTTGTTTGGAATTATGGGTGGTTTTTGTGCTTATTGTGTTTTCAGAGCCAACCGCATGAATATTGAAGAAAACATGGGATTGCACGGGTTTTATGGAAGAAAAAGACTCAAGACGAAGTCTATTGTCCAAGAGATGCAAAAGATTTGAAGTCACTGGGCCTATTTGACGATTTATCGAAGAAAAGGACCAAAGATGGAGGATTTACATAAGTCGAAGAAACTCAAGTCTATTAAACGAAGAAATTAAAAGACGAGTTGAATTTAATCGACAACAAATCTCGAATCAGAATCGAAAACGTCAACTTTTCTGAAAAGACGAGAAGACAAGAAGAACGGGAGAAAGCCCACTCACCAACCAAAGGGGACACCTATATAAAGGGATCCCCTCACACTTTTCATCCAGTTTTTTAGTTTTTCATTTTCCTTCTTTTTCTCTTTTCTTGTTCGTAGGTATCACCAACACAACTAGGGTGTTTGGTGATTTTGATCTTTGTTTTTCAATCTTGTAATTTCATCCTTGTTTTGTGATTGTTAAAACCTTAATTATTCAATACATCAATCTTTCCATTTTCATCTTGTTCATCTCCATCTATTTGGTTAAAAGTTTAAGTTCTTATTTGATTGATTTAATCTTTAAAAGTTGTTGAGTTTTATGTTTTTATTGATGGGATTTGTAGTTACTGGTTAGTATATCATTTGTGTTTAGTTTTATTTAAGTTTTGGTGAAAAACTTGGTGATTTTTGGCTTAAAATCGATTTCCCTGTTCTTCGGGAAAAGTTACTGTTCTTGAGTTTCCCAGGTTCCGGATGAACCAAAAGTTCCGGATGAACTAAAACTTCCGAATGAACTAAAACTTCCGGATGAACACAAAGTTCCGCATGAGTTTAAGAAGTTCCGAATGAATTTGCTTTTCAAAAAGTTCCGAATGAGTTTTTAAAGTTCCGAATGAATTTTCCCTTAAATAGTTCCGAATCAAATTTTTAAAAGTTCCGAATGAGTTTTATTCCCAAATCTTCCGAATAAACTTCCGGACCAAAAGTTCCGGACGAACTTCCGAACGAAGTTCCGGGTGAACTTCCGAGCCAAATCTTCCGAATCAAGTTCCGACCCAAGTTCCGAATGAAGGTTCCGAGTAAACTTCCGAATGAAGGTTCCGAGTAAAGTTCCGAACGAAGTTCCGGATCAAACTTCCGAATCAAGGAGTTCCGGATCAAGTGAAAGGCAGAACTTCCGAATCAACTTTCTTTTGAGTATTTAGAATCTAGATAAGTGTTATTTACTGTTTCTTCATTTTATACTTTCATTTTAATTCAAGTTTTGTTTATTGCTATTAAATTAATTGTCTTTGATTTAAGTTTACATTTTCGTACATTTAAACCTTTAAGTAGAATAGAAAAACACTCCCCTTTTTAGTAACCAAGAACAATCATTCCACTTAGAACCAAGATCAATTCGAGAGGATATCGAGAGAACTTAGAATCCCATTGCAAAAAGGGAATATCAAATGGCGCCGCTGCCGGCTCTTCTCGTTAAGATCAAAAGTTTTTTGTGAGAACTTGGATTTTGGGATCCGTTCACCGTGAACGTTACTTTTTCATAAAAATTTTCAAAAAAACCCTAAAAAAACATAAAATTTTCAAAAATCCTAAAAATTAAAAAACATAAAAACCAAAAAAAATTTTGCTTTGTTTTTGCCTTGTTAGTTCTTTTGCAGGTGTATGCGCACTCGATCAACGTCTTATCAAGAGCACGAGCCTCTCGATAACCTAGACATGGCCGGTGTACAAAACAACAACAATAACCCACCTCAAAACAATAATAACAATAACAACCCACCTTTCAACAACATGAATAATAACAACAACAATGAGCCTCTACCGGATAATCGCCCGATGATTGAACTGCTGCAAGCCCATGTAGATGGCAACATTGATCCAATTGTTATACCCGCGTTCGCAGCCAACAACTTTGAGCTCAAATCAGGCTTTATCCAGATGGTCTCTGCTCAACCATTCTTGGGGCGTACCATTGATGATCCACATGACCACATCAAGAGATTCTTACAACTCACTAATACGGTCAAGTTCAATGGTGTTCCACAAGAGGTAATCCGTCTACAACTTTTTCCCTTTTCTTTAGAGGGACAAGCCCGGCATTGGCTTGCTAAGGAACCGCCACAGAGTATTATCTCGTGGACGGATTTGGAGACCAAGTTTATCAATTACTTTTTCCCACCCTCTCGTACTATCGCTTTGCGGAATGAAATCATAAATTTTGAACAAAAGTACGATGAGTCGTTTAGTGAATCTTGGGATCGTTTCAAAGACCTTTTGAGAAAATGCCCACAACATGGTTTTACCAAAGTGCATCAAATTAACACTTTTTATAATGGTTTAAACATGAATGACCAAGATTCACTAAACAGTGCCTCGGGGGATAATCTTTTGGCTAAGACTTCCAATGCTGCATGGGATATCATTGAGAATAAGTCTCGTGTGCAAACCAAGAGTGTTAGGACCAATGTTGCTAGTGCTAGTACTAGTGACAGCGACAAGCGACTTGACAAAATCACTACGCTTCTTGAATCGCTTGTTACCCACACCGTTAACAACACCAACAGCATCAACGCTAGAAACGCTAAAGATGCTCAAGTCAATGCTGTTAGCCAACCATGCGAGATATGCGGGGGTCCTCACTCTTACACCACTTGTACTGCCACCCAAGACTACCCTTCTGAAAATGTGAATGCATCTTATGGCACCTATCCTCAACCTGCTTATCAAGCTAGACCTCAAGGTGACCGTAATTTGCTTAGCTACCGCTCCAACAACTACCTCTCACCACCCGGTTTTCCTCCAAACAACCCAAACCAACAACAAAACCTCAATCGCCCTCCTCAACAACAACAACAACCTCGTACACCATACATCCCACCTCACAAACAACCACCTCCACCTCAACGAAACAACCAAGTTTACCAGCAACCTGCTTATCAACCACCCGCATACAATGCTCCTCCCAACCAACCCACCGCTTTACACCAAGAAGTTGAAACCTATATGAGGACTAACGATGTGATCGTGGGAAACCTTCAGCGTGAAGTGCTCAACTTGAAAGCAGACCTGGTCAAACAAGGGAACGATCTGAGAGATGACATGAGAAACACGTTGGATAGCCAAACAAATGACTTGAAGAACATGATGGCTAGTTTCTTCCAAAGTAATCAACCCTCTTCTTCGGGTACTCTTCCGAGTAACACCGTTGCGAATCCAAGAGGGGAGATGAAAGCAATCACTACTCGCAGTGGCAAAGGTACCAAGGAAACCGAGCTTCCTATACCTCCACCGGTGGTTGTGACTAAGGAGAACGAGTCACCTGCTCCTATTCCTCATCCTTCTCCTTCCCCAATTTCTCCACCTCTTCCTTCTACCCCTCCTCCACCCATGGATGTGAGTGATCCTATTCTCCCAAAGCCTTCCTCTTCTTCCAATATACCTTATCCATCTAGGTTGAGGAAAGAGAAGCTCAAAAGCAAAGACGATATTCAGGTTTCGAACTTTCTTAAGATGTTCAAACAATTGAATTTCAACATCTCCTTCGCTGAGGCTCTCGCTCACATGCCTAAGTACGTGAAAATGTTTAAAGATCTTCTGAGTGACAAGGAAAAGCTTCTCGATATTGCCAACACCCAACTTAATGAGAATTACTCTGCAGTGCTCTTAAGGAAATTGCCAACCAAGCTTGGTGATCTGGGTCGTTTCTTAATCCCTTGCAATTTCCTGGGCGTAGAGAATTGCATGGCCCTAGCCGATCTAGGTGCCAGTATTAATCTAATGCCTCTAAGCGTTTGAAAGCAATTATCTCTCCCTGAGCTAGTCCCCACCAAAATGACTTTGGAATTAGCTAACCGTACGGTTGCTTATCCAGTGGGGATAGCCGAAGACGTCTTTGTAGGGGTCGACAAATTCACTTTTCCTGCCGATTTCGTCGTCGTCGACTACGAGATGGACCCTCGTGTTCCCTTGATCGTGGGTCGTCCATTCCTGAGGACCGGTCGCACTCTCATCGATGTTGAAGCCGGTGAGCTTATCATGAGAGTGGGTGATGATAAAATCGTCTTCAACATGGGAAAGTTGTCTAAACAACCTTATTCATACGAGAGTGTTAATTGTATTGACGTTCTGGATGAGGCTTGTGAAGAACACTTCAAAGATGCTTGTAAAAGTATTCATACCTCTCTTCCCAATGTTGAAACCGTTTCCTCTATTGATTCATCGCTGTCTCTATTTGGAGAAAGTGATTTGTTTTGGAACAATCTTGAAGCCACCATGGGAGATGTGAACTTAGCTAATGATGATTCTCCCACCGATGGGGATGAAGACATGCATTTCTTTGATAACCTTCTCAACGAAGACAACCTTTCTCCACCATCTCCCACGGTTATTGCTATCGATACTCCGACTTTGAATACGCCTCCCGTCGAAAATCCTCCGGATCTAGAACTTAAGGAGTTGCCGCCCCATCTCGAGTATATGTTCCTTGAAGAAGAAAAGAAGTCGCCCATCATTATCGCAAAGGACTTGAAAGATGAAGAGAAAACTCGCCTCATCGCCGTGCTTAAAGATCATAAGAAGGCTATTGCTTGGAAAATTTCTGATATTCGCGGAATTGATCCTCACTTCTGCACACACAAAATTCTCATGGAGGACGACTTTAAGCCCACAATTCAAAACCAACGAAGGGTGAATCCAAAAATCCATGAAGTCATCAAAACAGAGGTTATCAAACTTCTTGATGCGGGTATGATTTACCCTATTTCGGATTCACCATGGGTTAGTCCAGTCCATTGTGTGCCCAAGAAGGGTGGAATAACCGTTGTTCTCAATGAACACAACGAGTTGATTTCCACTCGTCTCGTTACTGGGTGGAGAGTTTGTATAGACTACCGCTGTAACACCCCATTTTGGAAATGGAATATTACGCATAATCATGGCGTGTCATCAAAGCATACAAGGATAAATGTCTAAGCATTATTCAACCATGAAAGGGAAATACCGGAATCAAACATCGGTAACCCCAAAGTAAAGCTCATCACACACAAACATAAATACTGTAAAAGGAAAGGACGAAACAATGTCCATAGCAACTGTATCAAAGTAAAGGAAATGCATAAAGTAAAGGAAAACAGTAAAGCTTTCAGTCCATATGCACCTACGTTTGAGATCTACGAGCGTCCCTGAGTACCTGCCGTTTTGGGAACATGAAAAGGAAAACGGCTGAGCAAGACGCTCAGTGCACGGATGTACAATATAGCATGGAATAGGATAAGCATGTAACATATAACAGCGGAAGACTAAGTACTGAGTAAACTGGTTAAGTACCAAGAAAACTGGTTTTATAGTTTGAAAAGCCTTATGTTTATCTTGTGAAAACTGTTTTAACATGTAAATACCATAGCTCATATAGGTCATGAAAAGGTCACGTGCATGAATACTTGGAGGGGTGACCTCATCATGCTGATTAGAGGGGATGCCTCTAATCAATATACTGATTGGGTAGGAGGGATCAACTCCTTGTGAAGGGTGCAAGGCACACACCACATTCACCATGATAAACTGAATAAAACATGTAACTAGGATGCACCCATACGCCCCACCTAATATAATAATATGGCCAAACTGAAAAGGGACGCCACGAGCAATCACTCCGCCGTGGGGAAGTCATAACATCGGTGCCTCCAATGCTATGGTTATGGTACCTCCATAACTAGGTGAAACTGGTCATGCTTGTATATGGCTATAGATTATGCTAATTAAACATAAGCAGTTCAAAACAATAAAACAAATGCTGGGGAAAACAGTTGGCTGCATACGGGGAAATCCTAATAAGGAAAGAATGTCCATACTGAAAGGACGGGAATCCGTACCTCAAGTCCAGTGAAATGAACGGAAGAAAGACTCCTACTTCTGGATCACTAACGCTACATGAATACACACGTGTATAAGTATCGATTCACTGATTACGTACTGGGTTTTGTGTCTCATCTTAGCTGATTTGGTATGTTTTAGGTCCTGGTTCACTGTTTAAAGCCTTATACTGTGTTTATCTTGTATTCTGATTTATCTGATTAAGTATTACTGGTGATTCATGTATTAATATACTTACTGTATAATAATAAGTAACTTTCCAAAAATAGCAGGTTTCCAAAAATAGAAAGTTTCCAAAAATAGAAAGTTTCCAAAAATAGAAAGTTTCCAAAAATAGAAAGTTACCAAAAATAGAAAGTTTCCAAAAAATAGAAAGTTTCCAAAAATAGAAAGTTTCCAAAAATAGAAAGTTTCCAAAAATAGAAAGTTTCCAAAAATAGAATTTACTGCCTAAAATAGATTAGTTTCTAAAAATAGAAAGTTTCCAAAAATAGATCAGCTGCCTTAATTAAATAAGTTTCCATATATAGAAAGTTTCCATGATTAGATTAGCTGCCTGAAATAGAATGATTTCCATATATAGAAGGTTTCCATAATTAGATTAGTTGCCTTATTTAATTAAGTTTCTATAAATAGAAGTTTCCATAATTAGAATTAAGCTGATTACATAAGCTAACATATAAGTCTAAGTGTTATAAGCTTATTTCTTACGTCATATGATATAGTGTATAGTTTAATTATTATTTCATGTATTTTAATTAAACTATAGGTTAAGCATTTTAATTAAAGTGTAACATGTATTAATTAAAATGAATAAAATACTTAGGTTAAAATGTGTATTATTATTAATAATAATATAACCTAAGTCATGTCTAAATTAATTAATTATAGGCATGTTTTAATAATTAATTAATTATAACTTATAACATAAAATACTTAGGTTAAATTAATGTCATGATAAACTAATAATTAAAATAACCTAAGTCATGATTTAATTAATATTTCATGTTATCAATTAATTATATCCTAAGTTCATGATTCATAAAATTACATGTAACATAGATCATGATTTTAACCAACGAACCATGAATCGGGCATGAATTCGACACCGTACCCCGGGCCAAACCCGGGGCACACGTGTCCCCTTGCTGCCGTGGGTCCCACATGAGCCAACCAAGACCAATTGTGGTCTTGGTGGTGGCGGCAATAGCAAACCAAACCCCCCCCTCGGGTTTGTTTGCTAGGCGGCCAAAAACAAACACCCTTATAAACCATTCTTTGATTTTAATTAATACCAAAACATGTTAGATCAATGATTAATTACCTTGTTTTAATAAGAAAATAAATAACATGTTCATGAAAATAATCAAAGATCAAAAGAATCAAAAAGAATTAAAAAGAAAGGTTAGAAAGGTATACCACTATGTAGCTTGGAAAAAGGATGAACAAACACGGTTTCTACACTTGTTTTTAAGATCAAAATCAAACAAATCACCCCCTATGGTGGTGTTTATGTGGCGGCACAAAGAGGAGAAAAAGGAGAGGAGAAAACTCTTTTTAGGGTTTTTATGTTTATTTCTTGAAAATGAAAAATGAAAACATGTTTTTACTTTTACCCCCCTTTACTTGTAAAGTCCATGGGCTAAGCCCATTTCTTGATGTATGCCGTGGGTATGGGGGCCCCACATGGGGTACCCGTACCTTTCTCGTGTCCTGATGTTTCGTGTTCGTTCGTGGTTAAACGTGCTCGTGTTTAAAGTGTTTCTGTTTCTTTTAACGTGTCGTTTATCGTAAACTCCACGCTCGTGAATATATTCTGAGTATTTACGTAATTATTATAATTAGTATTTTAAATGGTGATCATGATTTAATTATGTTCACGTGATATATTTATTACTGTTTATCATGAGTTCGTACGTAATCGATACTTGTCATGTCATACACGTATGCACTTGCTTGATTATTAGCACATGAATGTGATCAATACTACATGAGGTAAGTTTTAATCTAGGACGTACGATCTTAAGGGCACTATTCATGGTAAAAGCATGCGGGTTTTACAATTCTTCCCCCCTAAAAAGAATAATTCGTCCCCGAATTATAGATAAAGTAAGCTGAAAAGAAGTGACATACCCGAACTCAAAATATGAAGTGAGGGTAAGAAGCCCGGATAGACTCCTCTGTTTCCCAAGTGGCTTCCCGCTCGGTATGGTCCCTCCAAAGAATTTTGACGAATGGAATCGTCTTCCTTCTCATGACTCGTTCTTGCCTGTCGAGTACTCGTTCGGGTTCTTCTATAAAAGTGAGATCTTCACGTATCTGTTCCAGTGGATACTGAACCATGTGAAGGGGATGATAATTGTACCCTCTGAGTAAGGACACATGGAATACGTTATGCACGTGCGAAAGCTGAGGAGGTAACGCCAATCGGTAAGATACTTCACCGATTCGTTCAACGATATCAAAAGGTCCGATGAACCGAGGACTGAGTTTCCCTTTGATCCCGAAGCGTTTAACACCACGTGCCGGCGAAACCTTGAGGAAGACGTGATCTCCCACATTAAAATGTATGTCCCTACGATGCTTGTCGGCGTAACTCTTCTGACGTGACCGTGCTTCTTGCAACTTCTGTTTAGCTACCTCAATCTTCTCATTGGTCATTTCTATAATCTCTGGTCCTTCGAGTGTTCGCTCTCCCACTTGATCCCAGCAAGTTGGAGCGCGACACTTTCTGCCATACAACATTTCAAAAGGAGCACATTTGATACTTGCGTGCCAGCTGTTGTTGTATGCAAACTCGACCAAACAGATGTAATCGTCCCAATCACCTGTCCATTCCAACGCACACGACCTTAACATATCTTCCAATGTCTGAATTGTTCGCTCTGACTGTCCGTCCGTTTGAGGATGAAAGGCTGTGCTCAGCTTAAGTTGTGTACCCCAAGCTTTTTGCAGACCTTTCCAGAATCGCGACGTGAAACGAGGATCTCTGTCTGAGACGATGCTGGAGGGAGTGCCGTGGAGTCTCATGATCTCCCTTCTGTACGTATCTGCGAGTTTACTTACCGGATCTTCCTTGCGTATCGGTAAGAAATGAGCTGATTTGGTGAGTCGATCAACAATGACCCAAATAGCATCGTGCTTCTTCTTGGTAGGCGGAAGACCGGTAACAAAATCCATGGTGATTTTGTCCCACTTCCACTCTGGAATATCCAACGGTTGAAGGAGACCGCCAGATCGCTGATGTTCAATCTTAACCTGCTGGCAGGTAAGACATTTGGAGACATGCGTGGCTACATCCTGTTTCATACCACTCCACCAAAAGTGCTGTCTGATGTCATGGTACATTTTTGTCGACCCAGGATGTATAGAAAATGGGGAGCTGTGAGCTTCAGCTAACAATGCTTCCCGGAGTTCTGGATTGTCAGGAACACAAAGTCTCGTGCCCTGCCAAACGATACCGTCTGCGTCCATTCTGAATTCTGTCTGCTTCTCCAAATTCTGAATTATTGCCCAAATCTCTCCATCATCCTTCTGCGCTTCCTTGATCCTAGTCAGTAATTCAGGTTCCACTCTAAGATTCGCCCAGTATCCGTGCTGCCCACGTACCATGATTTCGATGTCAAGCCGCTCCAAGTCCCTTATGTTTTGTTCCTTGATCTCAATGCCGTTTATCATTCCGGACTTTCTGCTGAGTGCATCTGCTACTACATTGGCTTTCCCGGGATGATACTGTAGGTTAATATCATAATCCTTCAACAGTTCAAACCATCTCCTTTGTCTCATGTTCAATTCTCGCTGTGTGAAGATATACTTCAAGCTCTTGTGATCCGTGAAAATGTCGCATGATTCTCCGTATAAGTAATGCCTCCATATCTTCAATGCGAACATCACTGCAGCAAGTTCCAGGTCATGCGTAGGGTAGTTTTCTTCATAGGGCTTAAGCTGCCGTGAAGCATACGCGATCACTTTCCTATGTTGCATGAGAACACAGCCCAGTCCCTTCCCCGATGCATCGCTATAGATCTGAAATCCACCTGTACCAGATGGGAGAGTAAGAATAGGTGCAGATACTAACTTCTGCTTTAGGTCTTCGAAGCTCTTCTCTCGATCTTCCGTCCAGACGAATTTCTCTCCTTTTCGCATCAGTTTGGTGAGAGGCAATGCCAAGCGGGAAAAGTTCTCCACGAATCTTCGATAATATCCAGCTAAGCCTAAGAAACTGCGGACTTCTGTCGCTGATGTTGGTCTTGGCCATTTAGTGATAGCCTCAACCTTCGCTGGGTCCATAGTGATCCCTTCTGCCGAT
Organism: Glebionis coronaria; assembly: GCA_025667525.1. Taxonomy (NCBI): domain Eukaryota; kingdom Viridiplantae; phylum Streptophyta; class Magnoliopsida; order Asterales; family Asteraceae; genus Glebionis; species Glebionis coronaria. Next base: position 458,192,641 of record CM046878.1, on the reverse strand, counting down.
ACAATGTGACCTAAGAATGCCACCTTGTTTAACCAGAACTCACACTTGGAGAATTTCGCATACAGCTGCTTCTGACGAAGAATCTGTAGTACAGTACGGAGATGATCTTCGTGTTCCTCCGTGGACTTAGAGAATATCAAGATGTCATCGATGAATACAATGACAAATTTATCAAGGAATTCATGAAAGATTCTGTTCATCAGATCCATGAATACTGCTGGAGCGTTAGTCAGGCCGAATGGCATGACCACAAACTCATAATGGCCATAGCGGGTACGAAAAGCAGTCTTGGCAATATCCTGCTCTTTAACCCTTAGCTGATGGTAGCCTGACCTTAGATCGATCTTTGAGAAGTGTTTGTCTCCTTGAAGTTGGTCAAACAGATCGTCTATACGTGGCAGTGGATATCTATTGCGGATGGTAATTTTATTAAGTTCACGGTAGTCAATGCAAAGTCGCATGATGCCGTCCTTCTTCTTAACGAACAAAACCGGTGCGCCCCATGGAGATGCGCTCGGTCTAATGAACCCTCGTTCAAGAAGTTCCTGCAGCTGGTCCTTCAGTTCTTTTAGCTCTATGGGAGCCATACGATACGGAGCCTTAGAAATTGGCTCAGCTCCTGGAACAAGGTCGATGTTGAACTCCACTTCTCTTGCAGGTGGTATGCCTGGAAGTTCATCTGGGAAGACGTCTTGAAATTCCGAAACTACTGGTTGATCCTGAATCGATGGGGATTCAGCATCCATGTCATGAACCGTAGCGAGATAACCTTCGCATCCATGTGACAGTAATGCACGTGCTTGTAAGGTAGATATGACTTGTACGGACCGCCCGGGTATGAACCCGTTATGGATGTACTCTGGTGCATTAATGTCGCCGAAGATCACTCGATATGAGTGGCAGTCTATGGTAGCATGGTGCTTGGATAGCCAATCCATGCCGAGAATCATATCGAACTCAATCATGTCTAGAGGAAGTGCATCTACTACACGAACTTTATCGTCAAACTCTAGAGGAAGACTCTTGTATACATGAGTTATTAATACAGAGTCCCTCATAGGCGTGGAAATGGTAAGCTTATTTTCTAATGGCAAGGGAAGTGTCCTGAGGTTCTGAGCATAAGTAGTGGAAACAACTGAATGAGTGGCACCCGTGTCGAAAAGAACACATGCAGCCTGGCCGTACATATACAAAATTCCAGTAATGGTACCTGTAGATTTGTTTGCCTGATCGCGCGATGTCGTGTAGACACGCCCAGTGGTAGGAGGCGGTTTAGTATCAGCATGACCCGAAGTACCCTCCATTTCACCCTTACGGCAATCTCTCATACGATGGCCAGGGAGGCCGCACTTGTAGCACGCGTCGGAGTCTCGACGACATGGGCCAGGGTGTCTGCGATGGCAGGTACTGCAAAGAGGATGAGTGAATCCTCCAGCAGGAGTCCTTGCTTGCTGAGGGCCTGCTGATGACAATACGTGTTAAGAATAAAGTATATGCACGAGTATAGGACGTAAGCGTCATAAGATGTTTACCAGTGTTAGCTGAACGGTTAGGCTGAGAACCCCTGTGGTTCTGGTCCCTTCCGTTACCGTGGTTCCTGGTAGAGATTAATATAGTGTCAGCATGAGAGATATAACATGAAATCATAAGAAGCTGCGTAAATAGTAGGACCTGCTGTTGTTGGATTGTCCCGCATTGTTACGGTAATTATCATTGCCGTTGCGCCTTTCCACAACAGAACGGTCGTTAGAGTGACCGTTTCCTTTGGGCTGATTGGGCTGCTGCTGGGTAGCCGGCTGAGACCGGTCCCCAGTTTTCTGCCTGGAAGATACAGTTTAAGAGATGATTATAGAACATATAACGATAGGATGCGGTCTGGTTAACGCTAGAACATGAAATGTTTTACCTCTTGTCGGGTCTTTCAGCTTCCCCGAACTCATCGCGTTCCTGCAACATCTCAAGCTTTCTTGCTGCGTCAGCCACTTGTGCTACTGTATTGAACGTAGCACATACCAGATTATTCGCGACCGAGGTGCGGAGTGCCCACCTAAAATGGTGTGCCTGCTCCTCAGGAGTACCAGCCGCTGCTCCTAGAAAACCAGCTAGGCGAAGAAAGCGTTGCATGAATTCATTGCTATTCTCGCCCTGTCTCTGACGTATCCCGTGGTATTCACGCTTGAGTTTGTCCTGCTCTGCCTTAGGAAAGAACTGTTCCATCACTCTCTCCTTGAATTGGGCCCATGTCAAACCAGCGACCCATTCATCACCTCCTTCTGACTGCGTCAAAGCTAGCCACCAGTTGAGTACATCGCCTTCAAACCTGTAGCATGCCAATCTTGCCTTGAAGGCGGGGTCACATCCCATAGCATTGAAGATTTTCTCAATGTGAGTCAGCCAGCTCTCAGCATCGCTGAGGCTATCAGTCTTTTCAAAAGCTCTAGGACGGAGCTTGTTAAATCTTTCCAACCATACCGCTAGAGTCACTGGGGGAGGAGGAGGAGGAGGTGCCTGATTCTACGGCTGCTGATTATTCGCAGCTTGGACTTCAGCACGAATGTCATTCCTCAGTTGAGGAAGTAAGGCTTGCATGGCAGCCTGAATCGCAGCATTGAGCTGCTCTTGCTCGCGTGTGAGAACCATCTGACAGTATAACATAAAACATATGATTAACAGTTCAAACATAATATATAAAAAAAAATTTTATGCCAAAAATTCCACGAGAAAAATTTTATGCAAGAAAATCTTTGTACGAATGCATGATGCAGTTTTATGAAAACTTTTGATGCTCGAGAGTGAACGCTTCCGGTCAGTTCACTCAAAATAAAAGACATATCGAGGGGACGCCTATGGGTCGGTCCCAAATCTAAAAGTTTCGATAAAACACATGCGACTAAATAGGGCCAGTCCTGTACCAACCATTACTTAGTCAAAAACCCTGTAACAATGACATGTATATGTATGCTTAAAAATGACGAATGCATGAAAACAACTGTCAGTTCTAGGAAGACCGTAGTGACTACCCACTAATCACAGGTCGTATTTGAGAGCCTACAGGTCGAAGCCTTGGCTCTGATACCATAATTGTAACACCCTATTTTGGAAATGGAATATTACGCATAATCATGGCGTGTCATCAAAGCATACAAGGATAAATGTCTAAGCATTATTCAACCATGAAAGGGAAATACCGGAATCAAACATCGGTAACCCCAAAGTAAAGCTCATCACACACAAACATAAATACTGTAAAAGGAAAGGACGAAACAATGTCCATAGCAACTGTATCAAAGTAAAGGAAATGCATAAAGTAAAGGAAAACAGTAAAGCTTTCAGTCCATATGCACCTACGTTTGAGATCTACGAGCGTCCCTGAGTACCTGCCGTTTTGGGAACATGAAAAGGAAAACGGCTGAGCAAGACGCTCAGTGCACGGATGTACAATATAGCATGGAATAGGATAAGCATGTAACATATAACAGCGGAAGACTAAGTACTGAGTAAACTGGTTAAGTACCAAGAAAACTGGTTTTATAGTTTGAAAAGCCTTATGTTTATCTTGTGAAAACTGTTTTAACATGTAAATACCATAGCTCATATAGGTCATGAAAAGGTCACGTGCATGAATACTTGGAGGGGTGACCTCATCATGCTGATTAGAGGGGATGCCTCTAATCAATATACTGATTGGGTAGGAGGGATCAACTCCTTGTGAAGGGTGCAAGGCACACACCACATTCACCATGATAAACTGAATAAAACATGTAACTAGGATGCACCCATACGCCCCACCTGATATAATAATATGGCCAAACTGAAAAGGGACGCCACGAGCAATCACTCCGCCGTGGGGAAGTCATAACATCGGTGCCTCCAATGCTATGGTTATGGTACCTCCATAACTAGGTGAAACTGGTCATGCTTGTATATGGCTATAGATTATGCTAATTAAACATAAGCAGTTCAAAACAATAAAACAAATGCTGGGGAAAACAGTTGGCTGCATACGGGGAAATCCTAATAAGGAAAGAATGTCCATACTGAAAGGACAGGAATCCGTACCTCAAGTCCAGTGAAATGAACGGAAGAAAGACTCCTACTTCTGGATCACTAACGCTACATGAATACACACGTGTATAAGTATCGATTCACTGATTACGTACTGGGTTTTGTGTCTCATCTTAGCTGATTTGGTATGTTTTAGGTCCTGGTTCACTGTTTAAAGCTTTAAACTGTGTTTATCTTGTATTCTAATTTATCTGATTAAGTATTACTGGTGATTCATGTATTAATGTACTTACTGTATAATAATAAGTAACTTTCCAAAAATAGCAGGTTTCCAAAAATAGAAAGTTTCCAAAAATAGAAAGTTTCCAAAAATAGAAAGTTTCCAAAAATAGAAAGTTACCAAAAATAGAAAGTTTCCAAAAAATAGAAAGTTTCCAAAAATAGAAAGTTTCCAAAAATAGAAAGTTTCCAAAAATAGAAAGTTTCCAAAAATAGAATTTACTGCCTAAAATAGATTAGTTTCTAAAAATAGAAAGTTTCCAAAAATAGATCAGCTGCCTTAATTAAATAAGTTTCCATATATATAAAGTTTCCATGATTAGATTAGCTGCCTGAAATAGATTGATTTCCATATATAGAAGGTTTCCATAATTAGATTAGTTGCCTTATTTAATTAAGTTTCTATAAATAGAAGTTTCCATAATTAGAATTAAGCTGATTACATAAGCTAACATATAAGTCTAAGTGTTATAAGCTTATTTCTTACGTCATATGATATAGTGTATAGTTTAATTATTATTTCATGTATTTTAATTAAACTATAGGTTAAGCATTTTAATTAAAGTGTAACATGTATTAATTAAAATGAATAAAATACTTAGGTTAAAATGTGTATTATTATTAATAATAATATAACCTAAGTCATGTCTAAATTAATTAATTATAGGCATGTTTTAATAATTAATTAATTATAACTTATAACATAAAATACTTAGGTTAAATTAATGTCATGATAAACTAATAATTAAAATAACCTAAGTCATGATTTAATTAATATTTCATGTTATCAATTAATTATATCCTAAGTTCATGATTCATAAAATTACATGTAACATAGATCATGATTTTAACCAACGAACCATGAATCGGGCATGAATTCGACACCGTACCCCGGGCCAAACCCGGGGCACACGTGTCCCCTTGCTGCCGTGGGTCCCACATGAGCCAACCAAGACCAATTGTGGTCTTGGTGGTGGCGGCAATAGCAAACCAAACCCCCCCTCGGGTTTGTTTGCTATGCGGCCAAAAACAAACACCCTTATAAACCATTCTTTGATTTTAATTAATACCAAAACATGTTAGATCAATGATTAATTACCTTGTTTTAATAAGAAAATAAATAACATGTTCATGAAAATAATCAAAGATCAAAAGAATCAAAAAGAATTAAAAAGAAAGGTTAGAAAGGTATACCACTATGTAGCTTGGAAAAAGGATGAACAAACACGGTTTCTACACTTGTTTTTAAGATCAAAATCAAACAAATCACCCCCTATGGTGGTGTTTATGTGGCGGCACAAAGAGGAGAAAAAGGAGAGGAGAAAACTCTTTTTAGGGTTTTTATGTTTATTTCTTGAAAATGAAAAATGAAAACATGTTTTTACTTTTACCCCCCTTTACTTGTAAAGTCCATGGGCTAAGCCCATTTCTTGATGTATGCTGTGGGTATGGGGGCCCCACATGGGGTACCCGTACCTTTCTCGTGTCCCGATGTTTCGTGTTCGTTCGTGGTTAAACGTGCTCGTGTTTAAAGTGTTTCTGTTTCTTTTAACGTGTCGTTTATCGTAAACTCCACGCTCGTGAATATATTCTGAGTATTTACGTAATTATTATAATTAGTATTTTAAATGGTGATCATGATTTAATTATGTTCACGTGATATATTTATTACTGTTTATCATGAGTTCGTACGTAATCGATACTTGTCATGTCATACACGTATGCACTTGCTTGATTATTAGCACATGAATGTGATCAATACTACATGAGGTAAGTTTTAATCTAGGACGTACGATCTTAAGGGCACTATTCATGGTAAAAGCATGCGGGTTTTACAACCGCAAACTCAATGATGCCACGAGAAAGGATCATTTCCCTCTACCTTTTATGGACCAAATGCTTGAACGTTTAGCGGGTAATGAATATTACTGCTTTCTTGATGGTTTCTCGGGTTATTTCCAAATACCCATCGATCCCCAAGATCAAGAGAAGACAACATTCACTTGTCCATATGGCACATTTGCTTACAAAAGAATGCCTTTTGGCTTATGCAATGCCCCCGGGACTTTTCAAAGGTGCATGTTAGCTATCTTTCATGACATGGTTGAACAAACCATGGAAGTCTTCATGGATGATTTCTCGGTCTTCGGGGATTCCTTCTCTTCTTGTCTTGCCAATTTGGAACGTATGCTTAAGCGGTGTGAAGACACTCGCCTTGTTCTGAATTTGGAAAAATGCCATTTTATGGTAAAAGAAGGCATTGTGCTAGGACACAAGATCTCGAAAGCCGGTCTTGAAGTAGACCGTGCTAAAGTCGATGTTATCGCTAAGTTGCCTCCACCTTCAACCGTGAAGGGTGTGAGAAGTTTTCTGGGTCATGCGGGCTTCTACCGTCGATTCATCAAAGATTTTTCTCAAATCGCTCGCCCGATGACCCACCTCTTGGAAAAAGATACTCCTTTTATCTTTTCCAAAGAGTGTCTTGAAGCCTTCAACTCGATTAAGGATAAGCTAACTAAGGCACCCGTCTTGGTTACCCCTAATTGGGAGCTTCCCTTTGAGTTGATGTGCGATGCTAGTGATTTTGCTATTGGAGTGGTTCTGGGACAAAGAGTGAACAAACACTTCCAACCAATCCATTACGCTAGCAAGACAATGACGGGGGCACAATTGCATTATACGACAACCGAAAAAGAGCTTTTAGCTGTTGTCTATGCCTTTGAAAAATTTCGCCCCTATCTTGTCCTTTCCACCACTATCGTTTACATCGATCATTCCGCGTTGAAGTACTTGTTGACAAAGCATGTTGATCCCAAACTTAGATCGATTAGCTTTGTGTATACGAGATTAGATCAAGTATAACACGTAGAGAAACCTTTGTTGTATGCTTTGTGAATCTAAGTATTATGCGGAATTTAATACTTAAACAAGAACACAAGATGTAAACAATACTTTCACTTTGATTATCAATGTCGAACTTGCTTACAATGAAAGATGTTTACGAATGAAAAACTTAATGAAACCTTGATATTAAACATTAACCTAAAGGCCTTCTTTTATAGACTAAGAAGCCTTGTACAATAAGCTACGTATCAACTATTCTAGGTAAAGATAAACATAGAAAATACATTGTCGTTTCTATCCTTACTAGAAGTATTCTAGAATATAATAAACGTGTAGCTCACATCTTCCATCAGTGCTTGTCTTCAATCTGTCAACGCTTGACTTTAACTTGTCAACGCTTAAGCTGTCAGCGCTCACTTTACTCTTGTCAACGCTTGAGTTGTTCTTGTCAGCGTTCAAGTGATCTGACCTTAATTTATTCCCAACAATCCTCCCCTAAACTTGATATCCACTCTTATGATCAAGTTTCTGAATAAACATTAAGAACTTGGAGGAGTCTGACAAACCTTATCATATTGGTAATAAATAAATCTGATCAAATTCTTTGCCACGTCACTTGTATAGTCTATCTCCAACTAGGTGTCCTTCATCTTTTCTAAAACAGCCTTGGATATGAAATACTGAGCATCTACAAGTAAATACTCAGCAAACTTTGTAGAACTCAAATGGTATACACCAGCAGCTGAATATAACCTCCATTGAAGACCACTGAGGTCATCTTCAAGATCCTTCCATATTTCAGGATCTTCTTCTTTTGTCCCACACATTCTTTTGAATGTGGTCCAAAGTTTTATTCCATTGGCTGAAGTTGGTGCTTCAGCCTCATACTTGGTCTCTAGCAACCTCCAAAGGTCCACCAAGTCTTCTCTATCACAACTTGCAAATAAAGATATGAGAGTGGTAAAAGTGTGTACCTCCTTGCCAAATCTTCCAATTTTCCAGAATCCACATTCATCTTCATCATAACTCACAATTGGATTCCTGGAATCTAGTGGTAACACATGCACCATATCTGAAGCTTCTAATGGGGAGAGCTTGAGGCTCTTTCTAATAACTGCTTCACTTGGATATAGTTGATTCATATCTTTTAGAAACTCAAGTGTAAATCCCTTCTTTACTGGTCTGGGAACTATCATAGCTTTCTTGATTTCCATCTCTTCTGCAAGTTGCTCCTTTCTTTCATCTGAAAGAAGTCTGAAAGTGTTTTCTTCCTGCACTTTCACCCAAATGGGATAAGCCCTATGTTCCAACTCATCAAATGTCAAAGCCTTCAGCTTCTGATGTGTCCATCAAACTCCATGACATTTGAGCAACATAAAGTAGAGCTTCCTTCTATCCCTTTTCAACTCTGAAAGAATGTTGCTTGCCTTGTGCTTCAAAATCACCTTACAATCCTTCTGAACTCTAAGAAGAATTTCCAAACCCCATATCTGATCTGAAATTGTCAAGTCTGGATTATCCATACAGCTTTCTTCCCAAGAATTGTACATCTGAACCACCTCTGGCATATCAAAATCAATCTGCAACTTTAAATCTCTCAGCTTTTCCCTAGCAAGCTCATCACCATACTCAAGTCTTTCTGGTTCAACAATCATCACACTTGAATCTGAGCTAGCTCCATCACTTTCTTCTTCAGAAGTCACAACAAATGGTGACTTTTCCTTTTCACCTTGTTCTATCATTTGCTCAGCCAATCTTCTATCAAATTCAACCTGAGCTGCATTCTTTGGAACAATTTCTTCTACCAACTTACCCTTACCCTTATCTGATGGTGCAATTGTTGGTAAGGTAGATGGTAATACCTGAGTAGAAACATCCTTGATGATAGATGATGACTGGAATACATCACCTCCATATACAGATCTGTCAACGCCCAAATTTCCTCTATCAGCGCCCAAAATACTTCTATCAGCGTCCAAACTTGTCTTGTCAACGCTCAAATATTTTCCCTCAGCGCCTTGTGTAACCTCTCTCAACATATCTGTAAATGATAAATTTAAATTGGTTGGAGAGATCAAGGACGTATCAAAACCTGTTTGTTCCTTCAAAGTAGTAAGAGCTTCAGCAACATCCAATGATTGATCATCTTGACTGCTCTTATCACTCAGATTTCTTTGATCTTCCTCCCCTTTGGAAGACTCCTCCATACCTCCCTTTGCATGAGCACTCTCCAAAACAGCAATCCTCTCCCTCAATTCCTTGAGTTCAAGGCCTTGGTTACTGACAATTTGTACCAAGTCTGCATTCTGCTTTTGCAAGCTAATGCAGACAGCCGTCAATTCCAAAAGAGTCATTGGTTCCAATCTGCCCTCTTCTGAAATGGGGATTTGACCTCCCAAGTCAGGTTCATTGGGCATGGATGAGGACTTAATTATGGTGGGACTGCCTTGGCCAGCCTCTAAGCCAGAACCAATAGTCCCAGCCTCATCCAGGTCACCAGCCACACTTGTGGTGGTGGTTCTCTCTGCTTCATGGCTAGGACCACCAGAGGAGAACACTTCAGCAGTCCTTTGGCGTTTAAACAACCTATATTCAGGTGGTGTGGAAGATGGTGTGGAAGAAGGTGTAGATGTGGGTTGGTTAAGGGGTGTTTGGGATTGTGATGGTTGGGTGTCAGCGTTGGAAATAGGCACATCAACGCCCACATTAGATGTGTCAGCGTCAAAGGGATTTTGGTCTATTTGCATTTGGTCAGGTGAGGGTAAAGGTTCAGGGATAGGTTCAAGTTGTGGGTGAGGGTCAATATGAGGTTGGGGATCTGGTTGGGGTTGTGCTGCTGCAATAACAGCAAGCATGGCTGGGGTTAAAGGTAGGTCTCTATGAGGTGGTGAATTCATCTTGGTAAAAATAGCTTTCTTTTGTTCAGGGATTTTATAAAAGTCATTGTGATCCCTTGAACAATATCTTTGATCATCAAAAATCATTTGCAGAAAACGGGGATAAGCTAAAGTCATTTTTGTCCCCTTGTTTTTACACATTCCTTCAAAAATCATTTTAGACCAGTTATATTTTTGCCCTGTTGCAATACACACAATAGCAGTTGCAATGGATCTATTGATCTCATTGTGTGCAGTACATTTGGGACTCAAACATTGAAGGAGAATGTGAATGAGGAACTTCCAGGCTGGGGGAAATTCCTGCTTATGGTACTTATTAAGAGTACCTTCATCAGGAATAGGGTATCCCAAAGCCCTAAGCCCTTGTTCTATTTCAGTTATGGGAAGAATGGTTATACCATCAGCATCATCAAGATGCAAGGCCTGGCGTACCAAGGCCTCAGTAACCACCCAAGATCTCCCATGAACAATAGAAGTTAATGTGGTCACTCCATTAACTGTTGAGGAACTGACAGTGTTCCAAAACTGTTTAATGTGTGTGACTGGAATGAGTGGTGCATGAGAAAGAGCATACCTTAATGGGGATGCATTCAAATACGCCACCATTTGGGTGTATTGAGGGAACAAAGTATTATCAGCAACAAGATAAGCAATCATGTTGTGTTGAGACTTGAACCCCAAATCCAATTCTGCTGAGTTAAATCTTGGTGCCATTGATGAAAGCTGTTAATTTGAAGTATAAAAGATGAAGGTTGATAAGAGAAAAAGTGTTAGACAAGAATTATAGATACCCTGTTTAAAAATAGGAGCCAAATTTATAGGAGTGGATGAATGCATGTGATTGGCCCAAAAATAGGCAAAGATTTTCAAAAACTAATCATGAAAATATTGAAAAAGTTTATAAGTTATCTCATGCATTTAATGAAAGTAACAACTCCTAAAATTACGGCTTGAAAATATGTCAAAAAGTAACAACTGGGTAGGTCCCATTGATTGTCAACGGTCAAATATAACCCATCAACGCCCAACGGCTATAATCTTGTCAACGTTCGCCTAAAGCCATGTCAGCGTCCAATTTGGTCACAACAACGCTTGGAAAAATCTTGTCAGCGTCCAAAAATAAAATTGTTTTAAAAAGTGAAAAATGACTTTAACAAGTAATTTATCCTAGAGAAGATAACCAAAAGCTGATAATTATCATAGGGCGGCAAGCACTGTCCAGTTATGCACACTTGCATAAGCAAGATAGACATAACAGTCCTCTAGTGTCCCTTGCTAACCAAAATTCTTAACAACCAAGTTACCTTATAAAATCCTTGTTACTCCCAGGTAAAACCCATAACAAAGTAATTCCCAAGTCTCTCATCAGACCACAACCAATTCTAGGCCAAAAATGTCTTGGCAGCATGCAAAGTTGATATACTATGCATGCTACAGTGCCTCATGGTTTAGTAAAACTAACCCATACTCACCTGTGGACACAATCTAGAATTGTGATAAGAGTATCATATGGATACCCAAAAATCCTAAAGGTTCCTAAAACCTCCCCTTAAACAAAGATACAAAGAGTTTGCCAAAAATATGCATGAACATAAAAAATTTATGTCAAGATAGGAATGAAACATTCCAACCATCATCCATAAACAAAAACATGTCCAAATGCTTCTCCTTTGATCCATAAGCAACTCTGTATCCAATGGTATACTGCTAACACCATCTGCAAATTTAGATTGAAAACCACAAAACTAACATTGTTACTGACAACGCCCCGATAACACTTATCAGCGTTGAAGGAAGCTTTGTCAGCGTTAGACAATTATATTGCTGACAACGTTGCAAAAACACTTATCAGTGTTCAAACAACCTTTGTCAGTGTTAGAAAAATATAGTGGAAAATCTAAATTATCAATAAGACCAATAATAATAATGCATCATCCTGTACATACTTTTACAAAAAGAATCCAAAACACATACTTAAGTGAGATTAACCATTCCAATACTTGTTACCAAGTATTGAAATCTTCCAGTATCAAAAGGTTTAGTTAATAAATCTGACACATTTTCCTTAGTGTCAACCCTATCTGGTTGTATTAAACCTTTCTCAAAGCAATCTCTTATAAAATGGTGTCTAATTTCTATGTGTTTAGTTTTAGAATGATGCACAGGATTCTTAATGATGCATAAAGTACTATTATTGTCAACAAATATCTTAGTATGCATGAAGTTATACCCATAATCTAACAGCTGGTTCTGAATCCACAACACTTGACCACAACATGCTGCTGCAGCCACATATTCTGCTTCAGTTGTAGAGTTAGCCACCACTGTTTGTTTCTTGCATTGCCAAGATATTAATCTGCTCCCAAGAAATTGACATCCACCAGTTGTGGATTTCCTATCAAACATGTCACCACCATAATCACTATCTGAATATGCAATCAGCTCCAATGGTGAATCTTTTGGGTACCACAAACCAAGATCTGGATAACATCTTAGATACCTAAAGATTCTCTTCACAGCATAAAGGTGACATTCTTTGGGAGTCACTTGATGGCGTGCACATGCACACACAGCAAACATGATATCAGGTCTGGAAGCAGTAAGATACATCAAGGATCCAATCATGGATCTATAATGCCTGACATCAACATCTTTCCCATCTCCAATCTTTCCCCAAGGGTGTTCTCTATCCATAGGAGTAGAAGCCCTCTTTTCATGTGGAGAAAAGCCAAACTTCTTCAAGATTTCAGCAACATATTTGTCTTGGGAGATGAAGATACCCTCTTCTTTCTGCTGAACTTGTAAACCAAGAAAGAAGTTCATCTCCCCCATAGCACTCATCTTGAATTTGTCTGTCATGAGCTTGGAGAAATCCTCACTCATCTTTGGATCAGTAGACCCAAAAATGATATCATCAACATAGACCTGCACAAGCAACACATCTTTGCCTTTCTTCTTTGTAAATAGTGTCTGATCTATGGTGCCCCTCTTAAATCCATTGTCCACCAAATAGGTAGACAAAGTACCATACCATGCTCTAGGGGCTTGATGAAGGCCATACATAGCCTTTTTGACTCTATACACTTTGTCTGGATGCTCAGGATCCTCAAAACCAGGAGGTTGCATGACATAAACTTCTTCAACAATGGTGCCATACAAGAATGCACTCTTTACATCCATTTGATAGACTGTAAAGCCCATACAAGATGCATAGGCTAGAAAAATCCTAATAGCTTCAATCCTTGCAACTGGTGCAAAGACTTCTTCATAATCTATCCCCTCCTCTTGTGTATAACCTTGAGCCACTAACCTTGCCTTGTTTCTGACCACAATACCTCTTTCATCTCTTTTGTTCCTGAGAACCCATCTTGTCCCAATTGGTCTGACATATCTAGGACAATCAACCAGCTCCCAAACATCCTGAATAGCAAATTGGTGAAGCTCATCCTGCATTGCTTCCACCCAACTTGGTTCTTTGAGAGCATCAAATATCTTCTTGGGTTCTTCTTGTGACAGAAAACAAGCAAACAAACATGCTTGAACAAGAGGGGTATCTACCTTCTTGTGTATATTGGCAATAAATCCACCAAGACTTTGATGGGATCTTCTTGTCTGAACTAGAGTCATAACATCACCAATGATCTGAGATGGGGGGTGATTCTTCATTGTGGAAGTGAGAACTCCTCCTTCAAAAAGTCTGGTGTCCTCAACTTCACGCTCCATGTTGCCAATATCTTCTTCATCAGACTCTCTTTGATCAACATGGATCTCTTCATGGACATTGGAAGGTCCACCTTGTTCAAAATTTGAAGAGAAAAGATGTGCAAAGGTGTTGTCAACGTCTGAACCTTGTTTGTCAGCGCTTGGGCTAACAACGCTTGAACTGTTGTTGTCAACGTCTGAGCCATCAACGTCTGAATTGCTCTTGTCAGCGCTTGATTTGCCTTTGTCAGCGCCTGAAGAACCATGCATGTTTGTATCTGGTGGTATTTGGAAACCACCATTATCTTGTCCAGCAGCAGCAGCAGCAGCAAAAGCATCAGTCTAAATGGGAATTGTGACATATTCAAATGTAGGAGATGCCTTTTTTGCTTGTGATCCAACCCTTTCATCAACCTGTGTACCTGAAACATGAACAACTTGGTCCTCCACAACATTTGAAGTTACCTTCATAATGTCTGGATTAGTGACAGGCATATAATTTAAAGTTCTAGATAAGGGTTCCAAATCAAACAACCAATTAGGACCACTTTCAGGATCACTAGGTTTATTCTCTAAGAACCTAACATGTACTCTTTCAACAATACGTTTGTCCTCCTTAAGATAAACCCTATAACCCTTGCTCTGCACTGAATACCCCATGAAGTAACCTTCATCACCTTTTGCACTAAATTTCCCTAAGGCATCACTAGTGTCTAAGACTACTACATGACATCCAAAAGGTCTGAGAAAACCAATATTAGGTTTTCTTCCCCAAAGTAACTCATAAGGTGTCTTGTTCTGAATTTTGTTAACCAATGCTCTATTTTGCACATAACATGCTGTATTAACAGCCTCAGCCCAAAAGGCTATGGGAAAGTGAGCATCAGCCAACATTGTCCTGGCTGCTTCAATTAGGGTTCTATTCTTCCTTTCAGCAACCCCATTTTGTTGTGGGGTTCTAGCAACACTAAACTGCCTAGTAATTCCCTTCCTGGCACAAAAATCATCTAGCTTCTTGTTCCTAAATTCTCCACCATTATCACTCCTAAGCATCTTAACCTCATTGCCAGACCTTTTCTCAATTTGAGTGATAAATTCAATAAGAACATCAGCTGTGTCACTCTTCATAGCTAGAAAGAATGTCCAAGTAAACCTAGAAAAGTCATCAGTGACAACAAAACAATATGACTTGCCATTCAAACTTTCTATATTAGTTGGACCAAAGAGGTCCATGTGAAGCATATGAAGAGGTCTGGAACTAGTATGCACCTGCTTGGACTTGAATGAGACCTTGTGCTGCTTGCCTTTAAGACATGCAACACAAGAGTGGTCATTGTGGAAGGCCTTCTCAGGCAAACCATCAACTAAACCAAGCCTCACAAGTCTATTTATATTTTTAAAGTTTATGTGCCCTAGTCTCCTGTGCCACAAATTACTTTCATCTACTGAGGCCTTAGCATAAAAACAAGACATATTTGTATTCACTTTAATCCCATTTAAATTCACATTGTATATGTCCTTATGCCTAGGTGTTCTATACTCAATATACTTCTCATCAGGGATCTTAAAATCCTTGCTTAACACCAAACACTCAGTATCAGTGAAAAGAACCTTATTTTTGTTATCACACACTTGTGATACACTAAACAGATTATAGTCCAGTTCTTTTACCAGGAAGACATTCTCAAAACGTAGATTATTGGTGATAAGGGTTCCTTTTCCTGTGATGGTTCCATATCCCCCTCCAAAGTATACCTTATCACCATTTTTAATAGGAGAGAAGTTCGTCAGATAGTCTTCCTTTCCTGTCATGTGCCTTGAGCATCCACTATCCCAATATCCATAGTCATTGATCTGCTTTTGAATGCCCTGCACATAAAGAAAACAAATTAGTTTTCTTTGGGAACCCAAGTCTCAGAAGACTTGGATTCATCTGGTTGTTCAATAAGAACAGACTTAGTTCTCACAACAACCCCATTCTCATCCCTTTTAGGATGAAATACCTAGTTAACCCCAATTGGTTTTGTAATGACTTTTGAAATATAGTTAAACCTGTTGCAAGTCATTGAAATTCCATTATTATTAGGGTTTTGATCTTTCTTGGGTCTCCATGTTAAGCTTGAAGAAGCTTTAGACCCCTTACCTTGTGGTTGCAAATACTTAGGTCTGGTCACGTTTCTGTCAGCGTTGGATTTTGTCCTGTCAACGCTGAATTTACCCTTATCAGCGTTGAACCTAGGGTTTGCTACAGGAACCCATTGCCTATTTGACCACGTATTTGTCTTTTGAAAAGGTCTTTGTCCATAAGTGTTAGACCTTCTAGTAAAGAATGGGGCTGGTCTAATCACTTGTGGACTTTGCTGCACACCAGGTCTGGGTCTGACAACGTTTGACTTCCTAACAACGTTGACTTTCTTCCTATCAGCGCTGAAATTGTTCCTATTAGCGCTGACTTTGGGAGCGTTGACACATTTGTATGCCAAATGTGAAAAGCTACCACAAGTATAACAGGCTTTCCTAGACACATTCTTAGGTCTAGAAGCAAAGAAACCTGTTCCATGATTGTTAACTTGGCTCTTGGGTGACCTATTATTTCTATACATCTCTGCATATTTAATGGTAGGTCTTCTAACAGTGTTGGAGCCTAGGTCAACAGCTTTACCAGTAACTGGGTGAGTAACCTTAATGGGTGGGGATTCATGGCTCGTGATTGGTGTGGGCTCATTTGGACTTTCACACAGCAAACCTCCCTTAACAAATAAAGTAGGGTTTGCTTTCTTCCACTCATTTAGGTCAGTCAGTTTCTGTTGATACTCTTCTACTGGGGTGACAACTCTTGGTGGAGGAATAAATTCCTCTTCTTGGCATTCTGGAATACCAGTCCAAGATAAATCCTTTCTAAGGACACCATAGAAGTCACCAGCTGGTGGTGGAACCAGAGAGTAATCATTCTCATTCATCCCAAGCCCAGTCATATCCTTAGGATCTCTTTGTTTAGCTACACAGTCTCCTAGGGCTTGGGTGGCTCTATCAAATCTTTGAATCTTGAGGTCAACATTATCTTTATTCTTAATGGCCTCATCTAACTTAGCCTGTAGGTCTTTATTGACTTTTGACATGATATTTCTAACATCCATACTACCCTCTAGCTCATGTTTTAAGATATTTATCTTGTCTTTTAAATCAAATTCCATTTTCTTGTATTCAGAAACGGTTTTCTCAGTTTCAGTAAGAGCTAGTTGATAATTGGATAATTTACACCTTTCAGTGCTCATATCCTCTTTTAGTTTTAACACTTCTTTGTTAAGTCTGTCAGTGTTTAACCTACAACCTTTGCTACAAAAAGCATCATCATATACCTCATTATCAGATGAAGAGGAGGAGTGTGCCATGAGAGCATATTCAACATGCTCTTCTTCTTCAATGTCAGCAATCAAAGCTTTGTCCTCTTCAGCATCCTTGGCCAGATAGCTCCAATCCCATCCAGTACCATCAATTCCTTGAACTGCAACCATGGCTTTGGATTCTTGAGCTTTAACAACCTGACTTGAGGGTTTACCAGCATCAGATCTTCTAGGAGATCTGCATTCCCTCATGAAGTGCCCCATGCGATGACAGTTGTAGCACTCAACTTTGGATTTATCAAATCCAGCAGTGTCTTTAGCATTGAAGGTCATCTTCTTCTTGAACCTCCTATTCCACCTATTTGCTCTTATACTAGCAAGAGCCATGTTCCACTTGATGTCCATCTCTTCCAAGTGTTCATCACTTATCTGCTCAAGGTCCTCATATGTAATCACTGAACCATTGGGCAAAGAAGCAATGTAAGCACAAACAGTATCCAAATCCAAGCCAGCAGGTTTAACTCTTGGTGAGTCATTCATGAATGTGTCAGCGTCTGAAAAGGAGACGTTGACAGGACTTGTTCCAGCGCTGACAAATGGTGATCCAGTAACTGGATGCATAAAAGAGTCATGCTGATTGAATTGACCTTCACTATGAGAAAAGAAGGCCATGTTGCTGGTTCTAGTTTTGCTTGAAAGAGTTTCATCTTCCAACAATCTTAGTTTGTTGTAGATGTCATCAAACGAAGAGCTCTTGTGAGTATTATTGGCAAGAATAGATCTTGCCTCAATCTTCCATGTCTCACCAAGACTTTTCAGAAAAGTAGCATTGATGTCAATATCACCAACTTGTGTCCCCATGAAGGACAATTTGCTTGTGATGTCAAGCAATCTGCTTCTCACACTGCTCAGTTTCTCATTGGGCTGAGCTTTGAAGACAGCATAATCATGCAGAAGTTGCTTTTTCTTTTCTTCCTTAGTTTCTGCATTACCACCATATGCAACTTCAATTGCTTCCCAAAGATCCTTAGCAGATTCATAGCTTCTATATTTGTGCTGATTTTCTTGTCCCAGAGACACTTTCAGAATATTTAGGGCTTTCATGTCAGCCCTTTTCTTTGCAATATCTTCAGCACTTACAGCTCTACCATCTCTAGGTTTTTCTTTCTTATCTTCTTCAGGACATCCTTCAACAGCTGTTCTTGTCGCAATGGCATTCAGAATCTTTTGAGCTTTATTGAAAGAGTTTCCATATTCAATAATGTCCCAGAGTGTGTAGTCAAAGATCCCCAGATATTGTTCAAAGTTGAACCTCCATAAGTCAAAGTTGGTTGCATCAAGCATGGGAATCTTGATGTTTGGTAAGGATGAAGAGGAGGACATGATGTTTGCTTCAGACATGATGTTTTTAGGGTTTTGAGAAAATTAGGGTTTTGGTTTTCGTATATCGTTCTGGTGTTCTTCAAAGATCAAAAGTTCCTCAATAAGCTCTGATACCACTTGTTGATCCCAAACTTAGATCGATTAGCTTTGTGTATACGAGATTAGATCAAGTATAACACGTAGAGAAACCTTTGTTGTATGCTTTGTGAATCTAAGTATTATGCGGAATTTAATACTTAAACAAGAACACAAGATGTAAACAATACTTTCACTTTGATTATCAATGTCGAACTTGCTTACAATGAAAGATGTTTACGAATGAAAAACTTAATGAAAACTTGATATTAAACATTAACCTAAAGGCCTTCTTTTATAGACTAAGAAGCCTTGTACAATAAGCTACGTATCAACTATTCTAGGTAAAGATAAACATAGAAAATACATTGTCGTTTCTATCCTTACTAGAAGTATTCTAGAATATAATAAACGTGTAGCTCACATCTTCCATCAGTGCTTGTCTTCAATCTGTCAACGCTTGACTTTAACTTGTCAACGCTTAAGCTGTCAGCGCTCACTTTACTCTTGTCAACGCTTGAGTTGTTCTTGTCAGCGTTCAAGTGATCTGACCTTAATTTATTCCCAACAAAGCAAGATTCCAAACCAAGACTTCTTCGCTGGGTTTTGCTTCTCCAAGAATTTAAAATCGAAATTCGCGATAAAAAAGGAGCTGAAAACCTAGCCGCGGATCATCTGAGCAGACTTGAGGATCCTTATCAAGGGGATCATCCGAACAAAGAAATCAATGATTCTTTTCCCTTGGAGACCTTAATGTCTATCAATTCGAATTCTGATGAAACCCCGTGGTTTGCGGACATTGCAAACTACTTGGCGGGTGGAATTCTCAAGGAAGGGTTAACATCCCAACAAAAGAAAAAGTTCTTCAACGACATTAAGACTTATTTCTGGGATGACCCTTACCTATTCAAACAATGTGCTGATTTGATTATTCGCCGATGTGTTGATGGACCGGCAGCTTTAGAAATCCTTGACGCTTTCCATAAAGGACCCACCGGTGGTCACTTTGGTCCCAACTACACTGCCAAAAAAGTGTTTGACTCGGGATTTTATTGGCCCTCCATATATCGTGACGCTCACAATATGGTTAAACGTTGCGAGGCTTGCCAAAAACAAGGCAAGATCACACATAAAGACGAGATGCCTCAGAATTTCATACAAGAATGTGAAATCTTTGATGTTTGGGGTATCGACTTTATGGGGCCATTCCCTTCTTCTAAAGGAAACAAATACATCCTTGTAGCCGTTGACTACGTTTCAAAGTGGGCTGAAGCCAAAGCTTTACCTACTAATGACGCAAGGGTGGTTTGTAACTTTTTGAAATCTCAATTCGCTAGATTCGGTGTGCCTCGTGCCATTATTAGTGATCGTGGGACTCATTTTTGCAATGACCAATTTGCAAGAGTTATGGCTAAGTATGGTGTAAATCATCGTCTTTCCACAGCCTACCACCCGCAAACTAATGGCCAGGCTGAAATATCCAACCGAGGATTAAAGCGAATTCTGGAAAGAACCGTGGGAGAGCATCGTGCCTCATGGGCTGAAAAACTTGATGATGCTTTGTGGGCTTTTCGTACTGCATACAAGACTCCGATTGGTTGTACACCATATCGTCTCGTGTACGGGAAAGCGTGCCACCTCCCCATTGAGTTGGAGCACAAGGCTTACTGGGCCTTGAAGTGGGCTAATTTTGATATTAACAAAGCCGGTGACCTACGCAAGATCCAACTCAATGAGCTCAATGAACTCCGTAATGAGGCTTATGAAAACTCTTTGATCTATAAGGAGAAAACTAAGCTCATTCACGACTCTAAGATTAAAAACCGAGAGTTCTAAGTTGGAGACAAAGTTTTACTCTTTAACTCTCGGTTGAAAATCTTTTCGGGCAAGCTCAAATCTCGTTGGTCCGGCCCATTCACCATTGCCCATATTTTTCCATATGGTACTCTCGAGCTCGCTCAACCTAATGGACCTAATTTAAGGTGAATGGCCAACGAGTGAAGTTGTACTTTGGTGAGGACACCTCTCAGGAGATGATTCCTTCCCTCACCACGTTTCCCATGAACTAATTTTGGGTCGAGTCAGGCTCGTGACTCGGTTATCAAAAACAAGCGCTCCTCGGGAGGCAGCCCGAGTATCTATCTTTTTCTGTTTTTACCCCCTAAGTGTAGGGGGGCCTCTATAGGTTCTTTGTCTTTGTGTGGTGATGTGATTACAGGGATAAGTGCACTCTTGGAATCTCTGAAGAACCGTGCTCCCGTGTTATCCGAAATCCGGTTCTATCTCTCAACTATCGTGATTCAATTTTCTTCATTCTCACATTTGAAATTGATCACTTTAGTCGTCTCTTCCTTAACTTGAGTTAACCAACGTGCACAATGTCATAAGTGTAGGGGAGACTTTTCCCACATGCTTAAACATCGAAGTTTTAAGTGGACTTTTCCATGAAAATGCCTTCATTTAACCGCAAAATCATATTTTTCAATATTTTTCAAATTTTTTATTAACTTTGGCCATTTAGTCGTAATTTTTAAATTTTTATCGTTGCTTTCGTATGTATATATCCCGCAATAAAGTCAAAAATATTAATAAAGTGGTGTAGCTAGTTTAGAAATCTTTGACATATTAGGCCCGTTGCGATTATTTTGACTCAACCCGAATAGACTTATCCAAGTTTATTCTAGCTAGTATCCTTAACCATGTAGACCTTAATTGGTTTATTAGGCTAAGTGTCCACGAGTCTCATTACTTGAGATTTTAAATTGTGGAGAACGAGAAATGATAGAGTCAATTATAAGTCGGTATTCTTGCACAAGCTCACTTGGTGTAATTATTTTCCTATTCTCCCATCACTTGCTAATAATTTATCTGCAATAAGTAAGGTCGTACGATTTGAAAAGTTACTTAGCTTCTAGCCCAAGATTGTTTAAAAGTTGCTCGGTAATGATAAGAGTTCATAGCCAAGGCATAACTTATGAAGCGGGGCGCGAAGATTGGCGAGTCCGAAAAGGCCCTAACAAGGCATGAGGATTCCATTTTATTGCTAAAGATCCAAAGTGATGTGAAAAGCATTATTCCCAAAGTCAATATGAAGGATCAAGACTCACGACGAAAAGCAATCAACTCCCATAAAGATCATGGAGAAGTCTATCCAAAAAGACCCTAACAAGGTATGAGGATAAATAGATCCAAGTCCCAAAAGGAGGCGGATCGTTGTATCTCAAAATCCCAATTAGAGATTGAAGAATAATCATGAAGTCGTGGTCAACAAAGTTGGAGAACCCCTCAAAAGTCTCCAAGTGAAGAAACTCTATTAACGATGAGAAGACCATTATCTCAAGCACGTCTCTCAAGATATGAAGTATGAAGTACATGCCAAATATCGGCCCGAGAAAGGTCTCAAATCGTGAACCGAGTTATGCCAAGATATGAACTTTTTGATATCCCGAGAAGCAATTTTAAGAGATTTTGTCCTTTAGCTAACTATTGATCAAATCGTCCTACTTTGCTTATCATTCTAAGACAATAATAAAATATAAGAGATACACCTAGGAATAAGGGAGTTTAAGCATATAATTAAGCCATGTGTGAAAGTGTTTGATTTACTAACTTATAATAACAATGATCTCGTTTTTAAGCTTAGTTTGGGGAACGTGAAACTTGAGGGTGATAAATCTTCGCAGCACCAAAGCCCTAATGTAAGTTATTGATCTCTTTGCAAGTTATTTTCATGTAGCTATTTTTAAGAGAAAATGGTTTTCTATCCTTTTGTTTACTTTAAAGCTTTTAATTTCTCTTAGTACTTTAATTTTTGTTTAGTAGTATTTTAATAAGGCCAAGGTTGATTGATTATGAGAAAAGTGTAAATTTGCTTTATCACTAAGCATTGCATGAGGGCATGGCAATGGTTAAGTGTAGGGGATTTGATAGGTGTGAAAACACCCATCCTTTTACCACTTAATTCTGGCTAAAACGAGACTAAAACGCGTATTTAATATCATTTGTTTGGAATTATGCGTGGTTTTTGTGCTTATTGTGTTTTCAGAGCCAACCGGATGAATATTGAAGAAAACATGGGATTGCACGGGTTTTATGGAAGAAAAAGACTCAAGACGAAGTCTATTGTCCAAGAGATGCAAAAGATTTGAAGTCACTGGGCCTATTTGACGATTTATCGAAGAAAAGGACCAAAGATGGAGGATTTACATAAGTCGAAGAAACTCAAGTCTATTAAACGAAGAAATTAAAAGACGAGTTGAATTTAATCGACAACAAATCCCGAATCAGAATCGAAAACATCAACTTTTCTGAAAAGACGAGAAGACAAGAAGAACGGGAGAAAGCCCACTCACCAACCAAAGGGGACACCTATATAAAGGGATCCCCTCACACTTTTCATCCAGTTTTTTAGTTTTTCATTTTCCTTCTTTTTCTCTTTTCTTGTTCGTAGGTATCACCAACACCACTAGGGTGTTTGGTGATTTTGATCTTTGTTTTTCAATCTTGTAATTTCATCCTTGTTTTGTGATTGTTAAAACCTTAATTATTCAATACATCAATCTTTCCATTTTCATCTTGTTCATCTCCATCTATTTGGTTAAAAGTTTAAGTTCTTATTTGATTGATTTAATCTTTAAAAGTTGTTGGGTTTTATGTTTTTATTGATGGGATTTGTAGTTATTGGTTAGTATATCATTTGTGTTTAGTTTTATTTAAGTTTTGGTGAAAAACTTGGTGATTTTTGGCTTAAAATCGATTTCCCTGTTCTTCGGGAAAAGTTATTGTTCTTGAGTTTCCCAGGTTCCGGATGAACCAAAAGTTCCGGATGAACTAAAACTTCCGAATGAACTAAAACTTCCGGATGAACACAAAGTTCCGCATGAGTTTAAGAAGTTCCGAATGAATTTGCTTTTCTAAAAGTTCCGAATGAGTTTTTAAAGTTCCGAATGAATTTTCCCTTAAATAGTTCCGAATCAAATTTTTAAAAGTTCCGAATGAGTTTTATTCCCAAATCTTCCGAATAAACTTCCGGACCAAAAGTTCCGGACGAACTTCCGGATCAACAACTTCCGAACGAAGTTCCGGGTGAACTTCCGAGCCAAATCTTCCGAATCAAGTTCCGACCCAAGTTCCGAATGAAGGTTCCGAGTAAACTTCCGAATGAAGGTTCCGAGTAAAGTTCCGAACGAAGTTCCGGATCAAACTTCCGAATCAAGGAGTTCCGGATCAAGTGAAAGGCAGAAACTTCCGAATCAACTTTCTTTTGAGTATTTAGAATCTAGATAAGTGTTATTTACTGTTTCTTCATTTTATACTTTCATTTTAATTCAAGTTTTGTTTATTGCTATTAAATTAATTGTCTTTGATTTAAGTTTACATTTTCGTACATTTAAACCTTTAAGTAGAATAGAAAAACACTCCCCTTTTTAGTAACCAAGAACAATCATTCCACTTAGAACCAAGATCAATTCGAGAGGATATCGAGAGAACTTAGAATCCCATTGCAAAAAGCGAATATCATTAAGCTTATGAATTAAGTTTATGCTTATGTTATATAAGTCACTTATGGCTTATATATCATGAATTTACAAGCATTTGTTAAGTGTTTGATTTATCTTACATAATTAATATGGTAAATTGACAAAAAAGTACATAAAAATAAAAAGAATGTACTTATTAAATGAGTGTATAAAAGTATTTTCATATAATATTCTAGTATATGTCATCAAATTTTAACTTACCAAAACCCTCTTATACAAACTTATAAGTATGGTCATATAAACACATAAACCCATCGTATACGTTTAATCAAACACTCCTAGGGTGTTATAATTGATGTGACGTTAGGGGCTATTTGTTAGCCGGATGTAGAATGAAAGATATGAAGTCACTTTTAAGAATAATGTTTGGTTTATTAAAGTTTACGAAATAAGGAATGAAATGTTGTCAGGAAACTCATAGACCTATACTAGAAAGCATGGGTAGGTATATAATTTTATTCTTCTCTTTACTTAATTATTGCCTCTTCATCTTGCTCCAAGTATAACAATTCAATTTTACATCTATACTATAGCATTTATCCATGACAATTCCATTTTACCTTTATAATTTATAAAAAAGGCAATCATGAAATTAATCAAGTATCTCATAGTTGTTTGAGTATGATTGGGTTTGAAAGATCTGATCACATCTTTATCATTGTTGCTAGAAATGAACCATGAGGGTATTTTTCATGTTATGCAATTTCAAGTTATTAGAGAAGTATACAACATAGAAGGATTTCATTTGATATGTGCATTTGTTTTTAGTCATATTAACAACAAAATAAAGTAAGGATGAAAAATGATTTTTTTTTATTAATTTTTTCAAATTATGAGTTATACAAATGTTAGGTATAGGATTGTTGTATAGTTTATCTTTGGCAATTTTTAACTGTTATCTTCTTTCTTACATCCTAAAATATTTAAAAATTTATAAAGTCATGGTTGGACCATGTATGCATATCATACCAGACTCGACCAAACAATTAGGATGCGTTTGTTTAATGGGTGTCACACGGTTTGTATAGAATTAATTTTCAAATATGTTGTTTGGTATACAAGTTCTGAATAAACAGTTAATAATTATGAGAAAAAATGATACCATGGTAACCTAATGACTTTTGAGGAATAGATATAGCTTTTCACATGGGTTTCACGTAAGTGTTAACCTCAACCATATCTTTTGTTTATTTTATTTTTAAATTATTCGTATGTTTCACAGGTAAGAATATTAAATTCATATAAATTTAAAAGTTATATCATATATATTAAATATAATTTTACATTTTTTATAATTTTTATCATATCTTTCCCATTTATAAATTTGATTCTAACCCCATCTATAAACCAAACGCACCCTTAATTTTGCAATGTATATAAAGCTAAAATTCATTTTCATTCCACCCTATAATCAAATCTATACTCATAGTAATTCTTGTTAATAAACCAAACAGTCATTTAATAACTCGAGTTTTTAAAAATCCAAAAATACACAATAAATTCACATAATTAAGGGTCCGTTCGGTTTCCGGTTGTTGAGGTTAAAGATCCGCTTTAGTCTTGTAATACTCGTTTGGTATGCATGCATGGGGTTATAATATTGGATCAAATACTACATTTTTGAACATGCACTAAATCAAGGGAGGGGGCTGGGGTTTTAAGTTAACTTTTTGGCTTTCTGACAAGATGACCTGCAAGTAAAATAAGACCATATGTTTTATCATAGCATTTGTCATTATCTTAACACTAATAATTTTTTATTATATTAAATATTCATGTAAATAAAAATGAATTTTTTTATGATTGAAATCTACCTCTAACCAAACAATTGAATTGCATGAAGTAAATTCATTTCCAATATGTCTAATTTAAAACTAAACCGACAGTAAATTCTAGAAACAAACCAAACAACACCTAAACTAAATCTGTTAATGGCCGTTAAAAAAATAATAGTAAAATTGAAAACTATTAATGAAAAATAAAAAACCAAAACAATAGATTACCATTTTTTATCAAGTCTAGAGATGGCAAAACGGGCGGGCGGGCGGATACGGGCGGTGAACTAAACAGGCAACAGGCTAAACGGGCGACGTGCCAAACGGGCGCGGGCTAAACGGGTACGGGCGAAATGGGCGGGCGAAACGGGCGGGCTAAACGGGCGCAAACTAAAACGTGAAAAAAGACATATGAAAACGTAAAATTAAAAAATAAAAATACGTGTTTAAAAGCCGGGGATAAAAAACTAAATATAAAATATCCGCCGAATAGCTTAATTATTGTTTTGTATGTGCGCCCATTAAGGCCATAAGTTTCTTACATATGCGCCCGTTTAGCCTATTAATAATAAAGAATGGACAAAAAATATCCTATTTTTTTTTAAAAATAGGCAAAAAATGCCCATATTTATGAAAATAGACAAGATTTGCCGCCCTCTGATCAAGTCTAACTACTCAAAAACCCATTAACCAAACGACCCCTAAACAAAACAGAATCCCAAACACCCTCTAAAAAAACAAAAAAAATATCAACCCAAGAGAGAAAGAGAAATCCCTCTCTCTCTCTTCTTCCCCCTTTCATGTTATTCCCACCAACCCTAATTTCCTCCGTCTTCTCTATTCAATCAATCAATCATCAATTCCAATCCATCTAACTCAAATAAATATAACCCAAAACCAATAGATAGATATATTTATATATGTACAAAACTCGTGGTGGCAGTGCATCATCAGAGATGGTAGGAGGAGGAGATCGGAAACGAATAAACGAAGCTTTGGATAAACATTTGGAAAAAACTTCTTCAAAGCCTTTGAATATTAATAATAAAGATAAATTGTCTTCGTTGATGCCTTCTACTTCTAATACCAAAATTATTAATAATAATAATAAACCTTCTGATGGTACTTTTTATTAACCTTTTCTTTTTCTTTTTGTTTTTTGTTTATTGTTTTTGTTTCAAATGTGTTATTGATTAAATGTTATCATAGGGGTGGTTTTCTTTTTAGTTTATTTTCGCGCTTATGAGCTTCTTTTGTTTAGCTTGTTTTTCAAAAAGCATATTTTTTCGGCTTATGCGTGACTTGGGAGCTTATTGTATAAGCTCCTAAGATGTGACATAAGCCGAAATAATAGGCCTTTGAAAAACAAGGTAAAACAAATACGCCTATTAGCTCGAAAAGAAACTAAAACAAACCACCAATATAATCAAATTGAATGATTTGTGAACTTGTTGTATAAGTTTATAAGAAGGAAAGTAAGCCGAAATAATAGGGCTTTTAAAAAACTAGCTAAACATAATAAGCTCATAAGCTCGGAAATAGGATAATGTGGCAATAGGATGATTTGTTTGTATTAGGTAGGGGGTGTTCACTTTAGCTTGTTTTTGGGTTTGTTAGCTTATTTGGTTTGTCTGGTTTTGCATAACTCTATTTTTTTGCTTTTATTTGAATGACTTTTGAGCTTATTGTATAAGCTCATAAGCTGGAAAATTACAGGTTCATAAAAAACAAGCTGAACAAATTTAGCTTGTAAGCTCGAAAAGAAACTAAAATAAACACCACCTCAAGTGAAAGTTGATTTTCGATACATGTTTTGCTCATCAAGATGCTGGTTATGCAGTTGCTTTTGGTATTTTTACGAATTGCATGAGTAGTTTTCGAGTATTAATGGTATGTACTGTGAAGCTTTATGATGTTTATAAATTTATATTTTCTTGATTAAGATGGCTGTTACGTGTTTGCATTTGGTGTTCTTAATGATATGCATAAGTAGTGCACGCATACGAATGGGTTGTATAGTGAAGCAACATAATTTTTTGTTATCTGTGTTTGAAATAAAGTTATTAGTTTCAATATATTGGTGGTAGGTGATAACATTTTTTTACTTGTGGTTCTGGTTACAATTTTTGTATTTTATTGCAGAGGAATCTGAAACAGACAGTGAAGAGTCTGACGTTAGTGGTTCTGACGAGGATGATACATCATGGATTTCATGGTTTTGCAACTTGAGAGGCAATGAATTTTTCTGTGAAGTTGATGACGAGTATATTCAAGATGATTTCAATCTCTGTGGATTAAGCAGTCAAGTTCCTTATTTTGATTATGCACTTGATTTAATTCTAGACGTGGAGTCTTCTCATGGTAAGCTTTGTATATGAATTAACGATATTAGCTCTTAAACACTGCTTAATGTAACCTGCTGTTTGGGTTTGTTGCGAGGGTTTACATTCTTGGAAATGACTGTTCCTTACAAACCATTAGAATGTGGTGAAATACTTCCAGTTTAGAGTATTGAATAAGTAGTAGAGTAAAACACCCTGAGAGAGCTAATGTACTTCTTGAACATAGTTTTTGGTAGAGTTTAGGTCTTGGTAAAGATGAGGACTATCTTCTTTGTTCAGCTATGACTTCACTAGGATGAAATATATAACACTCCAAATGTATATAACGAAAAGTGCTCTGTTGACGACTATGCATTCCTCACATGTCTGATTAAGCTGTAGCCTGTAGATCAAGGTAGTTAAAGGCGAAATCAACTTCAAAGCGAGATGCCTTTCCCTAAAGCGAGAAGCGACAAAAACGAGCGCTTCAGTTAACTTTTTACCTTTTGTGCATATAATGTATGAAAACAATGATTCAATAAAAACACAATATATTAAAATCTTCATTTTTAATATAAAATGACCACAAAAGAGAAGTTTATTCAAATACTTCGAGCCTAAAGTCTAAAAACTAGTTAAAAACTAGCCATTATACATAAAAGCGAGCGCTTTTCGATCGCCTGAAAACGCTTTTTCTCGCTCTAGTACTTGGTTTTAAAAAGCGCGCCTTTTTGCGCCTGAGGGGTGAGGCGAGGCGAGGCAATGGGGTCATCGCCTCGGGACCCCTAATGCGTAGCCGTTACAAAAAGCGATTGGAGGCGGTGCTTTTTTACGCCTTAGAGGAACGCTTTTACCGCCTCAAGTGCTTTTTGTTCTAAAAATGACATTTAAACTCAAAGAGTTCGAGTGGACTTTTAAACTCAAAGGGTTGTTTGTTCTAAAAATGACATTGGGACTTTTTTTTTTTTTTTTTTAGGTTAATTGTAGACTTGTTACTGGCTTTGAATAGAATAAAACAAAGTTTTACAATAAGATGGCGGGTAAACGGGCAACAAGCTGCGCCGCAACCCCTTTTTGAATAGCGAAACCAATCCTACTAAAAATAAAGTTAGTCTAAAATTGACATTTAAGGTCAAAGAGTTTGAATTATGGGTTTTAACAAAGTCGCAATCGTTGTGTACAAAGTAAGCGCCTCGCCTACGAGAGGCGTGCGCTTTTGCCTCATCGCCCGGCGCTTCTCGCTTCGGACCCTTAGGCAACGGACCGCTTCTCGCTTTTTAAAACCAAGCTCTAGTAAAATGTCTCGCTTCTTTGGAATCAAAGTGCTTTAGGGCGCTTCGCTTCTTCGCTTAAGCGCTCGCTTAACTACACTGCTGTAGATACTGATTTCTAGTAATCCTGGATGGTTGATTCCTGCAGTTCTTTCTATATGTAATTATGTATCATGTCCCTCTTTGGACCTAATGTTTTGGTCAATAAGATAATGGATTTGAGAAAGCTGAGCATTACCTTGCTTTAATTCAAAATGCGAAAGATTAATAAGTGATTCTAAAAGCATCCTCGAGGCCTGGAGGAATTAGTTCACAACTGTTCGTGAATTTCTCTTTAATTCTTTGTGAGATGACTGCAAGTTTTCATAGTTGCTGACTGTCATTCCTTTTACTCATGACCAATATGCTAGTGGTGCGTGTTTTTGTGTTGTACTTTTGGAGTTTTATGAGCTACTGAATTTACATTGTATTAGATATGGCTGTGGTATTGTTAGATGTTACTTTACACACCAATTCGCCTTATATCATAAGCTTATATTAGATATGGCTGTGGTACTTTTATATAATACTCCGCCGCCTTGCATTATAAGCTTGTTTAGCCGGTCTGAGAATTGCTTTTTTATTCTCGCTACATGTGCGCAAGTAGATGTTTTAGTCTACTACTTTTTTATTCGTCGAGTAAATCTTCTCAACGGGTTATTGAGGTGTTTGATATATAAAGTGGAACTATTTATTGCACCATATAGAATTCATCTTCGTTTGTCCTTCATAGTAGTAATAGTTTGATCGCTTGTGTGTCCGAACAGGAGATATGTTCACTGAAGAGCAGAATGAACTTGTTGAATCAGCCGCAGAAATGCTGTATGGCTTAATACATGTTCGATACATATTGACAACCAAGGGAATGTCCGCAATGGTATAATATTCCTGCTTTTTATTTCTCTTGTTTTGTGATTCAGAAGTGTAAAGATCTTTTACTGGTATTCCTCAGTTGGAGAAGTACAAAAACTATGACTTTGGACGCTGTCCAAGAGTTTATTGCTGCGGACAACCTTGTCTTCCAGTTGGCCAATCTGACATACCACGTTCAAGTACCGTGAAAATATATTGTCCGAAGTGCGAAGACATCTACTATCCACGATCCAAATACCAAGGCAGTATCCTCACATTACATATCTATGTGCTTAGCTGCCTATTATTATTATATATTTATAGTTTATACATAACTAGACTGCATATTTTGGACTGATCCGTAGTTACGTTGACTGTCGTTGCATTTGACACTCTGATGTCATTTTATCGGGGAAACTCTTCACCAAAAAAAAAAAAAAAAGGACATTCTGATGTCTAACTTTTGTACCTGCAAACATGTAAAATACCATATACTTCGCAAACACATATATGTTTGGTCATTTTGTGTCTCTTACATTTAAAAAATAAAAATCTGGAGCCGTTTGGGAATGTACGTCAATGGCAAGTACAATTTTGTGGAATTCTTCTAGAGGGTTACTCTGATACATGGTGTCACTGTCAAGTGCAATAGCTATGAAATATTGCACTCTTACAAGTTTTGTTTTATGTGTTCATATAAGAAAAGTCTTAGTTAACGTAATATTAACTTTAGCTCTTGAAACGACGATGATGATCAATGCAGTTAAGATGCATATATAACGTAGATAGGTGCCATGTAGTGCTTTTGAAGTATGGGTTGGTATACATAACACACTTAGTTTTTTTTTTTCCTTTTCTGAGGATATCTGTCACTACCTAGTACCTACCATATAAGACATGCATCAATACTTGATGCGTGATTCAAATTATTTAAAACATAAAATAAGACATAACGCTGTAATTTGATCATATGAAATTGCTTGTATCTGATAATATATACTGTACCTTGTTCATGAGCATTTATCATAGATTGCATTATTTTCAGTGATGACCATAGCCTTATGCTTTGAGTCATTTCTTTTAACTCTTTGTCATTATACTATATTAAATAATACTAGTACTTGGTACTACTAGCTTTCAGCCTCTGCTACCCTCCCATACGTATAGCTTTATGCGAGTGTAACAATTCTTTTCCTTGACTTCCCATAGATATTGATGGCGCTTATTTTGGCACCACCTTCCCACACTTGTTCTTAATGTCTTATGGCCATCTGAAGCCACAAAAGGCAACACAAAGCTACACCCAGAGAGTTTTTGGTTTCAAGCTCCATAAACCATGATAAAGGGCCCCCACCTACCAGTCTTTTGCATGAAATCCGGACTCTCCTATTGCCCGATCTTTGCTTCTACAAGCAGTTCCATCAAGCCAGGTCAATTAAAAAGCAGATATGTCCCAACAAAATGGTGACGATGGAGTGTCATCTCTGGCATGTCGTTAATTGAGCAAAGCTTGTCTTGATGAATTACTTCGAATGATGTTAACATAGTAGTTACTAGTAAACTTTTTTCTTTATATTGTTTTGGATAATTTTATGGAAATTCACTCGGCCTGTAGTAGTTTCTTAATTGGGAAACTAATTCTGTAATTAGAAGATGAACTTTTATATCTGGGTTGCTTGATAATATTTCATTTGTGGTTCTTTCTGGCTTGCATTTACCCACTCCATTTGCATTTTGGATTAGATTAGATTATAAAGCCAAGATAAATTATATGCTTATAGAAGTTTGAAATAAAAAAGTGTGACTATTTTCGGAACTCAATTAAGTGCGAGAACTGATATAATTTGTTTTGAACATATAAATGAGATCGACCTAAAAGTCTAAAAGTGGTTTGTACGTATATGATATAATTTGTTTTGAACATATAAATGAGATCAACCTAAAAGTCTAAAAGTGGTTTGTACGTATATGATTGCAAGGAAGAAGGGAAAAAAAAATTATGATTGGAAGAGATTTGTACAATGTGTGTTGTTTTGATTGTAAATTGTGATGATGTGTTTTATTTGTATTATTAATTTATGTTTTAATTAAATATGGTTAAATGTTTTGTATATATTAATATGTTTTGCTTGTAAATTGTGGTGTGTGTTTTATTTGTATTATTAATTTATGTTTTAATTAAATATGGTTAAATGTTTTGTATATATTAATATGTTTTGCTTGTAAATTGTGGTGATATGGTGTTTTATTTGTATTATTAATTATGTTTTAATTAAATAGGGGCATATACATTTAT
Source organism: Glebionis coronaria (assembly GCA_025667525.1). Lineage (NCBI taxonomy): Eukaryota > Viridiplantae > Streptophyta > Magnoliopsida > Asterales > Asteraceae > Glebionis > Glebionis coronaria. The sequence goes on along the minus strand of CM046878.1, from coordinate 458,160,018 downwards.
ATCATATCGAAAATTAAATATTACGTCAATGTTCTTTTCATTTTTTTTAATTACGTCAATATCATTCTCAAACTTTTTTGATTACATTAATATCCTTCGTTACATTTTGTTACTACATAAACATATTTACCAAATTATTTTTTATGCATACCCAAAAATCAACATGTTATTTCATCGCTCGATGTTAAAAAGTGTATATGAAAAAATAAATATATATCTATTTATATCCAAACTATTGCAATTACATTTTCGTATTTTTTATCACTCAAAACCAATAAGTATACGTAGAAAATATAATTATAATCAAGCTAAATGATAAAATAAGAGATAATAACAATTTCAAAATTTAAGATCAGTATAATTATGATTTAATTGATTTTTGGAATGTATGTGAGGATTTAAAAGTTTGAGAAGGATTTTAATGTAACTAAAATAGTTTGAGAAAGAAATTGATGTAATTACAAAAGTGACAAAGATATTTATGTAAATACAAAGGATATTTATATACTAATATTCAAATTTAAGAATGATATACATGTAAATCTCCCAATTAAATATTGTTAAATGTATTATGTATATTAATATGTTGTACATTATGTTATATTTTTGATTTTATGTATTACTTAATTTTTTGGCATTAAATAAAAAGAAATTGTCTAATTCTTCTATTAATAATAGAGGAGAATCACGAATCCATAGGCACAGTGATTCTCCTCTGTTACAAAATAAACTATTTTTTTTTGCCCATTTCACATACTCATCTCCCCTCTCACAAACGTTTCACGTACTTCTCTCTACTCTCACACACATACAGTGCTTCGTTTTTCCTCTCATCTCAACACCTTCGCTTACTGTTCCGTTTTTCTTCATTAATTGATTGCCTTTTGGTCTTTTAGTTGCCCTTGGGTGATTAATTTGGCCTTTGATGAATTTGGGCATTAATAAACGATTGCCTGATTGTGATATTAAACAAATCCCCTCTTTCTACAGTAATTGATAATGGCTACAGGAATCCAATTGATTTTCTGCTGTTGATTTGTTGATCTCATTTGATATGGCGTGTTTCCATGCGTTGATTTGGATTTTTTATATACCTAATATTCTCTCACACACAAACACCTACCATTCTGCCCCTCTCTTTCTGTCTCTCACTAAAAATAAAAACCCTACCTCTTGAAACAAGAGAGAAAATTTTGTGCTTTTGCGGGGTTTGTTTGGTTGCAGTGGTTGTGATGTGTGATTGGATTATAATGGTTGAGGGAACCCTTTGTTGCCGCCGATCTCTTCATTGCCGCCTTTGATGGTGTGCGATGATGTGGGTCGGTGTGTGGCGAGGTTGGATGCCTCATGTGGGTGGTTGTCAGGCAGCAGGATGGGATGACTCGAAAAGCGAAAAAAAAGATTGCCCTTTATCAAGTTATTTGTATAGTTTTTAATTTTGATTTTCTACTTTTTTATAATGTATAATTATGGTTTAGTTTTAATTGATTTATTATTTAATATTATCTGATTTTGAAATTAGGGTTGTCATGCGATTTTTCAAAATACAGTTTATATAAGAAATTGGGGATTTTGTAGGGTTTAGTTTTATTCTTCTTAATTGATTATTTCGGATTAGCAATTAAGTATTAGGTTTTATATGCTTATTTGTATAGGGTTTTGATTATTGGGGTTTACATACTTATTGTTATAGTATCCATTGTAAAAATTGAAGGTCGACTGCCTTTGTGTTATTAGCTGGAAAAAGGAATACATTTTAGCTAATGTTGTTACGGTATTTGTTGGTGCTCACTTTTTGTGGTTGCTTTTTTGCCGTATGAACCTTCAGCTAAATAAGGTAATTGTTATGAAATCTGTGTTTTTTGGTACTGATAATGTCGTTTAGTTTTGGCCAGGCTTGATTGGGGGTTCATTGTTTGGGGTTCCTAACTTTTGCATTGTCGGAGTTAATGGAAGGCGATGAAAGTGATGTTTATGTCTTTCGTTGCTGTTGTTGATGTCGGGCGATGATACCCACAGTTCTGATAACGCCGTTTAGTTTTGTCCAAGCGACCTTTAAAGGTTGTCGGCATACCTATGATCGGTAATATGATCTAGAATCTATCAAACACCCATTGAAATCGGGTTTGAAAATGTCTGGATTATTGGAGGGAGTATTTTAGGAGTTCTAATGATGATATAGTTGAAACATTTGAGAAAGCAATCATGGTGGCTGTTATTGATTATCCGAAAGAGTTTCGGATTAAGAGATATTTCGTTGCTCAAACTTTATTTAATTGTAAGTTGGTTAAGTGCGTTGGATGTGATAAAGTTTAGTTAGGTGGTCCTAACCTGATGTACCCATTATGGGCAATGAAGACACCATTTCATTCGTGTTTGTCGGATCGTGTTGGGTAAAACGAGCACGTATCTTGGCGGGCCAGCACTCGATTATGCTTGCAGCCATGGCGGGTCACATACCCTTTATTCCACTTTTAATGTTCATAATTACATAATCATTTACCACTCCCCTTGTAGATGTAATAATATAGCGGTCATGATTAAGCTTTACCGTACCTAAGCTGATTTTATCACACATTAGGGTTTTGGATCAGGGCTCGACTATTAAAGGCAGTGATGAATACTAATAAGTTTTGAACTGGGACCATTCGAGTCTTGGAGGGGCAATTAATCAGCTTTGCAACCATGTCGAATGTGACCGGTTTTCTCAAATACTAATTAATTTGACCCACAACAGCCTAGTATGCATTAATGTTTAATCGCCAGCAACGATGAATATGATTTTTAATTCCGCCAGAAAAAGAGAAATTGCCTCGAATGTAGCAGTTTAGAATTAAAAAGATCTGAATATTTGGCTGTTCCTCCTTGCAGCAAGGTACTGGCGCTGCTCACATTGACTTTGTAGTCACCTCAAGAATAACTTAGTAGTTTGGTTACTTGACTAAGATATGTGAAAGGTCGATTTAAATTACGGATCTGAGATTGGGGTTTTGGATCAGGGATCGACTATTAGAGGTAGTGATGAACACTAATAGGTTTTGAAAAAAGTTGGGACCATTCGAGTCTTGTATGGGCAATCAATCAACTTTGCAGCCATGTCGAATGTGCCCGGTTTTCTTAAATACGAGTTAATCTGATCCTCAACGACCCATTATGCATTAGTCTTGAATCACGAGCAACGATGAATATGATTTTAATTCCGTCATGAAAAAGCATAATCGACTCGAATGTAGGAGTTTCTAATTAAAAAGATCCGAATAGTTGGTCGTTCCTCCTTTGCAGGAAGGTCATGACGATGCTCATATGAGGTATAAATTTCGTCCTTAAATTCTGAATCTTTTTTGTGAGGTGCGTGTAGAAATGTGTGTTTTGCAATGGAAATTGAATCCCAGAAAGTATGAGGGGGAGGAGGAGTTGGAGAGTATTTGGCCTGTGAGTGGCTACAATTATACGGTACTAATTTTGTACATGTGTCATGATTGATATATTTTACATATCTGTTGGGTATATCACACACTAACAACCTCAATTACATATATAGATTCGGGCTGACGTTATTATGCCTTTGCACTGCCAATGTCGATGGGGTCCGTCTTCTTGAATCTGTTTACTCTATAGTGTGATCATCTTAACCACCAATGCAAGCATCTCAAACTTTCTTCGTCAGTTTACTGCTTCTAAAATCTTTTGATGAGTTTTGTTGTTTTAAATTAGTTGTTTCTTGTTTTAATTGGTCTATTGTGTAAAGTGTTGTTCCAGTATAATCGTTAAACCCGATAAAATGCAAGACTTTTGCCAATATAAACGTTAAAATCGATAAAGACTACTATATTAGACCATCTATTATATGCTAAAATATCATGAGGGATTAATGAGTGCTTGCAAATGGCACATCAAATTGCAACACAAAAGATGAAATCAACAAGAACACTACTACCGCATACCTTTTAATACATAAGTGATTTCACAAGAAGGAATTTGTATTTAATGCATTAGTTTGATTTTGATTTTGATTTTATACAGTGTCCACGGAGCAGCTTAGGTACAAAAGAAGTAGAGGCAACCAGACAAAACCTTTGATGGGCTCAGATGATATAAAGCTGTAAGCAAAACATCTTAAAGCCTCTAATTTTTATTGGGTTTTGCTGATTTTTGATTGGTTGTGCAGATGTTATAGGAAATATGTGCAAAGCTGATGAATCATACATTGAAACGAAAGTATCCCGCCAAAGAAAAGATACATTTGTTTTGTGTATCCATTATATCCCAATATTAATATACTAGATGACCATTGTATACTATTTGAAACTAGATTTGTAGGTTTTCATCTAATTGAATAGTAAAATTATAGTGTCTAATTGTGCATGCATTTTGAGCTTTCAATACTAACAAGGCTACAGTTTAAGTACCTATAAAATGTTTTAATATTACATATGTAACTTTCTTCCAGATCTAAAAGTGAGCTGACATTTTTTAACATTGGGTCACTTCTGACTCTAATCTATCACATATGTGCCATATTAAAAAAACTAGATAAACTGGTTAGTGGTTTGAAAGTCGCAAAAGGTCTATATATGCTAAGTTTTATTCAAATATTATATTTTATTGCAATTCTCGAACCAATGTAGCACTTTATTAATTGGCTAAACGGAAGAATTCTCATGGCTTATCTAAGTTTGGGCATACTATTTTAGGGGCTGTATGTTTTGGATTATATAGCCGGCTTATGGCTTATCTGAGTTTGGGCTTATGTTTGATAGGCTCGCTTTTTGTGGCTTATTTTAATTTTTTTGACTTATGTAAATCCATTATGACACAATCAACTTATATAAGCACATAATTTTGAAAATAATCCTAAAAATCCAGCCTTAAGAAACATTAGGCACAAACTAAATAAGCCGGAAGGCCACTATATAGGCTGAAACAAAGTATCCCAACCAAAAAAATCACAAGGCAAAAGTGACCTAAAGGCTTGCATAAATAAATAGGTAAAATTACGACATTTGTTTAGGGGTTAACTAGATTTCGACTCAACTGACTTTTTTAATATTATTGTTTTTTGTGTTGACTTTACATTTTTTATGGTACGTGTTGTGTTTACAGGCATTTTGCAGCCATGGAGGTCACCCCATCCGAACAATGGCGTGACTTAGGAAAGCACGTTCTACCAACGGTCCAAAGAACAAGGGTTGTAGACAATAACTTCCATGTAACAGGTTTTTCCTCGCTCTTTCTTTGATATCCTTCATTATATTTGCCTAATTTGGGTCTACAGAGTGCTAAGAAGTGAGTATGCTTAACACCAGGAATGGGTAATCTAAAGTATACCAGAAATAAGATGAAATACTTGAAGTAAATTCATAATTTTAGACAGTTTATTTCTTTTTGACTTGTTTCACTATCTTATGAATCTAACCAGCACTTGAGAGTGGTTTTACATGAAAGTAGACTCAATTACCTTCAAATCGATAGGTGGCACGACTTCTACGCACTTATGGTTAAAATTTTATGACATTTTAAAGTTGGCTGAAAAACTGCAGCACAAAGGATCACGGAACCCGTCGGACCCTTATAGAAAGGGGTCCGTTGACCACTCATTTGGGTCCGTGAGTCTGTGAGACAGACTGCAATTTCCCCCCTAAAATTGTGTTTTGACATAGCGAAAATGCAAAGGACTTATTAGACTTGATAACAAACATATAGTACGCATCTTAAACATCATTTCTACTTATGAGACTTATCTATGAGTTTATGGAAATGATTTTTTCAATAAAATTAAGAGTTGTCCCAAACACTCATTAAAAATCGTATTTTGTAAGTTTTCTTTATGGACACACGACGACACTTACCAATCCTTTTTAAAACATCTTTATTTATATTTCATGGAAATCTTCAAGCTAATATAACAAGGTATACTAAACAACAAAATTTGAAAGCAATAAACAAAGAAATGCTTCTCATAATTTTATCCTGCGTCAAAGGTAATTTGATACATGGACCGTACCCTATTTTAAAAACCATTTGTTTTTAAGAAATTAGAGCTACCCACTCTGATACCAATTGTAGAAAACTATTGTGGAAAACGTAGAGGGGTGGTGAATACGTTTTCAAAACTTTTTTGTATCAAATTTCCATCAAGGGGGACTTAGTATGAGAGGCGTTTGTTTCTCTCAATCACTATATGAATCAAGTAGCACATTGAGTGATCACGACATACGCAAGCAATGCAAGTAATAAGGATAAAGCAATAAAGTAAAGTAAATGCAAACCGACACAATAATTTATAGTGGTTCGGCTACCAGGACACCTTCTTTTCCCTACATCCACTCACCCAGTCACCTACTCGAGAGTTCGACCTCACTATTAAAGAATTTCCTTTACACCGGTGGAGAAACCTTCACACTTTAGCTTACAATCTTTACCGACACCTGATCTAGGATGCCATGTTCTTTCACATGGGTACAACAAGTCCCTTTCGCTTACACTTTATCCGATACTAAGCTACACATCGGGTCCTTGAATAATGGATATGACCAACACCCGAGTTCTTACACACCGGGTCCTTGATGGTATTTGGAAAACCGAACCCATTTCGACTAAAAATACTTTCTTCAATCATTTCGCTGCCCGTTTTAAAGAACTAACCGCACACAGATCTAAAATTAATTTTCAGTTTCAAAAGAAGTTGACTCATAGTCAAGCGGACGAGCTAGAGAGGAATGTTTCGTACGATGAAATTCGTAGGTCTGTTTGGAATTTTGGCGATAACAAATCTCCTAGGCCTGATGGATTCATTTTTGAAATTTTCAAGAAATATTGGGATCTTATTGAACCTGATTTTTGCAAGGCGGATCAATACTTCTTTAAGTATGGCATTTTTCCCAAAGGTTGTAATTCATCTTTTATTTCTTTAATCCCAAAGGTCATAGATGCTAAATTTGTTAACTATTTTCGTCCTATAAGTTTGATCGGTTGTGTCTGCAAAGTTGTCACTAAAGAGTATCCAACATACTAGTCTTGGTCATCGTGGATCTAGTATCTGACACCCAATCTGCTTTTATTGTTGGGAGACAAATCTTGGATGGCCCTTTTATTCTTGATGAAATATTACACTGGTGTAAAAGGAAGAAGCAACAAGCTATGTTCTTTAAATTCGACTTCGTAAAGGCATATGACTCGGTTCGTTGGGATTATCTTCTAGATATTCTTGCAGCTTTTGGTTTTGGTTATACATGGTGTGGATGGATTAGGGGAACCCTAAATTCTGCTAAAGCGTCCATTTTGGTTAACGGGAGTCCTTCCCATGAATATTCATGTTATCAGGGTCTAAAACAAGGAGATCCTACTGCCAGGTTCAACATGGCGATTAACGTGGTTTGATTCAAAGGTATCTATCTGCCAGGTTCGATCTCCATTTCTAATCTTTTTTATGCTGATGACGCTATGTTCATACGAGAGTGGTCCAAAGGGAATTTGAAAGGTATTATCAACGTCTTGAAGAGTTTCTTTTTAGCTCCAAGGTTGCAAATTAATATCCATAAAAGTCAATTATTAGGGGTCGGCGTTTCTCGTTATGAGACCCAACAGGCGGAAAATTCCATAGGTTGTTTCATTATGAGTACAAAATTTCGTTATCTAGGTGTTATGGTGGGAGAATGCTACTCGCGTATCAAGGCCTGGGACGACATTACCATCAAACTCAGTTCTCTTCTTTCAAAATGGAAGGTTAAAACGTTTTCGATAGGGGGCGTTTAACCTTTTTAAAGTCAGTCCTAGGAGCTACGCCGATTTACACCATGTCTATTTTTAAGGTTCCTCATGGAGTCTTGAAGATTATGGAATCCATTCGCAGCCGATTTTTAATGGTACGGACCAATCAGAAAAGAAAATTTCTTGGGCATCTTGGGACAAGGTTTTAGCTTCCAAGAAGCATGGTGGTTTAGGTGTATCCAGTTTTTTTGCTCTCAACCGAGCGCTTCTTCTTAAATGGATTTTGCGGTTCCTATCGAAGGATGGTTCTCTTTGGGGTTAGGTTATTAGTGATTTATATGGACCTTTAATTGAGTCTCATTCATCCCAATTATCTTTAAATTGGTGTTATAGTGAGGGAACTTCATAAGTTGCAAATGAAAGGGTTTAAATTTTTTTATCTCATTGCAAAAGGCGCATTGGGAATGGTTCTAACACGAGATTCTGGTCTGACTATTGGACTGGTAACACTCCCCATCGTGTTAAATTTCCACGTCTGTTTGCTTTGGAGCAGGATAAATATATCTCAGTGGCTGCAAAACTTAGTGCTTCTGCTGATAATTCCTTTTGAAGACCAGTAGGGGGGGTCTCGAACAAGAGCTTATGGCAGATATGACCTCTGTATTAGACTCGGTCTCATTATCAAATTCATGCGATAGGTGGTCTTATGATTTATCTAGCGATGGAATGTTCCGGGTAAAGGAGGTACGTAATTATATTGATGATTTATGTTAATGCAATGATGCCTAAAAACGTTACTTGCATTTTTTGGTCTCGCTTTGTTTTGATTACGACAATATTTAAAAACAAGCATTTACGAAAATAACGAAAAATGAATTCTTGAGTTCAAGTATTTTTCATTTTAACCATTATCACTTAAGGTATGTACAAACAAGTACTCATCCTAATTAAGTGATCAATGATTTAATCTTTTCTTAAAACTCACTTTTTATTTAGTGTGACAAGTTTTTATTAAACTTTCTTTTTAAGAAAATGTTTTATTAAATTAATTATTTGAAAATTGAAAATTTGAAAATGGCATATTCTATCTTGGTTTGGAATATCTTTTCAGGACATTTTAATCCCCAGATTTGAACCAATCCATTAAAAGACAAAAAGGAGCGGATTCTACTCCGGCGGTTCTTTAGTGGCTATAGCGGTTCTTTATCGATAAGGAACCGCGGGCTCCAATAAAGAACCGCGGGCAGATATAGCCGTCGGAAGTTCGTCTTATAAATAGTGGACCATTCTCAGACTTTCTCATCACCTCTTTTGCACCTACATTTCCAGATTCTTTCATACTTCTTAAATCACTCAAATCCTTGATCATTTGTTTGATTACTACTTGTTTATAAGTGAATCTTTCTCCTCTCATTTCTTCCTCTCAAAGTGCAAAGAGAAGAACACTATCATCCTTGAAGTGTTGTGTCTACCACAAAGATCCAAACTTATTTATTCATTTTTGTGCCATTGTTGTGAAGATCCAAGTAGTTATGTCTATTTGGAAGTTGTGTATGTATTAAGGTTAATACTTGGTCCTTAAAGTATATTGGTGTAGACTGGTCCTAGCTAAGATTAGGGCTCGACTTTTAGCTTAGAGTCGGAAATTGGATAAGCGACGTTGTGTACGATTTTTCCACATTAAGGAGCTTGTTGATTAGTGAACTCTCGAGTAAGGATTACTCGAGGAGTGGAGTAAGAACGAGGAGTGAGCTTTGTTGCCGAACCACTACAAATCCTTGGTGTTTGGTTTAATATTTCCTTCCCTTATCTTTTTACATTCATTATTCTTTATACTTGTGATTATTAGTTTAGTTTCATTATACCTTGTTCATATTGTGTATAAGAAGGTTTCACATAATTACTCAAGCCTAAGTTTTTGAAAAGGAATTTTAAAAACTAATCTTTAACAAGTAAATTTAAGAAACAATTTACCCCCCACCCTTCTAGTTTCTACAATTTGTATAAGAGCGTGGTTGCTCAAGCCTTTCTAAAATATATTGTATTTTAAAACTTGAATCTATCTATGGCTTCCAACAAGTATCTAGAAGGGCAATCCATGCAAACACCACCTCTTTTTGAAACTGATAGTTTTCTTTATTGGAAAAGTTCATGAAAGGTACTAGTGCTCTTGATGATATGTTGAACAAACAAATTCATTCTAAGGAATGACTTGGGTTGGGATATAAAACTAATGAAGCATCAACTAGTGAACCAAAACAAGTTAGGTTTTCAGAAAAACGCACCCCTGTACGCGGTTCTCCAGTATATGGTGCAGTTCCTTATTGCTATGGAACCGCGGGTGGAGCTAAAGAACCGCGGACAGAAGAAAGTTTTTGTGAAAATCCTGAGCTTTCAGAAAAGTCTATTTTAGGTGAAGGGCCAAAACATATTCTTATTAACAAGGTCAAAGTACCTATTCTTGAAAAAGCCTACTCTAGATAAGTTCTACAAGCCCTTGAGTAAATCTCTAATGGGAACTAGAAACTTATCTAGACAAACATCTACTCCTCCAAGAGTACGAAATGAGTCTAAACATAGAAGTAGAACGCCAACACCAAAAAGAGATGATCAAGCTAAATCACGACCTAGAAGTAAAACTCCAACACCTACAATAAATAACAATAATTCTAGATCAGGATCAAAGACACCTAGGAGAAACTATTGATAACAAAATGGCCATATGAATTGTAATAATTTTAAACAACAATACTTTTCCCCATGGGGAATGTCTCCTCCATTCATGCATCCCAACCAAATGCAAGGGATGTTTGGAACTAACAACTTTGGACCCATGAGATATTGGGGGACAAAATGTTTGATCTTGTGTGTTGTTACTTAAATATGCTTGGGAATCGATTTAGAGCCCGACGAGTGGATTAAGGATAGTGGTTGTTCTAAACACATGACGGGTAATCGAAGTTTGTTCTCGCACTACAAAGCATATGATGGAGGTAACGTTACATTCGTAAGTAATCGACGTAGTAATATCATTGGCAAAGGTACGGTCTCTCTTGACTCTATGATTATATAAATCTTAGAGCACGTAGATAACTTAGGTTTTAACCTTCTAAGTATAGGTCAAATTTGTGACAATAAGTGTAAGGTCATCTTTTCGGAATATGACAGTGAAATCGTAAAAGATTGAAAGGTCACTGGAAAAGGTGTTAGAAAGCATGGGTTTTGTGTCATGAAGGTCAATAGGAAGTCAAAGGACAACTTATGTCTAGCGACTTTAGATGATAGTTCTACTCTTTGGCATAGGAGATTAGGTCACGCTAATATGCGTTTAATTCAATCTTTAGTCTCTAAGGAGTTGGTAAGACATCTCCCCAAGATGAAGTTTGATAGTCACTTTTGTGATGCTTGCAAAATTGGGAAGCAAGTTCACTCAAGTCACAAAGCCAATAATTTGGTTTCGACCTCTCGGTGCTTAGAGCTCCTACATATGGATCTCTTTGGACCTTCCACCATACGGAGTTATGGAGGTAACCTTTATACCCTAGTTATACCTAATGACTATTCTAGATTCACTTGGACTAGATTTTTGGCGTCTAAGAATGAAGCTTTCGATCACTTCGAAACCTTTAGTCGAAGAATTCAAAATCAACTAGGACGTTCAATTGTCTCTATTAGGACGGATCATGGTAGGGAATTTGATAATGAAGTGCAATTCGGTGCCTTTTGTGAAGCTCATGGTATTACCCATAACTTCTCGGCTCCTCGCACTCCACAATCAAATGGGGTAGTTGAAAGTAAGAATAGGACCATCCAAGAGATGAGTAGGACGATGTTAAATGAGCAATCTTTTCCTCAAAAATTTTGGTGCAATGTCGTGGACACATCGACCTACATTCTCAACCGAATTCTTATTCGACCTTTTCTAGGAATGATCCCCTATGAGATTCTTAAAGGTAAGAAGCCCTCATTGGAATACTTTAGGGTGTTTGGAAGCAAGTGCTTCATTCTCAACACCAAAGATTACCTTACTAAGTTCGACCCAAAGTCTTACGAAGGTATCTTTTTAGGTTATTCTCAAACTAGCAAAGCCTACATAGTCCTCAATAGAACCTCGGGTGTAATTTAAGAATCACGTCACTTAACGTGACATTTGATGAAACCCTTCCTTCATCTAAGACACCACCTTTGGTAGATGATGACTTGGATGAAATAGACATAGTTAATGCTAAAGATGTTAGAAACACAGGAGTTGAAGACCTTAGTGTTGAAAAGAGAGTAAACATTAAGGAGTCAAAGGATCATGCTCTCGATAACGTCATAGGCGAATTAAATCAAAGGACCCTAAGATCTCAAGTCCAAAATAAAAGTAACTTCTTTTGTTTCGTCTCCTTGATTGAACCAAAGAATGTTAAAGAATCTTTGATGGATGAGAGTTGGGTCATGGCTATGCAAGAAGAATTGAATCAATTCATTGCTAATGACGTTTGGGAACTTGTTCCTCCACCTAGAAGTTCGACCATCCTAGGAACCAAATGGGTATATAGGAATAAGTTAGACGAGAATGGTGTTGTGTCTCGTAACAAGGCTAGACTTGTAGCTCAAGGCTATAATCAACAAGAAGGTATTGATTATGACGAGACATACACACCCGTAGCAAGATTAGAATCCATTAGAATCCTTTTAGCCTACGCTTGTGCCTTAGACTTTAAGCTTCAACAAATGGATGTAAAGAGTGCATTTCTTAACGTTTTGATCAATGAGGAGGTATATGTGGCTCAACCTCCCGGCTTCATTGATTTTGAGAAACCGGACCATGTTTACAAGCTTAAGAAAGCTCTTTATGGTCTCAAACAAGCACCCAAAGCTTGGTATGATAGAATTAAAGCGTTTCTTGTAAAACATGAGTATACCATGGGGATGGTAGACAATACGCTCTTTACAAAGAAAAAAGGTTCTCACCTCATTATCGTACAAATATATGTTAATGACATTATATTTGGTTCAACTTATCAATCATTGTGTGGTGACTTTACCAAAATCATGCATGACGAGTTTGAAATGAGTATGATGAGAGAACTTAACTTCTTTTTAGGAATCCAAATTAAACAAATGGACGATGGTATTTTCTTTAATCAATACAAGTATGTTAAAGAAATGCTAAAGAAATTTGGATTAGAAGATCTAGACCGATGAAGACCCCTATGGCCTCGGATACTAAAATCACCCTAGATGATGATTGTGAATCGGTAGACAACACCAAATATAGATGTATGATTGGTAGTTTGTTGTACCTAGCGGCAAGTCGACCGGATATCATGTTTAGTGTTTAACTTTGTGCTCGCTTCCAAGAGGCTCCCAAAACTTCTCACCTTGAAGTGGTTAAGCGTATCTTCCGATACATTAAGGGCACTATACATTTAGGATTATGGTATCCTAAAGGGACCGGCATAGAAACCATTGTCTATGCAGACAGGGATCATGCGAGAGACTACGTGGACCGGAAAAGCACTAGTGGAGTTTGTACCTTCATGGGTTGTTGTTTAACTTCTTGGTTCTCCAAGAAAAAAACCGCTCTTGCAATATCCACCACGGAAGCCGGGTATGTGAGTGTCGGTAAAGCTTGTCAACAAGCTCTATGGATGAAGCAAGCGCTTGTTTATTACGGGATTTCTCTTGATGATGTTCCCATCATGTGCGACAATAAGGGTGCAATAGACCTTAGCAAGAATCCCGTGCAACATTCACGAACTAAGCACATAGAGATTCGCCACCATTTTCTTAGGGGTAATGTTCAAAAGGGGAACATTTCGATTGAAAAGGTGCCCTCGGTAGAAAACTTAGTCGACATCTTCACTAAGCCACTTAAGAGGGAACCTTTTAATTACTTGCGTCTAGGTCTAGGTTTAATGGAACATATTCCTTAATTGCGCATTTTAATTAATCGAGTCTTTTTCTCTTTTGAGTCTTTTCTTTCTTTGAGCTTTTTAGTATAGCAAACTCTTTTTGGAAAATTTCTCTTCTCTTTTTCAAAATTCTCAAAGTTCTTTCGAAAATGGTCGAGAAATGTTTTTGCATTGTTAATTCAATCTAAAAACGTTTTTCATAGCTTCTTGCTATTCATAATGAGCTTACATAATTCATATGTACGTGTCTCTCAAATATAGCAAGAACAAAATAGAACTATGGAGGATCATTGTGTCATGACTTTGTATCTAGTTTTACACACCTCCTACATCGATTTCCTTTAAACTCCATGTATTTTGGTCAAAACCTTCTTTGGTGAGTTCTTGTGTGTTTTCTTTGTCTATCTTTGCTTCTTAGTATATCTCAATGATTAGTTAGAATAGAAAAATAGGATTTGCTGAATTAGAAAATACTCACTCATCAACAAATGCAACCCACTGTGGGCGGTTCTCTATTGAGACCACGGATCCTTATCGATAAGGAACCACCTGTGTAGATATGGAACCGCGCACAGTACCTTACTTTTTTGGTATCTTGAAACTCCAAATTTGTTCCAACACTCTTTGGAATCTTTGGTTCAACTCTTTGACCACCCCCAAAATATCTTGGGCTTTCTCTATTTAACCTTAAGCATTTTGCATCCTTTCTCAAATCAGAATGTCTTATTCCCCAAATGAAAGCCTTGATTCTCCTCCATTTTCTCCAATTACTTTCAATCCCAATTCACCCAAGAAAAATCAAAATCACATCTCTTCTTCTTCTAAGAATGTTGATTGTGGAACTTCTTATCTTCCACCACTAGCCTTTAGTGTTCTTCCTCCTTCACATGATAATGTCATGCATCATGGAACATATTGTCATTGTTGTCAATATCAACATCTTGCTATGGCTCATATCTATGAAGAGTTGAATTACATCAAGAGTCTATTAGTCAAACCTCCTCTTCACTATGACTATGAGATCTCTACCAAGCCACCACCACCTTCTTTTGCCACTACCTTGTCTTTTATCTAAGCATTGGTTGATTATCTTCAAGACATCTAGTTCAAGCAAATCTTAGAGTTCTAGTTTAACTAAGATTAGATCTATGCTTTTCTTATTGGCTTGTTTTATTTCTCATACATCTTTGTACGATTTATTTCCTTGTATCTTTTATCATGTTTCCTTTTAACATGACCTATCTTGGATCTTTGTCTCTTCTCTTATTTATTTTTGTGTGACCTTTGCTATATCTTGTTGGGTATCTCTTCTCTACTACTAACCCTTCTATGTAGCTTGTCACCATATATCTATTCCTTGGTGCCCCAAGCAAGGGGAGTAAGCACCAAGAGGGAGCATTTGCAAAGTCCGGTTCTTTTCTTCTTCAAAGACTTTTGCAACCTTTTTGCTTCGACAAAGGGGGAGAAATGAAATAACCTCGTCTTCGAAAATCTTGTTTTTATTAGGTGATTGAGTTTATGTATTGTCGAAATAAAAAAGGGGGATATTGTTAATGCAATGATGCCTAAAAACGTTACTTTCATTTTTCGGTCTCGCTTTATTTTGATTACGACAATATGTAAAAACAAGCATTTACGAAAACAACGAAAAACGAATTTTTGAGTTCAAGTATTTTCATTTTAACCATTATCACTTAAGGTATGTACAAACAAGTACTCATCCTAATTAAGTGATCAAGGGTTTAATCTTTTCTTAAAACTCACTTTTTATTAAGTGTGACAAGTTTTTATTAAACTTTCTTTTTAAGAAAATGTTTTATTAAATTAATTATTTGAAAATTTAAAAATGGCATATTCTATCTTGGTTTGGAATATCCTTTCAGGATATTTTAATCCCCAGATTCGAACCAATCTATTAAAAGATAAAAAGGAGCGGAGTCTACTCCGGCGGTTCTTTAGTGGGTATAACGGTTGTTTATCGATAAGGAACCGCGGGCTCCAATAAGGAACCAGCCGTTGAAAGTTTGTCTTATAAATAGTGGATTATTCTCAGACTTCCTCCTCACCTCTTTTGCACATACATTTCCAGATTCTTTCATAATTCTTAAATCACTCAAATCCTTGATCATTTGTTTGATTACTACTTGTTTAAAAGTGAATCTTGCTCCTATCATCTCTTCCTCTCAAAGTGCAAAGAGAAGAACACTATCATCCTTAAGTGTTGTGTCTACCTCAAAGATCCATTGAAGATCCAAACTTATTTATTCATTGTTGTGTCATTGTTGTGAAAATCCAAGTAGTTGTGTCTATTTGGAAGTTGTGTATGTATTAAGGTTAATACTTGGTCCTTAAAGTATATTGGTGTAGATTGGTCCTAGCTAAGATTAGGGCTCAACTTTTAGCTTAGAGTCGAAAATTGGATAAGCGACGTTGTGTACGGTTTCTCCACCTTAAGGAGCTTGTTGATTAGTGAACTCTCGAGTAAGGAGTACTCGAGGAGTGGAGTAGGAACGAGGAGTGAGCTTCGTTGCCGAACCACTATAAACCCTTGGTGTTGGGTTTGATCTTTCCTTCCCTTATCTCTTTATATTCATTATTCTTTATACTTGTGATTATTAGTTTAGTTGCACTATACCTTTTTCATATTGTGTATAAGAAGGTGTCACATAATTACTCAAGCCTAAGTTTTTGAAAAGGAATTTTAAAAATCAATCTTTAACAAGTAAATTTAGGAAACTATTCAACCCCCCCTTCTAGTTTCTACAATTGGTATCAGAGCGTGGTTGCTCAAGCCTTTTTAAAATATATTGTATTTTAAAACTTGGATCTTTCTATGGATTCCAACAAGTATCTAGAAGGACAATCCATGCAAAGACCACCTCTTTTTGAAACTAATAGTTTTATTTATTAGAAAAATAGATTTGAGACTTATGTGAAATCAAAAGAATTAGATCTTTGGCATGTTCTTACCAATGGTGATTTTTTGCCTTATCAATATAATGAAGTTTCTAAAAGCAAAAAGATAGTCACTTTTGACAAAGCAAATGATGATACTAAAAAGAAACTGTCTAAAAATAATGAGGCTTAAATGGTGATTTATAATGCTTTACCAAAGAAAGAGTACGAAAGGAGTTTAATGTGTGAAACCGCTAAAGATATGTGGAACTTCGTTAGTAACCCACCATGGTAATAGCCAAGTCAAAGAAAGTAAAATCGATCTTCTTGTTCAACAATATGAACAATTTGTCATCTTAGAAGATGAAACTATTGATAGTGCATTTGATAGATTTAACACTATTATTACTAGTGTAAAAGCACTTGATGAAGGTTTTTCTAGCAAGAACAATGTTAGAAATTTTTTTATGGCGTTGCATCCAAAATGGAGAGCTAAAGTCACGACTATTGAAGAATCAAATGATCTCGACAAATTATCACTCGATGAACTCATTGGTAACTTGAAAGTTCATGAGATGATAATTTTGAAGGACTCGGAAATGGTGAAAACCAAGAGTGAAAGAAAGTCTCTTGCACTCAAGGCCAAGAAGGCGCAAAGTGACCATGAAAGCTCCTCGGATAGTGATGATGAGGAATATGCCATGGAGGTTAGAGACTTTAAGAAGTTCTTCAAAAGACGAGGTCAATACGTGAGGCAACCGAACAACGACAAGAAACCCTTCTCCAAAAACTGATTTTCCAAAGATGATAAAGGTGATAGGAAATGCTTTAGATGTGGTGATCCGAATCATTTCATCGGTGATTGTCCTAAGCCTTCACGCGACAAGAACCACACGACGTTCGTTGGAGGTTCATGGAGCGATAGCGGTGAAGATGTTGATGACAACCCCAAAGATGAGAAATGTCTTATGGCTCACACTTCTAAAGAGGTACATTTCGAAACCGATTATTATAGCAATAATAGTTCTTCTCAAGATGATAGTGAATTAGAAGGCTGTGGAAACCTAAGTTTCCTCGATCTTTTAGCTAGTAGGAATGATCATTGTTCATATGATTAAACAATCAAAGCGGAACATAACAACAACCATTAAACAAGGTGTTTAGGCACAATAACACATAGAATTACTCAAGGATTGCTCATTATATTAATAATAAACAATCACTAGGTGTGTATACATATAATCCCACACCTAGTCGACACACGCTTTAGGTTTACATTGTATATGAAAGTTATATCAAAACCTATAACCCTTGGTTCCTTTTATAGTGTAAAGAATAGGGTTTTACAAGAGATAAGAATGAATAAACATCTAAATATTCTATTTAGATAAACTATATTCTAAATATCGTCCTACAATATCTTGAATATATCATCTAAATATAATTCCATTAGCGCTTGGAGTTTGTCAGCGTCTAGAATACACGTGTCAGCATCTAGCTTTCACGTGTCAGCGTATCTGAACAAACGTCTTGATATTTCTTTATTTTGAGTTTCTGCCACCTCAATTTTTAGACCCAACAATCTTCCCTTAGTTGATGTCGGCAAAACTCTTTGTGTATCTCTTGTAAGTGGTACATCATATTTAAATTGCTTCCCCTCAAGTGTAGCATGTATATATTCCCCTTTTTGTCACATCAAATAGGGAAGAAAACAATGTATGCAATCGAAGATTCTCCAAATGTAGGCTCTATGTAATGATCTTAGAAGAAAAATAAATACAATTTGATGTTGAAGTAGAATAAACCAAACCTGTGTTTCCATATCTCATAGTAAACATGCGACTCCAAAACTCACGGCTATAATGAGCAGACTTTAAAACTCACAGCTATAATGAGTAGTCTCTTGATAAAAATAATCCTCATGACGTTGATAAAATGAGGATAGAAAATATGAGCATAGAGCATCTTAATAAAAATCTCATACCTTTGCTAACTTTTTATCAAGTCCGTTGTCACAACCAAAGATGATCTTCAAACCAATGTCTGTTATCCACGGTTTAAAGATAAAACACAAACCCGCGAAAATCTTCTTCGAATATTAACCTTATCATAAGAATTCTTCCCCTTAATCATATACTTCTTCCAAAAAAAAATATCCGAGCCATAAATATCAAAATGATATTCTGAATAATAACAGAGATCCCATGTACCCTCGTGTGTAAACACCTCGTTTTGTGTGCCAAAACCTAACCAATTTTCAAACAACAGAATTTCCTTTGTTATCCAAGATCCTTCAATGCCCAATATCTTTACCATATGTATTGTCCAATATCGGACAATACTTGTCAGTGCTTTAGACAACATATCTCGGACAACACATGTCAGCGCTTAACTTATTACTGTCAGCGACTTAGCTCAACCACTGACACCACCTATCTCCAATCAACCAAAATACTAGCCCATTACTTTTGCAGCCCACATAACTCATTCACGTCCAATAATTCCAGCAACATAGTATCATGGGATAAACACAATCCCCAAAAAAAAATCAGCCAATGAATATCATACCCTTGTATAAGTCTGAACATAACCCACGTCTTTCTTGTTGATCACTCTTTATTTTTGCAACTCACGTGAACCCGTTTTACTTCTTTGGCTGTATGTGATCAGTATACTTTATTCCACCATTTAATTCGTCCCATATGGTTTGACCAAAGCAACAAACACACTTTTTCTCCTTTTGAAAACCATCAGACGTCCCTTTTTCTCTTCGTGTCTTTTCTTTATTCATTGGACCATCTCATGTGTCTTGGGATCACATGTTTTCTCATCTGACCCAAAATCACATTCAATATTTACTATGAATGAATAATACAAAGTACCTTGAGTGGACCAACGTATAAACACAGCCTTTCAAACATTTTTTTAATTCTTGGACCCACAGTTTATAAAATAATATTCACCACAGTTCCTTGGTCCCTTGAATCTTGTCGAGTAGTAACATGCCAAAGTACACGAATGCTACCTTTTCTTTTGCTGCTACTATACATCTTTGGGACCATGAAGAAGTGACGGTGAGACCCTAAACCATTACGAACCGAATCAAACATGTACCATAGTACATTTGCTGCCTTTATTCCATATTTTAAAAACAACATCCAATCAACAATCTTGTTACCAGATCTAGGGTTCTTTAAACGCTAAAAACGAAAATTACAATTCACAACTTCGATCTAGGGTTTTGGTCAAAACCTAATATATTATCACCTCCAATTCATCACAAATCTCCTTCTTTTCTGTTATAGAATCGATCCTAGGGTTTATAAAAACCCTAGTTTCTAAATAATATCAAAACAGAAATCTTGAAAATCACCACTACTGCCAACTTCGACATCCAATAACTTTTCCTTAAAGATAGATCTGGACAATCCCTCCGGCGGATATCTAGATATATGTGTGTAGAACACACATACAAAATTTCGTGTCGATCCAACGGTTCAATAAAAAGTTATGGTCTTCTGAATACTGCTGTGCACACAAAACCACCTAGAAAAACCCTATACGGATTTTTCTTCCTTCTCAAAATATGAACACCTTGTTGGTCCTAGCATCACGAGCCACGAGGCTCTGATACCAACTGTGGAAACCTAAGTTTCCTTGATCTTTTAGCTAGTAAGAATGATCATTGTTCATATGATTAAACAATCAAAGCGGAACAAAACAACAACCATTAAACAAGGTGTTTAGGCACAATAACACATAGAATTACTCAAGGATTGCTCATTATATTAATAATAAACAATCACTAGGTGTGTATACATTTAATCCTACACCTAGTCAACACACGCTTTAGGTTTACATTGTATATGAAAGTTATATCAAAACCTATAACCCTTGGTTCCTTTTATAGTGTAAGGAATAGGGTTTTACAAGAGATAAGAATGAATAAACATCTAAATATTCTATTTAGATAAACTATATTCTAAATATAGTCCTATAATATCTTGAATATATACTCCAAATATAATTCCATCAGCGCTTTGAGTTTGTCAGCGTCCAGAATACACATGTCAGCGTCTAGCTTTCACGTGTTAGCGTATCTGAACAAACGTCCTGATATTTCTTTATTTTGAGTTTATCAACTTTTAGACCCAACAAAGGCCAATACAATAACTTACATAAGCTTAACCTTAAATTCACTGAAAAAAACAAAGTGCTAAAATCAACTAGAACTAAGCTTGAGAATGAGATTAGTGAGCTAAGAGAGAAATTAGCTAAGCTTGAGTAAAACAAAGAAGTTGATCTAGGTTGTTTAAAATGTAAAACCCTTAGAAAAGAGAATGAAGATCTCAAGAGTACCTCCATTAAAATGGAAAAGTTCATGAAATGTACTAGTGCTCTTGATGATATGTTGAACAAAAAAATTCATTCTAAGGAAAGACTTGGGTTGGGATATAACACTAATGAAGCACCAACTAGTGAACCAAAACAAGTTAGGTTTTCATAAAACCGCACCCTTGTACGCGGTTCTCCAGTATATGGTGCGGTTCCTTATTGCTATGGAACCGCGGGTGGAGCTAAAGAACTGCGGACAGAAGAAAGTTTTTGTGAAAATCCTGAACTTTCTGAAAAGTCTATTTTAGGTGAAGGGCCAAAACATATTCTTATTAACAAGGTAAAAGTAGATATTCTTGAAAAGCCTACTCTAGATAAATTCTACAAGCCCTTGAGTAAACCTCTAATGGGAACTAGAAGCTTATCTAGACAAACATCTACTCCTCCAAGAGTACGAAATGAGTCTAAACATAGAAGTAGAACACCAACACCAAAAAAAGACGATCAAGCTAAATCACTACCTAGAAGTAAAACTCCAACACCTAGAAGGAATAACAATAATTCTAGATCAAGATCAAAGACACATAGGAGAAAATATGGACAATAAAATGGCCATATGAATTGGAATAATTTTCAACAACAATACTTTTCCCCATAGGGAATGTCTCCTCCATTCATGCATCCCAACCAAATGAAAGGGATGTTTGGAACTAACAACTTTGGACCCATGAGATATTGGGGACCAAATGTTTGATCTTGTGTATTGTTACCTAGATATGCTTGGGAATCGATTTAGAGCCCGACGAGTGGATTAAGGATAGTGTATGTATTAAGGTTAATACTTGGTCCTTAATGTATATTGGTGTAAATTGGTCCTAGCTAAGATCAGGGCTCGACTTTTAGCTTAGGGTCGAAAATTGGATAAGCGACGTTATGTACGGTTTCTCCAACTTAAGGAGCTTGTTGATTAGTGAACTCTCGAGTAAGGAGTACTCGATGAGTGGAGTAGGAACGAGGAGTGAGCTTCGTTGCCGAACCAGTATAAATCCTTGGTCTTTGGTTTGATCTTTCCTTCCCTTATCTCTTTACATTCATTATTATTTATACTTGTGATTATTAGTTTAGTGTCACTATACCTTGTTCATATTGTGTATAAGAAGGTTTCACATAATTACTCAAGCCTAAGTTTTTAAAAAGGAATTTTAAAAACCAATCTTTAACAAGTAAATTTAAGAAACTATTCAACCCCCTTCTAGTTTCTACAAATTATTTCTTCCTTCTCTAGGTGTGCAATCTAGATGGGTTAAATTCGTCCCTATTAAGGTGAACATTTTGGCTTGGTGGATTTGGCAGAACTGTTTACCGACTAGGGTTAACCTGGTCAAAAGAGGTGTGATCTTCGAGTCCTCTTTATGCCCGGTTTGTTCTTCATGCGGGGAAGATATTCATCATATTCTATTTAGTTGCGATATGACTCAGCTTGTTTTATGTCGAATATGTCGATGGTGTGATTTAGACTCACAAGGTTGGTCATGTCTTCAAGATTGACAGTCGTGGTTTTTATCGATTCGGTTGTCATCCGAGGCCAAGTCCATTTTGGAGGGTATCTTCTTCGTTGCATGATGGTCGATTTGGAGATTTAGAAATAGGACAATTGTTTATGACAATCAACCAAGGCGTTCAGAGGTGTTTGACGAAATTGTTTTGTATACTTTCAATTGGTGTAATAGTCGTAGTCGCAGAACTTGGTCATGGGTGGATTGGTTAAAAAACCCCGTTTAATTTCTTTGTAATTATTGTCTAGCATCTTGCTAGTTTAATAAATTTGTCGTTAAAAAAAAGTAGAACCAACACGACTTCTAACCTTACAACATTTGTAGGTACTAATCCAAGTACCGGGTTTACACAAGAACCGACAACACACATGAAGTTTGTGATATATAGAGAGAGTGAAATGACTCTATGATATGATCTTGTCTAGATCATGGATTTCATCTTAAAGAAAATGTCTTGACATATTCATAATCCTTATCAACTCGAGTCATGAAGCATCAAGATCATAGATCTCATGAAGGAGAAATATGGATCTATTCACAAAATCAACACATACTTAGCCTTTGGCCTTTCCTCTCCTTAAGATGTATAGATTAATAATGATAAGTCATAGATCTCGGTTGAGAAGAACACGAGATGTCAAGATCATAGATCTCAGACATAATACCATGAGATGACAAGTACAAAGAAACTAGTCTAGATAGAGATGACACAATGACTTGACGTATGTCTTGTGCTTGAACTTCTTGATCTTGTTTACACCTTTAAGTGATCTCTATATGTACAAAGAGAAACACTAAACAAGAAGAAAAATAATTATAAATCTAAGATCTACATGTTAGAGAGAAGAAAGATGTTATAGAGGATCTGATATAGTGAGAAGGATAGAGAGACTATGATAGAAAGGTGTGAGTGTGAAGCCTGGTATTTATAGGCTAAGGACCAGACAATTTTTTTTTTGAATGGCAATTTGGTGTA
Source organism: Glebionis coronaria (assembly GCA_025667525.1). Taxonomy (NCBI): domain Eukaryota; kingdom Viridiplantae; phylum Streptophyta; class Magnoliopsida; order Asterales; family Asteraceae; genus Glebionis; species Glebionis coronaria. The sequence continues at coordinate 458,136,643 of CM046878.1, read as the reverse complement.
GCGGAGTATCTTGCGTGCCACCGAGACACCAAGTCTCTCGATCCGAGTTCGAATCATCTCACGAAGAGAATATCAACCCCCATGCTAGCCATCCAGTTTCTCATTAAGGGGCTTCAAGTCATTGCGCTAAGGACCAGATAGTCACGGAACCCGTCGCTCCCTTACCTAGGGTCCGCCGGGGTCTGACTTTTGTTTTGCCATAAATATTAAATCGTTTATCTAAGTTTACACTCAAAGTCATTACTACCTTGTAGTTGACTTCTAATATCAGATTTTAGGAGAGTGTACAAGTGCCTTTATGTGTTTGTAACATTATACAAAAATACACGAGTTTAGAAAAAAACTTGTAGTAATGTGAGAAGTATGTTGAGACAAAATATGATTACAAGTAACTTATACATTTTACGTTATGTATTACAAGTTACATGTTTATCATCAACAAAACAATCAAGGGTGTATATATTAAATATCGTAGTATTTGCACTAATAACTTCCACATGCATAAGGTGGCCGAGGACTTCAATATTCTTCAAATCGACACATCCATGATGCGTCCGTCGGACGCGACAATCATCGAGAGTAAAAAAGATGCGATTCACGCATTGTATGCCCCTCCCGATAACTAGCTTATTTATTTTCATGTATTTTTCGTTATATTTTTTAATGTTTTTTAAATTAATGTATTTTTTTATTGAAATGTAATTTTTTTTATTTTAATGATGTTTTTATTTAAATTATTTTGTTTTTTTTATATAAAAAAAGTTTGGCACAATATTTTAGCCCCCAACTAGGGGTGGAAACTAGCCGAGCCGAGCTCGGCTCGTTTAAGTTCTACAAAGCTCGAGCTCGGCTCGTTTCGAACCTTCTTATTTAGGCTCGGGCTCGGCTCGTTTATACGATTTGACAATGTAAACATAAAACTTGGCTCGAGCTCGGCTCGTAATAAAAATCTAAATTAAGCTCATTAACAAACTTGTTATTAAGTTCGTTAAGAAGTTCGTATATAAAACATTAGGCTCGTTAACTCAAACGAGCTTTGTACGTAAAACTCAGATTCGAGCTCGTTTAATCAACTTTTGAGGCCCAACCGGTGCTCTCTTAAGAAAAAAGTTCATTTAAAACCCATTTCAAAGAAGAGTACGCCATACGCGCGGGCAAATCAAAATGTTCTCTTCTGAAAACGGCACTCTTAAAAACCCTTTTCCATCCCCTCTTTTCAAAAAACCCTAGGAAAAATAAAATAAAAATCCTAATTTCATTTCCCCTTAGATCAACAATAACAATGTCTTCATCTTTACCATGGACCTGTTCAACTTGCACATTTATAAACCCAAATTCTCTCAAACCCACTTGCCAAATCTGCTCATCTTCAAAACCCACTCCACATTTTCCATCCTCTTCAAACCCCACTTCGAATCTTGAAAAATGGTCCTGTAAAGCTTGTACCTTTTTAAACCCTTATAAACTGTCAAGCTGTGAGATTTGTGGGACTAGGAACTCGTCGTTTTCGTCGAATTTGAATTTTGATGATCAGGAATTGGAGTTGGGTTCAAAGGGTGTTGGGAATGTTACTAATAATAAGAGGAAGATTGTGGATGATACTGTTGAGGTTGTTGCTGATATGGGCGTTTCTCGTGGGGTTAAATCGAGTAATAAAAAGGCGGTTGATTTTAGTGAGTGAATGCTTTTGCTGTTTATAATTTTCATTTTGTATAGATATCGTATTGTTTTCGAGATAAGCCCATTGCTCTTTGTTTTGGAAAATGTGTAGTTTGTATGCGTTGTGATTATAGAGTTGAGAATATTGAGGATTTGGGTGTATAAAATGTGATTGTGTGAAACTAAATTAGTTGTACCAAAATAAGGTTTTTGCGGCAACTAGTAATAATCATTTGAATATGAGTTATAGAAAGGTAAGCCACCAACTTGTAGAACGGAAACTTGATTGGATTATCATAACTAGAATTAGCGTAGTGTAGAACTTGACTATGGATTATCATAACTAGAATTAGCGTAGTGTAGAACTTGACTAAGGGGGTGTTTGGGATTGCTTATTGAAAATATATTATGCGTTTTGAAAATGAATAATCAGATAATCACCTATTAGAAAACGTGGTTTTGAGAAATAGTGTTTGGATTTGATTATGTTGTTTGAAATCGCAATAATCACATTATCATTTTTTTTAGTATTTAGCAAATCAGATTATTTGTTTAGTTGATAAGTAAAATGACTAAAATAGACTCATTTTAGCTTTTCTCCATTTTGAAAATGAAATAAGTACCTATTCATTTACTTTTTCAAAACTCCATTTTGAAAGCTTCTAAACGCAAATAATCACGTTTTTCCTTTTATTATCCAAACACTCATTTTAGCTCATCTCCATTTTGAAAATGAAATAAGTAGATAATCTAGTTCCAAACGCAATCCCAAACACCCCTTAAGTGATTATTATGAGAAGGTCACATTCTCGTCCTGTTCTCTTGAAAGAGAAGAAAATGAATCAGGAATTGGAACCACGATACAAACAATTAATAGTTTGTGAAGCTGGTACATATGTCGTACTTCTGGATTTGCAATTTCTATGTTTATTTGGCAAACCACTTACGACTGGTGACAGTCCTGTTTATCTGCGCGAGTCTTGTGGTGTTTTTCAAACCGATAATCTGCTGCCCCCTCCTTTGCTCTACAGGCGCATACGAGTGTTTAGTTACAAAATATTGGTAGCCACACAATTTTGCCTTATTGCTAATGAGGTGACCAGTGATGTGATTAAATCATTGTTCAGTGATATAATTTCATTTAGTTGAGTTACTTGTCAATTAAATAATTCTTTATTCTTCATTTCATAGTTAAAGTTGTGGGTTTTGACTTTTTGTGTGTGTGTGCTATTGTGTATATGCAGTTACACTTGACGATGATGCTTTTGATTTGGGAGGTTCTCGTGACATTAAATCCGCTGGTAAAGCGTTGATTGGCTCTGGTGAGTTTTATAGCTTTGTTATTGCTTGTTGCTCTTATTTGCTGATATTGATTCTTGATTACAGCACAAAGTCTTTCTGTAACAATTGTTTTTTGATAATTGCACGATGTGTTTTGATACAATAATGTTGATGAATGGTTTGCAGATGAAACTCGAGCAAAAGGTGATTTAAGGACATTGAAGATTTTGAGCTACAATGTTTGGTTTGCAGAGAATATTGAGCTTCGTATAAGAATGAGGGCCATTGGGGATATTATTCAGTTGCATTCCCCAGATGTCATATGTTTGCAGGTATTGTAGAGATTGAATCATGTATTATATAGTATGACAACACAAGTCTTTGATACTGAAAATTTTGGTATATAACCTTGATATGGATAACATTATCAAAGGTTAACAATATATATAAAATAATGATTGAAAATAAACTATGTGTTGAATCAAAAGTTTTAACTTTCATGGGTGGATGGATGCTTTTAATTTGTGTTAATGTGATCGTGTTTATACTGTAGGAGGTCACTCCTGCCATCTATGCCATTTTTCAACGAACCAATTGGTGGAATTCGTACAAATGTTCACTTTCAATCGATAAGGTGATGGCTAGGCCATACTTTTGCATGCAGGTACCACACCATCACCCTACATATATCTTGTGTGGTTATTAAGAATTTTTATTAAGATTTATTTACTGAAATGTTGCTAAGGATCTTATTGCATCTTTGAGACTCTGAACAAACATTGGACCCATTTTAAGAGTTATTTTTGACTTTCCGAACAACTTTGAACCCATTTTAAGGGTTCATTTCTATTTTGATTAGTGGTAAAAATGTAAAATTACCTAGCTTAATGCAATTAGTTATCTGATCATTTAGTAATCACTTTCAAGATGACACAGGAAAATTTGTCAATAACTCAATATGATGTTAAATTTTCTGAATTTTACTTCTATGTTTTAGTTTTTTTTTTTTGAACTTTCTATGTTTTAGTTTATTAAAAAGCATTTTGATATAATTTAATGAAAAATTGCAGCTTAGCAAATTGCATGTGAAATCCTTTGGATGTAAGCAGTTCAGTTATTCTGCAATGGGAAGAGAGTTATGCATTGCAGAAGTTTCAACACAAGGAGACACTCCTTTAGTGGTAGCCACATCTCATCTCGAGAGCCCCTGCCCTGGCCCACCAAAATGGGACCAAATGTATAGTAAAGAACGTGTCAAACAAGCAAACGAAGCTGTTGACTTTCTTAAGAAATACCCAAACGCAATCTTTTGTGGTGATATGAATTGGGATGACAAATTGGATGGCGAGTTTCCACTTCCAGATGGCTGGATAGATGTTTGGACTGAACTAAAACCTAAAGAAATTGGATGGACTTATGACACAAAGGCAAACCCGATGCTGTCCGCTAATTGGAAACTGCAAAAACGTCTTGACCGTTTCTTTGTTAGTTTGCGTGATTTTAAAGTTGAAAGCATCAATATGGTTGGGACTGAACGTATACCAGAAGTGACATATATGAAGCAGAGAAAAGGCAAACCCGATTTGGAGCTACCTGTTTTGCCCAGTGATCACTTTGGTTTGCTGTTAACTATGGCTGCGCGTTAGTTCTTATGGTGCTTGGTGATTTGTAATGATGATAGATAACTAATCATGGGAGCATGTGATCTGGTGGATCAATCGTTTCCACATTTTCAGTGAAGTATGTTTTTGAATACTAATGTGAACCAATAATATTACTAGGAGTACTATATAGATTATCTTTTCGCAAATCTATTTTGTTTCGTAAGATTAGGAGTTATTCACGTATGTAGTTATGTGGATGATGGTTCTGTTGAATTTGGCGTAAAGAAGCAGTTGAGTTTCTCAATTAAAAACCGAATGAAGTATTTGTGGGTGATATGAATTGGATGGTGAGTTTTAGGGCTATGTTCCCAAACAAATGTTGGTTCGACCTTCAAAGCTTTGATACAAAGGCAAATCCAACGATATCTGCCAATCAGAAACTGCAAAAACACATCGCTTATTATAGTTATCCACACTAAGCTAAATGTCGATCAGGACATAACAACACACTTTATCAGGGTCGGACCTGTGCATGTGCAAAGTATTCGACCGGGCCTCCAAATTTTTGAGGGCCAGGATATCTGACACTTGGCTAAATTTAGTTTGAGTTTTGGTATAAATATGATTTGTAAGTAATCTAAAATATAATGTAGTTCGATTTTGACCATTTGTTACTTTCAAATAGCACCCTCAAGTTTATATAAAATTTAGGGTGGCTAAATGAGTGGGTAGGACAGGTATGTGCGATGGGTCAAATCGACGTTGGTTCATGGATGTATGGACATGGGCTAAATGAACAATTTTAATATTTGGATCAAATGGACTTAAGCTAAATGGACATTGAACCAAATGGAGTGGGGTGAAATGGAATAAAAGTAAATACACATTTAGCCCATTAATTAAAAAAAGAATCCAAATAACCCAATTTTAAATATTTAGACATAATTTGACACCTTTAAGACTAGGGGGAGTGGCATGCAACGCACTAACCGCCACATCAGCTTTTAACAAACTCACCCGAACTCCTCACAGAAGATAATGACACTCACCCAAACTCACCTTTCATACATATATTTTTTATTATTTAAACACACCCCACTCACAAAAAACACCCAATAATAAACTTAACAAAAAAATAAAATCACTCGAACTCACAAAAATAAACTCACCCAAGGTGAGTCTGCCCCTGTTTTCTTTGCTCTGGGACATTTACTCGCGCGACCGTTAAAGGGAGGAATGGTACTCACCCGTGAGTTATAGTAACTCACTCGTGGCTTAGCCACCACTCCCTTAGGCCTAATAAAATTTATAGTCTTATCTTTTTGTTATATTTTCAAATGGATCCCAACAATTTAAAATATTAGCAGTTTAACCTTAGATTTCACATTATTTTAAGAATGATCCTCTTTAAATATAAAAGTATACAATAGAACGTCATATAACTTTTCAGTAAATTTTTTTTTAAAGATTATCAAGTGTGACATGCGTTACTCTTTTCAAAAAAATTCTTGTATTTATAATATGTTTATATTATTATTTTCATTGTCGATACATTATTTTGTATGCTTTTAAGCAGAGACGGAGCTAGTGGGGGACTGGAGGGTGCTCGGCCCCCCTAACAATGGCGAAACCACCTTAAATATAAGTGACCAGAAAAAAATCTAAGGATCAAATTGATAAACAATCTAATATTTTTATTTAATGAAGCTATGGAAGTTTTGTGTTCTGAGGAAGACGACTCAGAAAGAAATAAAAAAAATTGTCCCTATTTTGTTTTTTAGTGACTTAGTGGACATCAATATACTTTTTTATCATAAAATACAACTTTAGCCCTTGTAGATATTATGATTGGACAACAAAAAACAACATTTTCATCTCAGTTATGGAAGAATTTGCTAGCTTTTGAAACAAAAAAATGTGTATCGCTACCGAAGTTTTTTTGAGCCCCCCTTATTGCAAAATCCTAGCTCCGTCCCTACTTTTAAGTGATCTCGTAGTTGTTACATAAGGTCTTTAAAATTCACAGGTGAGCCTTGCACTTTAGACATGTATTTTAGAGACTAAAAGTCTAAAACATTAACATCTCTTACAAGTATTTCCAAGACTAAAATACTAACCCTATCTAACTAATATGATGAAAGACTATGTAATAGATCTACACGCGCGAGGTTTAACAAATGTTATAATGATAACGCCTAGAGTGTATCAACATGTATATTTTAAGATAACTAATGTTCTTGACTTATGCTCAAAGTGAATCAAGTATTGGATCACTTTAAATGAGATTAAAGAAAAGAAAAATTATTTGTGCTGTAAACTGTAGGGACTGATATCTGCTATAAAGCTTAATGAGGGCTGATAATGTAAATATAGTATACTTAAAAAGTATTAAATATAAATATGAAATATATTTTACTCTTTGCTGCAAGAAGGATAGCTGCATTTTGCAGCAGAGATGTTAATCCCTTAAAGAAAAGTGTTTTATGTGTAAGAGATGAGATGCTATGTATAGGCAAAAAAAAGATTGTCCCGCACCTTTAAAGTGCAACGTTTTCTTTATCGATAAAGAAACTTGTTAGAGGAACCGTTCATAAAAACGAACAAAGGCTTTTGTATTTTAGTGGTAACTTGCAAATTTTGCTATAATATTTTTTGTAAAATATGAGTGCGAAATTTGAATTTAATAAAATATTTTTATGTGATTTAGTTAAAAGACATGTATACATTTTAGAAAAATGTTTAATTCTTGTAAAATATAAAATATATCAAAGTGTTGGAATCGACAACTTCAACAAACCTGAAGATCGAACTTGTGAAACCCTAGAATACTTTAAAAAAGCTCGTGGAGGTGCAACAAATGAAACCCAGAAGAACCGAACAATTATGTTTATTAATCCTTATTCGATTACAAGAAAGAATAAGAAGGTACGATGTGATTTGAGTATCACCCCTCACCTCCTTTTATAGGATGAGGGGGTCGGTAATATACTACGTCAGCTAAGAGAGAACCCAAGCCCAACTCCTAGCCGACTTACACACCTTCCTAATACAAAGCTATCATTATATAAGGAAATTTACCTAATTGATATGGTAACTAGATTGGAAACTATATTCAACAATTTCCACCTTAGTGAAAAGACTAGTTAGCCCCGACATCAAGTATCTCAATACAATACTTGAACTTCGGACCTGGAACTACCTTTGTAAACGCGTCAGCTGCATTATCTTCTTTGCCTATCTTTGCCACTTCAATATCTTTATATTCCACGATCTCCCTGATGAAGTGATACCTCACATTGATATGCTTCGTCCTCTCATGAAACATTGCATTTGTTGATAGATGAATTGCACCTTGATTATCACGATTAACAACCATTAACATTAGGTTTATTCTCAGCTCGATTAGTAGACCTTTAAGCCAAATGATTTCCTTAACAGCTTCTGTAAGCGCCATATACTCCACCTCTGTAGTAGATAATGCAACAACATGCTGCAGAGTTGCTTTCCATCTCACAACACAGCCATGTACCATAAATACGTACCTGATTATCGACCTATCCTTGTCAGGGTCTTTAGCATAGTTTCTATCCACGAAACCGTCAACATCCACGTGCTTCCCTGGATCTCTATCATACACTAGACCTACATCAATACTTCCTTTCAAGTACTTCAAAATCCACTTCACTGCCCCTACTGGTTTTTACCTAGATTCGCTAAATACATGCTCACAATGCTAACAACATACGCAATATCTGGTCAAGTGCAAACCATCAAGTACATTAAAATACCTACATCATTCTCATATGGGGCCTTACTCAATCTTTGCACATCCCAGTCACTCCACGGACAATCCTTCAAAGATATCTTGAAGTGTGCTCCTAATGACACATAGACCGACTTGCCATTATCCACTCTGTAGTTATTAAAATTACTCTGCACATATCCCGACTGAGACACCTTCAGGGTTCGGTTACCCTTATCCCTCAAAATCTCCAGGATTCATGTAGGGTACTACATGAAATACCAAGTATCTTCCTAGTTGGACCTAGTTCTTCATATCAAACTCTTTTAAGTCCCTTGGTATATTCGATCTCATACTTACTTTTACAAGCAATCAACATATCATCTACATACAACAATAGATATATGTACATACCCAGTGCAAACTCCTTAAAGTAAACACACCTATCATAGTTGTTGCGGCTAAACCTATTGTTGACCATATACACATCAACCGTTTGTACCACTGCCTTGGGGGCTACTTAAGACCATAAAGAGATTCTTCAACAAACATACTTTGTTGCCCGTTCCTTCTTCAACACCAAGCGACTACCTCATATAAATGGTTTCTTCAAGATTACCATGCAAAAACGCCGTCTTCACATCAAGTTGTTCCAACTCATAATCTTCACAAGCAGTTAATGAGAGAATTCCCCTAATAGATGTATGTCGAACCACGGGTGAAAATACCTCATTGTTGTCAATACCTGCTCATTGTGTAAACCCCCGAGCTACCAGCCTCGCTTTGTACCTTGGTTTCTCAACGACTTCAATCCATTCTTTAATCTTATACAACCACTTGCAGCTTACCAGCTCCTGACCGTGTAGTTGATCGACCAACTCCTAATTATGATTCTTCATTAATGAATTCATCTCTTCCTCTATAGCATGAACCCACTCATCGCTTTCAGATGAATTAATCGCCTCCTGGAATGTGATTGGTTCATGTGCATCTTCTTCGTTAGCAATAGCAAACACATAAGCCGTCATATCATCTTCTTCACTAGACCTTGATGATCTAGAGAATGATACATTACCTTCATTCTTATACATCGCAGGTACAATAGTTGTTCTTGATGTAGTGGTTTTACTACTCTTTAAGAAAAGAGCGTAAAAAGCGGCAAGTATTAAGTGTTGGTTTAGGAAAATCAAGCACTATTGACCAAATTATGTTCAAGTTCGTTTCCCAATGAGGCAAGTGTGTTGTGTAAAGAAATGATTAACTTTGTGATTATAATTATGAGAAAAGAAAAAGAGAAAGGATGACGGTTACGATTAGGAATTAAACTAAGTCGAAAAGTCGTGCACTTAAAACCGTAAAATACGACGAAATTTAAAAATTAACCTAAAAAATTCCTAGAAAACTGCAATAAATCCTAAAAAATGTAATTAGAGTTTACAAAAAATCAAAAATCACTCAACCTTTTATTTAATTAAATATTAATTTTTAATGCTAATTAAAGCCCAAAAAATCAATTTAAATAAAAAATCTAAAATGAGATTTTTTACTTTGTAAACCTCTAAAATGACTTAACTAAATTAAAAACAATTTTTTAGAATTTTAAAATTAATTAAAACTATTTAAAAATGATTAAAAACTATAAAATATTAAAATAATTCTAAAATTATTTAAATGACACTAAAATTAATCTAAAAGTTTTAAAATTCCTAACTTAATGTATTTAAACTAGGAAAAATGAAAAAGTTGCAAAAATCTAAAATTTAATTTTTAATAATAAAATAATAATAACATATTAATAAAAATTCAAAATTTATAAAAAAATTCTAAAAATTTGAAAACTAGTTTATTTTAACCTAATTAAACATAAAATGAACTTGAAATACCCAAAATACCCCTATTGGGCCTCCAAATAGGCCAAATACCCAAACAGTCCCTTAATGGGCTTTTTTAAGGCCCAATAAGAAAAATTTCACAAAATGGCCCAAAACTTCTAGTGAAGCTTAAAATTCAATTTTAAACACAAAATTTCAAAGGCCCAAAAGCTGAAAGTGAGGTTATCACAACTTATTTCAAAACAGCTTATTCTTAATGGGCTTTTTGGCCCATTAAGCTATAAGCTGATGCCATAAGCTGAAATTTGACACACAACCTTCTCTTGACCTAATTAAGATGTTTGTAAAAAATAATTTGGAATAAGCCCAAGAAATAAGCGTGAAATAAGCAAAAGCTCTCAACAGAAAACGACTAAATAGTCGTTTTTGAGTTCTAGACTGTTTCAAGAGCTGATTCTTTTTGCAAAATGTTCTAAATGGCTTAACTAAGAATAATAAATGATAAAATTTTCAAAAATCCAAGTCAAATAAGCTGTAGAACCAAATAAGCACTATGAAAAAGCAAAATAAGCTAGTTCTCTAGTGAAAGCTTAACCAAATGAGCTGCAAACTTCTAATATCAATAATAAGCTGAGAAAAATAAGACCTATTACAAAATTAAAGTTGTTGCACAAGCCAATAAGCAAAACAGGTTCAATAAGCTTGTTGACCAAGTTTGACCAATGGTCAAACGATGACAAATGAATTTCAAACGCTGACAAGTGCAATTTTGGGCACTGACAGCCTTAATGGAGTGTATTAGCTTGTTTTAAGCCCTGCTGGTCAAGGCTTGAGTACAAGCCTTGTGAATCAAAGCTCACCAGTTGAGTGGACTTGACTTGTTTTGAGCACAAGTAAGCTGATAAGCCAATGAGCTTATGAGCTTGTGAAATAAGCACCAAATACTTCCCACACACTAAACAAGTAACAATGAACAAGTACTAATCATATAACACCACAAATCAGTCCAAGAACATCAAAATCACAAAGCATGCATTCACTGATATACTTGACCAAAAGTATGAGATTCAATAAGCCAGAACTTTTTCAATAAGCCACCAAAATGAAAATCAAGGTTATGTAGAGATGAACACCAACAAAAACTATAAGCAAACCAAGTTTCAGCCTTTGAATCAAGCAAACAAACAAATAAGGCTATCTGATGTGTTTGACCTATTTTCAAGTGAAAATGTGGTTAACATGCAAAATATTGTTTATTAGTTTTCAAGACTTAGCATACACCTTTTAAGCACTTAAAATGACCACACAAATGAAACAAGAGCACAAGTAACCAAGGCCCAAGGCCCTAAACCCTAACAACAGGCAAATCCAAACAACCCTTTAACCAACTAATTTCAAAGAAGTTTTTGATTTTAACCTTTAAGCATGCAATTTTATGACTTGTTCAAGTTTATATAGACCCCAGTGACAGATTCAAGCACAAAGTTCACAACTTTCAGGCTTAGAACACAAATTCACATAGCATACATCACTTAATCAGAAAAATGAAGATTGAGAGTACAAACCTCCAAAATGTACATCCACACTTTGGAATTAAAGAGCTGAGGTGCTAGCTTAACAAGCACCAGCTTTCCACTGCTAAGAACAAGAAACAAGCTCAGCCCAAGGCTTGAACCTAGGTTAGCACAAATAAGATGAAATAAGGTGACAAATGGTCATGTCTATGCAAGACTTAGGTTCCCACAAGGCTTGAATCTTCCCTTAAGGCCTTACCACCCCTTAATCAGTCTAGATTAGGAGGTTATGATCACCCTTATGATCAAATAAGCAAGCTGTTTAACCACAAGCACTTAGCAAACCACTTGACAGATTTTTGTTATAAAATGTATACCAACTTCCAATATTGTTTAAGCTAGTTGAAATGTGACTTATGTCACTTAAGGAAACACCTCAATGAACAATCCTCTCCAAGCACAAGCCAAATTCTTGACCACAGTAAGAACAAAGGGACTCACAGGCTTATAGGAGCTCTTGGACTTGTTCAAGGTTTTGATTAAGTACAAAAACGTGACAAACAACTACTCAACACAAATGCAAGATAATGGAACTCAGTTTTAAATCATAACACAATACGATACTTTCATTAATTCAGAAAAGGGCTTTACAAGGTTTGACAAATGAAAAGCTGAGAACAAGGGTCTCTCACAACTTGAGGACTCCTTAAATACTACTAGTAGTCTTCTAGAAACATAAAGGAAAACTAAAAACCCTAGCTTGTAAACTTCCAAGAATGCCCTTGATGATTTTGGCTGTTTTGGTTCATGTGACAATTCCTTGGCATTTTGTGGATGCAAGGTTGTCAAAAGATGATCTTGTGCGTTGGTTTTGAAGTAGGGACCAAGCATAAATTCTCCAAACCGTTGATGCTAAAGTGAATTTTGTTTGGAGGTGGAAGACGCCCCACAAGGTGACACGTGGGAGGGGACCAAAGGTGTGGGGTGTGGTTTAAGGTTGAAAATGTGATTAGGGATGTCTTAATCATATTTCTGGAAGGTATGAAGGTTTAATTTTCACTTAACCAAAATTACCCAATTTGTGTTTATGAACTAAGAACACTAGCATTTGATCTTTATTTGGGTTTAAGAAACGTGTTAGGCGCCAAATTTGGTTTAAACGTGATTAATAAATATTAATCAGTTAGTGGATGGTGATGTGGAGGAAGGGTGTGTTTTGATTGGTTGTGGGGATTTGGTGGGTGAGGTGGAAGTGTGTGAGTGGTTAAGGTAAGTATGGCTGTCTTGGCAGCTTTGGTCCCCTATCTTGCACATTGTCTTCATTTCCTTCTTTTCAGCCTGAAACTTGGGTTCCTTTGTAAAATAAGTTTCTAAACTTCTATTTTGGCCATAAAACTTTTCCACAAGGATTTATAAGGACTTGTTTTGTATTTCTTTGATATTTGAAGGACTGATCTTGCACATTTTTGAACTTTGAAGGTCTTCATGGTATGTTTGACTTTGAGGAGGACCAATATTGACAAGTCTTCATTTTGTAAGGACCAAACTTGTCAATTCTTCAAAGTTGAGGGGCTCTTTTGTAATTTTGACAAACTTAAGGGACCAATCTTGTAATTATGAATATACAAGGGTATTAAGTGTCAATTCTTCAATGATGAATAATCTCTCTTGTAAATCTTTAAATCTTCAAGGAATTTTCTTGGAAAATCAACACTTGGGTTTGGTTCATTGAGCGGCTTCTTTTCCCGTGTTCGTTTTTCTTTGATTCTTGTGATCTTTTGTGATTTTCTCAATATCCGTACCTAAAATACACATTGAACAAACACAAGCATATATTTGGCACACTTTATGATATTTTTATACATTTTAAGCCCATTTTGGACGATGAGACTATGTATAAATGCAGTCTCATAACTCCCCCATACTAAACCATTACCGTGCCCTCACGCAATGCTAGAATAAAGTATCGTAGCACCTCCAAAATTCATTTTTATGCACTTTTATTGAATAATAAACTTGCTACACTACTACTATTGCTACTACTTGTGTTTTAGACAAAATGTATGATTTTCATCGCAAAATGGGACGTTTAGGTTCATAGAACAAGAACAAGTGAATGCTTCGTTAGAAATAATTTCGTCGTCCTCGATTTTCACCCAATTCCATGCCAAGCGTGCAACAAGATCATTGTTATTATAAGTTAGTAATGCTAACACTACTCATATGCCATAATCACGTACTTAAACTCCCATTTTCCTAAGTGGTATCTCTTATATTCTATTTTTGTCTTGAATGTTCACGAGGATACATTTTTTACTTATGCGATGATAGAGATTTAGGTCTAAAAATAGAGTCATAACGGTGTAACCAAGACCATCGAATTAATAACCCCCCTAATAGACAACGATGTCAACAAAATTAAGTCAACAAGAAGGATCGATAAACACGGTTTTATAACGGTTTTGAACATGAGACTTATTACCAAGACTTTTATACGCCCCCTAACAGATGGGCCTTATTATCATAGGTTTACCTCCATCTTTTATTCAACTTCGCCATGAAGCTTTTATTATGACTTCGGTCTTGCCTTGCCTTTTATTATCCTCCTCATCGGTGGTTTTATTATGGCCAAAGACGTATATCCTCACGCTAAAGCGAATTTTGGATCTTTAAAGCTTCAAAGATTAAGGCATAATTCACTTTCAATTTCGCATAGATTTTTCGGCCTTGTGAGCTTCAAATTGTTTGCTTGATTTAGGTGAGCACTTGAAAATCTTATTATTAGGTGAAGCTTTCGATTATTCGGGTTGCCAATACTTCAAAACCGTGACGCTGGCGATACCTTAATGTCTTCCCAATTTAATTACATGGAAGCTACTAGAAAAGACTAGAAACCAACAATCAAGACTAAACCGCTAAGCCAATACTTATTAACAAAATATATACAAGCGAAGGGAGAATAAGCAAACAACGAGAACACATAAGTTTTTGAAAGAATACGAGTACTCTACGTTTAGCATAGTAACTTATAATTAACTCTATCATTTCTCGTCCTCATTTAAGAGACTTAGCCTAATGTGAAGTTAAGGAATCGAAGCTAAGTGCTCAACACGCACAGTCGAGTAAAAAATTACTCTTATTCTCGCCATCGGAAAATCTACATTCATGTCTTCAAACACTTATAAAACATGAGAAAAAATTTTAAATTTGGCCATTTTTAGCCTTATTTTGCAACAAAACGATAAATAAAAAGACAAACTTTGGAAAGCGTGAAAGTTTGGCAAGGAAAGTATCTATTCACCCCTATACTAAAGTTAAACATTGTCCTCAATGTTTCGAGTCTAAGGGTTGGAAATCCCCATACTAGAGACGTAGTCGAATGCCTAATCTAGCATGGAAAGAGTGTAACCGTTAAATTTAAAACCGTTTATGAAGTGTGCTATAAACCTAAGGTTAGAACATAAAAGGATATATCATGGATATTGAGAAATTCTTCAAAGCAAACAATCGAGTTCTCCCATAAAACGAACACGAGAGGCTCCAATCGTGAAGATCATGATCATCTAAAAACTACATATCACAAACAACCACTGAACAAAGGTTGGAAGGGCATAAATACCCTCACGTTACTACATTAGAAAGTGATAATATGTACATGGGATAAGCATGGGACTCCCCCACGAGGCACCTTGTTTTTGACAACCGAGTCAAAAGCTCGACTCGAATCCCCCAAAAATGTGATCATTTAGGGATAATCATGGTATGGTCAATTTTTGGTGGGTCTTACATGATAAAGAAGGCCCAAAAGTATGTGGAGTACTTTAAAAACCCGATAAACGTATACCGGGGTCAAAGTTAGCGTCCTCGTTTTCGGAAGAAAGACGAAACACCGCTACTTCAACCGAAGTCAAAACAGCAAACCCAAAGGGTTTCAAGAAAATAGATGAGAAATAGAAGGGTGAGACAATGGGTAAGTCACTTAAAACATGAGCTACTCGAGGTAGACTCGCACCAAACAAATGAAAGTGTTTCCATTTATTGCATCGGTGGAAGACCGAGATTTCCCTTTATAAGAAATTCCAGGATCAAATATCTCGTCCTCGTTGGAGAAAGGGGATGGAACATAAGGGGCTTCCCCACACTTAACCCACACAAAGCATCGTCAAAAGGAGTAGGCGAGCTTGTAGCACTCAAAACACGAGGTGATGACGGAGTTAGAATTGTAGATTTTTTTTTAAAATCTAATTCAAAAACTTTTCCTTTTTCATCTTTTGAAAACTCCTTATGAAAACCCGATTTGATTATGTCAAAAATATTTGGTGTTTCTAAAACGATGTTAGGCACACTAAAAATTCTCACATTTAAGAACCGTTTTGGTGGTGGTAAGTTCTCAAAACGTTTATCAATAAAGAACACCGCCCCATCGGGGTCAACATATTCATTATCCGAAGAATCTTCCGTGATTGAAGACGTAGGTTCAACACTCTTAACCTCCACCGGCGGAGGGGATGGAAAATCGTTTTTATCGACAACTCCTAGAACTCTTTTTGAAAATCCTTTGCAAATATTTTTATTGAATCAACATTGTTTAAAGACGTGATAGAATACACATGAGAAAGTGTAGAGTTTTGAATTGCATTTATGACGAGTTCATCTTCAGTGAAACGTAGAGTGATTTTCCTAGCATGAACGTCAATAAGTGCTCTCGAAGTATCCAAAAATGATCTACCTAAAATTAGAGGAACTTTAGGATCGATGGGAATGTCAACAACGATAAAATCCACGGGATAGTAAAACTTTCCAACTTTTACAAAGACGTCTTCGGCTACTCCACAAGCTAGAATCATAGAATGATCGGCCATCTCGATTGACATTCTTGAAGGAGTAAGATTAGGAAGATTGAGCGACTTAAAAATCTCAAGAGGCATCAAATTTATACTAGCACCAAGATCGGCCAAGGCGTAGCATTCTTCCATATCTTGGATTGCACATGGGATTAAAAATTTACCGGGATCACCGACTTTTTGAGGTATGCGGCTAAGAAAAACCGAAGAACAACTAGACGACTTTTGCAATTTCTCTTTGTTATTCAACATACTTTTGAAGTTTGCGGTAAATCGAGGCATCATGACCAAAAGCGTCGGTAAAACTTATGTTAAAATTCAAGTCACGAAACATTTTCATAAAAAGTTCAAATTGATAATTGTTACGTTCTTGTGCCTTTTCCTTGTTTCGTCTTGATGGGTAAGGTAAGGGTGGTGTGGGTTGGGGCATAGGCATCATCCTTGGAATATCGGGTTCCACTATTGGTATTGGTTCAACCGTAGGTGTGGTTTGAGCGGTACTTTGTGGGATTGGGATTTGCTCCTCTTCGACCACCACCTCGGGATCTTTCTCTATTTCCTTCTCCGTAGAAGTACTTGGACGAGAAATGGGTTCTTTGAAAGTTTTACCACTACGAGTAGTAATAACCTTCAATTCTCCTTTCGGGTTTACAATGGTATCACTAGGAAGACCACCCGAAGAAGAGGGTTTACACATGATAACTTCAAACATTTTTCCCATTCGATCTTTAAATTTTGATTGCCTAGCATCCGATTTTAACAACTCTTGCTTAATATCATGTTGACCTTGCTCCATTTTTTGTTGATTTTGTTGTAGACGTTGAACATTTCCTTCCATTTTATTAGCATGAGTTTTCAATTCATTAGCAAGTTCATTTTTAAGCTCGTTTTTTAACTCGGATCTTAAGCAATCATCTCACGTTGCATGTTATCAAACTTAGCATCGTTTGCCTTTGCATAATCCAAAAATTCTCCATTAAGATTTTTAGTGTGAGCATTTTGAAAACCTTGTGTGGCGTTTTGAAAATCACGGTTTTGGTTTTGATTTGAAATTTGGCCATTTCCACTTTGGTAATTAATCTTGTTGAAATTACGTGAATTGCCTTGATAACCACCACTTTGATTGTTGTTTCGATAGTTGTTAGCATTTTGATTTTGTGGAGCTTGATTTTGGCGGGAACCTTGACCGTTTTGGCTATAAGTTCCCGTGGCTACATAAGCACTCGAAGTGTTACCATCCGCGGTAATGCACTTGGAAAAATCATGAGCTCCACCACACGAAATACAACTCTTCCCAACCGCCTTAACCGATGCAAAATTCAAAGCATCTTGTGCTTTCCAATGAGTCATAAGCGTCGAAAACCTATCGAAAAACCGATTTTCCTCATTTGCTTCATCTTGGAAGGCACTCATGTTACGAGACGACGATGACGAACCCATAGTGGCAACACTCGGTGTGTTACGAGGGTTGTAAACCTTAGACCTATTCTCAATTATTTTAAAAGCCTCATCGATCGTTTTGCACAAAAAATTACCACCCGCGACGGCATTTAAGTAATCTCGTTCATGATCATTAAGCCCATTATAAAAAGTGTCAATTTGATGCAATTCAGAAAAATCATGGTGTGGACATTCATGTAACATTTTTAAACCTTTCCCAAGCCATAGAAAAACTTTCATTAGACCTTTGAGTAAATCGTGAAATCTCGTTTTTCAAATGTGTTGTTTTGGATGGTGGAAAAAACTGATTCACAAACTTAGAAACGAGATCACCCCATGTCAAAATCAAATTTGGGGGTTCTTTCTCGAGCCATATCTTGGCGGGTCCATCCAACGAGTATGGAAACAACATCATCTTAATGGCATCGTAGGGTACATGCTTAAACTTGCTAGTCGCGGTGAGACGATTGAATTGCCTAATGTGATAATGTGGGTTGTCTTTTTCGTGTCCGCGAAACTTGTTGGCTTGAAGCATAGACATTAAACCCGTCTTGATCTCAAAGTTCTCCGCAAGGATGGCGGGAATCACAATGGCCTCTCCAAAACCCTCGGTGGGTGCTTGAAACAACTCCATCATAGTACGATTAGCCATGATAGCTTCTTGTTCTACAAGGGGTTCCTCACTTGGAGTCTCTTCACTAGAAGGTGTTGGTGTGTTTTCCTTTCGATTACGACGTTTACGTGCACGTCTTGCTTGATTACGAGTAAGCATAAACGTCACGCACAACGTGGGGATGAGCAAAGAAGATTCTTTTTGGTGTTTTTGACTTTTTCAATTTTTTTGTGGTTTTTTATTGTTTTTACTTTTTTGGATTTTGTGAATGTATTACGTAGACAAAAATCTACAAATCTCTCCTCAAATCAAATCTCTTGATTAAATGAGCCTCAAGGAATGAAAACGATAACGTGAAGTGAACGCCTTCGATGACTTTAAAACGTTGGTGGAACACCAAAACGTTCAAGAGGGTTTAATCAATTGAAACCAAGAAAATATATATGATATGTAGATAATACTTTGGTTGGAAAACCCTAGATTAGCCCTTTTTATCTAAACACGCACAAGCAAGCGGGGAAACGAGGCGGCGCGAAGCACTTAAGAGCCTTTTTCCTTAGGGTATATTTTATAATACCCGCCTTATACCCACCTTATAGTTTATGTTTTTCAAAATTAAGCTTCACGAATGTAATTATCTATTTTGCCTTTTTTTCTTTGTTTGAGATTCGAATACAATGATCGAGTGATGAAATCTCGAATCAAGGTTGTGTTTTCACACTTTTGGAATACTTGTGAATTTATTGTTCTACGTATACAATATAGTAATATTCACACAAAAAACGAAACCAATAATACGTATTAGTAGAGTGCTACTAATACAAATAGATATTATGGCTAATATAAAAATAACAATTGTTCAAATCAAAACACAACATGCCTCCCCGGTAGCGACGCCAAATTGATGTAGTGGTTTTACTACTCTTTAGGAAAAGAGCGTAAAAAGCGGCAAGTATTAAGTGTTGGTTTAGGAAAACCAAGCACTAATGACCAAAGTAAGTTCAAGTTCATTTCCCAAGGAGGCAAGTGTGTTGTGTAAAGAAATGATTAACTTTGTGATTATAATTATGAGAAAAGACAAAGAGAAAGGATGACGGTTACGATTATGAATTAAACTAAGTCGAAAAGTCGTGCACTTAAAACCGTAAAATACGCCGAAATTTAAAAATTAACCTAAAAATTCCTAGAAAATTGCAATAAATCCTAAAAAATGTAACTAGAGTTTAAATAAAATCAAAAACCACTCAAACATTTTATTTAATTAAATATTAATTTTTTAATGTTAATTAAAGCCCAAAAAATCAATTTAATTAACAAAAAATCCAAAATGAGATTTTTAACTTTGTAAACCTCTAAAATGACTTAACTAAATTAAAAACTATTTATGAAAATTTTAAAATTAATAAAAACTATTTAAAAATGATTAAAAACTATAAAATCTTAAAATAATTCTAAAAATTATTTAAGTGACACTAAAATTAATCTAAAAGTTTTAAAATTCCTAACTTAATGTATTTAAACTAGGAAAAATGAAAAAGTTCCAAAAATCTAAAATATAATTTTTAATAATAAAATAATAATAAAATATTAATAAAAATCCAAAATTTATAAAAAATTCTAAAAAGTTGCAAACTAGTTTATTTTAACCTAATTGAACAGAAAATGAGCTTGAAATACCCAAAATACCCCTATTGGGCCTCCAAATGGGCCAAATACCCAAACAATCCCTTAATGGGCTTTTTAAGGCCCAATAAGGAAGAGTTCACAAAAATGGCCCAAAATTTCCAGTTAAGCTTAAAATTCAATTTTAAACACAAATTTTCAAAAGGCCCAAAAGCTGAAAGTGAGGTTATCACAGCTTATTTCAAAACAACTTATTCTTAATGGGCTTTTTAGCCCATTAAGCTATAAGCTGATGCCATAAGATGAAATTTGACACACAACCTTCTCTTGACCTAATTAAGATGTTTGTAAAAATAATTTTTGAATAAGCCCAAGAAATAAGACTGAAGTAAGCAAAAGCTCTCTACAGAAAATGACAAAATAGTCGTTTTTGAGTTCTAGACTGTTTCAAGAGCTGATTCTTTTTGCAAAATGTTCTAAATGGCTTAACTAAGAATAATCAATGATAAAATTTCCAAAAATCCAAGTCAAATAAGCTGTAGAACCAAATAAGCACTCTGAAAAAGCAAAATAAGCTAGTTCTCTAGTGAAAGCTTAACCAAATGAGCTGCAAACTTCTAATATCAATAATAAGCTGAGAAAAATAAGACCTATTACAAAATTAAAGTTGTTGCAAAAGCCAATAAGCAAAACAGGTTCAATAAGCTTGTTGACCAAGTTTGACCAATGGTCAAACGCTGAAAAATGAATTTCAAACCCTGACAAGTGCAATTTTGGGCACTGACAACCTTAATGGAGTGTATTAGCTTGTTTTAAGCCCTGCTGGTCAAGGCTTGAGTACAAGCCTTTTGAATCAAATCTCACCAGTTGAGTGGACTTGATTTGTTTTGAGCACAAGTAAGCTGATAAGGCAATGAGCTTATGAGCTTGTGAAATAAGCACCAAATACTTCCCACGCACTAAACAAGTAACAATGAACAAGTACTAATCATATAACACCACGAATCAATCCAAGAACATCAAAATCACAAAGCATGCATTCGCTGATATACTTGACCAAAAGTATGAGATTCAATAAGCCAAAACTTTTTCAATAAGCCACCAAAATGAAAATCAAGGTTATGTAGAGATGAACACCAACAAAAACTATAAGCAAACCAAGTTTCAGCCTTTGAATCAAGCAAACAAACAAATAAGGCTATCTGATGTGTTTGACCTATTTTCATGTGAAAATGTGGTTAACATGTAAAATGTTGTTTATCAGTTTTCAAGACTTAGCATACACCTTTAAGCACTTAAAATGACCACACAAATGAAATAAGAGCACAAGTAACCAAGGCCCAAGGCCCAAACCCTAACAACAGGCAAATCTAAACAACCCTTTAACCAACTAATTTCAAAGAAGTTTTTTATTTTAACCTTTAAGCATGCACTTTTATGACTGATTCAAGTTTATATAGACCATAGTGACAGATTCAAGCACAAAGTTCACAACTTTCAGGCTTAGAACACAAATTCACATAGCATACATCACTTAATCAGAAAAATGAAGATTGAGAGTACAAACCTCCAAAATGTACATCCACACTTTGGAATCAAAGAGCTGAGGTGCTAGCTTAACACGCACTAGCTTTCCACTACTAAGAACAAGAAAAAACTCAGCCCACGGCTTGAACTTAGGTTAGCATAAATAAGATGAAATAAGGTGACAAATGGTCAAGTATATGCAAGACTTAGGTTCCCACAAGGCTTGAATATTCCATTAAGGCCTCACCACCCCTTAATCAGTCTAGATTAGGAGGTTATGATCACCCTTAAGATCAAATAAGCAAGCTGTTTAACCACAAGCACTTAGCAAACCACTTGACAGATTTTTGTTATAAAACGTATACCAACTTCTAATATTGTTTAAGCTAGTTGAAATGTGACTTATGTCACTTAAAGAAACACCTCAATGAACAATCCTCTCCAAGCACAAGCCAAATTCTTGACCACAACAAGAACAAAGGGACTCACAGGCTTATAGGAGCTCTTGGACTTGTTCAAGGTTTTGATTAAGTACAAAAACGTGACAAAAAACTACTCAACACAAATACAAGATAATGGAACTCAGTTTTAAATCATAACATAATACGACACTTTCATAAATTCAGAAAAGGGCTTTACAGGGTTTGACAAATGAAAAACTGAGAACAAGGGTCTCTCACAACTTGAGGACTCCTTAAATACTACTAGCAGTCTTCTAGAAACATAAAGGGAAACTAAAAACCCTAGCTTGTAAACTTCCAAGAATGCCCTTGATAATTTTGGTTGTTTTGGTTCATGTGATAATTCCTTGGCGTTTTGTGGATGCAAGGTTGTCAAAAGATGATCTTGTGCGTTGGTTTTGAAGTAGGGACCTAGCATAAATTCTCCAAACCGTTGATGCTAAAGTGAATTTTGTTTGGAGGTGGAAGACGCCCCACAAGGTGACACGTGGGAGGGCACCAAAGGTGTGGGGTGTGGTTTAAGGTTGAAAATGTGATTAGGGATGTTTTAATCATAATTCTGGAAGGTATGAAGGTTTAATTTTCACTTAACCAAAATTACTCAGTTTGTGTTTATGAACTAAGAACACTGGCATTTGATCTTTGTTTGGGTTTAAGAAACGTGTTAGGCACCAAATTTGGTTTAAACGTGATTAATAAATATTAATCAGTTAGTGGCTGGTGATGTGGAGGAAGGGTGTGTTTTGATTGGTTGTGGGGATTTGGTGGGTGAGGTGGCAGCGTGTGAGTGGTTAAGGTAAGTATGGTTGTCTTGGCAGCTTTGGTCCCCTATCTTTCACATTGTCTTCATTTCCTGCTTTTCAGCCTGAAACTTGGTTTCCTTTGTAAAATAAGTTTCTAAACTTCTATTTTGGCCACAAAACTTTTCCATAAGGATTTATAAGGACTTGTTTTGTATTTCTTTGATATTTGAAGGACTGATCTTGCACATTTGAACTTTGAAGGTCTTCATGGTATGTTTGACTTTGAGGAGGACCAATATTGACAAGTATTCATTTTGTAAGGACCAAACTTGTCAATTCTTCAAAGTTGAGGGGCTCTTTTGTAATTTTGACAAACTTAAGGGACCGATCTTGTAATTATGAATATACAAGGGTATTAAGTGTCAATTTTTCAATGATGATTAATATCTCTTGTAAATCTTCAAATCTTCAAGGACTTTTCTTGGAAAATCAACACTTGGGTCTGATTCATTGTGCGGCTTCTTTTCCCGTGTTCGTTTTTCTTTGATTCTTGTGATCTTTTGTGATTTTCTCATTATTCGTACCTAAAATACACATTGAACAAACACAAGCATATATTTGGCACATTTTATGATATTTTTTTACATTTTAAGCCTATTTTGGACGATGAGACTATGTATAAAAGTAGTTTCATCAGTTCTCTTAGCTCTATCACGTACCAGAACATAGCTGTCCAGATTCTGTTGTCGAGGCCTTACATCTTCTGCATCTTCATCTTGATCCTCATATTCATTCCTTGGATTTACCCCAATATGAGGATCCACAGTTGGTTCAACCCGTCTGCCTTGAAGTTCCACCTTAAACTCAATTTCCTTCCCAGAATCTGCAGCACCAGCACCCTTGACAATATCTTTATACATAAGGATCTCATTAAACACTACATCGCTGCTTATGATTATCTTCGGTTTAACATCATCCAACCTCCATAATTTTTATCCCTTCACACCCTCAGGATACCTTATGAATATGCATTTTATAGCTCTAGGCTTGAGCTTCCGTGATTCACATGTGAATAAGCAACACAATTAAATATACTCAACATCTCGTAATTCGTCGGATGTCCTGACCATAAATCCATAGGTGTCTTCTTCTCTAATGCTGTAGATGGAGACCCATTGATTAGATATGTTGTCGTCACAGTTGCTTCAGCCCAGAACGAATCTGGCAAACTAGACTGAATCAGTAAACACCTAACCTTCTCCAAGAGCGTCATGTTAATTCGTTCAGCTATACCATTCTGTTGCGGAGTTCCAACAATTGTCAAATGTCTTGCTATCCCGTAATTCTTGCACAAGTCATTAACTCCCGATTACAAAACTCCAAACTATTATCCGTTCGTAGTTTCTTCAGTTTTATACCTGTCTGGTTTTCCACCAACTGCTTCCACTCCTTGAACTTGCTAAATGCCTCATTCTTGTGTCTAAGTAAATAAACCCTCCTCGAATAATCATCAATAATCGATAAGAAGTACCAGAAACCACTCATCGAT